>JAVKLA010000093.1:23992179-24064248 GCA_034782735.1 Sagittarius serpentarius | reverse complement strand
TTATTAGTGTCATTGTTAGTTTCTTCCTTTCTGTTCTATTAAACTGTTCTTAACCCACGAGCTTTACTTTATTTTTTTCCGATTCTCTCCCCCACCCCACTGGGTGGGGGGGAGTGAGTGAGCAGCTGCGTGGTGCTGAGTTGCTGGCTGGGGTTAAACCACGACAATTATTCATTTTGGTTTTGAACCATTAATGTCCTGTAAATACTTTGCTATGAGAGATTTACTGCTTTTTCCTGTTGCTGTAGAATCCAAATTATAGTCTTATGAGGTTGTTTATATCACAACTTTGTAAGCTGGTAACAGTTTTAATTTAGTGTAAGTAACAAGCATATAAAAGTCAAAGCAACTCCAGGAAAAATGGTGGCTCTATGCGCTTAGGATTTTCTAACCTGATCAGGTTAGTACATCTAATCTGAAAAACTCTATGTAGCAGCATCAGATTCTTCACAGAAAGACTTTGAAGTCTTTTTCATTTCAGAATTGCCTAATAATCAGTTGCGTACTGTTAAGATTTCATCCTGATCAGTCTTGTATGTCTCCCTTTCCACACAAATTCAGTGCAGTTATTCTGCTCTCTACAATACAGGAATCCTTCACACAGCTGTGTGGTGTGTGACCAACACAAACAGGTTCCTAACTTCCTTTGGTTCCCAAACCTCCTGGTTCACCTCTTAACATTGCTTGGTGACTTGTCCCCCGGCTAAAGGCTCCCAGTTAAATTACCAGGTAGATCCAACCCTGGCTTTGCCACATATTCTTGGTGCGATTACAGAGGCTTCACGTCTCCAGTTAAGCTTCTGGCTTCTCTAAAAAAACCCAGTTACTGCTACTAATCCACATCTTACAGGCCCAATCCTAACCATTGGACTGCAATAACACTGGACTTGGGAAAAATGTTTTGGAAACTTATTTCAAACAAGGATGGGTTCTATTTCCAAGCACAGTGTTTATACATACAGTTTTTCCAACTGGAACCTCTCCTGTTAGTAGATTCTTGTTTGCATTAGCCTTCATTTTTTTTAATTTGTCAAAGCTTTTGGCTCAAAATTGTCATCTGCTGCTGCAGTTAAGACTAATATACAGCTTCTTAGATTATGTGATTCTCTCTCTAGTAGGCACTTAAAAATGCATTTATTATATATACTGTTCAAAATACTGGTCCCTTTTGGTCCAAGAAAGGCTCAAGTAGATCAGTGAGTTTGATGGAATAGTGATTAAAATGGAAATACAAACAGATGCAAACAGTGAACACTTTCTCAATGTCATTTTATCTGATTCCTTGAGCAACTGTTATCCAAATATTTCCTTGACATTTTTCCATAAGGCAACCACTGTCATGTTCAGGACATCACTACAGTCTTGACATGCATCCTCCTTCAGTATAGACTATGACATTGTCCTAATAATCACCAAATAATCTGTAAATCTTACCGTGCTCATCCACTGCTCGATTTAAATCAGATTTCCAAGCATCATCTTCCCACATCCATCCAAGAGGACATGTGAACTCACGTGGTGGTGGAGCTTTTTCTCCATTCTTTTACGTAGGGAAAACATAACAGTTTCATGCATTAGTAGATGAAATACACCATGTAGCAAATCCTAGAACTTCTCTTAAACCTTCACTTATCCAGTGAAAAACACAAGTCTCACCACATCTGTGTAACTCTCTTCAGCTGCTTTCCACTCCCCTCCAGGATAGCGACTCTCATTTTCATATACCTCATCAGTAAACTCAGTATGACCAGCATCAGCTTCAGTCAACAAACTGCAAGTCCAAAGCAAATATAATACGAAACCAAACGTATTTTAGTTAGCTACAGAGAATGTATAGAAACAATGTAGAAAATGTACTGGAATTCTGAAGTGTCCATTTTTGTGAAGTTCTATTTATTAATAGTGTACAATGTAGCCCTCATCTATATGAGGGGCTACTTATTTCCTTAGAATGTCTTCCTAAAACTGAAGCAACTCCAGTAGTAGTAAGCAACAGGAGGAACATTACTCATAAGAATGAGTGACAGTTATATATGCACCTTTAATTTTTACATAACTAGCTATGCACTAAAATGTGGCATTGTACTTAATTTTGTTCCCCTTTATGCTGTTGACAAGGCAAGCAATCAGTTGGCTAATATTCTTCTAACTTGCAAGTAAAAGAAATAAAAGGACATTAAGTCAGACAAAATAGCCTTGATTTCCACTTGTGATCAACTGTGAGTCAGAAAGTACTAAAGTATGTTCTAAAATGCCATCTGCTGGTCAAATAAAGCCACGCAGATTATTTTCCAATAAAAGCAGATGCCAGGCATAAACATGCTTATGCCTTTTAAGAGTAACAGTTTTTTCCACTATCTGAGAAAATATATCCATGTCTCTTGTTGCTTTTCTTCATGTCAGATTATTCATTGAAATAAAAACTATTCACTGAACATGAAAATAAATCCATCCATTCATACCTATAAACTGATACGATTTTAAAATGGATCAAATAATAGCACATATTCTTCCTGCACAGTTTTTCTATAGCAACAGTCCTGTACTTTTCTTACCATCAGAACACAGGAATTTAAAATGGGCTCAACCTTTTCTTTTAGGAAGAAAGAAAATAATCTCTTTCTCATGCTGGCTTTTGTTTATGAAACAAATAGTTTACCCAGCCTGGTTTAAAGTGTGGCAACGCAAATAGCTGAACTGGCACAACTCAGGAATTGAAAACCTCTGACAGAGCACGACTGAACCTGCTAGGAGCTGGGGGGAGGACTGACACCTCATGAGTTCAGTCAACCAGGGGAGGAATTGTCATATGGCACCACAACCTTAGGCTCTGAAAACAACCCCTGCCTTGAGTCGGTTTGAGAAATAACCTATGGCAGATGTTTAACGAGGGCAACTTCTCAACATTTAGTGAAATAAACACAAAAACCCTTCCACTGTATGGGAATGACCATGCAAATGCTGTAATGGTGTTGATACAACATGAACTGCAGGTTTATACTGCATGTCCAGGTTAAGTTTCTGTCTATGCTATCTAAGAGTCTTGTCTGAAACCATCACAGCAGAATCTGAGAACCTCACATAGAAACAAGTGATCCTCACAGTAGATTTCTAGGAAAGGAAAACTATTATCCCTTTTTTAAAGATAAGGCAACGAGACACACAAAATATAAGCAATGTGCCCATCATCACATGGGGACTTCTAAACTGCAAGCTGGTTCCTAGGAAATGGATGCATTCTTTCTGTTGTATTTCTTATTTTACTTTTTAAAACCAGTAATGTTAATTTTAGTGTCATTAACTAGTTTTGACTATTGGCTGGCTTTTGCTGTCCTAGAAAGTTCAGCTTAAAATCTCTTTCTCAGCCAAGAAAACAGAGAAGAGCTTTTACTCTGCACTCTGAGATTAAACTCCTTTATTCTTGCCTGGATAAAATGAAAAAAATCTGACCTTCTTTCAGGATCAACTATCCATTCTCCTTCCCACTCCCAGCCCTTTGGGGGCAGAAAGTACTCTTTTTTCAGTTTGATTTTTCCTGTGACATCAGAAAACTTGTGGCGACCAACAAGTCCTGAGGTACCCCACTTTCCAAAAAGAAGAGCTTGATTTTCATACTGTTTGAGAAGAAAGAAAAAAAATCAGTACTTTAGGAATAATAAAAAGATTTTAGGAGAAAAAAAAAAGATATTTATGTAACTGTTACAACTGAAACATTCTACTATATGATTCATTTCTCTGAAATGAAGTACTCCCTTCCCACATTACTCTGCAATGTCATCATTAATTTCTTTCATTTTTTTCTATGCTGCCTGGTAAGCAATGATTCCACTGCTAACCTAAACTATCTTCTCAGTTTAATGCCTCTCTACAAATACAGTCAAACTTCCTCCAAATTAAAGCTCTGTTAAATAAAATTCCATTACATTATTCAAACAAGTCTCTTCTGTTTCCTAAACACAAGCATCTCATTCTTTTCCATCTCACACCTCCTCCTATTCATAATCTCTTATTTTGTATCATGTAAAACTGAATTACAGTCTTATCACGGAAGCTACTAGGGGCATGGTTCTGATGTCAGCCCAGTTTATACACTATATTTCCCGCTGTGCTAATGGGATTATTTGTAGTTTATGATGGTCCTGAGTTTTCTGCTTTTATTCCTGTAAAACTATTGGATTGCTGTATGAAGAGCAAAAAATGAGATATTCAATAGCCTCTTAAACTCTATACTTAAATAATGGCTTTGAACAGCCTCTGACTATTTTAAGTCACTTACTACAGCACTACCAAGTATTTAAGCATAGGTGCAATGGTGACACAAGCCTCTGTAAAAATTTCTTGTTTCTTTAGCTGTTATACTGATACTGGATTACATACACCAGTAGGTGATGGGGCATACGTAAGATACCTGCTTACCATTATAATTCAAAATTTCAATTATATGCTGTAGGACAATTTCAAGCATTTTTATTCCAAATTTGTTAACTCTTAGCACTGAAATGTTATCATATTATAGCCTTTTGTCAGAAAAATCTACTGGTTTTGACCAGTTTTTCCTGTAACAGTAAATCTTCTACTGCTACAAAAGAACCATTATTAAGCAAAGCCACTTGCATCCAAGTATCATTTGTATAAGTGAAGAAGCAATTAAATAAAAGGGTTATTCACACGCCAAAACATAATGGTCTAGATCCCAATCTTAATTATACTGATAAAAATCTAAAATAAATGTATTGGAAATCACTGGAGTTAACCAGATTTTTACCTGATTAACTAGTTCAGAATCTGGTCTGCTGAAATTCATCTAGGAGGCACAATGGAACTGATCATTAATTGCCTTGAATGGGTTCTACTTGTTTCAGTATAATAAATACTACTCTCCCTTTCTGCCTGGCATGCAAAAAAAAAAAAATTCAAAAGAGCTCCAGTTTCATTGAATTCCTAACACTCACGTCCAAGTTTAAAGTAAGAAAGCAATGATGGACATACCATTTCTGCAAAAACACTGAACGTTCCCTCTGCAAAGCTATTAAACTTCTTTTCAACTGCACTGAGCCCAAGCCAAATGTTAATTCGCAACTCCGCAGGCATTTTGACATCTTTCGTCTTGTCCTGCGGGTACTGGCACATGAACAAAAAAAGTTATTCTTTCTTATGTTATGCAGATATTGTAATTTCAGTAAAATATATACAATAACACAGAGATATGAGTAATAATACATGATTTATTGATCTCTTCCTGTACTGCATTTCCTCAAAAGACAGTAGTAGTTCAGGAAGGAAATATTCTTTAGATGGTACCTGCCTAGGGCACGTAAAAAACAAACACAGTAACAGCAGTATAATATCCTGTTCCTGTATGTTCTCTCCCAAGTTTCATCTAGCAATTAATTTTTAATTATGACAATAACTTAAAACTTCAATGTTGATATTAGTGTTTCTCGTCAGGAGACTCTGGAAATGTAGAGGTTAGTCAGAATGCTTCACTAAATGTAGAAGCAATGCATCATAACATGCATGATAAGGGGGCTTGCATAAAAACATGATGATATAGGCTTGTCTGCATTGAAGCATTAATCAATATAACTACCAGTACATTGACAACCTCTGTGAATGCTATTGTTATACAGTCAGATTGCCTTTCTTCTGTTTAAGTTTATTCCCATTAAAGACTATAAACTTCAATGGAGGAAGGCATTCCTATTCTAGAGTAAGACTCAGTGCAGAGAAACATACTAAAAAATTCTGGGTGTAGACACACTATTACTTGCAGAAAACCATCCAAAACTTTGAATAGGTTTTTGGAACTTCACTGACTTACACTATTCCCTCTGAAAGTCTCCATTCATGTCCAACCCCAAAACACCAAGCCCAGTAACACTTTAAAAGTCCTGTCACAATTTTGAGCTCTCAGAAAAGCCTCAGTTAGGGGCTGACGCTGGTTCTAACTGTCTTGTGATGAACTTTACAGTTTCTGTGATATTTTGAAGAAGCCACATGCAGTTGGTTTTTAATCTGTCCTGAGTTTTGACACCTCATTGTTCATAGTTTGTTTGCATATTTCATGCTCATGTCAGAAGGCATCACAGTTTAGGGAGTTAATTATATTTTAAGGGGAAAAAAATAAGTACCTTTAAGAAGATTGTTTGGGTCTTTCCACAATATTTACCAGACGATTCGGGGCTTGTTGTGGAATATAACACTCGGTGTGCAGGAACACGAGCATAAGCCAGTCTTTTCTCCCCTCGGATCATCCATATGATTACATCAGGCATACTGTTTTGTGGCTGTGGATTATTTGTGGGGAAAAGAAAGTTAAGAGTGGTAATTAATATAATGTTAAACTAATCTAATGCTTGGACAACAGAAACATTATTTAGGATTTATGTCAAAGGATTTATCACTTAGAATCAATAACTAACATGAATTTATGATAAATAGAGGAAATTGTCTTACTTTGCAAGTAATGCAACATATAGTTCTGAAACAATCATTAAAAATACCATTGAGACTGTTGGAAAGCAAGTAAGTTTTATTTAAAAAAACAGTTCTTGTATCTTTTGCAAATTTTTCTAGAGGTGTTTTGTATCTCAATTCCTTTATGGTAACTATAGTGACTAATCCCAAATGCTAATGCTTTATAAGACTTAGCAGAAGACAGAAACAGCCTACTATCTTTTTGCAGCTTTGTGCACATATTTGTATGCTAGCTGCAAGTCTGCCAGATTAACTGCTCTTTTTTTTAAATCAGTAACTTTTCAAACCAGAAGTGACAAAGACAAAATAAAACACTTCTACAATGTTGTGAAAATCAGTTACAAGATAACCAAGACAAAAACTTAAGATGTTGCTGAAAATTTAAAAAATACAGAAACAAACAGATTTAACTCTGTTAGAAGTTGATTACTATAGCTAACAAGCTGCAGAAGTACAACATATATCCTGCAGTCCCTGAACCAGCAATGTGACTTGCAGTTCTGGAAGAAAGGACAAAATACTGTCACTTTAAACAGAATAGAGTCTATTCTACAAACCATAGAGTGGTTATTTCCCAACACACTTTCTCAGTAAAGACAGCTAACATGCTAGAACATTATATTTAAGTAAATCCTAATTACAGAGGGGAACATGTTTACTTTCACAGCATCTAAAGTTACTATTCTAAGGAGAGTGGATATTGCTTTATCAGCAGCAAAGCTAAAAAAGTTTGTGTTAGACAGCTATTTCTAAACTAACTGAATCACTGGTATTGTGTAGTACTAACCTCTTCACTCAGTTGCAGTAATTTATCTAACCAATCCTCAATTTCTGTCAGAGTGGCTTTCACATCAGTAGCTTCATTTCTCATCCTTGCTGCTGCTTCTCCAATCTGTTTGAGAGACTTGAGGCGCAGTTTTTCTATCTGAGTGTCAAGGACTGTAATATTAGATTTGCCTTCTATGAGGGGAAATGGTTTACTGAAAAGAGAATATTTATTGTGGTTAATAATCTAAGTGGATTTTATTTAGCCACACCCTAAATGTGGACATGCATACAGTGGCAACAGATTGAGTGCTATTATTTCCTGTGATTGAAAACCACTGGAATAGTGCTATAGCATCTATTTCTGCAGAGATTTCCACCTGACAAAGTGTTTACAGTAAGCAAGGGAAGTGCCGTGCTCACATAACAAGCATAAATGTAGAACACCTTGAGATATATGCGGTAATGTAATTGCTGCTAACCAAACCAAGCAAAATCCATTTCCCCATATATTCAAACTAGAAAATTATTTTCTCAGAATGTACATGTCAGAGATTAAATCAGTGCCTTCAGACCAAGACTAGGTTCCTTTCCTTCACTGGAAACTGTAAATTCTCAGAAACTCAATATACAAATATGGCTTGTGTCTACAACTGGAGTTTAACCTTCTGGCATGAAAACATTGAACTCTAAAAGTAACCCATGACACAGAACTTCAGAGTCACCAGAGGGCAGAGTAACTATGCAATGGAAACAAGAAATTCTGTAAGATCACAGTAGAGGCCAGGAAAAATGAGCGTTTTTTGAGTCAGTGGAGGTTTGAGGAAAAGGCAGCTTTTCAATGACCAATGACTATATCCATTCAACAGAGTTCATTAAGAGGTCTTTAATAAGATATTTTAAAAAAGAAGTAAAAAAAATTTCCAAAGACACGGCCAAGTTTGAAAAGACTGACTCTTCTCTGACCTATTTTTAGTGAAAAGCCATGCACTTATAAGGGCTTTGATTCTGCAGAACCTTGATAGTGACTATTGTGCCTTCAACTACAGCTAGTTCTACTAATCTGAATGCAAGTGCTGCCTGCCCTGGGTGCAAGTACTTACACATGAATGAAATGTACCAGATCAGAACTTCCAGAGAGTCATCTCATTTTAGGTTTTAACAGTGCACTGAAAACTCTCTCAAACTCCTAACTCATTTAAACTTAGCATGACAAGAAAAATTGTTCTATGAATTCAACACAGGGAATTGTCTTTGACACAGGTTTCATGAGTTTGCTGAAAAAAACCATAAGGAGCATTGTACCCTGTGAACAACAGGAAACTCATTGCTGAGTGATAAGTTACTTTATAAAATAATGGACTGAATTACTAACAGTGCAGATGTGTGTCAGGAGAATGGGTTGACATAACTGATATAAAACCTGAAGTTCCTATACTCACTAGATGGCTCCATGTGACAATAGTTTGCCCTTCACATTTTGCTTTCCTAAAGTATGTCAGTTCTTTCTCTCTGCCTTTTTGCAGATCATAGCAAGTATTCTATGAAGTTACTAGTTTATATTTTGACATACAATTTCTATCATATAATTCTTTGCTAGCATATACTGATCTCCACTGTTTGCTTTTTCCTCTGTTCACTTCTACATTGGCTCTAAAGCTTCATGAATTTGTTCTCGTTTCATGTTCTCTGTTATTTCCTCTAATGGATAATAACTGTTCTTTCATTTTCCCTTTCCTTTTCCTGTGCTGTTTCATCACCCAGTTGTTCAATGTTTTTCAAGCATCTCTCCCCACCTCAATGTCTCCTTCTATTAATGTCTCTTTCTTATACAATTCCTCCCTCTCTATTTATAATTTATTCTCCTTCAAACCCCTAAGGACTGACTCCTATTGCCTTCTCTGAACACTCCCACACATACGGACATGTTTACTAAAGGCTTATTCAAAAATATAATCTTTGTGGCCCTTACGCTCTAAATAGCTTTAAAATTTTTTATTCTGGGCTTACCAGTAAATCACAGAATTTCTTCCCTCTTCAGTTTCAGAAATAACATGGGTAAACAAAAGGTACATGAGGAAGGCAAGATGGTAGAAAGGCAACAGAGATGCACAATTTCACATTTGCAGAACAGTCCTGCCTTAGATTTTTTCCAAGAGATGCTGTTTTATTACTGTCAGCGACTAAGATAAAGGAGAATTACAAAACTAGATGGATGACTTCATTGGCAACATCCATGCTGTTTTACTACATGCAGAGACTTTTGGAATTCCAGTTCTCAGGTCAGTTCATAGGGGTCATCAGTTTTATGGTCCTTAGAATTTGTTTTCTGACTTACTAAAGGCAACAGTGAAGATTCTGGGCAGGCCTAGAAAGATAACATAAGAGATAAAAAAAGGTACTTTTACCTTATATCTTCTGTAAGTTCATCAATCAGCTTCAACCACATCTCAGCTAATCGGTTTTCAGAGATTTTAGCCTGCATTCCTGATTTTAAGGTGGCTAAGTTGGATTGCTGAGGAATTGAAAAGAAAAGGATATGCACTTATAAACTTCCATTGTGGTTTATGGTCAATATGAGTTTCAATACTTTAATCTTATTTATTTGTATGTATAAAGCCCAAATCAAAAAAGACTCAGGTGTTCAAACTTGATTCCTATTTAACAAGACTATTCTTAGGTTCTTTCTTACTGTATTTAACAATACATGATATTGCACCTAACTTCTAAAAGAAGTAACAGTTCTACAGACTTAACATGTCCTTAATCAACACCAAGGACTATTCCTTCCTATGGGAATTCCCTGCAGATTCAAGAAGGAGTGCATTGGGCCTTGCCAGAATACAGACCTATGATTAGCAGTGCCATTTGGTATACTGAGCTATGTTTAATTTTGAATAGGAAAAAAGGAGGGAAAAGTGTCAGAAAACTGTTCCATAATCTGCTCAAAATGTCACTTTTTGATTACACCTCTAAATGAAAAAAAGTAAAAATGAAAAGCATATCAGCAAAAGAAAGATCTTAAGTGTCTTACCAGTCTTTCAGCCATGTTTAGGATTACATTCACAGGGTCTAATCTATGACTTATGTCCTCCCAAAAGGATGTCAGCGTTACAACTGGCTTTGTGTTTGCCCATGGCAAGTAGTAGTAATAATTACCTGATGTGAAATATTTGTATGTTAGAGTTAGAATTCATGGCAGGAATACATACTATACACTGCACAAACTGCTGTATTTATTTCATTTATGTACTACAATTCATAAGAACATACAAGCTAGTCCAAACTTATCAAAGGATTTGTATTTTTCAGCCACTGTAGTATCTGTTGGATGGTAAACTTTTACTTCAAATTGTTTCAAAATCCAATGGATCTTTTTCAATAAATTATCTGTTAACATGTTCATTATTATTTCCAGTAAACCTGATTACTTCATCTAATACACAGAAAAAAAGACGTCCTACTGTTTGCAGTTAATAAAAAAATTATAGCCAAAATATATTTTCGTGTGATCTAGCGAGGTTATTTTCTTCTAGGCTGCCAGACACCTGGTTTAAAAACAAGTCTTTATTTTATTCTAAATCAGAATGTTCAAAGGGTATTTTCCCTATTTAATCCCTAGTTTTTAGATACCTGTAAAATAATGTGATATTTTTCTTGCCAATTTTCCTGTGCACATCTAGTACACAGTCAAAAGATTTCACTGAATTCTGTGAAAATTTCTTTAATAACCTCAGTAGGCTTTGCAGCATGTATTCCGTAAATGTAACTTCATCTCAAAAGCTGTGAAGAGCCACATGTTCTTTTCTGTCATGTTTTCAATACATTTTCAGTGCAGTTTGGGCTGTCATTCTAAAGCTGTAAAATAGCACCTCGAAAGGAGAGTCTTACATTATTTTATCCCCATACCAGCAGCGTCCTTACCATCAAAAACAGCGCGACTATACTGAGTTGTTGATGCCAAAGGTTTACAGGTGGTATCAAACTTGTTGCCATAGTTACCAATGCTAACTTCAAACTGGATAGGCTCACCGGTGTCTTGCAGCATGGTAGCAGAATGAAACACAGCAGCCAAGCAGAACTTGCGTCTGCGCTGGTATTTCTACAACAAGAACATTTTTAGTTGTATTTCAATATTTGTAAAACAGGATCCACAATTATAGAAAACAATAACAATTTATTAATGGAAATAATAATTTTAATATTTTTATTACTTTCTGAGAAGCAACCAAATATATATATGTATAATAAATTAGTGTATTTGAGATTATAAAAATGTTTCAAATTGAAATTTCATGCTACGAAGGTATGACATTTTTGTAGCCACACCATCAATAACCACCTCTCTTAATTCTGAGATTCAATTTAATTGTTTCAATTTTAGTAAGTTAGATCATTCTCCAAAAATAAGCAGCCAGGGCACATCTCCATTACCAACACTGACAATAAAACAAGGATTTACCTCAACAACCAGTAAGTCATCATTAGGAATGGTCTCTAACTTTTTATTAACAGGTTTGCTTTCAAGTACTGTAGATAGTTCCACCAGAATTCTCCCTCTGTAAGCAACTCCTTCTCCCTGTAACATAATCACACATTGAATCCAATTTTATATTTTTCTCCTAAAGTGGCATACTCTTTCTTTAGCTGTACATGAGTCTGGCTTCACTGAAGTGTTCTCAAAACTTCTGCAGAGGCATGGATGTACATACTTGAACAAACAAAATAACGCAGTTGGC
Source organism: Sagittarius serpentarius (assembly GCA_034782735.1). Taxonomy (NCBI): domain Eukaryota; kingdom Metazoa; phylum Chordata; class Aves; order Accipitriformes; family Sagittariidae; genus Sagittarius; species Sagittarius serpentarius. The sequence goes on along the minus strand of JAVKLA010000093.1, from coordinate 24,052,267 downwards.
TTTAATTAATGCTAGAAGTGAAAAATACATATTTACGAATACAAGGAAATAAGAAATACAAATGCATACAGAGGTGCAGATAGTGAAAATCATCAAAAACACTGCTGCTCCTTCAAAAACACCTTTAAAATGAAAACAGATAAGAATGGAAAATACTATCAGACTTCCTTATTAATCATAAATATAAAATATTATTCAAGAAGAAACACCAAAAGGAGTGTAATGTGAAACAAAAAAACCCCCCACATTAAAATGAATTCATTCATTGATTAAAAACAATTGGGGTTAATCATTTTATTAAAAACAATGAATAAAGAAACTGACCTTTCCAAAGTTTAATTCATCATATGGGTCTGGAAATCCAGTGTATTCTCTTGGACTTCCGTAAAAGTTTAGGTAACATGGCCCAAATGTTGGTAAAAAGCCAACTTCAGTTTCTCCGGTGTTTACTAACAGAAAATATTACCATTATATCTTTATTAATTAACATTCAGAGCCAGAAAAACAATTAATATTACTATCAAACCCAGTAGAACAAATGTTAGATATTAGTTCAGTATTAGTAAAGTAAGAACACTTTATTCTCTGGTTATACTATATGAATTTTAAAGTAATTATACCAGTGACTGTAGTTGTTCCTAACCTCCTTCTTCACTGTACATTACTTACTAGATACTACTTCATGCAGGAAAAAACCCACAGAATAAACACAACTTTTGCCTCACTCCAAATACCAGGTTTTCATTTATGTGGAAGAGTAATACACTCTTCCATTCACAGAAAAACATTATTTTCTAGAAATAAATGAAACTGAGTAAAACAACATTTGGAATCATTTAAATGCATAGGCCATTGTTCTAGCTAAACAGCTACAAAAAAGATACACACCGTAGCAGAAAAAACACCCCCTACTATTTAGCATAGTTAATCCTACTGTTCTAATTTTTAGTATAATTTGTCTGTGGTTATACTTCAGGGTAAAACAGAGACTACTGGAAACTCTAATCATAACTGTCACAGTGCGTTGTTTCTCACAAACTCCCTTTTCAGTAAGCTAAAATTCATACAAGACTGAAAGTCTGCAAAGACAGTGAATTCCGATGACAATAAACTCTAATTTGTATACTAGTCTTATTCCATCACTAACAAACTAAAATTTCCCAATGCCTTAATCTAGAAAAAAAAATTCATAAGGATTTAGATATTTTTGTCAGTTTTAATAGCTAAGCTAGGAAACTGCACACCAAAGGTTCACTTTCGGATATTTAAGATATCCAAGAACTTGAAAAGGTATTTCCATTGCTAACACTGTCATAACTTTGTATATTGAACAATGTTCTGGTTTTTAGCAGAAAAACATGGATCGGGAAGCCTTAGTTGTATTACTACTGTTATCTTTTGGGTCTGCATTCATGCCTTGCAAATTAGATGAACGACATTCTAAAAAGCTCTTTTTAGAGCCAATTAAAATCTATACTTAAGGGAGTTAATTGTTCTTTCAGTAGCAACCAAACACATGGCAAGGCTATTGACTGATAAAATTTGATGCGTAGTGCAAAGAGAACTAGAACAAGGTAAGCAACACACATGCAGAAAAATACTGTATAGTTTTCAGTGAACAGGAAAGATTCCATATTCCTTTCCTTCTTGTATCTTAGCTTTTGTCTTTGAACAAATGATCCTGGTATAAAAAAAGAGGAGAATCGGGTTCTAAACCTTGCAACAGATATCACTTAGAATGATCTGCAGCACAAAGAAGGATGCATTTATCACAGGAAAGGATGGCTGAGATAAGAAAGTGAAAATAAAGGGTTACACCTTGTATGACTTTGCCACTGTGACTACTGAGTGACACAAATGAATAATAAAAATTAATGTTACGTCTGGATGTGATTTCCTGTCAACGCAAAGTCACATAAAATCTGCAAAACAAAATAAAGATTTGCAGTTCTCTGTTTCACATTTGGATACTTTCACATCCTTACATCTGAAACAGAAACAGATCAAAATTTGAATGAAGAAAAATTCAGACTCTTGTTGGAATATCGTCCAGTTTTTCAAAAATTCTAACACTGAACTGCACACTTCAGATCTCAGTATAACTAGATTTAAGGTACAGATCTGTGTTGAATTAATACATTCACTACTTACTGATGCTAATAAATTAAACAGAATATAAACAAACAAAAAAACCCCTCCCACACCTGGAATAAAAAGAATGTTTTGTATTTGTTTACATTTAAAATCCAAGTGTTTACATTTTGAAGGCTGATGATCATCTACTACAGAAAGTGATTCAAAAAAATTATTTCAGCCTTTAACTTAATATTACTTTATTAAGAAAAAAATATAGTAAATGAAGTATTTGTGTGGATGAATGCTTGTTACCTTCCAACTGCGCTCCAATTGTATTCATATCTCACTATATAAATATTTACCACAAAGTCTTTCAAAACTGGATGTCAACCTAGACAGTTATGTAAAAAGCTGTCTTTCCAGGTTTTAACAGACACAGATTTCATTGTTCAGACTTTATTTCTATCACTCGCTAAGCATAAGCAAAACAGCCACTTATTATTTTAGGCAGTTACTGACTTCTGCAGGGCTCTGCAGCTGCAAATACAGTTGCGATCTCATAGCCAAGTTAAAAATTGCAAGCCATTGTTAGACTAAGCACTTTATAATTGAAGCAACCGCATGCTCAACTCTAAAACACAGCTTGAAGCACCAGCCAAACAGAAATATTGTCAAACAAGTTCCAGTGCCAAAACTGTTTTATACAGTTAGTTATGTTTGATACTCGTTAATCATAATGGTGAAGTATTTTAGACAAGCAATTATTAAAAAATATTTTTAAGATGATGCATTTTCCTAGGCAATACTTCTCAGTTTGGGCAATGGAAAGCAAAATCAGTGACAGATGAAGATATAAACCTTCATATGATGAAGCCCCTGTTCCTGAAGATGAAAATTCTATATTACGAAAAGAGAAGAAGTTACATGACAAATGACAATACCATTTTAAAAACAAATACATCACAAAGCAATCTGCTTTTAAAATAAAGTTGAAAGCCTGAGGAAAAACAAAGTTCATATGGGCTAGAATTTTGCTTCCTGATTAAAATATGAAGGTACTACTCTTCCCGTACAAATTCCAAAGGAAAAAAAAAAAGCACGTAGCTGACAAAACACATTGTTTTGATACTTCTCTTTCAACTTTGTATAGTTCTCCTCCCCACAAAATTAAATTTTATTTTAAAAATTACTTAAGAACATTTAAGAAAACCACTACATTTCAGGGCCCATTAGGATATCTTCATTTACTGAAGGCGAGACTCGTTCAGTTTCCCAATCTTTTAGAAACCAGAACAGGCTTCAGGCATGCCACTGACCTCAAGGGAAGATAATCTGTGATTTTACATGGAAATGGCTATTCCAATGTCAGTACCTCAGTAGAGAGAGAATCCAAATAACATTTTCTCAGTTACTAAAGTGCCTGGGTTTGAAGCGTAAATGAGATGCGACTCAGCAGCAGTTCAAGTTACACACTTAAGTGGTCAGTACAAGTTGATCTCTCCAGAGCTAAATTTTCCCCCACAGCCCAGCCCTTCTGTCTTTGGTTTCCCATTGCCTTTTTCTGTAACCTTTTCTTTTGCCTCTGGTTGTGTGTAGAATATATGAAAAGAATGTTTGCACAAAATCTTACTTCAACAGCAGTACTTCTAAGAGGACTGGTTTATAAGCTTGAAGTTACGTGACTGAAAATACAGTTCTGTCCAGTAAGATACTTGGCTCAAGTCACTACAGGATTAGAGCCACTATTTTTTTTTTAAAACTTCTGACATAGCTACCAACTTTAGGACAAACTGGTCTGTCTCAGACAAGTACGTATCATATAGATTTCATAAACACAACAGAAAAAATAGTAATCTAGATTCTTATTGTGGCAATGGTGGAAATGGTTTTGAGCCAGGTCCTTCACCCTAGTGCAGATAGTCAGATAAATAAATGTTAAGCCTGTTTAGCCAAGAACTTTACAATTCTGTATGGACAACTAATATGCTATAGTATGTTTATGAAAAAGATACAATGTTTTTTCTGGCAAATTAATACAGAATCCTTGGCATGGAGCTGGTTCAATTGCATGAAAGATCTTGCTATAAAAAGGAGGCTATATAGATCACAAAGAAATAACCAGTAATCATAATAGTATATTAGAACATAAATGTAACAGGATTTTTTTAGTATTTCCCAAAATCTTGGCACAAAAAATGTTTCTTATAATATTGCAAAGAAGAGATTTATTACAAAGGTATTGTCCAATGGACACAACATGTTAGAAACTTCGTATCCTGCCTAACTAAATTTGTTTTCTTGCAGTTAATCAGTTTTGTTTTCAGTTTTTATGAAATAACATATACAGTCACCTATACTGATTGAAGCATGTAAGTTAATTGTCTGCAATCACAGCATTGCAATTAAAATCTTCATTTGCCGAAGCTACTAAAATACGGGTTACTAAGTAGTAATTTGGAGCACTCATGCAAGGAGATGCAGTGCCCATTTCTAGTAAACTACTGATCAGAGCAGAGACTGATCCAAGTTCCCCCAGCATCTCAAAGCAGCCTAGTAGTATACAGGAAATGAGCAAGTGGTTCTAGATAGTTCCTACAGGCTAACTACTCAGGAACATTCCCCAGCTTTTAGGTTCTCTTCCCAGAGAAAGAACAGACATGCTTATAAGGTGGCAGAAGTCTTGTCTTCCAGTGCCCAATGAAGTAGCGTTTCTGAAGCAGTGACTCCAGATTGTCTTTAAATTCAATGTCTTCTTAAGTATCTTAATAAATTTGCATTTCTTACTCATGATAGATTGTGGTATCACATAGCTTTCTGAATTTGGGAAAGCACTCACAAATTTAACTAATTCATTAACTTTATATATATAACGGAGCACTGAATTTTGAATTAGTTACTGCTATTTCCATGATGATGTGGTTTAAACATTAACGTTTTAATACTTGACTTTGAAAAGTCCCACAGTATGTTTTCTAGGAGCATTGTTTTGAAAACTCCAGAAATAGATAATCTTGTGGCCACAGAATTGAGGAACTATAGGAAAAGGTACCTTCTTAGAACACTGATCTTTGCTATTCCTCAAAAGACAAGAGAAGATAGTAAGTTACATAGTGCTCAATCGATTACCTTCAACTTCTCCTCCAGAAGAAGCAATTTTTGAGAGACTTAAATATGTTGTTCCTACTACATCATTTTTTGTAAGACGATCCCTACAAAAAGAAAATAAGAGAGATTTTATTTAAATACAATGCTGGTCATCCTACACAGAAGCAAGCTACCAGTGACTAAATGCACTCCGAGACGGTGCAGACACCTTTTATATCCCCTGGAATGCTTTAATATTACTAACACAGATGGTAATGGCTAGTTACAAAAGTGGGCTGTATCATGAAGAGGTCACCTAACTGTTACAGTATCACCTAAACAGCAATAGTGCTCAGTGCTCACTACACAAAATTAACAATACTCCCATGTTACACTAATCAAGTCTTCTGTAAAGAAACCATAAAGATACTTCAACACTTGCTTAAATACTCTCATAGACTGTAAAAATACCTGACATCTATAGAACCAGACTTTTCTTCACTTAATATAATTTACCTTTCTTCACTTAATAATTTACCTTGTCTAGTACTTTGATTAAAAGTCATAACTCACCAGTCAACAACTCTAAGTTTTATTTTCTCACACATTGAGGGAAACTGAAAAAAAAGCAATTAAAATAAAATAACCCATTACATATTTCACCTCTGTAATGTTAATGACCTGAGTTCCAGAAGGATGACTGTTTTCTACAGAAACAAGAAAAAAAACCTGACCTTGATTTGAAGATAAATAATTTGATTCCACTCTGGATTAGCATTTTTCTCAATTATATTTGTGCAAGCCTGCAAAAAATGAAATAAACTATATAGCACATCAAAGATAAAACAGACAGAAAAGCATACACTAGCTATGATTTAGGATAAATCACATTCTGTTTGGTAAAATGAGGGGTAGTAGTTAATGATGAATCCTGAGTGGTTTATGCTGAAATGAGCCATTAGTTTTCAGTTGGTAAATACTGCTAAACTGATCTGCATATGCAACATTAATGACTACTGGAAGGAAAAGAAAATTTCGAAACAGTGTTTAAACCTGTGACTGGAGTTACCCTACAAGAAAGAAGCTTGTTATTTCCACTAGCTACAATTTCACGTGCTTTCACACTAGTACCGATCTCTTATCACAGCACAGAAATGAGACAAAGGAATGACTCGATTCCAGATTGCTTTATGCAGATTTTAGAGTAGATGAAGAATATATTCTATCAGAGACCCTATATTATTTACTAGTCATGTATACTGAAGATCCTCTACGTTACTGGGCATGGCAACCTGACTATATAACATAATATAGGACTGACATTTTTCTTCTTAAAAAAAAAAAAAAAAAGATTGGCTAGCAATGAATGTAGGTTGTGCAATTGCGCTTTAGCTCAAATTTGATATTCTAAGGAACGCATTAGTAATATACAAATGCTGTTAACCTGTCCAGAAAGATCTGTACCATCAGTTACAAAAAGCAATCAGGAGGAACCAGTAGGTAAACAATCTGGCATGCATCAGTTCCTAGCATTTAGTCATGCATTCCTTTTATTAGTCATCAGCTTTACACCCATTCTACTGTACCTTGTAGTTTGTCCTCATTTTACAAAGTGAACTTTAGAGCTAATGCTTTTTTATTTCCATCATTTCAGTAAACTTAAAAATTTATATTGGCATATGAAATCTGTTCTCAGGACTATGATTAGACTGCAAAGATTCAGATATTTATTAAATTACCTTTTTTCCAGCAAAAGAAACTTCTACAAATGGATCTACCAGGTTTTTCTTGTCTGCTTCTCCTCCAAATATTTCTTTGACAGTCTGTGAAAAAGCATCATCCACTGGAGAGGTGTTAAAGAAGAAATTAAAGTTTATGCTCTTTTATTATTTTTTTTTTTCAGCCTAACTAATGAATTGCCCATAGCAATCCCGCCAAAATCAACCCGATTACAGGTCTAGGTAGGGTAAAGTCTAAGCTGATAAACAAAATTCTGAACAGTGGTGCTGGTAAAAATGGAGAATCTAGGCTTAGGAGTAATTTCAAGAATATAAATTTTTGAAACATCATAAGGAGTGTTGAGTGTAGTTGTATTTGAAAAACATTATGCATGTACCTGTGGACATTGTCATTTGTTGTCTTAGATATAGGTGAGAAATTACACTAAGAAGAGACAGAAAGTCACCTATATTCTATCAGAAAGCACATATAGCCTATAATGAGAGAAATCGCCTTTGTCTCAGCAATATAGGGTTGACACAAGTAAAATCTCACTAAACAAATTAAGGTCAAACTGCTTACAAGCTCCCCTGCCCTCCAAGGCTGTTTATTTAAGCTTATGGTGCTCAACTTACAACCCACAAACTGCATGCAGCTTTCTGGGATACAGCCGGTTCCTAGTTACTTATTTCCTGTGGCCGCTCAGGGGCAGGTGGTTGGCAATACAGACTGCCTTGGCCATCACAGCAGCAGCTGACTCATTTCAGCAGTCCTGTGGCCTTTCTCCCATTGCAAAATAGCTGCAGCTATGAGCACCTATGAAGAAGAATTAATGGATTGCTGGAAAGAGGAAGGTGCAGGGGGCCATCAGCAGTACTACTTATCTACCAGGATCTAAATGGCCTTGGAAAAGAGGGCTGCAGGGCATCAGCTGTCTGATAACCTCTTGAAAGTGGCAGGGATTGGGATCGGGATCCAACACGAAGTTGACACGTGCACTGTACACTTGAGCTAGACATGCACAGATCATCCAGCTTATGTGCACATCAACAGTACTTGAATGTTACTTGCATGTAACTTCTGCAAGTGGAGAACGGCTAATGAAGATGACCCCTTCCGACTACCAGAAGCTGTGTGGCCCACTCAGCAACATATGAGCATTACTAATCTAATGGGTAACACATTAAATTATCCATTACAAGACTTAAGCAGACTTACTGTTACCAAAGGACTTGAAATGGGCTCTTAAGCCATCACAGAATTACTGGCTCAAGTAACATTGTAGAACATTCAAGATGTTTTATGTCCAAGGAATGTTTCTGAACAGCTAACACAAATATTTCCAATGGTAATCAAATACACTGATGGACAAGTAGTAAGAAGCTACGTACTTTGCGGAATGTCCTCAGCTCTGTAGATTTTGAGAAGGAAAGTTACCCATCGAAGTGCAATTCCGGCAGGTAATAACAGATTGCTCTCCACATCATCGCTTTCATTATCTCTTTCCCTTTTTTCAACCTGTTGGGAGATACAGTGGCACATAGTATCTGGTATATAAGAAAGACAGAGTAATGTACAGAATTAAGGTGATTAGTTAAACTGGTGCCCACAATACTCTCCAGACAGAAGACCGTTGTCGGTTTCATTGTAAAGAATGAGATTTTATCAAATTATCAAGCCACAAAAATTAATTCTACCTAAACTATTTTACTTACATTTTTATCTCTAAAGTACTTAACTGCAGGAGCCCATTATAATCACACTGCAAAAATCATCATCATATGATGATGATTTTAGCACTTATACAATGCCAACTTCATGCAATTTTCATACTCATGTCAAGATGAATATTGTGGTAAGGTATCTTTCTGCAATTAGAAAATGTATACAACTCGGATGTAATTTACCAGAATTTACTGCTTCCTCCTCTAAAAACAAATAGGAAATAAAAGATTTCACCACAAATAACTAGACATACCCTTGTGATTTCAAGAATCATGGGGATAGTAGAAAGGAGGAGTTAATACGGAACAAGAAGGAGATCTTCCATGGTTCTGGGGACCACATTATGTTTAAATAAGGAGCAGCAGTAGGCAAAAATCTCAGGCAGGAAGAATAGCACAACTTAAACTACAGACAATGATCAAGTAAGAAAAAAGCCACACAGAAAAGAGGGCCTGTTTTCACCTTGACAGAACAGCAGACAGTTAAGGATTGGCTTGTTAAAACTACCTACTGCTTTCGTATGCATCAAATTACTTGTCCCTAACTTGTAATTATTGATGGGTCTGATTTTCACCTGGCAAATATTTGGAGCTTTCTGGTACTCAGCTTTCTCTATGGACTTCTCTACATCATGTAGTAGTGGAGACATTCTTGACTTAGTCCCGCAACTGGTATCAATATGTTGCTCAGCCTGATTAGCTATGCTAAGGAGAATTAGATATTAGCTTGCATGCAACACTAGGCTAATACATCTCTACTTCTTCTAGGATGTGAAGAAGTATCTACAAATGGTAGACCAACACACCCAGAGCTGGTCCAGAGGTTGCTTAATTGGACAGGATAACAAAATAAGTTTTGAGTTAGCCACCTAGTACTGGATGCCCTTGAAACAACTTGTAAATCTTGTCTTACTTTTAAATACTGCTCACAGAGTGAATTATACAGTATTCAAAAAATTTTGGGGAGACATGAATAAATATCTGTGCGATGGAGAGGGGAAGAAAAAAATTTAAATGAAACTTACTGGTGGCTCATCTCCAGTTCCCAGGACAAACATGCTGACTTTCATATAGCCTTTAGTTCCTGAATTTGTATCTTCAGGATCACTCAGCAAAAGCCATTTTCTCATGACTGCATGGCCTAAAATAAAACAAACACCGCCACCCGCCCGCAGTAATTTCCATTACAAAATGGCAGAAATCATAAAATCAAAGTCAACTGTTTCAAAAGCATGCTTTATCCTAAAACTAATCATTTAAAAAATGTATTCTGTCCTAGACAGGTCTCAATAGTGCCATTCAAAACAAGAAATCTAGTGGTGTTTAAATGTGGTGGCATACTAATTAAGGGACACAATTATCAAATATTTTTGCATTATTTTCACATTTTAGGTCTTTGATACCAAAACTAACACCCAAATTTTACGTGCTTTTACTTGAAAGCACTGAAAGGAATTAGATATTGTTGGATTTTTTAAAAGTTAATACTTAAAGCAGCAATCTCAAATAACTTCCCATTAACTTTCTTCTTTTACTTTAGAAATTTAATGAAATGTTTCAAGTTTCAAGCTAGGAAAGTAGCTCTGAAGTAACTGTTACTTACCAGGCTCATCGTAAACATAGCCAATGTCAATCTGAAATAAAGATCAAAGGCATTACCTCTGAACACCAAAACAGAAAAATGCTAGGGCAACTCCCCTCAAGTTTTCCATGAGAACTACTACATTGTTCTCTTGCCACAAACAAAAGAAAGTTTACATAGCATATTCTTGGGAGAAGAAAGAGAAAATGGCTTACATTGAAAAATGAGGGATTTTGAATGGATACAGCAGCCAAGAAAAAAATGCAAGAAAGATGCATTAGAACTAGCAGCTGTAGTTACTTTCTTTTTTCCTCAGATCCACAGCTTTTTCATTTATCAGAGACAGAAGATGGGACTAGCTTGCTGCTTCTTGAATCTCCTAGGTTTCCCCATTATTTTATGTTCAGACAGGCTTTTCAGAACTCGTTTCTATTTCCTGCTCAACATCTCATCCTTCAGTTCCAGAAATGAAGCCTGTTTTTTCATTAATAATTTCCTTTTTCTTTTATGAAGATAATGGGCAATTTTTCCCTCCACTGTGTCAAATCTGGACAAGACTGCACATGTACCATGACTGTATTCACTGTATCAGATTTCAAACATGTTCAGGAAGGTAAGTATGTTTGCTCATGACAGCTGGGGCTAGCAGTCCTTGCAGGTAAAGTCTGAAAGGGTGATTTTCTAGACAGAATTACCCTTGGGGTTTTCTCCTGGAATGTGTGCCTGCAGCAACACAAAGTAGCTGAATGACGTGCTATCACCTGCTTAGTGAATGATCAATCCTCCACAGAGCAATATACTGCTGTCTGAATCACTAGAAATTACATAGATAATAAGCAGTAAGAAGCAAAAGCAACCAGCTTTGTGGCAGAAACTGCTTCATTTAGAAAAGAGCACTCTTCCATACTTGCATATTTTTGCGAAAAGCTGGTCTATAGACCTACTGAATTTATGCAGTACAAAATAAGAAAACAAAACAGAAAATACAGCAAACAATGATACTGGAAATGTTATAATATGGGATCCCAGTAGCCATTAAATTCTTTGTCTGTATTGCTTTAGGTATGTCTTCAAAAGGCAGAAGTCTACCTCCCAATATCGACCGAAACAAATACAAATAAAGACATTTTCACTAATATCATCAGAACCACAGAAATTACTTTAATTAAGAGATTTTTCCACCATTTCTTTTACTTAACAAACTTCTGACCAAAGGAATACCTTTCCACATCACTTGAGAATGTGTATCTTTATGCTGCCATACATATCACTATTCTGCCTATTATCTACCTAATAAAATTATCTCTTCAAACCCTACCTCTTACCAAATAATCACCCTGATACCTTTTGAGGAAAAAAATTACCTTTTGGTAAATATTTTTTTCTCTTGGATGCAAGCTAGAGAACTTGGTATATAAAACATGCAATTTTCTTTAACAATAATCTTCTGCTCAAATAAGAAAACTGTTTATTAGTGCTTTGAGCAAATGATCTCTAGCATGAGAAGACATCATCAGGTAATTCTTTGGCCCCACACTGAAGTAGTATAAGTTTCAGCATTTAAAACAAGTACTTACAAAATTTCTCTCATTTTATTTAATTTAGTCAAGATATGGAAGTTGTTTCATACCCACCTTAAATTCTCCCATTAGACAGTCTGCTCTTAGAGAATAAGAATCATACACCTAAAAAGACAGACAAGCATGAAACAGGAATGTTCCTAAACATCATAGTGAAATGGCCAGACAATGCTATATGCATCCAGCAGTCTTTTGAACATGCACCATTTTTCCTTACCCGAATGCTAACCGTTTCATCCAGCAACTCTGAAGGAGTCATGTGGACATTGTAGAAAAATATCTGTTAAGGTAGAAACAAACAAGAAATCTGTCTCAAAATGACAAACACGTAATTCTCCGAACAGAAAATGCAGAAACATTAATTAAAGAGGCTTGTGAAACATGCCTGCTACAGTACTTTTACCCTGCCTCCTTGCTGGACACATTATATGGTAATTTAGTGCAGAATAAAAAACTAAATTTAGTAAATAAACAGTACAAAACAGACAAAAGACAGTTACGACTTTCATTTGAATAAATGCAGTAGGCATAGCTGTGCTGCAAACTTTCAGCACTGCCCTTGCTCCTTGCTCTGCACTTGACATTTTCCTCAAGGGAACAACTCTGGGAATTATAAAGTTGTTCATTTTCCAGGACATTCAATGCTGATCTAGCCACCTCTGTTGTACCTGTCAAAAAAGTCTTGTTTAGGGCTAGTAGTGATAGTGATTGTAATGATTTGCATCTTTGAAATTCAAGGCCACAGGAATAAATCTGATAGTTTGACAGCAAGAAGATACTTGTTTTATTAACATTATATGCCTCATTAAGTTTGGTCTTTGAGCCCAGCTATACTCCAGTCAGTACTTTATCCAACAAAAGGGAAGGGTACACACACATGGTCCCTCCTATTCCATTTTTAGCTTAGTCTGGATACTGAGACTGCCTAGGAATTGATTCAAGATGCAAATGGCTTTCTCCTTTCCCTGTTTTTACCACTGCTTCATAAATCTTGACAGCTACTTACAGCTTAGTTCAAGTCTCAGAGTTTTATAACTTCCTTGGTTTTGCCTGTATGTGTTAAACATTCTTGCCACCCAGTTCCAAAATCTTCTGAATTTTCCATACGTGTCCAGATAATGAGAGTTATTCCTCAGCATTCTCTCTATTAAGCTTAAGCTTTGCAACATTAGTCTTCCAAACACGGGCTCATTCTTGTGTCCCTTACACGGCTTTGAATTCTCTGCTGTATTTCAGTGTGTTTGTTGTACAGATCCCTTCTGGACAAAGAAATCTAGTTGTGTTTTACAAATCATGAGTAGCAAGGCAATGACATTTCCAAATTCTGTGTGGCAGTCTTATAGACACAAAGCATTGCACTGAAAGCTCATCTGCACACACCATAGATGTCCACAATGATTCCTAATTAATTTTCTGTGATTTTATAACCTGCACACAACTATTCAAAGTCATTATTATGTCACATGGCCAACATGTTCCACATGCATCAACTGAAGTTTGACTCCCTTCTAAATAGCTTTATCTACTAAGACTGCCAGCGATGGAGATGTGTTTAGCGATGTGAATACATAAAGAAAGGAACTGGGAACTGCAAAATGCATATTAGCCATAATTACCCTTAAATATTTGCAAATTCTTATTCATTGATGATAACGAAAGCTGTAATAACTATTTTTCTACATTTGATAGCATCAACATTTCAGCTACAACGTTCTTATGCCACTCACTTCATCAAAATATGGGTTGTTCCCTCTTTTGATTCTTGTTCGGTGTGTCTGACCGCAAACATGAACTTTGACTACTGGTTTTATGTTATTTCCAGGCAACTGACGACCTTCAATCACTCTAACACGAATCTGAAAAAAAAAAAAATTCAAATATTTGTATTAATACATTCCCTATATTATCTATCATCCTGGTGACAACAATTTCTTACTACACCACCAAAAAAGTTAGCCAACACCTGAAGTTGCTGGCAGATACGGACCAACAGATTTTTCAAACTTAATTATAATAGCAAGTATAATTTTACTTGAATTTTACAAGACAAGTTGGGGATAATTACTTCAGTAAAATTTTTTTTACTTGCTTCTACTACTTATTTTTAAAGCTGCTATTGTAGTTTGAAATCTATACAACTATATAATAAATAAGGTTCATCTAGATTTCAGTCAGAACTCTAAAAAAATGGACATCTCTGTAACAGGCAAATTTGAAGAATACTTTTTAAATACAGGCTTTCAAATGAAGATGCTAATTGTCTCTACAGTGCATTAGATTTGCACAATCTGACATTAAGTTATGCTCAGGCTATGTGAAAGGAGCAGTGTCATGCCAGGCAGAAAAAGGGAATGTGCAACATTTAATAAGTCTATTACCTGGAAATCTTGTGGTTTGTTAGAAAGGATTCTGCGTGTTTTCTTTCCTTTGGTGATACGTTTAGCTAGCTGGGCTTCCTTCGAGCCACTTGGAACTGTTGGTGTGATACCACCAACTGGACCATCCAAGACATCCTCATAACCTCCATCATCTTCTCCATCTCATACAGCAAAAAAACAGTGCAATTAATAAACAAATAGTACAGCTTGATGTTAAAGTTACAGGAGTAAGAGTCTGATATCCAAGAGTTCCACTAAAATTGTATTATTATCTCATTTCAATAATTTTTTTTGATAACCACATGCTTTCAACTCCTTTTGAAAGCTAGTCATTTTAGCCTGCTTAAGAATAAATTTATATCCTAACCAAACTAACTGTGGATCTGTCCCTCTTCAGGATGCAGAGTATCTAATACAATTCCCATACACTTTCTTGAACCAACCAACTGAAGATTTAGCAAAGTACAGTTCAGCTGTAATCATCACCAGACTAGTTCATAATACACCAGAAGTGATTAATTTGATTCCAGTTGAAGGTGTTTCCCAGCAGCAAGGCTAGGCCATAGCATAGCATTGGTTTTTACTTAATCTTGAAAACTTGAAGACATTTAGGGTCTGCCATCCAAACTAAAACTCTGAATCCTCCCTCCACAGCATTTAACTGTGGAGTAAGTTAAAGTTTCTTAGTAAGCCTCTCTGACAGTTCTGAAATCACAACACCTCTGTGGAAGACTGTTCTACAACCACATGACACTACAATAGTGGATCATACAGTGAAATTCCAGTATTGCAAAACAGGATCCGTAAGTATCTTGACCACAGAAGTGTGTCACTCCCTTGTGTTTCCAGCTTCTTTTCTTAACTAAAGAATGACTATGGTAAAATCTACAGGAAGAACAAGCTGTATCTCTGATGGTTAGCATTAACAGAATGTTTGTTAACTTTATGAATTAGTTTGCCAACAGAGGGTGATGATCACTTTGCATAATGAAGTCCTCGGCAATCCTTGTAAGAGATATATAAAAACAGAGAGATTGACATACCATGTATTTTATAACTGAAAGACCCCACCTCCCTAACATCTCTCAAAATCCATCTGCCTGGATGGATCTATGCAACCAATTGATTACACACCCTGACTTAGCACTTAATTTTTAATTTCTGAAACTGAATCTCAGCTGGGGAGGTGATTTCATTTCATGGGAAACAGGTATTTACAATAATTAACTAAGGTGTGTTTGATAACTTGCACTGAAATAATTTTCATGCAGTTGTGGGATACTAGCCAAAAACCTGCCATGTTTTATTTTACCTGTATTACCTTGTAGTTCAAATACATTTTTAAAAAGCTATCAAAATAATCTCATATAAATCTATTTGCATTTTTAGCCTTCAAGTCCACATTTCTATAAAATTATTTCAAAGTGTAGTAATTTAACACACAGCTTTTGTGTTTGCATTACCTATCCTTCCACTTTCTAAGAACACTTCTCAGTGAAGTCAGTGGAATCAAAATTTCCCCCCAGAAGACTCCTCATTTCAATTTTTTCCTTCATATGTTATTATCTATCAGCAGATGATAGTCAAACTGTTTTATTTCTCCTCAAACATATAACATTTATTACATTTATTTCTTTCTGCACAAACACAGCCTGGATATTAGGCTAATTATTTGCCTGTCAACTCCAAAAACCTGTTGTTACTTTACAGTTCTTTTAAGAGTCTGGAAAACCAGAGGATCTCAAAAACACTCGCAGCAAAAGCCTGGTTAATATGATATATAGAGAACAAAGAATATTCCTACTGATACAGTATTTCATAGGCCAGTCAAATATCAAGCCTAATATAAGATACAACAGTGTCTTTCAAAACTTACTTACTCTACAGGATAAAAAAGGTTTAATGACTTAAGAAAATCTTTTCATAAAGCTCCCTGACATTGAAAATAATAGAATATGTTTTTCTAAAAATGTGACTTCCCTGTTTTTTGGTTAGACCTAGCAGATCATTGCTGTTTCTCTGAGCATTCAAAAACCTTTCTTTCCTGAACAAAGGCCATTTTGAAAAGCTTTTAAACAACATCATTCTTTTGTAACCTGATTCCACTGCAGAAAATTATGTTAAAAACCATTTTATGTCAGGAAATGCCAATTTTCTTCCTAGCTGTAAGTTCTGAATTATCCTTAATTTCTTTAAAATCACTATCTGGCAGTCTTGACATGCTTGCTTCAGGTTACACTTTTTTCTGATGAACAATGCTGTTGAATCACTTTCTTGCCTTAAGTATCTCCATGACCTTTTAACAATAGTGTTCTGAGAAAAGACTGAAATACCTTCTTGTGTACTGGTCCCTCCTGGATCACTTGGATTTGCAGGTCCAGCTGGTGGCTCATATCCTACTACCAAATCAATCGTTGCCTATAGAGAAATACATGGTTTTATATGTAGCATACAGTATTCACAGCATTTGATTTAAAGCAGTAAGTTGATCTAACACTGTACATGAACAATGCTAGAACATGAACAATAAAGATTACACAATTTGCAGCTAATGGAATAGGCTCTAAAATAATATCTAACAAATGGAATCACTGTGTTTATATTTATAAAAATCTGTCACAATACAAGTATATAAGATATTCTACAAATGTTAATTTATTTAGTTCTGCAATATTCATGGCAGACTGGCTGACATCCTAAATTTGCAGATGGAAAAACAAAGGCAGTGAGAAATGCCACTATCTGATCAACAACATAGAAAGTCTGAACCATAAGTAAAATTTCCTATCTGGCTCTTCTAATTGCTTGTTCATACTTCCATCCTAGAAGAAACACTATGTCATTTTCCATTCTAATCATAGAATTGTCTTTTTTGTGCTTCACTGCGGTTTTGGATTATTGAACACACCATTATTCTTCCTAGTTGCCACAGTAACATGAGGAGTCAGCAAAAAAAGCCCAACCCTGTGACCAGCTAACCATGATATTGAACTACAGCTGATGAGATACTGAAATTACCCTTAAAGTCTCTTATTATTAACTGTACTAGAATGCACTGTGAAGTGCCTTAACAGCCAGACTGCACAAATACAGTAAGGTCCCAGTTCTAGCAACTACTTCATTAATAATTAATAACCAGTTAAGAACCAGTTAACAACTCTCTTAAATTTAAACAAGTGCTAAACCAAGTTAAGCAAGTTCTTGTGTAACTGTCTGAACTGAGCTGGCAGTGAACATGTACATGATTATGTGCTTCCTAGAATCAGTGCTATGACATAGGTGTATATTAGAAAGAATATAGGAAAAAAGTACATGTGGGAACTCCATCTGGTACTTAGGAAAACGCTCTTTTTCAACATCAGGCTGATTTCCACACATATTCTGTGGCCCATAATATTTATAACATATATATGCAAATACATAATATATACACAGAAAACAATTTATCTAACTTAAAGGATATTAAACAAACTCAGATGGTATAGATATAATTATATCTTGTTATAAATTTCCTCTGTCTGGGGCTTTTGCTACAAAATTCCAAGCATTTAATTTATAAAGTAAAATAACTTGAAAATATTTTTGTTTCACTATTAGCCCTGTTGCTGGAGCACTTTGATCAAGAATGCAGTAAAATAGGAAATGTAAGCCACTCACTCCAGTTTCTTGTCCCCTTTCATTTAGCAGAGGTATGAGTTTGAAGGGAAAAGATCTGCTTTGGTTACCTACAAGATCCTTAAGTGCTATGGATGCACTGCCAATTAATCTGAAATGAAGTAAAAATTATTATTAGAATGCAAGCATACATCAAACAGAAGTTCCCTTTTGTCTTTTGCTAGTGTCTGTTAGTAGGCCAAATAACTCCAGCCATGACTTGAAAACCCAAGTCACAACAAAAGATCATTGCAAGTGTTCTCTAATGATTGTGTACTGCTAATTTGTATTTTCTGTTTCGTTGCACCTAAATGTGCTGGTGTTCTTTATGGAAGACACAGCTTTAACGTAAAAGAGGTTTAAAACCCTAAATTTAAATAAATTTTATGTGTATTTTTGAAAATAATCTTCTGTATAACTTTCAAGCCATGTCACTTGTTTCAGCCACTGAATTCTCATTGGTAAATTACAGGATGTAATACTTTCTTTCCCTATATAGCTTTGCAAAGTCTCAGATGAGAAGTAATGTATAAAAGCTAGATATGACACAGAAAGAGACACAAAGAGACATACACACCTCTGTAATGAAAACAATGAAACAGAACAAATGTAATCAAGGTGCTTACTAGAAGCTTCACAAAATTAATCTTCTTGCCCATAGTCTACATTTTGGAATAGGTTCATCTCCTTGCCTCTAAATTCTCAGAATGTTTCGATACGGCTCCAAAGAGGCCTACCAAAGGAAGCTGCCCAGGGGATCTGACATTACTCTCCTGAGCTACTTCTGCCTACTTTGCATCTGTCACACCCATCCTCTTCAAAAAAGTTAGAACTACATGCACTTTTAATGTAAGAAACTTCTTTTAGGCAGAGTTTCTAACAGTGTGGCATTGGTCTGTTGATACCTAGCACTGTATTTCATTCCCATAGTATGTAATAGCAGTTTTCTCCTATACTGAAGTGGATTATTGGAATAACTGAGATTTTTGCCAATGAAAAAATCCTAAGATAATTTCACCCTGTAAATATTACAAAGAACGTGTTTTACAAACAAAATACTAGCTTTGCTGCCAAAGTGGAAAAAAGATCTGTACACAGAGAACTTAACTGAGGTCCCTTTGAATACATTATAGTGCTTTTTCATGGAGAAGCTAAGGATGCAAGGACATTTTTTGACACGGAGCAAGGCCATTATTATAGCTACTCTCAGGTGCTGTGTCACGAGAATATAATTTACTTTTTGCAAACTACATTAGGATAGGTAAGTATAAAACATTAATTTCCCGCAAACATACATTCCAGGTATTACACATTACAACGTTTGTTTAGTTGTGCACAAAAAATAACTTCACTTTCTGTTTGAATGACTTGTTAGTATTACTCTGGTGCTGTCACCTCCTCAGTCAACTCTGCTTTGCCCGTTCATCTCACTCCTCCAATCCCAGTTGTCTTTTTGATAGTTTTGACTCACAACTAAAACCTTTCACTTCTGCCCCCCAAATTGCCAGAGCACAGTAATATTCCAGCTATGCCTCACATATTTATCACCCACAGGGGATGAGCTAGATGTGAAAAGCAGTTTAAGATCAGGCCATGCTGCAGAAGAAATGCATGAAGCTGTTCTAACCTTTAAGATGACCATTAACTGAAACCCTGATGCCATTTCTAACACCTGCCTCTCCTCCCTTCACTGAATGGACACCTATATTTAGTATTGTAGTCTTGACCTAGTGTCTTAAAAAACTATGGAAATACACCTAGTTATTTCAGTGCGCAGTAGATTAACTGTAGGTACATTTCACTTTTTACAAATTGTTGCACCGAGCTGGGCGTTAGCTGAAACACTGACTCTATGCATTTCTCAACTTTAGGGAGCTTAAGAAGCAATTTCTCCTGTTATGCAATCAAAATTGCATTCAACCCACAAGACAAATCTAGATTTGGAACATTAGATATACATGAGGTGGTCTTTTTTACCCCTCCAACAGTAGTATTACTTGACATTGCTTATGATTTGATGTAGCAAATCTGGACACTAAATAGTAATGTCTACCTAGCTCAGGAAACAACAGCAGATGGTCTCTCAGACAGAAAGAGACTTTATTTTTTTCTCCTGTGGTTTCAACATTCCAAAAATTGGTGTTATACAGAAATCAAGTCAGTCTGACATTACACACCAAAAAGAACATCTCCCTCTATATTTGACCAAACTTTTCTATGTAAAAAGCAGGTGTCATGCACACACTGGTACGATTCAACAGTCAAAGAAAAGCAGAAAAGGTTCATTCCATGATGATTGCAAAACCTAAGGCAGTTAAAAGAGCAAAATGCTGGGTAGCTTAATGCATTTTTCTCTTTATTACATAGCCTTCTAACATGTTAGTAGCTTTGAAAGCAAGTATAATATAAGCAAATGGGAAACTATTCCTACAATTTCATTTACACAGCTGGATACTGAAAGAAACCAACTTATCTTCACTCTTTTTCCTTCAACGCAAAATGAATCAACAAAAACTTTCAATTCCAAATATTCTTATTTTCCCTAAATCCTTCAACTGTGACTATGCCTTCCTTACCATTTGAGAGTAACAGAGAGAAATATACATAGTTTGCGGTATCATAGAAGGGAAAAACCCAACAAGACTACCCAAAACCAGCTAGGCCAAATCTGATTCTAGAGAAAGGAAAAGAAAATCTTTTCCTATGTACATTTGTAGAAAAGTTTTGTAGACTTGCTATTTTGATTTGATTAGATATGAGCAGGAGTGACTTACATTAACTCCAAAAAGAACAGTTCAAAAGTCACCCAGTCCCAATCTTCTGGATGACTGTTTCAGCAACCACACCCGCCTATCTGGTGACATTAACTCAAGAACAGCTGTTCAACTGTAGTGCTTTTGAAATTTTCCAGCGTAAATTTCCATTTCTGCATCCTCATCTGTCCTGTGCAAATGATAACTGTGCACGCATTTGAATAAATAGTAATTGTTTTTAAAATTCTCACCACCTTCAGAAGACTGAAGAGGGAGTCAGTTACATAGACTACTCGCTTGCTACTAGCTACCTCTGAAGTCCTTTGTTTCCCCCTCTTTTAACAGGTTGGGCAACAATAGTCTCCAGTACTTTTCCACTCTAGCAAGAGTGAGAAATCCAATATTCACCCTATACACTACTTAGCCTACTTCTAAGCTTTAGCCAAATTCTACGCTTTAGGCAGTTAGTCTTTTGCCTTACCCAAAGTGGTCCTGTTCACTGGATTTGGGCACAGAACTGATGAGTTTGGAAAGGACCACTCAAGATCATATAGTCCAACCCCTCTGCTCAATCAGAGTCAGCTAGAACAGGTTGCCCAGGACCATGTCCAGTCTGGTTTTGATCATACAGCTACTCAACGGCTAAAGCAATATTTTCAAAAGTAACAAGGAATGCCTCAAGGTCATCACTAGGTCTCATCTTTTTGACTTGTACGTTCCTGGAGAAAACCTGTTTCTGAGATGCCTCTCTCAGGTCTCATCTTTAGGCTAAGTCAGGTAAGATCAAGTCAGCTAAGTCAGACAGCAGCAGCTGTTGTGACAACACATCCATGAACAGTTCATTGCTGTTTAATGCTTTGCTGCAAGGTCTGCTACCACACTCACTTCTGATATGTTACTAGATCCCTAGTTTTGTGCACAGCTACTGTGAAGTTGCTGCGTTCCTCTGAACTCTTAAGACTTTTTACCTTCAGGGAGGATTGCATGCAATCTCCCTCTGAAGTCATGACTTTCAAGGTGACAAGGAGCCCTTTCCTTCCAGCACAGCTGAAAAGACTTTGTCACCTCTTCATCCTCCAAGGAAACTGCTCTTTGATGGAGCTATTTCAGCTTTCTTCCTCTTCCCTAGGCAGACAACATTTGCCCGTTTAATTCCAGATCATATTGGTCTCTTGACACCATCAAGTGGGATAGCTTCTCCTTTTGGAATAGCTCAATACATCCTCTGACCTTTTGTTCATCAGCTGTTTTGGCAGTGGACAGTACATGAGTATTGGCTTCTTAATTGTGCTTAAGTACTTCTTTTGCCATCCCTAAGACTTGTATATGTATAGTGCCCAGTCGGCCAGGTCTCTTAAACTTTTCCAGCTTTGCAGAAGTAAAGCAAAAAAACTGTCCTGCCACAAACAGTTTAAACATCCTGGTCTACCACTGAGTAAGACACCAAAGATAAATGCAAAGGCTGCATTTAGAAGCAGATTTTTAAACCACTTCAAATATACCTTATCAGTACTAGGCCTATGATACTTTCCCCCCCTGTAATCAAAGGAAAATACTTAGTTTATCAGCATGAAATCAGTGAACTACTGATGACCAACTATTAAAACACAGTGTTGCATTTGTGCCAAAGCCAATTAATCCGTTAACACTGTGGTTAGCACTTCCCGTTAGCTGCCCAAATAACCAAGAGAAGTGAAACTTCACACCCATGCCTGGATCAGGAAATGCTAACTCACAGTACCAACCATTTTATTACTTTTCCTCTGTTTGAAGGTAGCAATTTATACTAAATTCTTTAGCATATCACATCCGCCAGCTGCTTGCATGCTACTTCTAGTGGAAGCCCAGTGATTTTAATCCCCCAAGAGTCAAGCATTTAAATTCCTTTGACTTATTTTTAAGGGTTTATTTTGGCAGAGGTTTATATTGCTTATTCTCCTCAGCAAACTTGATCCCACACTGCAGTTATAATTGCTACACTCAACCTTTCTTTCTCAGTGTGTATGTTCCATTACAGATTGTATGCTAAAAGACCCAACACCCACCTTCTCTTAATTCATGCTGTGTTTTAAAATTTTTAGTAAGAGCAAACCAACTATTTTTATCTTCTTTAGTTATTTGATAATACTCTTTGCAAGAACAAACTTTAAAAAAGAAACAAAGCATGATCCCTATTTTGTACAAGGCAGAAAACCCCAAAACTGAATCTTAACCAGGCTGGATCTTGCATACAATGTATGCACGGAAAACCTGCAACTATGTACAGCCACACTGACATAGAAAAGAATACACACAAAAGGGTACAGCTGTAGGAGGATTTAAACAATCTAGAAATTATTTAACTATGGAAAACACTTAAACATGATTAAATAATTTGCTGCACAGTTCATCTGTGGCTGCATTCTTCTGCTTGAGAAAAGGGTGTGCCCAATCTGTTTTTCCTCTGTGTCGCTAGGTTACTAACTACGCAAAGAACACGGGGAAACACATAATCCCAACTCTCTTTCAAATAGAATGAAAATCACTTCATTCTGACAAGACTGTAACTTCCCTGTTAACTTTTTTTTTTCTTAATTGCACAGGGACAACTAACTGCGGTTTTTCTGTTTGTTTTTTAACTGCATAAAGATTTGTGTTCTGAGAGTTTGAAATCTTTCTACTAACAGTATTAGACATAATAGAAACCAGATGTGTTCTCTTTTCAAACATCTTTATGCTGGAAAATCTAGCTAAGCATGGATCCTATGAGTCCTCTCTAGTTTATTGCTATGATGGTCTGTCTGCCTACATGTCAGCGTGGTTTGCTTTATTTATCTTTTCCAATGACTCTGTCTTTTTCCTGTGAAGAGCACTCATTTAATCTATCTGCAAAAGTTTAGTGATCCTGTAACTGAAGCAGTAAATTCTATCTCCAGGAAAAAAAGAAACAGAAAAACACTCAAATGTTCTTTCAGGCTTGATTTGTAAATGCCAAAGCAATGAGCTAAGTGTTTTGGCACACTGTAAAAACAGAGTAACATTCACTGTGCTCCTCTTCCTTCATCAGTACGAAAATGGGCTAGATGAACAGCTGTGTAAGCTTCTAGGAGCTTTAACAAATCAAGGGTTATATTGCAATCTTCTGCTGTGTTGTTCTACAGGGAAGCATGGGTTCTGTAGTCACCGCTTTGGCACAGCAACAGACCAGGTGCCTAGACCTAGTCAGGAGTAACACTGCACGGAGTAGCAGAGTGTGTATTGGCTAGGAGCTTTGTGTGTGAGCAGCCAGGAGAGGGAGTTGGGTTGAGAAACACATTGTTCTGCTTCTAGACTACACTGCAGCAAAGAACTGTAGCAGAACGTTTGAGCAAAAGTTGTCTCTACCTTGAAAATAACAATAGCAATCCCCACTGCTTATTTTCCTCCAGAAGAGAGAAAATAACGCCAAAGACATGGTGTAGTTTCTTCTCGGTGCTCTTTCTCAGGCAACACAGTCCCACAGATGTACCCTTTACATTCAAAGACTAAATCCCAATTCAATGTAGACTTTAAAGTAAAATATATAAAAGCATGAACCTCTAAAGGAAAGATCATTGATTTAGACTCAAATCCCACTTAGCTTAAACTCCAGATACACCTCCCAAGTGAATCCGTCTACTCATGAATAACGTCAAAAGCACATGGCAAACACTGGCTTTTACCTCTGAAAGACTTCAGTTCAGTTAACCACATCAAATTTATATGTAAAAATTAATACAATATTGTCCAGCCCTCACTCTCTCCCATTCCCCCCTTCTTTTTAAACTGTGATTATAATAGCTCTCAGCAGTAAGGACGTTAGGTAGGCATCATAGTCCATCTTTCCAATCCTGAACTGCCATGTAGACAAAGCAAGGGATTGTCATTTGCACACTCTTCCACCAAGCATCTTTTTGGAATGCTGCAGCACTGCAGGCATGTATCTAACTATAGACTTTTTCTTAAGTATTAAAAGAGGATACTGTGAAAGAACGGCAAAACTGTGATATGGTAGTCCTAAATCTCTCTCAAACTCAGTAAATAGAATCAGTAAGTCTACAGAAATACATGTTATGCATACATGCAACTAATATGTGAGAAACTTATTCCACATTCCCTCTTCCATATGCTCCTTTGTCTAAATGTGAATATTCATTAATATCAAATCTCTTCTGCTGTTACAGTGCTTTGTGTCTTCAAAAGAAATCCAGGATGACATTTCCTATTACCTTGTTACAGTCAGGAAGCCTACTCATGTGTTTCTCGCTTCTCACCTCCTTATCCTGTTTCCCTGCCAATAGCCCTCCCAAACATCACACAATACAAATATGTGGCAGTTATTGCGGATTTATTTTCAAAGGTTTGAAGGTTTTGCTCTATCTTTGGTATGGACAACATAGATTTTTGCACAGCTCTATACATGGAAGTCACTTTCCCAAAGAAATTTACTGGTTTACTTTTTAAATTGTACACAGAATAGGTAAGTGGTGGACAACTTCCAGGGCAAAACCCCAAGCAAAACATACAGGCATTTGCACAACGTGGGGGTTAAGTGCTACAAATATGAGTCCAGATGGTAATTATAAATACGGTTTGGGAAAAAAAAAAAACCAACACATGCCTGCTTAACTTTGAACTCACGTACAAACATTTTAGGGGCTTCAGATAAGCACCTTCCTCTATCTTCCGATATGTTATCAAATCCATTACAACATTCTGATTACTGGCAAGCTTTCCTATATCAAGTTCTGTGATTTCTCGGATTTCCCTAAAGCCAGCAGCATGCAATATATTCCTGCTTTACTGACCTACAGAATCTCAGGAATGAGAGATCTGAGGGCATCGGCTTGACTCACAGTGATTTTACAACAGAGCTGTTGGAGTATTGCAAAAACCTGAATTCACATATTGGGAGAAGGCAGAAAGTAGTAAAGAAAAGCTAACAATGGAAGTGGACTACTATCAATAAATATGAATGTATGCCTAGCTCAGTGTCATAAAATATCCAAATTTGCCACCAAAAAAAAAAAAGAAGGAAGATGACATGATATCATACTCCCTTCCACAATAGCAACAGCCAACACTACTTGGCATTGACAGAAAAGAGGAAGTGTGGGAGCACAGCAAACAGAGAAATAGATCCTTGTTTAAAATCTAGGACTTTGTATAAAGAAGTAGGGAACTGGCATCTCATTTTTGATAACTTGTTGTTTTTTTCTGCACAGATTAAAAAAAAAAATCTCTATGAGTGATGCCTGTCCAAATGTATATATTTACCTTTTTAGACAAAAATCCTATGATTTAAGCAGAGAGAGGCAGAAAATCTTAACCACTATGGGACAGCTAAAGATTAAAGTGTGAAAGAATATACTCTCGCGTCTGACATCAAAAAAGAGTTCTGCAGGCTGATCTGGGGAGGTTACTTTTGTTTTCAAGTTCAAGCTTTTTAATGTCTGTGCAGAGAACTCATGATTCATTGGGCCAGGAAGAGTACAGTAGGAACATGACATTTCATAGACCTCACTAGCTAGGACACTCAAGAAAACAGAAAACCAGATTCCATTCCCAAGATAGTTTTTTTATTTTATTCAACATATTTATCCTGATGACTAAGTCAATCTCCCAGGAGATGAGTCTAGGACTTCAGTCCCTCCAGACACGATAGGAAATCAAACTTAGTCTTCCCCTTTTCCTAGGCAAGACTTAAATATGTGATGTAAAGTATAGCCTCTCAGGGAGATTTTTAAAGATGGTTAAGGGCCTTCACTGCATTTTGTAATTTTTGGTGGTTTGTGTTAGCTGTGCTCCGAGAACACCAATTAAGAGTTCTTCAGAACTACTTTCTGGACGCTTATTACATATAGTAGTCTTGGGTACTGCCCTGCACCATTCTGCAAGATGACACCTGCACCATGTATCTGTAGTGGCATAAATCTAGTTACATAAGGACCTTTATTACAAGTAAGAACCAAGGGAAATACGGCAGCTGTGGTTTTCAAATGACAGTAATAGGTGAAGAGATGTAAATTTTACCCAAATTCTGCCTTAAATGCCTAAAACATTCCTTGAATTTAGCTTCAGCATGTCTAAAATTAAGCATAAAAAGAAAGGCGACACTTTGCTTCAGAGTAACAATCCAACTGGTGAGGGGTGGAAAGTCCACTGGCTTATAAGCCACTGGCTACAAGTAGATATTACATCAGAAACCATCTAATTGCATCCATCATTTCTCTCTAGCAACTATCAGTTCCATTTTTCCCCTGGACTTCTCTGTTGAAAGTTGTGTTTAGTACTGGGAAAAAAAAAAAGAACATACTTGTTTTGTCCAATTGTTTCAAAATCCTTCACAATAATTGTCAGGGAAGATGAATTATCCAGAGCAATTCCTTTCAAGTCAAATTCAAGAATCTGAACAAAAAATGGAGCAAAACCAAATTATAATTACAAGTCATGTGTAAATGAATTAACAGCAGAGACGTATACAACAAAATTATTCAGAAATAAATTTTGCATTTAGTGAGAGACAGACCAGACCAGCTTACATTTGCAAAAGCAGTTAAAAATCTGGGAACATGCTCATAGCACATTCTTGATTTGCTAGTTACTAGTAACAATAACAGAAAAAGAACTAAATTGTGTAATAGTGAGCCGTAACCTCTTTTGCAGTTCTACTTCCTCACACCGACAAAAGTATTTTCGTATCATTCATAAGATCTAATACTATTCCCCTGCAATACTGGTTGAAGTCGGTTGCTGTTGAATTTAGACAAATATCTGTAGGTTCCCTTTCTTTGTATTCCTAATTACAAAATGTAAGAATAATCTTTAACTTTCATTTCTGGTTGTGAAAAAACACTACTAAGAAAACATTTTCCCAGAGACAAACATTAGTGAAGATGCAAAATAGGACCAATCCTACATATAAACCATGAGGAACTTCAATACATGATTCATTCTAATTCTGTAAGGTTTTGTCCTAGCATATAATAAAGGATCCAGTTATGTTCCCATACATGTGGCTAAGCAATGGCTGAATATCATTTGGTTCAAAGTAAGAGGGAACAAAACCACACCACGAACTCACCAGCTATCCATCTACTTTTACATTAAAACATTACTTAATGAATTGTAATACATGGCGCAAGATGAATCCATTCACCTGCATTTACTAACACCCTGAAAGAACACATAACACTAGTTCCTGTTTCTAACCGATATTTACAACTTGAACAGACTTACCAATTTTACAAGCATTTTGTCTTAAAAAAGACCAAGAATTTATTTTTAAAAAATTACCTCATTCCAAACAGGATTAAGTTCACTGTCAATTTTCTTTGTTTTCTTTTTTTCATCTGCAAATACAAACAAAGTATGATGATTTGGTTTTGCTG
The DNA here is from genome assembly GCA_034782735.1 of Sagittarius serpentarius. Lineage (NCBI taxonomy): Eukaryota > Metazoa > Chordata > Aves > Accipitriformes > Sagittariidae > Sagittarius > Sagittarius serpentarius. The sequence goes on along the minus strand of JAVKLA010000093.1, from coordinate 24,024,329 downwards.
AAGCACCACAAAAATACCACAATTTCTCCTTTCACTTTTCAAAAGAAAGTTTGAGCTTTAAACCAAATGTTCCAATTCTTTTTGCCTCTTCCAGTAGCTGCACATTTTACAATCAGAACGTCCCCTGGGCAATTTCAGTATTGAGGCTTTTTATTCTGGTTTGTCTAACCATAGCTAGATATATACCCAAAAAGCAAAATTAATGTTTAAATTTCTCAACCTTTTATGACCCTTGACTGCAACTTCAGTAATGATGCAAGAAAACAGACTAAAAGACTCGGAGACATCAAACCAAACAGTAACCTAAAAGTGATGAACTTCAGTAGTAAAGAAAATGTGCTACACATTTACCATATCCGACTTACAAAATACTTGTAAATGTTTAGCTCTGAAATAAAATCACTTGGAAAAAAAAATCTTATGATACGCTTACAGTCTCAGTGCTTTCTGCTTTAAATGAGCAACTATTAGCAGAAATATACATGCATATAAGAGGAAATGCAGTCCTTCCTGAAAAAAATGGTTTCCAGAGGTTATGCAGATCACTTCATTGACATTTACGGTAGCCTAAAAATTACAAATTTTCCATAGTTCATGGTAAAATTTGCATTTGGTCAACCTACAAATCATGGGAGTGTGGATTTTGGTGTAAATTATATATAGTGTGGCATTTGAATTCAAATTCCTTTTCCTGAGAGGAATAATACAACTCAAGTGCTGCAGAGGCCCTTTGCAGCCCCCCCTCACCTATTAAAAAGGGAAATAAAATTCTGTTCTTACAACAGGTTCAAAGCAAGTAACATGCCACGGCCTTATTTTTACTTTTTAGTTGCACTACACGTATACAGCTCCGATGGAGAATGAGTCTTGACACAACACTCGGAAGCACAAAAGAACACCAGCAAACACACAGCTCTCTAAATAGAAATTATATGTATCAGTGATAACAAATGACTATATTTAAGGACAGGCAATAAACTAACTGCTAATATATAAAATGCTCAGCCACCACAAGAAGGCTAAGTTTCAGACACACTTCTTGTATTTAAGGGCTACAGGAAAGGTAATAGCATTTTTATTATTTGCAAGTTATGGCTATATTTTGCCAGGAAAACATTGCAAAGGCCTGGGAAGCAAGAGTAAAGATATAACACGTGGGCAAGTTCATATACCCACTATTCAAGCAGTGGACTGTGGTGGCTCTTTTTTATTGGATGAGAGTGGGATGTACTGAAAGAAAAAAAGTCAGCCCATGCTGCGAATTGCAAGAACTGACTCACATTTATGTAACAGGAATTGTCTACAATTTATACAGGATATTGACTCACATCGTACCACAAAGGAAAGAGCATTCATAACATACCATGCTGTGGACTTGCATAAATTCAACTTCATGTTATCTAATAGGAGACAAAGCATTTTCAAAACTGATTATCCCAGAACTTCTGGGGTTTGGCACTAGTACTCCAAGTCCCCCTACAAATAGGAGCTGAGAGTCAGGGAAAAATATTCTCAGTGCTGGTTTAAAAAGGAACAGTTGCAGCTGTTTGTAAAGGAGATAGTGAATCACAGACCTGATCCTGACGGAACTAATGGATGAAAGTCTTATGATCCCTGCCTAAGCTCAAATGTAACTCTGTAAGGCAAGGAAAGCCCTGGCTTGAACAACAGTCAAGACAATTCCTGACAAGGAGTAAAATTTTCCACTCTGGACTATCCATTTTCATAAAAACAAGAGCAAGATTTATGATTCCACTAACAATATCCATATTCTAGATTATACTAAGAAAAAAACTTCTTGTGTTCTGCATTCATGTGAAAGTTGGATGAAAAACACTGGGAAACATAGCTTACATTGGGTTTAGTTGTAATTTTAGTCAGTCTATGAGTGTAGCATTCAAATTCCTCTAGCATGTATTTTGCATGTATTTTCTTTACTGACTTTCTTTTTATTACACTTTTTATCATTCTTTTAATGCACTGGGGGTTTTTTGCTGGTTTTCTAAACTGTTGGCAAAGAGCTTTCTTCTTCCCACCAAAAATCTTCACCACGCAGGGTAAGATGGACTGTTCAGTTATTCCAGGAGCTCACATAAGTGTCAGGTCTTCAGGCTGCCTTCCTGTACTGGTAATGAATCCAGCTACAGTAGGCAAGACTGTAAACCACATCAGGATAAACTGTAAGATAGGGCCAGTCACGATTTTTAGTTTGGCCCTACCAAGAAATAAGAGTAAGAAATGATAATAGATACCAGTAGGACACTCTACATACTTGTTTCTTTAAAAACTAACTACAATAACCTTGGTACTGTAGAAAAAATCATTATTTGCTTTATCTTGATAGAGGCATTATACTACCACATGTTGTTTAACATTCTCAATCGGAAATGAGAGTAATAGGAACTTGGTGGTAGTCAATGAGATGACACTGTTCAAAAAAATTCATTCAAGATGAGCTGTTTAAATAATAACTGTTCCATCATTAGAAAAATAATTACAGTACTGCAAAACATCCAATGCTTACATCTTAATTTTTTTCTTCTGTTATAACTAGCATTTTTATCAATTTCAGCAGGTGGGGAATAGCAGAAGCAAACATTATCTTTTAGAACAGTCTGAAGTCTAAGATTCAAGAGAGAATCACATTTCAGTTCACTAAGTTTTCCATAAAAATTTTGTGAATGAAGAATTAAGATTGCATGGTGGCAGCAACTGCAAGATCAAATGGGCAGACCTCCAAAACCCAGGAAATTAAAGTTAGGGTAATTTAATTCTCTGCAAAACAGCAAATATAGATTTCGTGAATAATTACACTCTAATACTCTTTTATTTCACACACCAAAATATAAACTAACATAGCTATGAACTACTGCAGGCCTGTTGGAAAGGTCTTAGACTAAGCACAAATGGAAAAAGAAATTTTATTCCAGTTGGCCCAATCAAACTGAATGCCATTTCACATCAGTTTTTAATGTATAAAGCTGAATGAGGCAGTCAAAAAGAATGATCAAAGCACTAAATGTCCTAGTATTGACTGCACATATAAGCAATTATGTCAATTTTTACACCCAAAGACAAGAATCTGACACATTTTTCTCCAGTTTGGTATATCTGACAAACTAAAAGAATTGTACTGGTTTAATCATTACCATTTAGTGCCGCTTCAGCAAATGGTAACAGTTTTTCATAGTAATTTGACTAATAATTTGTCTCACATAGAGTGACGATGAACTCAGAATTCTGCAGCAACAGCACCCAGTTCCAGACAGCAATACTCATTTACTCTCAGGGTGTAGTTCTCTTTGAACAGTGAATTGTTCTTAAAGTAAATAAACGTTTCATCCCATTGGAGTGAATATAAATGTGTAAAAAAATGTCAGATGCTTGCAGAGAACACCTCTCCTTGTAAGATATCATAACAGAACGAGTTGCCTTTTTCCTCTTAATATGTACGCAATAAATGTCACTGTATTAATTGTACTAGTTAATTGTATTAATTACTACTAATTAATTGTATTAATTGTTAGAGACTATGCAGTCTATAACTACCTTAGTTATACAAATTTGATGAAGTCTATTCTGTACATAGATGAAACTATACTAACATATGTGTGTTAACATATAAAGTGTTTGCAGAGTCAATTATATGCTAATAGTTGTAGGATCATGGCCTTTTTCTTCACAGCATAGCCATAAAGGTCTAATCCTCAGAGATACTGTGTGTTTTCATTTAAGTCTTAAAATTACTGAACCTGACATCAGCAAAGGCTATGTAAGTTACGGTTTGAAAAAGCTAACAAACAAAACAATGTTTAATGAAACGTCAAATTCCACAGCAATTTTCTGTCAAATGAATGCTGTTCTCTAGGCCTTCTCCAAGAATACTCTAGAGTCAAACAAGAACATGAAAACATACTGCAGGGCTATGGCTAAAGTCCTGCAAATGCCCGAGTTTTTCCCAGTCTGGAAAATAAACTCACAAATGAGTTTTTATGTCCCCCAGGCGCTACAGTGGGTATGGACTACTGTTAAAGACTGCTGCCCTTTGACATACACCTTACCAAAAATAAGACTGGTTTCCTATCTCTACACACTAACAGGGTGAGGGGGAACAGGCTGTATATAAAAAACATCTATAAACATCAACGGCCAGAAGTTCAACATATTTCAGATATGATCCCTACGCCCTTGCCCCTGGCAACCAGGCACTCCACTTACGAATTAAATCAGAGCTGCTCAGTATCTAGCAAAAGCCTGCTATTTTCTGGCTCCTTGAATCAATTTGGACAGAAAGCAAAAAATCAGACTGTTGGTATGTAGTAAAACCACATAAAAAGAAGTGGCAGATATAAGGAGAAATACCCTACTAAAAAGCTGTCACAATCATTAAGTCGTCTTTAAGACAGTGGTTAAGCATGTTTCTGAACATTAAAAATCTCAGTTATAGCACGTAAAGGACAAATATAAACTAATTCTTTTAATGTCTGTTGCCCAGTTGCTGTGTTTGGGTAAGTGAAGGACTGAGAAACAAATCCAGCCACGCAGAAGGGAAAAATAAACCTGTAACTTACATTTATTAGGTAAAACTGAATTGCATTAGAGCATACAGTAGGAACAAAAGATTACAAGGAGGAATTAAACAGACACTTAAGGCATAAAGAAGTGAAGGCATAAACCAGCCCTGGAGTATGAAACTGCAGGAATAGAGGCAACATAGAAAGGCAAAACTGTGACAGGAAGGCAAAGAGAAAGGCAAGGAACTGAAGAGAACATGAATGCTTAAGCAGCAGCAGAAACAAATGGAACAAACCACAGAAATTACAGTGCACCAGTAACAGCACTTTTTGCAGGGCAAATAAAATCATACTTTAAGAATTAGGAAGTTCCAAAAGCTACTGAGACAGGCTCAGACACTTGCCCTAACACACAGAGGTAAAAAAACGAACTTGAAAAAGAGGACGAAAAGAAAGGAAATGGAATGATATCACATCTTTCTCATGCTGAAATAAAGTATCTGAAAACTCTGTTTTGGAAGTTATGATATTGGATGTGCACTACCTTGTCCTTTTCCAGCCTCCAACAAAATGTCATGATTTCAGATTTGGGTTCTAAAGGTGACAAACCCCTGCAATTTTTCATACTTTAGAAAATACCATTTCCATTTCAGTGCACAGTTAGGAAACCAGGTCACCAGGAATTAAGATGACTGACACAGTTTGGTTTAACATATTAGATGATCCAAAATTGCTTGGAGGTTTCTGCACCTTAAAGATAAACCAATACTTGAAATCAAGTTCCTTTAGTCTGGTCAAGTGAGGAAATGATGGCAACAGGTAAAATATGCTGTAAAATAGAATTTGCTTAACATTTATATGTTGATTTTTTCACACTGTTTTATCCTTCTCCCATATGTATCATCTGACAAGCAATGAAAGTGTAAAATGTGGTTTCCTTCCTAAATCTTCATTTTAAATTAAATAATCTCAACAGGCAAAATTTTAAAGTGCAGTTCAGTTTGTAAAAAACAAAACCAAAAGAATCAGAACAAACCCAACACCTTCAGTAATGGTACTACTGTTTTTGAACATGCTGGTAGTAACAACAATAAACCAGTCACAATAAAAACTGGCGTAACAGTGAGCAGTGGCTGTGCAAAGTAATCAAGACAGAGGAATGATTTTTTCAGATGGAAACCAACAAGGTAATCTTCAATTCCAGAATTAAAAGTGGATTTTTCTATGCAGTTAGATTTGGGTTTTTAAAGCAAAGGGCTAAGCCTTTGCAAAAGCTTGTAAGACACGGATCCTGAAAGAGAAGCACTGCTGGCCAGAAAAGATCAACCCACTCCACCCAGTTCAAACTTCCTTCAGGTAACTCCTGTCTCTCTAATTAAAAAGTCTTCCCTAAAGTTACATCAGATGTAACTTCAGGAAAACATGTTTTCACAGATTTTCAAATACTTACATAGGGCACTATCCTTCAGAAAACCTCCTCCCTGAGTACATTTATGATAGTTTTCCTTACCTTTAAAAATAACAGAAACAATAGGATCTGGTTTCCCAAACTTGGTTTTAGGGATGTTAGTAGCAGATTCCACAATCACCCGAAGCATTGTTTCCAGTCTTGGCTAAACGTCGACTGTTACCACAGAATTTCAAGGAAGTTTAAGTTTCAAAATCCTTAACTTCTGGACCGAAATGCTAGCAGGAAGAGGAGGCAGGGAACAGCTGGTTTACAGTAAAGAAGGTCTATGGGTGGATCTATGACGGACTAGCTACTGAAGGCTATGAAAAAAAAAGAAGTACCTGTAAATTGACACCAAGTTCTGTGTTGTTGCACAAAAGAGCTCTCGCTAGTGAAATCCAGTTACAGAAAGGGCATAGTGTAAAAACGAGTGCAGATTTTTTTTTTGTTGCTTTTATTCTTAAGCTGCGTGATTATTCTTAAGCTTGTAAGTAACCGAGGCAAGAATAAGCATAAGCAACATGAACATTAAAGCACAGCTCCAGTCCTCAAGATACATCACATCTGCCTCTTGGTGTACCAAGGTATTACATTTCACGATAGCTTGTATTTTTTTTCCTCTTAATTTTTTAGAACTTCATTGCTCATAAATGTTTTTAGCTTGCCTCCATGTCAGTGTATACTCACGAAATACCTACGGTCTTCAAAAATAGTTCAAGTGCTCCCTCTTCAGTTGTGCTCTGGAACAACTACGTTTTACACAATAAATACTACAGGGTCCGCATTTAACACCCTGAATCTAGTAGATCTCTTGAGAAATTATTAATATCTATAAGCATAAATAAAAATAAAGAAGAATTAAGGAAATACGTGCAAAAGATGTGAGAAGACTCTCTGCATTGTTTGGGGGCCTATAAATATTTTAACATAAATAACATGCAGTAGACTCCACTAAAATGAAACTAGGTAAAACTCACGTGATAAGTAAAAACAAGTCTTTGCTATAAGCTACCCAGTGTTCAGCTTTACAGCTGTTTTTCTCAGCTGCAGACCAGATGTAAAAAAACACAAGTGGTGCACAGTATGACTGCAAAATAGTTTTTAAGTAGAGATGAGAGGGGAAACCAGCAAGATGGAGCAAAATGAGTCACATGTGGACAAAGTTCAGCCTAGTTTTCATATGGTCAGACAAAAACTATCCCAGCTGATTACTTCTGAAGCCACGATGGAGCTTGCTTCCTTTCTAAAATTATTAGATTTTGAGTAGCTGAGGAAGAGGATTTCTGGGGAAGAAAAGGTAATCTAAAGCCAACACATTCAGGAACAAGGATAGGCACGTACAACACAGCACCAAGAAGACCCAGAAGACTTGGCTGAAGCATCATGGTGGGTTGTTCAGTCCTCGCCCACCCCAGCCCCGGGGAAGTCCCCCAGGTGGTGCACGGCCAGAGCTACAGGTCAGGCTTGCTGCCCCGGGCAGCTGGTAGCCACTGCCCCTTCTGCCCGAACAGCGAGTGAACTAAAGCTTCGTGCAGGCTGGGGAGAGCCACCCGCCGACAAGCAACATTAGGGGGCGCCCACTTGCCGCCGCCCCTCCTTCTACATCCGCACTTTAACAACGCAATAGAAACCCCCTCAAAGGGAAAATGAATTATGGCCCGGCGAAGGGGAAACAAACGCCGCCCCAGCCCGCTAGGAAGGGCTCAGCCGCGCCGGGCCGGGCCGGGCCAGCCCTCGCCTCACAGCGGCCGGCCGCCAGCACCTGCGCGGGGGCACAAAAACGAGGTGGGGAGAAGAAAGGCCCTATGCCATTGGCCACACAGGTCACGCGGCCGCCCAACGGCAGCCAATGGGGAGCCTCCTCTCAGGCATTCCGCGGAGAGCTCGGCAGCGCCCTGCCGGCCGTTAATGGCAGCCCAGCGCCGGGCAGCTCGTGCCCTGCCAGCCCCGCCCACTCCTGCTCGCCCAGCCCCCACGATAGCCACTGTCTTCGCGGAAGAGTTCTTTAACCCCTCCCCCCGCCTTTTCTGACCCACCGGAGACGCCGTAGCCCTCGCTCGGACTGTGAGGCGGCCCCGGACGGAAGTGACGATGGTGGAGCCGCGGGATTCAAACTCACGGAAGCGGGGCTGGGCCGGGGCCGGTCGCGACCGCCGCTGCCGCCGCGCCCCCTCCACCCCCGCGCCGGGTAGAGGCGCCTGCGGTGCCGTGGCTCCGGCTGCGCACAGGCCCGTTTGCTCCCCGCGGATCCTGCGCTGCCTGTGCTTGACTAGAACCGTGTAAGAAGTCACGTCCTGCCTGGTAGAAGGGATTGCTGTTCCGTAACGCTACGTTTACTTTTTGTAGGTGCTTAAAAATGAATTCCAAGACCGCCAAAGATATAATTATTGGCAAGTGGGGCTTAAAGTCGGGTAGCTCCAGGCACGAGAGTGATCTCGAGAAGTGTAAGCGGGAGAACGCTGCCCTGAGAAAATCAGTGGAGGAAGGCGTTAAAGGGAAAGGCAAAATGACCGATGGGGAACGGAACGGGCTCCTAGAGGTGAGGTAGATGTCTGTACTCGAGCTAACGGTTGTGATGTCCCAGTTGTGCGCGGTTAACACGAGTCTGAGCATGTCCGACTTTGTAAGCAAGATGCCAATTTTTCCTCTTAAAATTTAGTTTACTTTGATGTCACTACTGTTTTACTTTCACTTTTCTGTTCTCAAATATTTTTCAACGATGACTGAACTAATAAAATTACAACCATCTGACAAGGCTGTTAAATACAAAGACTTGAGGCCAGAGGTGCCAATTAATCCTTTAAGACCTGTCCTCACATGTCCGACTGTCTGGAACAGTAGGTCCCAGAGAATTATTTTGAGCACTTCCTGCAAAGAACATTATGTTTGCAAACAGTTGCCTAAGAACACACTAAAAAGTGCTGAGTATTTGCTTAAACTATATTCTCAAGCTCCCACTCAGCTATAGGTAAATAAAACGGCAATCAGTTCACCACATTATTCTTCCATTACAACCAAAGAGCAGAAACTAAGACACTGCAATTTCCATGCCTTGTAGTCCATTCAAGGTAAACCTGTGGTTGCAGAGAAAGAGAAGTTCAAGACATGGTATGTGACCAAGTCACATACCGTCAGGCTTCCCAGAAGGACTAGGAAACCTTAAATGGACCCTTTCAAAGGATACAACTAATGCAGACTATGCACACGAATATTTCTAGGCTACTTCTTTTGACTATAAAGCTTTTCACGTGTCTGTGCCACAACATCAGTTGAGAAGTGCTAACCCAAGTACCAGCTATGGCTCGACAGCTCATGTACTGTTGTGGCTAAATTCCATAGTGTATTTGCTGTGTCTGGTGGAGTTTGGTACTTGCTCAGTGTTGGTTACTTAACATTGGATTCCTGGTTTACAGGTGGAAAATCACAGGCATGTTTAGATATACTAGGTAGTATTTGGTGTCAATATTTTAATTCTAGTGAGCGCTGTGTGGTCTTCAACAGCTCCCTAAATGAGGCTCTCTAAAATTCAATTTCTTTGAGTTTCTCTGTCATCTTCTAATGACTTGATGTCAACATGTAGGATTTCAACATCTTTTCTCAAGGAAAATGAAATGCTATCATAACAGAAGTTTACGTAGAGCCCCAAGGTATCTCAAATGCAGTACTAATGCTCTATGTAATAATTACCTGTGCTGGAGGCCTACTGAAAAGAGAGTGCCTCTTGAAAATACCTACTAAAGCACATTTTGAAACCAAAAGGCCAGATAATTTGGAAAACAAATGAATGCTTTATTGTAACTCTTTTGTAACTTTGCTTACTGTCATTTAGTTTGCAAGACGCCTATGCTGCTTCTCAAAAGCTACTGAATATGCTAACCAACACTAAGAAATGTATTGCTAACCTCTTCACTGGAAGTGGTTTAGAGTTCCTGTACTGCTTGTGTCTTAAGGTTCATACACTGTAGTGATCTGTATTCATATACAAAACGGAGTACCTACCAGGTCTGTGAAATGTAGTTCTTTGCATACTTTCCTTGTTTCATCTACTTCAGACTTTTTTTACTATCAGTTGAAATGATGATCAGTGTAGTATTGTCTCTTTTGAGTAAAAAGTAATATTCTCAGCTAATTAAAGGCTAAGAACCTTTCAAAGTGAGTACCTTCTCAAATGGTTGTAAACTTGCTACTGCATTTGTTGCATAGACTGATACTTATTCATTTGTGTCACTTTTTAATTCCGGTTCATTTAGAAAATACTTTCCCTTGAAAAAGAAAAAGAAAACCACAACCATCTGCTTGGAGAGAAGGACAAAGAAATCCAAAACCTGAAAGACAAGCTTAGGTCCAAAACCAAGAATAGTGAAGTCTCCTTATTACAAAGTCAACTGGAGGAAAAAACAAAGGAAGCAGAAAGGAGAGAACAGTTACTTCGTTCTCTATCAGAAGAAATTAACCGGTTAAAGTGTAATTTATCCAGTGTTACTGCAAAATGTTCTGAGCTTGAAAACAGAGCCGCTACTTCTCAGGCATCCCAGGTAAGCACTGAAGAAACATTGTAATTGCACTAAACACCAATATCTCTTATAAATAGGATGGATTTTTAATCTTCTTACAAGTTGCATTGCATGCTGAAATATTCTTGTATGAAGAGAGATGATATCCAGATTGAATGCTAAATGAAGAACAGTCAGGGAACACAACTTCAGGCAACGCAGCTGGGGAGAGAATTCTCTAATGCTGTACTGCAAGGTCCCTTTTTCAAGCTCACGCACAGATAGTGTGATACGTAATGATCCACTGTTGCTTAAGCAGGTGTTATGCCCTTCTCGGGTTTGTATGGTCAGTGATTAAAGGGACCGAGAAGGCAGCAGTAACAGACATGAGGCATTAATAAAGCCAAACTAAGCTCCTCACTTAATTCAGCTTCAGTCATGAGACTATCTTTCCCCTCCCTGCTTTTATGAATCCTCATTTGCTCCTCAGTTGTTAAAACTAGTTGCCTGTACCTTACGTGACACCACACATGGTAAATGTGACAGAAGATAGGACAGGAATAATGAGTTGCTTCTCTCATTTGAAGTGGTTAACAGGTATGGTGCCAGGTACTTGGCAGTTTTTACAAGTGCATTTAGTTTTTTACAGTTATTTTTCCACCCCTGCCTGTTCTGATGTTCCATAGAAAATACAGTAGTATCTCAGTCAGGGGCACAGCAAAGTTGGTGTCTATAGGTGCCTGTCTTTTCCAGATTTTGACCTGCAGATGGTGCTGGTTCCCCACGCAATACGTGGTAGTTGAGCAATTTCTAGAACTCTAGCTTTAGACAAATACATAGCAAAATATATTAATCTACTAATTTTCAATGATAATACATATATATATAACTTCTAATAATGCAGTATCTTGGGAAATACCACTTTAAATGCAACGTGTTTATTTTCAGTTTCAAGAGACTTTGGACTTTATGTATGTTAATTCAACAGATTTCCATGGTATTTTTGTCAATTAACTACCAAAATTAACTACAGAATTTTCTTGTAGTATCTCTAAATCCTATTTTTGTTAGGAAGTGCTAAAGTTTAGTAATTGTATTCAAGGTTCTCCTGTATTTTTTCAGTTATAAAGCTTGTTCTAAATCCTGTTCCAAAAATCACAGGAAAACTTTGGAAAAATGTAGCTTGGATTTGGGTAGTAATCTACATTTTTATCTCCTTAAAGTGGCCTCTGACTTATATCTATACAATTTCAAAAAAGCTTCCTATCGTGCAGTGAATAAACATACCAGATTATGAAAGAAGTATAGCTGTTTAACTGCTCTCTAGTTTTAGATGGGTCTAAGGAACTCTCCGACTCCTCATACTTTAAGCATTCCACTGTGGATCAGGTCACAGAAAATCAGTCAATATGTCCTTATGGTTCCAGACAGGCTTGCATGGTTTCCCATATGTTTATAAATCCTCCTGATATCCCAGTGAAGTTGTCAAGGTCTCTAGCTTTCCCCAACAACTCCTACAGGTCTGGCTTATTGTCAAACTGGTATGAGGATATGAAAATAGAACAAACACTTACCTTTTCTGTGTATTTAAATAATACCCTAAATATCTTCATTTTTCAGAAGCTCTCCTGTACCCTTCAGGTCTTCCAAGATAGCAGTTCAGCAGAAGACACATGATAGTCTTCTTAAGAAATGTTTTAATGTAACTGTGAGTTGCAGAATTATGGAATAAATTAAATGTCCTGTATCTTGCAGGAGATTCTATTTTAAATCTATGAAATGGTTTTCTACATAACTTAGATCCTTTAAAAAAAACAAACCCAAACAAACAACTATAAAGATCTTTAAACACAAAAGGCACATGTATGCATCTTTTCCGTTCTTAAAATATTCTTATGCTATTTCTGTGAGATTAATAGTTACACAGGACTAGCTTTACTGTTTCAGCCTTCTATTTTAAAGGACCCTAACAGGTTGTTCTTTGTCTGCAGGAAGCTGTAACAAAGAGCACTGGATCATCAACTAATCTTTATGAAGTTGAAAAACAACTGAAAGACGTAAGTTTCCTGTACAAAACTGCAAGTACAAATCATCTGTATCAAGACGCTTAAGAATGTAAAATTATCACCATATATGTTTTTGGGTAATATGCAACCTCAGAGGGTACATTTCCCTCTAAAATATAATATCTAAAATTATTTTGTGACAAGACAATAATTTAAACAAAAAAAAGATAATATTTCCATCATCTTTGAAAAACCTTGCTTGGAACATCAGAACAAGTGGCTGCTGACAAAACAGGAGCGCCAAGGAACGTGGTCTGACCTTGGAGATGACACTGCCTGGGATAGCATGAGGTTGGATTAGGAACCTCCTGAGGTCCCTTCCAACCTGAATAATTCTATGATCCAATCAGATATAAAGTCCTTGTCCTTGTTCTTACAAACTTTAAGTTGCAATGATACAGTTTTAGTTTATTCCATTTTCAAGATCTGTTATATTGTATTTTATATTTGAGATTGAAAGGTTAATTCTTCATAATCTGGGCATGACTCATGAAAGCCTTTTTTTTTAAGTCATTTTCCCATTCCAATAAGTAAGCCAATCAGTATTTAATATTGCTTCAATTTTAATTTATGCTTAACAACCTGGCTTATCTTTCCAAATGCAGATGGGTTTTATTTATTGTACAGAGACGATAACTACAATTTGCAGCTGAATTAACTATCTTTAAACTGTGTAATATGTAACTTTCAACATTTTTAAGAAATACAACTAATACTTTTAAAATCTGATAAACTACCAGAGGCTTTTTTGTTGTTCTTCCTTTCCTTTTCCTGAAGGCTCTTGAGAAAAACCAACAGTGGCTACTGTACGACCAGCAACGTGAAGCATATGTCAGGGGACTGCTTGGAAGGATCTTTGAACTTGAACAGAAGTCAGAAATACTTAGCCAACAAGAATCTAAAGAATTCAATTTAGAAGGTATCAACTTTATTTTTTCCCCACAAGTGACCCAAACCATAATTATCTATAGAATAAGTTTTCTGAAAACAAATTATAGCACAAATAAACAAAATCAAGACTTTCTTCTCAACATTTTGGTTTCTTAATGGTAAAACTTGGGTAAGCAAAATTTCTTTGCTTCCTGTTATCTAGCTATGCTACTTGATCAACGGTATTTCATGTTCTTATCTACTTCAAAGATGGTTTTTAACAGCCTTGACACTCTATTAGTAACCTCTCTGTTTGTGGAAAGTGTTGAGGCAAATACATGTATCCCATCCTTCAAAGTACACTTTCAACCTACATAATGGAAGCATTAAGGATTTATTAGCTAGGCGTGGATCAGGGTTTTTAAATTTACTTTTTTCAAAATAAATATTATAAAAATGACTCAAGACTGCCATCTTCTTTACTTACCTGAACAGTTGTTACACGGCATGAAAACCTGCAATAGGTTTTGGCACCTATCCAAAACAGTGTTTCGCAATATGGATCTGGCCACCTCTAGCTCACTTCCGTGCTACGCAGATCCTCAATAATGAGCACCCTCTCAGTACCATGCGTTCGGATTGACTTGGGTTGTGCTTGACCAGCATGTGTGATAAAATTAAAATCACATTGAACAGAAGAACCAAAAGGAGTTGGCTTGCTTTTCTTATTATCAAATTATTAATTTCATATATGCTGCAACTGACCTGCAAGGTAAATTTGCTAAATAGAACTAGTATCATCGGGAGTAAGAGTATGCCCACGGATACTTGCCACTTAGTAATTCATGTGCAGTGGCTTGGTTTCTGTATTACTGCTTGAATCTTTATGGAAAACAGTAAAATATCATCATAATCTTGTTTTGGTGCTGCTTAGAAATCTATGAACGGTATTTTAGCAGGAGGCAGACTGAAGCAGCTCACCAGGAAATGTAACTCTGACTTACTGCAGTCAAAGCTTTGTTATCAGAGCAGCCAGGAGACTAGGAGCAAGAGTATAAGAAGTTCCTCCCTTCAAGCAGCTAGACAGTAGCAGAAATCCAAGTTTCTAAGAAAATAGCTATACAAGTTGAAAGTAGATATGACAACTTTTTCCAAGGAAAAACATGGTGTATCTCTTAGGATCTCACCACCCTATAAAGAAGTATTGCTAACAAGAAGGTAAGGCTTCGTTCATAGTCGAGGGGAGGGAAAACAGTCAAGCAAGAAACTCCCTAGTAAATTACACTTTGAAGAATGAGGGGAAGCCTTCAATAGGAAAGGTATCAAAGTCAAGAAATTTACAGTGCCCCAAATCAGCAAAACCTGTGAAATTCTGCATTCCTTGTTCTGCTTCTAGGTATATTTTCTATTACCACTGAATTTCTACAGACTGCCTCTTTTTTTTTTCTACTTGCTAACTTTTCTTGGGTCAACAAGCAGAAATTTTTCAAACTCTGGTTTAAGCAACAGTCACTAGCCAAGAAGCAGGCGTTTTTTATCAAAAAAATCTATCCTGGTCCCTTCTATTTGCAATTTAGAAGTAAATGATGGCATACAATTTGAAGAAGTTTGCAAAAGACAGTGGATAGTCTGGCTTTGGTCAACAATGGTGAAGTAGAGCCCATCAGATCCCCAGGGTATCCGTATACTCCCTGGGGGAGGGAGCAATGCCAGCACCTTGGGTAAGGAGCCTGAATCTGGGAGTGAGAATCCAGTGTTGTTGGGCCTTGCTTCCCATGTGTCAGTATAAAGCGTGAGGCCAGGTAAGAACTATGTGTGGGTCATGGAGCTTGTGTAGTCAGGGCAAACGATATAATGTTGCTATAATGGTTAGTGAAGGAAGTAGCTGTAGCACAGAATACTATACACAAGCCAAGTTGCGGTTTTCCAGTGATTTTCCTTTTCTTATATTGGGAAGGAAACTTTACTGCATTAGAAGTATTGAAAACTGTTTTAACTAAAGTTTGGTGCCAATCTGAACTGTGTAAGAACCTAGAATGTTGATTTCTATCAATATGCCTTAAAACGCTGTCAAGGATTTGGTGTTCTAATTTTTAAGTGATTTTTTTTTTCTTTCCCCCACATTACTATCTCAATTATTTCTGACTCATTAAGGTCATCTACAAGAGGAAAAGCAAAAATATTATGACCAGCTGTTACTAACTGCTAAGAGTGATCTTGAGACTGAAAGATGCACTATAACCCAGCTGAGATCTGAACTTAACGAATTCAAAAAGAAGTATGAAGAAACACAACGAGAAATAACGAGTTTAAATGCCTTACTGCAGTCGCAACAGGTTGCTGAAATGAAGACCCTAGAAAATGAAAATAAAATGAAAGGAGAGAAAGAGCAGAGACTAAAACAAGAAAATGAAACTATTAAAGGACAGCTCAGAGAAGAAAAGAAAAAGTCTGAAGATCTTTCATGTCAGGTAAGTGCAGGCATTTGGAGGTTTAAGATCATTAGCAAAGAATAAAGAATGCTGAAAAGTCATACTTAATCAGAATGGACCATCACTCACTTGTTCAGGTGACTGTTCTTTATGTATATCCAGACCCATGTCCTTGAGGTTAAAACTGAATTCTTTCTTTAATATATTGGTTTGAATCAAAATCCAAACTTTTATCAAATCTCCTTGTTTAAACTAGAAACTTATTTGTTCACTTATTTCCTTGGTCTTACGGGACATGAGGGAGAAGTGAGAGAATAATTAATTTATTCTAATCTAGTTCATTCTCAAGGTTAATAGTAAATGAGAACAGGAAAAGTAAAAATTCAAGTCCATATAGGCTATTTTATCATGTGGTCCTATGGAATATCTATGGTATTTGTTGTCACCTCGCTGCTACAAATACACGTGGGCTTTGCAGCCTCATACTTCATGGATAAGCAGCTGTGCCCCTGGAGAGTAACCCCAGCCAACCGTTGTGACCATGCAGCTGGGGTTTTTTTGTTTCTTTTTTTTCTATTCAGATGAGTTTCTGCCTTTGGTTCTCTGTATGATGCCATGGATAAGAACTATGCAGGCATGCCTGAGTACTAGAAAGCAACAGCCAGATAAGCAAGGGATGGGACGGACCTTAAGTTGGCACTGTCTTGAAGATGGCTATGGTAGAAACCACTGAGAAGAGTTCTGTAATTCCCTATAAATCCCTAAGAAGTGCCTGTCAGGCAGGCTGTTCAATATGCATGGTTTATGCTGTTGCCAGATCTGTTCTGTTGCTTTTGCATCAGATTCTAATTGTTTGTAGGGCCTGCCTATCTCCCAGAGAGTACTTTGATGACTTCAGTGAAATAATTCTGTTTATATGTGAAGTCCTTAATTCTTCCCTCCTTCTTTTTTTGAGCCCCATGACTTTAACCACTCTGGCTGATCAGAGGCAGGGGAAGGCATATGTTCTATATGTTTGTATTTAAAGATATTTAGTGCTTACCCCCTTTTATTTAGAGTACTCATGAGGACTTTGCCACTTCCTTTACACGGAGAGTTACAGTGGTGTCTTGGAATATACCTATCAATGTGGTGACGCTAACAAAAAAAAAAATAATCTGTCGTTTCTTCTTCTGGACATGAAATCATGATCATGTATCTGCTGAAGAGAAACTGGAAAGTCCTCCTTGAAAGGACTGTCCTCAGGGCATCCAAATGAGATAGACTTTGCTACTTGGATAAGTTTGGGGTCAGTAACAAAGCAATGTAGAACTGAAATTTGAAATATGAGAATAAAATTTGCTAGGCACCAAAGTAGGCTAAAACCAGAACAACAGTTTAGCTCTCTAAATTCTGGCTGGTTCTCCCTGGTTAATGATGATTAAAAGGTGCTGTTGGTTTTCGGTTTGTTAGTTTGGGGTTGGTTTTTTTTTTTTCCAGCTGAACAACAGCATTCATTATAAAAGTTGATACATTCTGATAACGGAGGATATTTTTCTGTATGCATTTACTTAATCCATTATAGTATAGTACCTTCTGAGTCTTAAACTTGTTCTCTTCTATCGAAAAAAAAAAAAGTTGCATTGCTTGTTTAACATCGTGGCACATTAGTACAAACATAGGTTTTGTATGTATATTTTTTTGTCCGCATCCTGGCAATCACCTAGGAAAGTTCAGTTTGTTGGTGTGGTTTTTTTGGTTTTTTTTTCTAACTATAACAACATCCTGCATTCCCCCTGCTCAATGCAGTAATAATGTTTCCCTGGGGTTTTCCCCAGGGAAGTAGAGATATTTTAATTTGGTTTGGCTGTTGCATAACAGGCATACATTTTCTGTTCGTGTTGGAATATACAAGTTTACTTCCATCCCTTTTTAGATCCGTTATTTGTTAAGCTTATTAACTGTTGTATATGGATGCTGTTTACTACAGATGTTTTTCTGCCTTGTAGGTGCAACTTCTTCGTAAATCATTGCTCAGACAGCAGGAGGAACACACTAGGATAGCTTTGTTGGAACAACAGGTACCCAATTATATGCTAAGATGCTGGTACTTAATCTGTATTCTGCACAAAAGTTTTCTAGACTAACTTCAAATTTAAGAATGAGTAGTATATTAAAGTAATATTAGACATGAATATTCAACTGGGAATAATCTCTTGATGCTTCTAAAAATTTTGACATGTCTGTCAAGAGGAAAATCTGTAACCTTTTACAGATAAGAGGGTGTGATCAGACCTAATGCTATTTTCTCCACACTCACTTGTTCAACTGTACACCCTCAGATTAGGTACGGGAAACATCCAAAAACCAATCAGCTCATTGAAGTTTTGTAATATACTTTTGATAAATTTATACAAATAATTGCATTGCCATCTTTTCCATCTTCTTTATTTTTCCAATTACATTCTTACAGATCTAACTGATGTTATTGGAAAAATAAAAGTTACGTTTACTTGCTAAGCTTGGGTGTACAGTTTTACCCATAGTTTCTGTCTGAATTATCTTGCTACAAGAAAGATCCTGGAGTATAAACTGGCATTTTTAATGAGAACTTGCACTATATGCTTTTCTATAAAATGTTTAGTTTAAGATTGCAAGACAGCTTGAAATACTCTCCAACCAAAATAACCTCAAACTCCACGTCTACTAAGGGAGAAGATTTTCATAATTGGGCATGTATGAATTTCACTGTAGTGAAAACAACTGACTTTTTTTTTTTAAATCCTATTTTAGGATATGATTGCAGAGTAAAACTTACTTTAAATATATGAAGGGGAAACATTTCTCCCTCCCCCCCAAATTCTTAATAATTCTGACTTTAATTCTCTAATTTTTCACTTTGGGGGGTTGCCAGATCCAGATATGCACCACAGACTTTGAAAATGAAAAGCTTGATCGCCAGAACTTGCAGCGTCAGTTAAACGAAGTCCTTAAGGAACTACGTAAGGCCAGGGAGCAAATAACCCGTCTGGAACCTCTGGTACGTACTGACTAACTTGCAGGTGAATTTAGTCAAGTATTTTGCACAAAGGTACACTTTTTCATTTTGGGATCTTATTTTGAGCATAGTGAGTCTTCTGTTAATGTCATCAGATATTCACTGTAGGTCCTTACATCCTTTAAGTATGTGGCCCCAAGATGCAGAACCCTATGTCAACTAGCTAGGCATTGTTTTTCTCTACAGCATGCATGGAGAACTAGTACTGTAGAAGGAGATCCAGAATAGTCCTGAGCAGGGAACATAATTGTATTTTGTATCACAGTGTGTTACCTAGTTTTGTCTGTTGCACAATGACAAAGCTGCAGTATGCTTCTACTCAGACTTGCTGGTAGTGAACAGGACATATTCCTTAAATATAGAAGTTGAATTCCTCCCCCACCTCCATCTGATACAGGATGGGTGGGTCATTAAAACCTGGGTTTTTCATTTCCAAAAAGACAAGCTCCCTGCTACAATCTAGGATTGCAAGTTGCTGCTGCTGCTGCCAGGGGAGGCCACTGGAAAACCTGTCTGCTGGGAGTAAAGCAAAAGTTTGGGCAGAGCACAGAATTTAAAGCTTTGAGTTTCTCTGTGCTAAGAAGCTGGAGCAGTAGCTGTCAAATGGACAACCAGGTGCCTTTTACAGTTAGGGTCAGCCTTCACGCACAGAAACTTCACGCATGGTATCAGGAGCAAAAGAGAAAATTACAGCAGAGTTTTTGGGAAGGTAACTATGCAGCATCCTATGTAGAGGGGCCTGAGGCATCATTTTATTACAGAAAGAAGGCTGGGGAAGGATTCCCAGTGAGACATTGTGGGAAACCTGTCTTAAATAGTCTGCAGAAAAGCTACCTGCAATCTAATTAAAATGTGTTAGAATTGTACAACAGGCCCTCTGTTATTAACACAAACAGCATAACTGCATTTAGCCTTCTTTAAAATTCTGCCCTTAGTGCTATAATGCACACAAGGCTTGTGTGCCATCAAACCTTAGTATTTTTTCCTACAGTATTTGATCAGTGCATGCATGCCCCAGTCTTACACTAAAGCTTCTTTTCCAGAAGCTCCAGGAATCTGAACGTGTGGAACTGCAAGAAGATTTGCAAGCTGCGTTTGACGAGAAGCTGACCATGTATGACAGAAGTCCTCCCCTGAAACATTCCAGCCTTCTTGATGAAAGCTTTCTCGAGTGTCCCAGATGTAAAATGCAGTATCCAACAAGCCAGCATAGAGAATTACTAGCACATATTGACTTCTGTACAGCTTGAGCTCCAAATGGACTTACTATATTTGCTTTATACACACTCCAATATGCTTTTCTACAATGGTAAAAGATCTTTTTAAAGCTTTTTTCTTAAGGTTGTATAAAGGACCACTAGTTTTATAATTCAGTTCCACAAAAACATTATAGTAATTTATTTGGCCTCAAATATTTTACCTGACGTTTTTGCAAAAAACAGTTACTGCATTTCTGGTTGCAAATGGAAATATTTTTAGAATTGGGAATATCTTCAAATAGTAAACTACTGACTTTTTTTTTTTTTTTGCACTATTAAAAATGAGAACAGTGAAAGCACACCTATTGTGTCAGACTTTATTTCCATGTTTGGCATATCCAGTTCTTGGTTGGTGAATCCTGATGATTGTGCTTGTACCTTACCTGGCAGTAATAGCTGCAAAAGATTTTTCGCCCTCATAGGTGTACTGTAAATATATTTATATATACATGGGGTGTGTGTATAGTGTATATATACACATATTATATATATGTATCATATACATGTGTATGTATCACCATCTTGATACATTAAAGCTCAGGAAGCTCATGTCAGTTCTTTGCTGCTTAAGATTCATGTTGAAAACATCAATCATAAGTAGCTTATTTTCCTGAACCACAGTCAGGGGTGACTTAGAGCTCATATAAAAATACTGACCAAGGTTTAAGCTCTTCTCAAGAAAAAAGTCATTGGGAAAACAAACTTCCTAGCAAATACAAAATTCCTTGGTACTGAAAAAAGTTTGTATATCCAACAATGTCAGAGACCATTTTTGAAGTCTGGATGTAGAATTATGCTGCAGTAAACTTGTTTGCACTTGTATGTTTTAGAGGTTAAAGTTGGGAAATGTCAGTTATTCAATCTGTTATATTTCACAAATGCCCCAGTTTAAAAGTGCAGTTTTTAATAAATTGCTCTAGTAGATTTGAAGTGTCACTGTATTTTGGTATTAATACAGAAAACAAGTTAGCAATAAATTCTTGCAACAAATTAAGAAACTGGCAAAAAATTCCCTTATGGATTTGCAATCACAGTGTTATTTTCCTCTAGCAACTACTGTAAACCTGCATCTGTTGCTAGCATTTTGCTCCTTGCATCTGTAGTTAAGTCCAACAAGCAGTTCTTTCCACAAAAATTATTGAAGTGAGGAAATTTTACAAACATACATGAGTTAAGATAAATTTGCTTCTTTTACAAGTCTATGGTTTGCTGAGGACAGTGAAATACCCAAGGTCTATCTTTCTCTGGTATACTGATTCTGATTGCTAGCTAGTATCAGCTTTTTCCATCATGCTTTGCTGCAAAACTGCATGCATTTACCCCCAAATGTTCACCCTAACCTCTGATGGTTAAATCTTATTCTTAAATATGAGAGTGTTTTCCAAGTTGTTTTCAGTAACTATTATAATATCAAGTGATGTTTTTATCGATTAAATCTGGTGTTCACGAGACAGAAAGAAAATGTTAAAAGCTGTTATCTTTATATCCAAAATATCTTTGCCAAATGTATTTTATTAGCTGCTATCTATCCACTTTTCAATTTCTCTGACCATGTCTCAGGCTAATCTTTGTGTTTGACAATTTGTTCAATTGTAGCAAGAGGTTTTCTGACCTATGATGTACTAACAAGTGAAACAGAAATTATGCTTCAGAATCTCAAGGTTTTGCCATGAGGGAAATTGTCTTAATTTCATGTCTGTCTGTCTTTCTAAACAGCTTTTAAATTCAGGATAATAGCTATGCTTTTCACTGCAGCCTAATAATTTTAATCTCTAATTAAACTACTTTTGGAAGTTAGCTGTCTTTTAACAACACATTAATCAGCTAGTATTCTATTCCCAGTTGCATACTCGGCACAGTTTCTGCAAAAGGAAATTCTGATCTTTTATGTATTATAGATGAAATAAGTTTGCCTGCTACTGGTCAGCACTCTTCAGTAGTTCTGAGGCTTTCTTAAACAGCATAAACCACTTCCTCATTAGAAGCTGGTACCGTAGAGGGAGACTCATAAAGTTGATAATGTGATAACCTTTAAAAAGTTTTGTTCATTCCAGCACCTCTTCTGAACTTTAACAATGCATTTAGTCCTACTAGCTAAACATTAGGCCTAAGCACAAAAAAACCTTACTGATGAATACATACACAACATCAGTGTAGTACGTGTTGAAAAATACCAAAATGACATTCATGTGCATCAAAAGACCTATTTTGAAGGCAGAACCACAAATATTATTGTCATCACTTACATATGATGAACTATAAAACTCCAGCTCCATGAAGTGTGCAGATTGTATCACTGCTTTTTTTCCACTCTTCGGAAGCTAAGGAGGAGTCTAAGGTTGAAAACTATTTTTTTATCCTAAAAGTAAATGAACAAGAAAAAGGTCTGCTGCTCCTCTCTTGTTATATGTAGGAAAGAGAGGTTTGTGCCTTATGAACTCATCTTAATGCTAAGATTTAGCTGCAAGTTTAGTTTTTTGTAAGGCAGGAAGTAATTTAAAAAATGCTGTTATTTCAAGCACTTTGTGTTTACAATTTCAGTAGTCTTTTTTTCTAAGTTATGCTCATTTCAAGTAATTGAATTTCAACGTAGCAGAAATTCTGTGAAGTCTGCATCAGTTGAAGATGTTGGTCTAGAGAAGCTTCTGGATTAATACAAGCATTTTCCACTACTAGCATATTTATAAATCCTGGCTTTCACATACAGTGTTCTTTGTAAACAGCAAGTGAATTAAGTGGGTTTGATACAGTGTGGTATGGTTGGAAAGACAGCTAAACTCTGCATAACTGACTTTTTTTACACAAGGAGAGCTGTTTGTGAAGTAACTGAAAGATGACTCTGTTGTTTTTCTTATGTCAAATGGATCAACTTCTAATCATTTACTTGCTTGTGCAGCTTTCTCTCTTACTCTTGGTTTTGATAACCAACTTTCACGCAGTTATTTGCTGCGTGACAATTACTGTGCTACAGACGTTTAGGCAAACTATACAATAAACCACCTATGTTTAACTATGCAGATAAAAAGTGGCAGGGAGGTGTAGCGCTGCTTATGCTGTAAAAGAATCATGCTGAACAGCACAAATACTCAGAGACAACAGGACGGCGCTGTTCACCTGGCAAAGAACACTAACGTAAATGGTACAGTCTCTTCAAGAAAACTAGGGGGAATAATGCTTTTGTGGTATCTCCATAACAAAGCAGAGAGGTGGGAGTTTACAAGCGATGAAAATGGAGCAGTAGAGGAGCTCTAGACATTTCCATTTTAGTCTGGAAATTAACCTATTAGTTTCCATATCTTGTAATCTGATTGAACTGTTAAGATTACAGAAACAGTTGTGGCTATGGTTTTACCTTAAAAATGATAAGCAATTATCTCTATCATACAAGAAAGATACAGTATAAATAGTAATACAAACTACATTATGTACAGTGGGACTATGCAACTCAGAATACTACTTGCAGCATTTCTAAATCTTTTCCTTTCTCTAACTTGGAAAACATGACAGAATTAGGTAGCCAAGTGGTACTCCCTGCAGTAAGGGATGGTCCTGCTGAAAGCCTCTGGGTGTTAAAAATACGGCCGTATTGTCAGTATGGGGGAAAAATATTGCTGTACTGTCAGTATGGAGGTCTGTTTGGGTTATTTTCAAGGCAGCCACCTAGAGTAAGGCAGTTGCATGTCTCCCAAGGAAGGGCAGTGCAGTACTTCTCTGAAGTCACCTGCACAGCGAGCAATCGTGTTGGATAGTTCTGCAGCGTAGGTAGGATTTTAAAAGGTGGGGAAGGAAATAAAAGCATGGTGCCTAACAAGGAAGAAGAGAAGCCAAAGAATTTTAGACCAAATCAACCTAACTTCAGTTCCTGGAAAAAAACTATTGGCATAGAACCAGCAGTGGGAATTGTCACATGTCCCCAGTTTTCTTAACTGAGCAAACGTGGTGGCTAGGGAAAAGGCAAAAGATGTGCTAATGTGGACCTTTTGTTTCAAATGCCAGTTTCATAACAATGTAGGGAAATACAATTATTTCCTCTAGTCTATATAATGGGTGGCACACTTGGCCGAAAAGCTGCATTACATATTTAAGTATCAATAATTTATAGCCCTAGGAACATCAGTGCAGTGAAAAATGGATCTTTCTTCTGACCCACATGGCCAGAACATATAGTGTCTCTGACAAGCAGCCTAAAGTGGATGTCTAGGATATAGCCTAAGGATAGGTGATGCATATGTGGGACCTTCTAATAATCTCAAGCTTTAAGAGCCAGACGTGGTTCCCATGTGTTAGTACCTCTCAATGGATTTCTCTTCTAGCCTACCCTTACGCCTATTTTAAAACATGAAGTCATTAACTAAGAATAATGTATTAGACAATTCCATGGTAGTCTGTCTGATTCCAAAACTACTTCTATTTTCATAGGTGATGCAGATGCTACTAGAGTACATGTAAAATCTGAGAGACTCCAAGGTAGGAACTGAGAGCTCTTTAGGGGATAGCAGGAATTTTCAATTTATCAACACCAATGATCTGCAATAAATAGGATGAAGTACGACATGTAGGAATAATCAACTACCAAAACCCTAAATAATCAGTATGACAGTGTATCAGCTCCTCCAGAAAGTTTCTTGGGATTACAATAAACAGGAACTTGAACATGACTCAATATCCCACCTGCATGATTTTGCAACAGTTTTCCAACATGATGAATAAACAGACTCTTACATGTTTTACACGTAAGCTTTCATTTCCAGTCAAGGCAGATGAGACTTTTAGCTGGAGTACTGCCTCCAATTTTGAGTATTGTACTTCAAGAACAATTTAGACTAATGTGAATGTAGTAGAAGTCTTTCAGATTTCTGATCAAATTCATGAAAGAATCAGGGTTATGCAGTCTAGAAAAGACCATAAAGAAAAATGACAAAATTTCAGCCAAAGGAAAGAAATAGTGTCTTCCTTTGCTCAGTGAGAAGTGTAACAAGCTCAAAATTGCAACAGGAGAAATTCTGACATAAGGGAGATCTTTCCAGTGGTTGGAATAAATGAGCAGTGAAACACATCGCTTACGGAGGCTGCAAAATCTCCACCACTGGAGATTTACGGGGACACTTCTGTAACTACCTAAACCATTCCTGACAGATGAGTCTGCCTTGGGTCAGGGACGTCAGCCAGATGACTTCTCACAGACCCTTAAAGCCCTATTTTTAATGACATGTACAGACCTGCAAACAACACACTGTAAGATTTAAATAAAATAAAGCAGGTAACACAATGGTTGTTCTGCACTGACTCTTCATGTTATTTCACTCCGTGCAAAATTAGTAGCTACTGCACCAGAAGTCAAGATAAGTTTAACTTCACCTTGTTCTCAACTGGAAAATTATTGGCATTCCTATGTCTGTATAAACTTCTAGCCTGAGCAGACAAAGCCATTTAAAATCAATATTTGCACTCACGCATCGCAACCCTGCCGGAAAACAAGATAAACGACCCAAGTGCAACTTGATGTCGTTTAATTCCCTAGTGTTGGGAAGTGCCTTGTTCCCACATTGTTTTAACAAACAGTGCCGTGGTGTGTGGTTCTTTGGCATTTGGGGAGTTTGGGCTCCCCTCCAGAGGGTGCCCAGGAACAGGATTCAGGAAGCCAGTGTATTGAGTGGGAGCTACCTAAGCCAGCCAGTGAGAAACATGACTCCTCAAGAAAGGCTAGGTGCACAGAAAGGAGGTGCTGTTGAGGATTCACAGATGTAAGTTCTCTTCTAGCATTGGCTGCCTATGACAAAATGAGTCTCTTCTTGCAAAAAAAGCAGACTTCAAACAGGAAACATATCCATGAAGTGAGACCTCCCCTTACACCCAGTCCCCCTTCAGACCTGGAACAGAGCTCCCCACCAGCAGTCAGGGACATATGCTCATTTTACTGTCTCTCTGACCAACCAAAAGTTTAAGTATTTCATACTGAATTAATAGTTTCAAAAAGAGAGAGCAAGGTAAGGTGCGTCAGAATATCCTGTAAGAAACAAGCCTAGGACCTTTTCGTAGTGATATCCAGCTCGCTTCTTGACAGAAGTGCAACCAGGTTTAACGTCCCTGATCAACTCAAAACTGATGAATGAGCACACTGCATCAGCAAAAGCTCAAGTTTTATCAATGTAACAAGTGTGGTCTAGTCAGCATTATCTCCCCCAACTACACAGAAAACTATACAGCCTAATTTCTGGACATGGTTTACGGGAAGCTCGAAGTCACATCTCTTTAATCATCTCATATTAAATTATAATGCAACCAGACCCCAAACAGCCACTGATAATGAAAAACATGAACAGTGTGGGAAATAACATGATTTAGCATTACGCTTGGGAAGTCAGAAGGGTTTACAGCAGAATTTAAAGCATTATCTGTACTTTCTCTCACTGGTGTTGCAAGAATGATTTTTCTATTTCTCCAGCCCCAGGTTCATACTAGCTAAGCACAAGCCTTGCCTTCCAATATGGACAGATTTTCTTTGCAGCAGAGAGGTGCTCTGTAGACCTTATTTCAGAAATGCTTGACTTTTAAAAGTAAAGCTTTTAACCCGATTCTGAGCTGAAGAACCCCTGTTGCTCCCAACAAGTCTGCTTTTCTAAGATTAGACATAAGGGAAAGAAAGCAAGCTGATTCTCCTTAAACCTCATGAAGAAGAACATTCTCTAATCACTGGGTTCTTGAATATGAGGGAAAACAATGACATCTGTGATCTCTGCACTGCGTGCAACCCAGCGGACCGAAGTGTTCAGGGAATGTCTGAGTATGTCTCACGAGTAAGAAAGGCCAGTGACAAGCTTTGTTTGTAACTCCTACAGAGGCACACCATAGCATCTGATGCAGAGCCATCAAAGCTCATCAGCAGGAATGTAAGTAGCTTTATGCATACCTGAAAGTTAGCAAAGATCCAGTGGCACTTAAATATCAGACTAAAATTCTCCATGTGAATCTCGCTCAGGGTCTCAGTTCCTTGGTGAGAGTGTTCTACCAGATCCTGCAATGTCCAAATGAACCACTCTGATACCCCGTACTCACTGATAAACTCCCTAAATCCATGGGCTACATGTGTCTAAGTGTAATACAGTATCTAAAACTGCTAAGAAACGACCTCATTTAGTTAGAACAGTCCAGCTGGAGCTGAGTCACCCTGATGAAGCTTGGTTAGCATGCAGCCTAACAGAGATCACGACCTTCCAGGGGAATTCTCTGTTACACGGATTATGTGCTTACATTTGCACTTGGTTCAGAGAGAAATCCCTCCCTTACTGCAGCTCATGAGGAAATTGTTCACTGTTACCATTGGCAAAACTTCTGGTGGTCTTGACCACAAAAAATTGATCCAGCTCTTATTAGAAAACACATCTACTGAGAGTATTATCAATAGGTCCGCTTTTGACTGAGGCATTGGTCACTAATGCTGCTGCTACAACTTGAAACTACAGTGCCACTGGCACGTATCCCAGAAAGCATGCCAACTTCTCATGGATACTGACCACAGGAAAATGAGACTCCCCAGAAGGAACCGTGGCTTACTCACTCCCCAGAAGAAACAGAGATGAGTTACTGACGTGATCACACAGATTCATAGAAGCATCTGGTACTTGCAGTGGACACTGGAGTGGGTCAGCTTGCTACTATGTGAAGACAAATAGATGCATTTATATTTGCACTACAAGTTTAAAATTGTCCCTTGGACTTTGGCGTAAATGCTTCAGCTCACTGATGTGAAAGTATACAGCGGGTGAGCAGTCAGCAAACTTCCTAAAAAGCAAAATAAATCAAAACAGATTTGTATTTGAGACAAACCTTACAATGGCATAACTTGTAAGCACAGAACTAATAGCATCTAGAAGCAGAACAGCTGCAGTATGGTATGTAAAAGCAAAAATGAAAAAGAAAGCTAACCTTGGTTGCAACTTATGCTAAACCCCTTATTATATAGACACAGCTTGAGTCACCTACAAGCTTGGAACCTCTTTTCTGAAGACAAAGAGTCAACGTTTTCTAACACAATGAATTTAAATCATTTAGCACATGTTAAATATGCAATACATCTGTTACAGAAGTCAGTACTATTTACTCCTATTACTGCATGAAAATAGATCCAAGGATTTAAACACCAACCTACATGCAAGAGGATGCATAAATAAGGCAAAAACCTTTACTACGTCATGTCCAAATGGAACAAGAATCCCCATCTTCCAGAATCACCTAGCCCAAGAAGTCCCTCTCTCTGGGAATAATTCTTATGGTCAAGTAATAAATAAGCTGAACTATCCCCATCTGTCAGGACAGTTCATGGTTGTCGTGACAATTCATGGTTGTCAGGGGAACAATCTGAAAAGCAGAGCTTGACTTAGGGCATCAGGTAACACAGCCCTTATCTGCCATAGAGAAGGCAAAGCTTCAGGCTTTCATTCAGAATGAAAAAAATCACAAAAAAGGAAACAAGATTTTTCCCGCTAGGCTAGCTAACCGGCTCCACAGAGGTCCCCATAACTTTCATTTAACCTAGAACAGAGAAATCGGAGTTGACTCCATGTTTCACCACTTCTGAGGATAAAAGAGCACATAGATTGAAAAAATGATAGGTTAAGCAGTCGTAACAGGTTACCAAGCATTCTGTTAATCACTTCCTTGTCATAAGCACATGTGGAGCATATACTGCACACAGCATCCACCTATTACAGTAATGCCAGAGTAGCTCTATCGAGGTTATGATTCCTCCCTTCCTCAGATTTCACGTTGTGACGGTTGCTATGATTGTAGCTACCCAACAGCAAACACAGCTTTTGTACTTCACGGGAGGGAAAATAAAACTATTTTTTTAGATAATGCATCCATTAGACCCATGATTAATCAGACTGGTTTTGTTCCTGCAAGGAGCTCCTTTTCTTTTGATAAAACCACATGCAAACGTGCATGTTTCTTTATACCTCTGCTGTCCCCAGGCACGGAATTTTGTACACAGGTCAGTATGAAGCTCACTCACTAATAGCATACTAAAAGCAGCATTTTGCTTTGGTTCTTCTGAGCAAACAACAGGCTTATGCCAAGTAAGTAAGGTTCTCATTCACACCTAAGGACCAAAGCTAAAGGTGATCCTTTCTAAAGAAGATCAAGGGTCTATCCACATACTTCCACATATCGTCTCATTTTCAAACCTTCTGCTCCTCCATGGCATTCCTTTCCTCCCTGACTGAAAATATCTTCATTTCTTCAATAATGCCGCTTTGGGTGTTTCTCTCTCTATTTTCCTTCCCCCATTCTATTTCAAATGTGTTTCCTTTACCCTCAATTGATAGGATCAGTTTCTAATTCCATTTTCCACTAATGCCAAAGGGGTAAAGATTTCATTCATAACACAGTTGGCATTTATCTGTGCTACCATTTCCAGTTGCCCCCCACCCATCCTTTTTAATGTCTTCCACATTTTCACACAGGTACAACCAGACTTCTAATGATGGCTCTTTCCCAGTCCAAGCCTCTATTCTGAGCTGACCACATCACCACTACTGCCAGCTGCCCAGAACTTCGGGGCTAGTTTGTCAGCTTGTATACAGCCCCAGACCTGTGAGGTTGCAGCAGCTGGGAGGTATTTGCTGTATTTCAAGACTTGCTAATCATTTTACAGAATCAGTCCACAGCAGAGCCAACATAAATTGTGTCTAGATATGTCAAGCTTTGATCATAAATATGAATAATCATCCTCAGTAGTTCTATTAAATTTGCTGAAACTTTTGCAATACGGGCATAGACTTTTTCTCCCAGCAAATGATGTAGAATAAAATCTGTGTTTCGAGACAGTTGCTAGTCACTTGTGTTGCTGGCTGCCAAAAAAAATAATCTTTGCAAGTTTTCTTATTGTCTTCATTGGAGTTCACAGTTCATAGCAGCTACCCACTTAACAGCAAATCTGCCCACATTTCATGCAGTCAAAGAAACTGGCAGGAATTAGTAGGAGCATCTCATCCACCTGTTTAAGCTGCCCTGCAAACTCCCTGTTTGATGAGACAGCATAGATAGTTAGAACCACTTATAGCTCAAGAGAAAACATGCTAATTAAAATCAATGTAAATTCTGCACTGGCAAAGACGTGGGAAGCAGTCCAGGAAAGATCTCACCCTTGTCATTCCTCATTAGGAGATCGCCCCTTAGAAGGACCGAGTTTCTGGAATCCCCACTAATCTGGAATCCCCGCTAATGCCATTGTGTAAGCGGTTGATGGCAGGGTCACACCCAGGCTACTGCGAAAGCACCGCCTGATCGCCTGGTCCCATTGGCACACCGGTTTGGAACAACTCTCACCTAATCAAAAGGTGTAGCTCCATACGGCCAAGCCTGTAACTGCACCCTTAAGTAGCTACACTGGCACCGAGTCAAACGGATTCATCCAGAGCTGCCTAAAGTTATACAAGTGTTTATGTACTTTATGAAAACATTTTATCTTCTTTTATGAGGCATTATCTGCTCATCTGTGATGATTTATGTGCTTCGCTCCCAGTCCATTTCTAAATCATCTGGAATGAAGAGTGTAAGCGGAAAGGCCTAATTTCATTTACAATCTGAGCAACTGCGTTCAGGAATTGAAGTCCAGAGAAAAGATGGTATTTTCTAGGTATGCCTTAATTTACCAGGCTTCTTCAGCAAGAACTCATAACACAGGCGGGTAAGACTCTGGATCAACTTAGTAAACAGATTCCAGAAATCAAGACAGTGACACTTCCCCTCCACACCGGACCACGGTTAGCGCAAGCAATGCACAGGACTGCTGTTTCCAAATGCCACTGTCAAGACACGAGGTGACAGGTAAATTGCTCTTTTTTACCTTAGAGCAGCGCTGGTTATCCTGGGCTCCCGAGAAGAGCTCTCCGAGCGGTCTGACGGCCATCCCTCTGTTTTAAGCCAGGCACACAGCCCCAGTGGAGGGGAGCAGCCTGAGCAGCCTCCCCGGGTCACCAGTGCCCCGAGGGCCTGCCTGTACAGCACAGCAGACCAGGGCCAGCCCTGGAGGAGGTGGCCAGGCCCGGACTCCTCAGCATGGAGGTGCCAGTGTGCTGACCCACACCCTCGCCGGGGAGGCGTCAGGCAGCCCCACTCACCCCCGACCCCTCGCTGCCTCCCCACACAGAGCGGCCTCGCCTTTGTGTGAGCTGCACTGTGTTTACCCTCCCACTTCCTTGTTCCACTCCAGCGTGAGGGCCATAAACCACCCGGCTGGCACAGCCGAGCCCTCGGCCGCGCGGGCAGGAGGAAAAGCCGGGAGGGGGATGGCGGCCAGCCCCCTGCTCCGTGCCGGGAGGGCAGCCCAGGTGCTGCCGTGGTGGTTGGGAGCGCAGCCCTTCCCCTAGTGCTGGCGCTGCTGCCCGCGGTGGGTCTCTCATGCCCGCTGGCCACCCCCATGCCAGGGTCTGGGGGTGCACCAGAGGGGAACAGGACCTACTTCCCCTTCTTCTCGGACTTCAGGGGCCGCAATGTGACAGCCCTGCGCGTCAGCGAGTCGTCCGCCCTGGCCTCCATCTTCCTGCTGGCCTTGGCGGGAAATGTCTGGGGCATCTGCCTGCTGGTGCGGCGGCGGCACCGGCTGTGCGCCGCCAACTGCCTCGTCCTCAACCTCTTCTGCGCCGACCTGCTCTTCATCACCGCCATCCCCTTCATCGCCGTCGTGCGCTGGACCGAGTCCTGGGTGCTGGGCGACGTCGTCTGCCACATGCTCTTCTACGTGGTGAGCCTCAGCGGCACCGTCGTCATCCTCTCCCTCTCGGCCGTCAGCCTGGAGCGCCTCGTCAGCATCGCCCGGCTGCGCCACGCCGCCTTCCGCCGCCGCAAGGCGCTGGCCGCCGCCCTCCTCCTCATCTGGGGCTTCGCCGCCCTCGCCACCCTCCCGCTCTGCTGCTTCTTCACCGTGGTGCAGCTGCCCGCCGCCGCTGGCGAGGTGAGGGCGAAAGCCGGGCAGGGCCCGGCCGGGCGGCCGACCCCGCAGGAGCCGGGCGCTGGCCGGGGCCGGG
>JAVKLA010000093.1:23973756-23992158 GCA_034782735.1 Sagittarius serpentarius | reverse complement strand
CGGTGGGCGCCGGCGGAGAGCGGGCGCCGGGAGGCGGCAGGAGTGAGGTGGGGGCGGCGGGCGCGGGGCCGGGCGGCGAGGGAGGCTGGTCCGCCTCTGTCACCGAGGGGAGACCGCTTGTGGGGAGCGGGCAGCGCTCCGCCTTCCGGGCAGGTGCCGGCGTCGTGCCCGAGGAGCGGCCGGAGCTCTCTCCCCGGCAGGGCCGCCCGGGAGACCCGCTGCCGCCGCCGGCCTCTCCCGTCCCGCTCTGCCGGCGGGCCCTCCCCTTGGGGATGAACTGCGCATCGGCTGGGGTTTTTTTTTTGCGTTTCCCAGCGCGGCGCGGAAATCCCCGCTTCAGCACGCTGTCCCCAGACCTAGGGATCAGCGTCCTGGGAGAGCTGCCCCGCGCATGCAGCGGCCTCTGCGCGGAATGGCCGTATCATCAAAATACTATGCCTAGTATTTTGAAACGTGGACAAAAGTACACCCAACATGACACTCAAGTACGTGATTAAGGTTTACGAGTTTCAATTTTAAAGTTGCCGTTAGCTTTTGATGTGAAATTTATGGCAATATTTAGATTGTGGGCAACATCTATTTGTAATTGTATGGGCTTTTAAAACCGTGGAGTAATACATTAATTGACTGCTCTGTTGGAGTAGACAGTTTTCACAGATTCGGTTTAGTCTGCAGCCATTTTCTCCGTAGGCATAGAGGGAGATAAGGACAACTTTGTAGTAAAAATAACGGTAAAATGTTAATGTTCTTCTTTGTTCTTTGTAAACAGGAGATTCAGATTTGCACCTTGGTTTGGCCCAGCATTGCAGGAGAAATAGTTTGGGATGTGACCTTTGCTGTTGTTTTCTTTCTAATACCGGGATTAGTCATCGTCATCAGTTATTCCAAAATCTTACAGGTATGTTTTTCCTTTAAATTTTGTTGTAGAACACAGGGAAGTAAACAGTAACTGACCAGGCATCAACATACTGTCGCTGAATACAAATACATCTAAAGGGAATAGACATCATTTGCTCAGTAAATGGCAAGTATGTGATATAAAATGAGGCACTTCAACCTGTATATAGCAGCCTATACATTTCAACTAAGAACATGCTTGAACAGCACATTACCAAAGCCCAACACAGTTTGTCTTCATTTATAGATAGTATTTAATACACTTCTCCATTTATGTGCTGTTCATATTTAAAGACTGTCAATCTCCTAAATACTAAAAGAGTCAAGCATATGAAATAACTAAAACCTAGATTTTGCTTTCCTTGAGCCTGAACTCCAGAGTCACAAGGGATTTGTAAGAAAGCAAAGAGAAGCAGGACTAGAAAAAATCCATCCCCTTTTAGATCTACTGATTTTCTGCATGTATTTTTAGTACACAGATCTCATTAGATTACACTTACTCCTCCACAATTTCAAACTTTGCAAACAAAACCCGTAAATTAAACACTCTGTGTCCACTTTCTTTCTGAGAACAACTCTTGGATTGGATTCTTTGGAGGAGTTAGCCTAGTTTCTGGATTCCACATGGGTACAGCAGATCATCAGGCTGAAATAGTTTTACACGCTCAAAACATTAGAATTCTCTGCCCCTTTTAAATCAGGGAAGCAGCTAGTGAGACTGTCCCCTTCTCAGGCTTAGCAGCTGCTGAGAAGCCCATGTTTGGATCACGGGTTTTGATTTATATGCCTACATTCTGTTGAAATCCTTGGTAGATGTCTAGGTTCTTAATGTATATTTATTCTAGGCCATCTATCTCTGTGACAAATTCAGAAAACTGCAGAAAGAATGACAAATTACTCAGCATATATATAAACATTTTCATCCTTACCTGAACCAGGAAACTATTAAGTATTGCTAGTATTAGTGTTATCCTTCCTTTGGTTATAGCTGAAGGGAAATGTCACACATCATAAAAGTGGCAGGAAGAGTCTTACGCCTTTTGTCTTTCCTACTTAGACACCAAATTGATCCAGACTTTTGAAAATACCTGTTCTTTACCCATGCAGGGGGTATATTGGCATGTCAATTATTTAGCATAAATGTTTGTTTGCTAAATATTTCAATTTTATTTTATTTGCATCACGTATGTGAAAGTAACAGACTTATTTGTGCTATGCCAACTTCAGTGAAGACAGATATGTAGAGCATGAGATTTAAAGTTTTCTGCAAGCCACTGGGATTCAATATGCTACTTAATGACAGATGGTTCACACCCATGAATACTAGATTCCCAATTTACCCATACTCTGGTTTATTACATCAGACTGTACTTTTACAAGACACAAATTTTCATAGTGACAAAAGGATCCGTAAGATTTCAGGCTAGTCCATAGAAAGCAATTCTGACTACTGACTGAAAAACTAAAAGTTTACACAAAACAATGTAAAATCCCATTCACATTTAAAATGTATCATGATTTAGTTACTGTAATAAATTTATGCTCCTTCTAATACTTACCTTGTAGTATCAGAATGGCCAAAAGAGAACTGGATTGTGTTCTTTCTTGTGCATCAACAGGATTGTTAACTATGTACCAGTTTGCATTTGTGGAAAAAATCAATAGGTTTATTTAGATAGAACAAATGAGGTCATAATTTGAAGTTAATGGGACTTCATGAGTAATTAAGGCTCTGCTTTATGCTGAAAACTATTTATGGCTGGTAGAGAGCCATGAGGAGAACAACCAGCTTGACTTATATTGAGGTGAGTTCACAGCTGAGAGGAAAAAAAGATGCTAGTAAAATGAGAACATTTGGAATGGAACCATCGACAAAAAGTAAAAAGGGAATTCTGCAATGCCTTTCTTGTAGTCACTTTTCAAAACAGAAGCATCATGTGCCAGAATTTACTTTTGCATTTGTAAAAATGTGTTAATAATTCTTCTAGGTTTCAATGAAAGTTACTTTCTTCTCTTTTACTGCAGATTACAAAAGCATCAAGAAGGAGTTTAAATGCTGGTTTAGCCTACTCAGAAAATCATCAGATTCGTGTTTCCCAGCAAGACTACAAACTATTCCGAGCCCTCTTTGTGTTGATGATCTCTTTCTTCATCATGTGGAGCCCAATTATAATAATTATTCTTTTAATTTTAGTCCAGAACTATAAACAAGATTTAAATATTTTGCCATCAGTTTTCTTCTGGATAGTGTTATTCACTTTTGCCAACTCTGCTCTCAATCCAATTTTGTATAATGTTGCCCACTTCAGACGTAAATGTCAGGAAATTCTTCTCTGTTGTACAGGGAACCCTGTAGGGCATGGCGCTGGTACAGAAACCACTGCAAGAAGAAGTAACCATGAACAACCAAATTTGTCTTTTGTTACCAGATAATTATTTAAAGTCTGAGCTGTGCCACACTTTGGATGTTAATGTCTACACTATCCCAGGTTGAACAGGTCACTATGTTATAGTATTACATGCCAGAAAAGGAAAAAAAAAAAAGCTAAATCTGTATTTTTTAATTCCTGCAGGTAAAATTCTCTTGACTTCACTGCTTTGCCTCAGTAAGATTTGGACAATCTAATTCAGTGGATTGAATTCTCCGCTTACACTGAAATAAATAGGAATATGGCAGTGAACTTGGAGAATGTAAAGTAGTTGAACTAAGTACTTACCAGATGAATTAATTTCTATGAGGGTACATTTTCAGTTGGCATAAATGTCATTAACTTTAATGAAGTTAT
Organism: Sagittarius serpentarius; assembly: GCA_034782735.1. Classification (NCBI taxonomy): domain Eukaryota; kingdom Metazoa; phylum Chordata; class Aves; order Accipitriformes; family Sagittariidae; genus Sagittarius; species Sagittarius serpentarius. Next base: position 23,988,475 of record JAVKLA010000093.1, on the reverse strand, counting down.
AGTGAATCTATATCAAAAGGGCACCTGATCCATTTTTATTCTTTACTTTCTACTAAGAGATCAACTTTTTAGTGAAAATGGACATCCTCAGAAAGTATCTGCTCTTTTTTTTAATCCCATTTAAAAAAGGAACTTGATTACACACTTAGATAACTGACTGTCTGAACGTAGGTTTGAGCAGACTACCCAATTTTGTGTAGGAAACAAGATGATAAACATGTATTATCACCAAGTGAATGACCAATTTGGTTCCATCTCAAATTAAAAATATGGACATAATGCCTGTTAATTTATAAGTAAATAATAAATAAATTAATGTTTACTTGTATTGTGTAAGATAGTTGTTTTAAAAAGATGCATATTTTTAATGTCTTCATTAGCCATATAATAAAGTTAATCAGTGATATATAGGGTCACTGAAATTCCTTCCTCCTTTCTAAAATGCTACTGGGAACAATTTCCAGTATTTCCTAGAAAAAAAGATGACTTTGTATTTGAAAATAAGTTAAAATACATATATTTTGGTTTTTTTAATTAAAACTCTTTTAGTCAGAAATTGAAACCACTAAAAAAAAAAAGATTAAATTCTTAATTATCGTCATCTGTCACCAGTTCGAAACAGTGCATTAAGATAATGGTTTACTAATAAAACCAATGTCTACATATGTACAGATTTGCACACAAACAATTTGCATCCCCTGTAATCCAAGTTTATTAAAATGTTTCATTGGTTTATTAACAAGGTGAGCTACACAGCTCAGATAAATATACTCAAAATCTAAATGAAGCCATTTAAAAGGTTTTCAAGAGAACACTCAATCAATGTGTTAACTTTACATCCATGGTGCTGTTACATGGTTGCTTTCCATAGTTTTGGATCTCCTTAAGAGCAAAATCCTGAAACACACAGAAAACAAAATTTTGTTTTTCAGCCACACTAGAAAAAATTAAAATATACAAACTTTCACCAAATCTTAAATGCATACATATCTCATTTCTTTGAAACACTCTTGAGTCCAGCAGTCTGTTACTTGTAATGATAATGCCAATACCTTGCTCTGCAGTTTATAATTCCAAAGAATTTTCAACTCGGAACAAAACAGGCATTCATCCAATCTGTTACACCTGTCCTGAGCATTTTAATACTCTGGCAAACAAGGTACTGGATAGATCAGTGATAAAGTTATTTATTTAACAAGGTTCAAATTATCTGCCTTTTAAAGATTATTAATTTAAGAGTGTCTTTCAAGAAAATAAGAATCTCCTGACCTCCAAAACTTCTAATGGCAATAGTAAACTAGCTGAAGGAATATACCACTCTTTAATTCACAATTTTTGCTTCTAGCGTATGCTAACAGCAGATTCAGCTTTCAGCTCTACTAACATGACATCATACTGTATCTACTAGTCCCACTGTAATATCCACACTCACATTGCATAACTTAAAGCAACTTGAGCTATTACTCTGAGAAACTAACTGTACCATAGCTTGATCCATTATTTGGAAACGAGCCACCATCAGAAATGCAAGGTAAGTTACAACCAAAAAACTTGTAATTTCCTAGACTTCTCTCTTGCCTTAAAGGGCCAGTATACAAAGAGCAGATATTTTAGATTTTTTTTTTCCATCAAGGTAAGTTTTTTACATCTATTCGTTTTTTTGGGGAACTTAATTTGAGTACAGTATTAATTTAAAAAGTTAATGAAAATTCTTTGGGAAAAAAATTAGCTTCAAGACATAGGCAGAGTATAAACAATTAGAAACAGATATAAGCCTATTCTTGCAGCACCTATTGACATCAGTCAGAATTTTACCACAGTAACAATGGAATGCAGGTCAGTACAGACAATTGAAGTTGGCTTTTTTGCTCCTAATTCTGTAGCTCTTAATAGCAGAATTAAAACTAAAGTAGCAAGGCTTCCAATCCCCACATAAGGAATTAAGTGAATTTTGTAAGAGTTTCTGATTTCAAGCTTTCAATAAATGTTTTTTTCAGTTTAGTTCACAATCATTCTCTCATTCCCAAATGTACTTGCTTTGCAGGAACTTTGGTTTAATGGTACTGGAGAATTCAGAATCAACTAACACTATGGTAATTACAGGTCCTGATCACAGTAAGGGGAAAATGCAAATTGCTGGCTTTAAGCTTCATTTATACTTTGGTGCTGGGGTCATAAAGATAAACTCTGGCATAATCCTCAATAAAAAGCTGACAATATTAAGGACCAGAGCTACTATTTTTCATTACAAACAGTAAGGAACTCACGCAGTCTTACCAAACACTGCACTCAATGCCTAACATCTGAATATAAATTAGGACAGCAGACAACGAATACAGCACTCGGTGCAACTTGGTAGAGTTCATATTTCTATAACAAACTAGAGGCAGTGTGATCAGCTTTTAAATCAAGGTTAGAAAGTCTAAGAATAACTTTCAAAAGACATTCTGAGCTTTTATTTTTAAATTACACTATTGGTTCTATATTCTGTGGAAAACCACAAGCATTCTATTATGTACAATTTCTGAGATATTTGGAAAAGTTATGTAACAAATTATGAATAAATTAATATATTCAATTTATCTTTTCAGTTTATACTTTCTTGCAAAGATTGACAATACATTTATTGCCTTGCAAGCCTCATATAGTGTAGAAATAATAGAAACACAGATTCCACCATGCTGAATCAGACCAGTACTTGGACTAGCCCAATATCCTGATTTTACAGTGGGATAGTACTTTCCCTGAGTTTGACAGAAATGCAAGGAACCACCATAGTACACATCTCTCAAAGTCACACCACAACAGCTGTATATCTACAGCTTATCTTAAATTTAATACAAAACCATCCCAAATAATCTCATTATTTTGTTTTCTCATCTTCAGAAATTTTTATTCTTGCTGTATTTCGTTTGAAGAGCAGTAAATGCAGCATTCAAAACAAGTATCATCAGTTTATATAATGACATTGTTTCTTTTCTGTTCTACCCTTTATGCAATCATACATATCATTCACAAAAGCCAATTTCATTTGCATTTATGGTGTCTCTTAGTCTTGACTGCCTTAAATCTCAACTGTCTTTTATGTTGTCTCCAAATTCTCCTTCAAGACAAAATTTCTGTTTTCATTGTTGTCAGGCACTTTTTCCAGGTCACTAATCAGTATTCTAAACACCACCCACTTTAGCAGATCTTTCAGGCACCCTGTTATCAGCAAACCTACTTTACAACATGGCAATATATTACTCTGTGTTTAGAGATCAGATGAACAGGTAATAGAGCCACAAGAGCTGACTGTGCTCATCTGTTCTGACTTTCTTTGTAATACACAAAAGTTCCTTCAGTCAATCCCAGTTTATTCTAACATGTCATTTAGAAAAGCCTTTAACCTTGATTTACAGATTTTAGTGATGAAGAACATACAACAGCTCTTGGTAAACCATTCCAAAGGTTAATGACCTTTGGAGTTAAACAATAGGCTATTTATTTCTGCTCTGAATATGTCCATTTTAAAGTTCCATCCATTTTAATTCATTATTCTTATGTTTGCAAGTCCTTTATTATCCAATTCCCATTGCTTGTGTGGGCAAGCACAGCCTTCGCTCAGGTCAGCCTTTAACCTCTTTCTGATGAGAAAAGATCAAGGTCTTTGAAGCACTCACTAGAGGACACATTTTACAAACTTTCAATCATTTTCTCTGCTGTCTTTGAAAGTTCTAATTCATCCTTGGTACCCTTTCCAGTTACAATTATCATCAAATGTGACATAGCAAGGAGACCTATGCCAAGCACAACAGTCTCATATGAGTCTGTAAATTCATTTTTTGCATCCTTGGTTTACCCAAGAATCACATTAAACTTTTGGCCACAGCATTACATTGGGAGTTCACATTCAGCTGATTCACCAGTCAAGTCTTCTGTAGATACTGTGTCTTCCAGAATGCAGGGGCGAGGCGGGTGGGGGAGAGGGTAAGGACAGGTACGCTACTATTTTATTTGTCCTAAATATTCTAATCTGTCTTCTTCATTCTTTACTATTCCCCACTCTGGGTGTAATCTTTATGGGTAAGTATATTACATTTTCTTCTAGATCATTGATTAAAGTAGCATAAACTACCATTTGGCCTTTTCTAATACATTTTAGCACAAGTGAGCTAATTTGTATCCTTCCCTATGTTGCAAGCTCAGCCTGACTATATGACTCAAGATAAGGTTATACTTCCAGTATGAGGGGTATGTCACTCTTCCACAACCCTTTGTGAAATGGTTGGCATGAGGACCTGTGTAAAAGGGTCTGCTATAAGGTATCCTTTCCAAGACTTCTGATATTCCTTAAAAGCTTTTTATGAAGAATTTTTCAAAGAAGTTTTTGAAAATACATTCTTTTACCCTCAACAACTATTTTCCTGAGAAAGGCAAAGAGTTCTGATTAAAGAGACACAATTTCTTTTTACAGCAACTATGAAGTTTATCCTTACTATGTTTACTCATACTACATTGATTTAATTGGTTTACAACTTCCTCTAATTATTGTTTCAGCTGATGTGATACGCTGCATAAAAAGGTATACACCTTAGCTCTCCTTCAGATAAGGGAAATAAAAGTTGGAAATAACTTACTACAAGCTCCAGTTTTCAAAAGACAATATTACAACCACTAAGTAAAAGACTTCATGCATTTGCTATTTAATGAGCAAGAGACTCCTAGTGCTTTAGTCATTAAACCCTGAAATGAAATTCTTCAGGAAAAAAATGTTCTTACCATTATGAATGATAACTCTGTACTTTCTGTCCAAGCAGAGGTCTATCTGCCTTTGTCTGACAATTTTCTGTGCCTCTGGAGGCAATCCCTTGGGGTCCCGGGAGAACACAAAGGAATAACTATCAGCACAAGTGCCATCTTCATTTAGTTGGCGGCAGGAGTAATGAAGAGCATACGTATCATAATCTGTGTCCACTACCCAGTGATCATCATCTGGAAGAAACCATAGCAAAGAAGCAGAGGTGTTAGAGACACATGTAAAATCTAGTAAATCTAAAGAGATTGCTGCATAACTCTGTAAAGAAAATAATACGATGAAGATTGGTATAAATGATAACAGATTACCTCTTAGTTTATTCCTGTGTTCAGTATTTAATTCCATGGTTTGGGGAGAGTTTGTTTGGTTTTTTTTTAAGAAAATAAGCATATTTATCAGGGACAGTGATGGAGAGAAGAGGAAATGGTTGGCACTACTGCTTCTCCTCTAACATGGGCACAGAACAAGAGCAGCATGAGGAAGTGCTAGTAAATGCCTTGTAAATCCATGCCTGAACGTCATTATAAAATGTGGCAACAAACACAAAAAAGAACTGTATATTACAGTAGCTACCATGAAGTACAAAGGAAGTTTTCATATTTTCACCAAAAGAGGGAAACAGTCAGACAGAAAATAGTTAAAAAACCAGAGAAGATAAATGTGCTCTTGGTCATGCTACTCATGCTCCAGATTACTCAAAACCGTAACTATTTTCCTACCAGGGATACTACTTAAACTGTATTTCTAAGAAAAAAGATTATCATGCAGTTTCCACATGTGTTAGAAGCGTATTTGCTACAAACTCTATCATGTACCCTCTCCTCAAAACACAGCTACAATTTCAGAGAATCCTTAACTATTTAGGTAGGTAATCTGATAAATACCAAGTCACACAGACACCCTGTGCTAACAGAAGTGAACCTAGGTGTTTGCAGTAAAAAGTGTCATCTCTGCACCTTCCTCTCCTGGAGCAAATGATCCTCCCTTGCACTATGTTTGTGCTGGTGAAGGCAACACCGTATGTTCACTTCCCCATCTCTCCTGTGCGTGGGGACCACAGTTTTTAGAAAGGTAGAGTCTAGGGTCAGCCAGCAATCTGAAGTATCCATGAAGACATGACTCAGCAGCATGCTGTGAGGAGATTCGGCAACAATTCAAGAGCAATTGGCATCCAAAGCATTCTTTGTAACTGTGTCTTTGGAGAGAATGGAATCCCAATCACTTCCAAATTCCACCTGCTTCTCTTGGAAACAATCCATGGAAATGTCTTGAGCTACAAGTGTCTGAATCTCTACTTGGCTCAATAGACTAATTTTGCATCGGGTGTGACAGATGACAGAATTATATGAATACATATACACTGGATCATATTTGTTTCTTAAAACAGATAAATCTCTATATTTGCCAACATGAGACCAAGCAAAATAGCAGTTTCAAAATTCTTTCCTGCTCAGCCCAGTCTGATGTTAGGCTTTTCAGAGAGAACAGAAGCATCTGGTAACTGAATTCTGAACTAAAACAAGACTGAAAACACTTCATCTGCTTTTCATTTCTTTCCAAACAGTGACCTTCGATTATATTGTTGGGCAACAAACAAAAGAAATACAAAGGTATACAAAGGCCTGGTCTTCACTTGTTTAAAGAAAGCCAACCAGCTGTCCCATAAAAAAACAGTGATTACCTTGTTCACATTAAGGCTTTGCAGTATGATAGTTATTACGTGTTTTAAGTGTGTTTAGGAAATCCAACATTACTTTTTCCTTCCCCAGCATGGTCACAAAACATAACTAGGCTCCCAAGTATTTCTGCATCTTCTGTACTCACTTCCTTTCTGCAGAAAAGAGGCAACACCCCAATACTTCATCTTGAACTTGGCAGGATCCTCTGTGTCAGTGAAAGAGCCAATCATGTCAGCACAGACATCCCAGTTACTGTAGCCAGAGAGAAAAAAACCATCACATTCAAACCTAACAGCCCAGATTCGGTGTGACTGTGTGACTAGTGCAGGCATAGTAGGTAGGATTAGAGCACCAGTAAGCACAGCAGAAGCTTAGTGAAATGGAACAAGAGGAAGACTGCAAACAGCTTACTTGAAGAGTCTGACTCTGCCCTTTGCAGTGGCACTCATCTGTCCATTCTCATCTACGGTGAACTGAGCTACCACGTTGTCCTGCAGAAACAGCCCCTCAGGATCTTTTTTTGCCATGGCATACCACGTGCCACTGTACTGCAAGGAAATAAGAAAGGCTGCGGTTAGACCTAGAAGTATGGAAAACATTACAAACAGACGTTACAAACTAGGAAGGTGACACAGGGGAGGACATGCTTCAAAGTTGTACCTAAGAAACAAATCTAGCTGTTTGTCCTGGTTTCGGCTGGGATAAAGTTAACTGTCTTCCTAGTAGCTGGTATAGTGCTGTGTTTTGGGTTTAGTATGAGAAGAATGTTGATAACACCCTGGTGTTTTCAGTTGTTGCTAAGTAGTGTTTAGACTAAGTCAAGGATTTTTCAGCCTTCTCATGTCCAGGCAGCTACCAGAAAGACAATCAACTCTATCTCAGCCAAAACCAGGACGCTGTTCCAACAGCACAACCCCACCAATATGTCCTAGTGCAGCCAGGGTTTGAGAAAGAATTGACATTTTTTGGTATCTTATTTGTATCTGCAGTTCTCCAGTATTTAGAATACAAAATTTGGTGGAAAGAGAAAAACAACTGGCAATCTTAACAGATCTATGTATAAATGTTTTTTCCTTGCAATGACGTCTGAAAACACCAGAGTATTAATTTTCATAGCAACAACCAAGTCACTACACTCCTTTTGTTTAGACCATACAGTTTGAGACCAGTCTGCTAAACCTCAGTTTCTGCAGTATTCCTTTATCAGATGCATCAGGAACCAGCATCTGTGCAGGTGTGGGCAACATCACACACTTCTGCTGTTTCTCAGTATTGCAGTCTGTGAATTTCAGTGAAAATGAACACACTGGTTCTACTGAATGCCAGATTTTGTAGCCTGGGAAGAGGAGCTAGGCAAGACATCACAGATCCAGGAGAGAAAGAAGATTTACCCTGGTCTTGTCGAAGTTCTCCTTGACTTTGAAGCTGCTTACTCGGCAGTCCCGCTCCGCCATGCTGCTGCCCAGCAAGACCAGTGCCAGCAGCAGCAGCCAGGGCAGAGCTCTCTCCATGTGGGCCATCCTGTCCCTGCAGCAACAGCAAACAGAGAATAGCATCAGAAACAGGCTCTGTCACACAAGCGAGGAAGGGAGGAAGGCTGCCTTGACAGGTCCCCAGGGCATCATGCAGCTTTCCCTGATGCATGTGCAGGCAAGGCACCCGGTTGTCCCCAGCCCACCACAGCAGGGTCCCTTACAGACAGTGCCAGTCCCTGTAGCCTCTTGAGAGCCCAAGAGCTGATGGCAGTGGCCGGGTGCCCACACAGGGAATGCTTTATGTAGTCCTGGGGCTTTCGCAACCCCCTGAGGTACAAAGCCAGCATTGGAGGAGGAGCAGGGAGGCGGGTTGATGCATGCTGCAGGCTGGGGCCCCTTCATAACAGCCTCTTGCGTAACACCCGTGGGCTCAGGGGGTCTTTGACCCTGACCTGCAGCCAAGCAGGCACTAAGAGCAAATGCCTCTTTTTGGTTTTCCTAACCCAGAGGCAGAGCTCACACCTGGGAGAAGGGGTGTGCACATGTGTGGGGAGAACAAAAGAAAAGAGAGGCACCCCATCTTTGCACGGGGGAGAATGAGCTTCCTTCATCTCCTCTGTGATTTTACACACTGCAGTCCAAAGTCCTTATTACCCAATGTGCTCAACCCAGTTACAAGGTACAGACTTGTTTCCTCCACCTCCTCCCCAAATCCCTTTCCTCTCTTCCCCTGATAAACAGTGGCAAACATCATACTTGCAAGTTTCTGCTAATGTTTCTGAAAGCCTGGTAATGCCAGAACCTCTTCAGGGCTTCATGACTGGTTCCCTCGTTTCCAAAAGGCTGGCTTGGGTGCTAAACCATCTCATGATCGGCTCCCAGAGACAGGAACTGGGGCCCTGCAATCTTCAGGAAGGCAAGAGAGCACTTTTGCGTGGTACTGCAAAGGCAGCAGGACACCCGTGTGGCCTGCAAATATCCGAGTGCATGTACACACCGCATCTGGCTCTGTTGACATCAATTTTAAATCAGAGCTTCCAGAATTTCTACTCTGTTTTTGGCAAACTGTTTTCAGTTATATAAAGCATTATTGTTTTCTCCTGTCCAGGCAAGTTTTGCTGCCTGTCAGTCAATATTTGTTCTATAGTTTCAACATCTTTAGGAAGCATTAGAGAAAAACGGTTAATTATTTTCTAGACATGTAACCAGAGCAGGATAGGAATGATTGTTACCAAGAGAACTAATTCACCTACTTTTTTCACCTCACAGTTTTGAAAGAATAAAGGCAGAAGCCTGTTAGCTGAGAGGTCTGTGTTCGTTACTTTAAGAATTAAGCAAAAATGTAATTTAAATATGGAAATACTGATGTAGTATAAATAATACTTCAATAGTAAATGATATACAGAATTAAAACAATTTATTCAGCATGGTCTTTCCCAGAAATTTACTTCAGCCTTCTATTCCTTTCATATATTCATAAAGATATTAAACTTTTCACTGTTGCTGCCTTTTAGAACCTTTTTCATCTGTAATGCAAACAGTGGCATAGTCTGTTTGATCTTCCTTTTCTGCTTTGTGTTGGAGCCTTTCTGCACAGAGAGTATATTTTTATTTACTTTGTCAAACATCAAATGCCGAGGGCTGTTCCAAGTCTGCTCTGAAGCCTTTGATTCCCTGGATAACATCAGACACTAAAAATTCCATTAAGTTTAATATTAAACTTCTATTTGGAGTAAAGAACATATTTAACACAGGTAACCAGAAATGTTGATGCATATTAATTGTCCTGAAACTTTTAACAGTAGTCTTCCAATAAGCGAACATTTTTTTCAAGTTTGCTAATTCCCACAGAGACTGAAGAGAAACAGCAATCTATACCCCTCTGGTGGCTTTCAGAACCTTGCTCCAGCCTCTGGCAATGGTGATGCCAAGTATACGTATGCATTTTTACAAAATTTTTCCAAAACACTCACTAGTCTTAATGTATGACATCATCATACTTACAATATCAAAATCAACATGGATTTTCTTTGTTCAGTGTCTCGCAACTGATAATAAGAAGAGGGATTACAGCTTAATTTATAAGATTTAAATCTGTTATTTTCTTTAAAACCAAAGAAAACAATTATTTCTTTATTCTCTGCCAATTTGTGAAACACTATTATTTCTCTTAAGTTTGTCCTCTTAAAAAATCTGTATACTGTTTTATATTCCCAGAGAGGTTCTTTCAGGGTCAAAACTATGCCTATGAAATTTTGCAATAACAGAATTATCCATAAAAATTCTATGGCAGAAGTTTTCAAAGTAGCCTACAGTCACTCATCCAAATGAATCAAAACCTGATGAGATTTGACCACCTCTGGAAATCTAGGTCAATAGTTCCATTATACTTACTGCATGTTGTCCTCAGCAGTTTTACAGACAGGAGACCAATCCAGGTTTCACTGAAACAAAACTTTAGTTCTGTTAATAATTTTCACTAAGATCAGTTCTAAATATGTGCAAGAGCCATTACAGTCTCTTAAATTAATCTGAGGTCATCAACAAAAATAAATCAGAAACATGTAATTTTGTATTAGCCATGGCACAGCATTTCTTTATGTGCCTTCACTGACTGCTGCAATGTTTGGCAAGTTGTATCTGGTGGAGGTGTCTGGCAGAGACTTAGTAATTGTAACTTCTAATTCATTCAGCTCCTCAGGTCTGGGATCTCTACAAACTATACGCAATGCCTGAGAAAACTCTTCTTTTGAACTGTTGTCGTTGTGGATTTGTGGGAGTGCGTCTACAGTGAAGTCACACCAGTATTTCCCAGTCAGATTTCAACTGCAGAATAGGACCTGGGCAAGTCAGTACAATTTGAAGGTGACATAGTAAAAGCTTGGCTATATGCCTCTTCTTGTTTAGCTATACTTCCAACTCTGCCTACCTGAGATGCAGTTTACATTAATGAAGTCCTTTCACAGTTACAGCTAAAGCACTTCTTTGGTTCAATGAGACGAGCTTTTTAGGCAAAAAGGCTTCTATGTTGTCAGTTACATCTAGACTGGAGGGATGGAAGGTTGCTGGCAGACTAGCATCATTATGGCAATTTAAGGGTGAATATTTTCTCAGTCCTAACAGATGTAACTATGCCAGCACAGCTATGTAAACTCATAAACAGTATAAACTTTGCGTCAGTTAATCATCTTTTGGATTGACTTGGGCTATGGGTTTGGTTGAGAAATGATGCCAGCAAGTGATCCTCATCAGATGCTTGGAAGCTGGATGTATCCCTTGCAGATTTGTACTTCTCAGGCAAACAGAAAGGAACAGAATTTGGGCCAGGATTTCAATTGATTCTGAGAGCACTGTCTATAGATGAACTAAATAGCATCAAATGATTGCTGGGTTCTGGGAAAGCTCAGACAATTAAACTTAAAAGAATTATTAAAATATTGATAACATAAACATGCAAATAATCTCTAATGTAAAGCATACATTTACAAAACTTGTGTGAAGTTCAACACCAAGCTTGATAAATTTCATATATGACTTCCCATTCCAATGTTTGAAGCTGGTAGCATATTTTGAGTATTTTAGAAAGTTTTTTAAAAGTCAGTATGTATTTTTTGGAACCATATTTAATTGAAGGGGAAAAAAATCTTCTACGTTTGAATTTTGCCAAGAGGCCAAAAAAGGGGCTAAATTCTGGCAGCGATTCTGTGACTCAAATATTTTTTACATTAATAGCCTGTAAAATTATGCAATATTTTCCATTAGGAATAGCAATCAAAAATACACAGAAAAGGTCAGTTTTTCAAAGGAAATGGCAGAAAAAAGCTTTCATTGTAGGAGTTATTTTAGTTTCATTTATGACTTTATAATAAAAAGGAAGAAATGAGTCAAATTACTATTTAAGACATTTTTAACATTGAAGCTTTAAATATTAAAAGAACTAGAATTTTATTTGTGGCCACAAGAATAATTCTAGCTCTTAGGAGAAAGCTGGCTCAAAGAGCATCCATTTCCAGCCAGACTGCACATAGATTAGAAGACTTTTTGCTGCCTGCTTATGGTTATTTATTTATAGAGTGCCATTCACAAACATGGGTATCCATTAAACTCTCAGAGGCAGATTTTGCAGGGGAATGAAAGACTGCTGTGAGCACAGAGCAGTGGATTCAAGTGTAGCCACTGCCCTGTGGAACCAACTCCTATTAACAAGCAACAAGAAACGGCATGAGCTGAGCCAAGGAGCTCTGTGTACTTTGTAAGGAACGATTATGTACACTGTCACCATCACAACTGTTCCCCTTGGTGGCAGTCTGAGTACAGAGGTCAAGGACAGAATGGAATTGAAAAGACTGGCCTTTGCACCATGCCAGCCTGTGTGCTACCTGGTTTTGTAATTTAATGATGTGACATTCTGCTTAAGAAGTAAATTTACATTGAACTCTTTATAAACAGTATTTAAACAAACCTAGTTTAAAATGGTACCTTTATTCTCTTTAGTAAAACTTTCTGGGGACTGATTCTGCATTGAAATGTTTTTCTACATGTATAACTGAAATGGAAACAACTTGAAGCAAAGATGTAAAGTTTGCCAACAGGCTAGCCAGCCCCGCGAGGAGAGCTTTAAGCTACGAATGGTGAAAGACAGAGACATGCTGGAATGAGTCCAGCAAAGAGCCATGAAGATCATTGGGCAGTAAGAGAATCTGACAAAAGGAGAGGCTGAGAGACCTGAGACTGTTCAGCCTGAAAAGAAGGCTCAGGGGCATCTTATCAAGTGTATAAATATCTGGCAGGAGGGTATGAAGAAGACAGACCTCTCTCAGCGGTGCTAAGTAATATTCTCAGTAATAAAAAATCGTCAGGTAACCTAAGATCACGGGGGAGTAAACGTGAGAGTACATGAGATTAAAAGGCTGCTGTCCTTTGCTCAGTCTGTATACTAAAATTCATGCCAAGCTACCAAGAAACCCATGCTCATGGTCAAAGCTACAGTGCATCTGGCAATCCAGGTTAACCCCTTCATGCTAGACTGGCCATTTACTTCAGGAAATCTCCCCTAGAATCTAAAATATCTGTTGACTACTTATTTCATGAACACCCAGAGCTAATCTCTGGCAGTTTAAGGGACCATTAAAATTTGCAGCTGTATGGAAAAAGTAGCTAACTTACTATCTTCAATGTTTACATTTTTAAGATTACTTTTGTAAGACAAGGGACAGAAAATTATTTTAAAACAAACATAAAAGTTGAGGTTGTTTATAAAGGTCCCCAAAACATACCAGATCAGTGATACCACAACATTTCAGTGCCAAAACCTGGCTGTGTTAGGAGCACACAGTACCTGTTGTAAATACCTACAGAATCCAGTCTCACAACCTAAAAAAAAGAAAAAAATCAGTATTTCTGAATATTAATTTCTTGGATTATACATATGAATCTCCAATGTCCAGACAGTGGTCACAAAATTATCCACATCAAAAGCCATGCAATTGAAGTAAACACATTTGATCTGTGCTTCTTCAGAAAATCTTAACTTAATGAACTACATTAACTGCTATCAAGATGGACAGAGATGCTCAGATACAAACACTGAGCTGAACTGGGAAACCTTATAAATACCTTTGACATTTACGTGCTGCTGGAATCTATTTAAATAACCACGTCTGTCAGTTATCCTTCTTAGGAGTTTCCATGTGTCACAAGGGCTCAGGAATGGTCTACTACTAAGAACTACTCCATAAATAGTTTGATTTCTGTAGCAACTACGAACGTCAAAGGCAAATGACATCATATGTATTAAAATCACAAAGCACGTGTATTTCTGATATTCTCTGAAATTAAAACAATTTGAAAAATACAGCACCCTGCTCATCATGTTTTTAAATCAAACAGCCTCAGCATGGAAAAGAATCAAAGCCAAATGTATATTATTTTTGCCTTTAAAAATGCAGTGAAAATGACTGTGTGAGGTTAGTTTCCAGTGTTAAAGCTCCAGCATATAATGGATCCTATATTAAAATGTATTTTCTTAATAGGTGATCTTATTAAAAAATTGCTAGAAAAGATGATAGCAAATCATGTTGGAAAGTGCGAGAATCATGAAATAATTTTTGGTATAGTTTCTTATAATAAACTTAAATACAAATGTGAATTAAGATTATTAAAGATAAAATGCTCAATAGTGTGGAAAATAAGGAGAGGAAAGGAGATAGAACAGAAAATAGATGTCTTATTCCAGCACAGAAACTTTAAAATTAATTACAATGCTAGTGCTCCAAAGTGTTTAAATGGTCTAATTTACAAAATTCATTAAAATACTAATATGAGAGAAACAAAAAAGCATCAATACAAATACACTGCATTTTCCTAACTCTAAAATGCAGACTTCCAGAAATGTAAAGTACATTTATGTACCAAACTACATTTTAGTTTCTATCAAACCACTTCAACTTCTTGGTTTGCCTTAATTATTCATGGTTAATCAATATGTACATAGAGTTCACGATGAAACATAACACGACTAATATAGCAGTTGCTGGAAAAAAGCCAACTTAACTGTCTTCCAAACATAAACTTCATAGAATCATAGAATCACGGAATGGTTTGGGTTGGAAGACACCTTAAAGATCATCTAGTTCCAACTCCCCACCATGGGCAGGGACACCTTCCACTACACCAGGTTGCTCAGAGCCCCATCCAACCTGGCCTTGAACACCTCCAGGGATGGGGCATCCACAACCTCTCTGGGCAACCTGTTCCAGTGCCTCACC
>JAVKLA010000093.1:23920360-23973656 GCA_034782735.1 Sagittarius serpentarius | reverse complement strand
GCCTTGAACACCTCCAGGGATGGGGCATCCACAACCTCTCTGGGCAACCTGTTCCAGTGCCTCACCACCTTCACAGTAAAGAATTTATTCCTAATACCTAATCTAAATCTACCCTCTCTCAGTTTAAAGCTGTTTCCCCTTGTCCTATCACTACATTCCCTGATAAAGAGTCCCTACCTGTCTTTCCTGTAGGCCCCTTTAGGTACTGAAAGGCTGCTGTAAGGTCTCTCCAGAGCCTTCTCTTCTCCAGGCTGAACAACCTCAACCCTCTCAGCCTGTCTCATAAGCTGGATAGGCTCATAAAGAACCTTTCGTCCTCACAAAGAACTTCTATTAGTTTCTGATACTTCTTTTCATGTCATTTCACAAACACTTCACAGAGCAAGAGTGCAATTGTAAAAGTGAATCTAAATTAAGGAAAAAAAGAAAGAACTGTTTGATGATTTAAGAATGATTATAGGATAACCCAGCTACATCTGAAATATTTTGTTACAAAGAAAGATTTATCACCTTACAGTACTGCCTAATTAAAATATGATCTTTATTTGCTATCTCAAAGTACAAATAGTGTAATTTATCATTTGTAAAAACAGCTGGGCATGAGGGATATTTGGTGGAACCATGTGCATATTGAAAAAAATGGGCACACATGATAATAAAATTGTTAGCTTACAAAATCTTAACCCTCCAACCCCCCTACCCCCAAAGAAAACAGTGTAACTTGGTCAGGTTGCCTATCTTCACTTACTCTCCCTCCAGAGAGCGATAGGCTGCTCTATTTCATAGAATTAATGTAATCACAATATAAAGAACAATTAATGTTTGTAAAGCTGGTTTCTTACATGTGATAAAGATGAATGTGTAAATCTTATATAGAAGATAATTTTCTAGAATGTTTTAGCTGGGCATGAGACAGATCCTGTATAGACCCTTCCTACTTCAAAGAAACTACTATGTAGAATGTTCCAAAGTCAGTAAGAAAGTATGACTGAACAAGTAATGCAAAAAAATGTCACTGTTCCTTCACACAATTTCATTGGAGCTCTTCAACATCCTCTTTTTTAAAGAGCAGCATGAAAATTATTGAGGTAGAAATCAGGAACATGACAGATGAAGAGAAATAGAGAAATAATTTAACTCTGTGTGTAAATACATATAAAATTCTTTTCAAGTCTCTATTGCTTTTAAATGTATTGGTCAAATCATAAAACTATTCAAAGACTAAGATATATGTGCATTTCTTCTGCTCTTTTCTTGTGAACTGTACATCCGTACAATGGCAAGAACATCTTGCTGTGCTGCAGTTGCACAGTCCTGCCACAAAGTGAGTTCACACCTGTGAAGAAGGTGCTGCAACCTCACACACCCACCAGTGAGGGTCCTGTGTTGTCCCCCAGGCTGCTAGGGCTAAGTAACTCAGCCAGAGAAAAGGAACCAGGCCAGAATTTGTCCGTACTGTGCTGATTTTCATATGCACTTTTAAATCTTTACGGCAACAGCAGTCTCACAAAAATTAGTGTTTTACAGAACATTTCATATCACAGTCAGAGGAAAAACTTATGTACTGAGTTAGCTGCCATTACACACCAATCACTGACCTGTTCTTTGTGCATGAGAGGATCAGTGTCAGTTGCCCATGTTGATTCTTTTAGATCTGTTGATAAAAATGAATGTTGACACACTGTGGCCTCTGGCAGACAGATAAAGTTGTACTTTGACAATTAGTCTTTTCAAATTAAGAATTGCCAAAGGGTATATGGTCTATTTTTCTTACACCAAGAATCTCTTCCGGCTTCTGATCAATGTGGATGCCACAAATAGAAATAAGATTAATTGTACTGCAGCCCTCCTACTGTGCTGAAATTCAGATCTGTTTCAAGGAACACAGATCATTTGCTGTCATACTTGGCACTCCACTTAAACTCAGCCTTCTCACTCATGTAGACTTGGAGTGTTTGCTCCTACAATTCAACACAATTTTCATCATTCCTTTTCTATTCATGTGAGTAATGCTGAACTTCCGATGGCAGGAAACTTCAAGCATGTTAAAAAGCTACAACCAGAATCAAGATTCCCTCTTTGCCCACTATCTGTCAGTTATTACAATTCTGCTATTTAAAAGAGCAGAGATCTCCCACTTTTTCTGAAGAAGGCATAGAAGAAACTGTATTACTTGCAGGACCCTGTCTGGTTATTTATGCTTATAGAGTAAAAATTTTACTGTCTCCTGAACTCAATTTGAATTCAAGCCATTTTCTAATTTTACTCTTTCCTTTAGGCTATTTTTGAAAAAAATATTATATATAAATCATATCTGGCTGTGCTGAGTCTAATTGTAATTCTTTTACTCCATCTTCACCTGGGTAAATCACTTTAGCAAGCTCAGACTTTTGTAAGGTCTTTAGGATTTCACCCATTTTATGCATGTGTAGCTTCATAATTATTTACTTTTGGTGATCCAATTTCAATCATCTCTTGACTACTCTGAGGAAAACTAAGTTTTGCAATTTAAAAATTTTCTCTGGAACATTCTGTTTTCCTCCACTTAAGTACCTCTCACAAATACACGTGTGTACATCTGTGCACGTGTATAGTGTGGGCTAAGTATCTAAGTGGAATTCCTCATACTAAGTTTCAATGGAAACTTTTGTGTGTATTGTACAGTATATATACTGTCAATGAAGGAGATAACATACAGGTATACCTATCAACACATCAGACAACTTTATAAGGTCTAAGAATTAATTGGTTAGTTTAAAATGTTAAAATGATTCCCTTGGGATTTATGAGCTAAGAATGCTCAGGGGTTTAGTGTCCTGACATCTCTTTAATTAGCAGTCTCCAAGATCTCACACTAAGAAGATGCTAAGCCAGTGCCTTCTGTCATATCTCAAGAGTTTCAGAAGGCTTGGAAGCCACAGAGGAAGGTGAATGTACTATGCCTGTGAGCTATACAATATGTGTAAAGTACTGTTTTCTTACTAGTACCAAGCTAGGACTTCTTGCTGCCACTCCTGCTTTGATGGTGATGCAGTTCTAAAAGAAATCCTAAGAACAATCCAGCAAAAATGGGTGAGGTAAATAAAGATGACGTTGAAAAATACTTGGAGAACAACCCCCAGTTTGCCAAGGAGTATTTTGACCGAAAAATGAGGGCAGAAGTTCTGGGAAGTATCTTTAAAGTGAGCCCTGGAGATGTGAAGGAAGGAGTCAGCTTCAAAGACATGTCCCGCCTGGAGGAGTGTAACATACTTTTTGAGCTGCTAATAGAAATCCAGGATGAAGGAGGCACTATGGAAAAGATAGTGCACAAGGCCCTGCAGAGACTGGCACAGCTGCTGGCAGCTGATCGGTGTAGTATGTTTGTTTGTCGTTCCCGAAATGGTATTCCAGAGGTAGCCACCAGGCTTCTCAATGTTACTCCAACTTCCAGCTTTGAGGAAAATTTGGTGACACCAGAAAATGAGACTGTTTTTCCTCTGGACATCGGGATAGCGGGATGGGTTGCTCATACCAAGAAGTTTTTTAATATACCTGATGTGAAAAAGGTAAGTGACTTCTCTTGGGGAATGGGTTTCTGTGCATTTGCTTACACAGCTTCCTGCACAGGGCTTGTGGTACAGTCGTTCTTCAAAAACATCGCAGAGACAGAAATCCAGACCAAAAACATGAGAAAAGCAGCAGCAGAGTTTGCTTAAAATCCAGTAGAACAACATCATGTAGCCTCGTGGGGCATTTCCAGTATCCTCACACAAAAGCTGTAATGTAATTTACTATAATAAGGGAGGAGAATATTTTATTAAAAGAGAACAGTAAGTGTGTTTCTGTTGAACAAGGCAGGCTCCTATTCTGTTTTCCAGTACGGGCTTGCAAGTGCTTTCCCTTTCCACTCCGTGCTGCCGTACATGTACCTCTGAATACAATTAATTTGCAGCTTTTGTAGTGAGGACAATTCCTTGTAAGTAGATCAAGGAAGCCAGAGGAAGATGATGTCAGCCTGTATGTTCAGCTTCAAGTCTGTCTTTGAATTTAAAATGGGTCCAAATTTTGATAATGTCCAGATCCAAGGCTTTTGTTCAGAACCATCTGTAGGAGAAGATTAATGAGTCAGAGCTGCTCTGACATTTTCAAAGTTCCTCTTGAATTTGCACAGAATCACCTTCTTTAGTTATGGTCCTGACAAGGGTTATTACAAATCTGTACTAAATGATGAGTGACCTAACAGAAATTAAATGTGCATGAATGGGAACTGCTTTAGAAACTGCTCTGAAATACATGGGGAAACATAAAGGTGCTTTGGTTGTTGTAGATTTCTTTAAAAATAGCTGACCTTATATTACCAGATGGTAACAACTTCATCTCTTTTTAGTCTTATGTGGAAAAGCTCAGCATAATCAAATGGTGCTAAGATAATTACACAAGATGACAGTCTGGCTTCTCAGCATTTCCTATACAGTCAATTTAAAATTCTGGGCCATTTTAGAGACGGAAACCACCTCAGTGTCCTAAGCTTAATGTAAATAATAAAAAACTCTATACACTGCAATTATGTACGTTTTCCAGGAGGTAAACAAAAAGTAATGTATTTTATCATGTTAAAAGTTTGCAGACATAAAGAAATAAAGGACTACTTTAAAGCTCAAAAACAAATGTAAATGCATATATATGTGAAAAGAACATTCCAATATATAGTAAACTACCTCGGATATAAGTAGGAATCACAGGAGAAAACAGAAGAATGACTGATTTGAGAAAACAAACCAGTTGATTTTTAACTGACCACTAAGATGCTTTCTTCAGTGGCTGCTGTTCTGACAAGAAGCATCTGACTTACTGCCTCTTACCACCACATGGGGAGATTGGAGGATAATCCTTCTAAATTCATAAGGCTGATTACATGAGAAAAGATCAGGAGGATCAAGAAAGATGTGCCTTCTATCAGACACTGCACTGCTCCTCAATATCATTATGTGAGAGGTGCCCAGAGCAGGGCTGCCTGAATATTTCTGCATTTGCAATAGGATTTGTCCAAAATTTTGTGACAAATGTAATTTGAATATGCTTAAATAAGAGAACCTTTCTGTCCATCTAATTCTGTTAGGTATACATTTTGCACTCATAAATTAATTCATGTCAGCTGAATATCTGTCCAGCTTCATTCAGTCATTCTAAGGTAATCTTTACTTAGGCATCCATTTATTCTCTTAGGATTACTGAGGTCTATGCCATTAGGCCCACACTTAAAAATGGAGTTAAACCATGGTGCCATTAATCCACATTTGGTCATTAAATGTCATCAAAACATTGACATTTTATAAGTTAATTGCAAAATTCCCAGAGACTTCTCTGGTACCAAGACCTGTTATTTAAAAACAACCCTGAAGGTCTCCAAATTGTCACCGTTTCCATTCTATTTGTACAAAAAGTGTCCAAATCCGCACTCCTCACACAGGCAAAGCTCCTACTAATGTCACCAGAACCTTTATCTCCATAAGGAACCCAGAACTGCAGTTTTAGTCAGTAACATTTAAGGAATATAGTTAGTCCATGGCAGCAGAAACAGGCAGCCACTGAAGCCTTTATCATGTTTTTGAAAGGATAATTATTTTTCAGATCACTTTGTATGCACTTCAGTCAAACTAGATTGTCTGCTACCCAAATCCTGAGCAAAAAATGACAAGCCAGAGTTAAGACAGAGAGGAATTTTGCCCCTACTGCCTTGTCAGGATACAAAATGAACAACCAATTCTAGATGGCTATAGTACTGTAAAGATGTCATGTCTAACCACTTTCTATTGTTGACACAATCCATATCCAAACAGCATAGTGTTTTTTAAGTCTTAAGTACATGACAACATTGACAAACCCATTGTGAGACATTTTCATGCTTCAATCACCACCCCTTTATACCAAGACTGAATATAACGAAAGATCACAACAGCAATAAATCACTGAAAAAAACCATAAGACTCCACTTCTAGTGCCTGGTAGCCAGTTCTTTAGGGATTATCTCCTTCTTCAACCTGGAAAGGTACCAATAAACCTAAGGAAGCTCCTCATCTTGACTAATGCTTCAGAAAAGAAAAGCAGGGAAAAGATACAGACCTTCCCTAATTAACTTAGTAGCCAGAACAGTCTACCCACACAAGATTATGGACCTGTTGACTGCAAGAGCTAATAGTGTTTAATCCAGGGTTTAACAGTAGTGAGAAACAGGAGGCCAGGCAGGACCACTACCCTAATAATTTGCCACACATTATTGCCAGGGTCTGGCAAAGTGTGTGACTCAAATATTGCAAAGTAAACATAGACTGCATAAAATGTTATATGTCCATTAGTATTCTTTAAATATTAACTGATAACACAGACAACATGATAAAGAAGAGTACAATTGCCTTACAACTTTTGCTAAGGCATTAGTTCCAAATAAAACTAAGAATGAAGAAATAGTTAAATAAGGAGCATGTCTTCTGGGGAATCAAAATCTCACATTCTCAGCCTGTAAGAACCAATAATAAAGACTATATATATTTGCTTTAATCCATCATGTATTTAAATTATTGCATTATTCCTTTTAATTCAGAGATATCTGAAGACAAAAATTTAACTGAGGATTAGAAACTCAAGAAACAATATTCCTGGTTATAGTAGAGTATAAAATTATATAAATGGTGAAAAAATGCTTTAAAACAAGTGAAGGCTTTTGGATTAGATCCATAAAGGGACTGAAATGTTCTGACACTGAAATAACAAGCCCTCATTTTTAGAGGTCCTGCACTGGAATCCACAACTCCCAGTGAAGCGAGGTGAAGAAACAACAGAGTGTGGAGAGATTCTGGTGCTTCCAACTTAGATTAATCAGCCAGAGCAGTGATTGTTGTGGCATCTAATTAAACCACTGGAAATGTATGGTACAAAACAACTGAAATACATCTGTAAGTTGCAAGCACTTGTATCATCCCGTTGTAAACCGATCCAGCTTCAGTTTGCATGAGTCTTTTTTTTGTGGGAACTCTACTTCTGTTTAATGCAAGGGTGGAAGAGACTTTAATTCCAGGCCTAACTGAAGTGCAGGAGTTTCAGATTCATGGGAATGTGCCAGTCCCCAGACTCCAGGCTGCCTGAGCCTGGAACGAGGAAGAAGAGACACTCCATCCCTTTTCTTGAATCTACACCAAATTGTAAAATAAATTAAAGGTTATTTGAAGAGGGAAGAGAAAACAGCAAAGGGAAGCATAGTTTTGCATCTCAGTGGTTGAAACTCCCATGTGGTAGTGAGGAGACCTGGAGACCGAACTGTTGTCCAGCTGCTGTGTGTAAACGGCGGCTCTGGTAACACACAGCAGTGGTCCTGGGACCAGGCTGTGGTCTTAGACTGCCTTCTAGGGCAAGAAGACATTGCTGGAATCAGGCGCATCCATGTCAAAAATATGAAGTAGTGGGAAAACACAGGAGAGCGCAAGATGGTCAGTGACACAACTGGTTACCCTGAAAATGGAAAGAATGGAGCCACTTTGTGGTGGAGCTGGCAGCAGGGCAGTCATTTGCTAATAAGATGTCTCAGTTCTTAACTCATGTTCTGCTAGTCCCCTCACAATGTGATCTTGGAGAAGAAAACCAAATATCCAATATATTGACAAGGCAGAGTATGTTAAAAAAAGCTTCAAAGGCCAGGGGAAGATTGTTAAAATTTTTTTTAGAGGGAAGTTCTTGAGAAACAAACTCAGAGGTGTTAAGATGAGAAGAAATGAGAGCAAAGATACACAATGCTACGGAAGTACTGCCTTCCTGAATGTCTGGAAACTAATGAGAACTGAAAGAAACAATCTCAAGGTAAACTAAAAATGGGAAAAAAATGGAGAGCTAGCCTTTTACCTGGGAAGAACTTGCACTGTAAATGTTAATGTCTGCTCCTCCATTTTATCTTATCATCTTGATAATAAAAACCAGATCATCATAAACTCACACTCAATGTAGTAAATATTAACTGGAAAAAAGGAAACATGTTCCAATCTGTTATAAAGACAAAGATTCAGTCAACTCACAAGAAAATATTTTAACACAGGAACAAATTTCAATTAATCGTGCCTTCCAGAAGAAAACCCCAAACCTTTAATTCTTTCCTTCAATTAATTTGTGTTAGAAGAGGAAAGCTCCCAAAATTGAAGAAAAAATTAACATTAAAAATTAAAATGAAAAGCTCCCTTTTAGCCTGATTTTCTTGTTTTATGTGAAAAAAATACTTAAAGCAATATAAAATAGAGGTTCCATTTCAAAAAGTTGCAAAATAGCCACTACATACAGCAAATAACAAGCACAGTTTTCAGTGACACGACCAAAAAGTTCAACCCCCAAATGCTGTGAATTATATATTAATTTTTACTTGATTCAGTTTCAAAACTGTAGTGATCTTGAAGATACGAAAGTCAATTTGTTCTGTAATGCTAGCAAGTTACATGTCAAAATGCAGTTGTTTTACATCCCTGACAATAAATAATTTTTTGCGCGTGGCCTAATCAATAGCCAACTCATTTAGCTAATTGGGTTTGGTTTTGAAGCAGACTGATGACATTTTCGTAGCTGATGGAAGGTGCTTTCTATTTTCCATTCATACTCAATCATATCATTATGAAACAAACACATTTGTTAGTTGAAATTAGGATAAGCACAAATAAGAGATGAAGCAATACAACACACCAATACCACCTACTCCATGGTAAAAAATTTGTTTGAGAAATCTGAGATGCAAGACAGTCAGTAGGAGAACAAAATATCAGGAAGAGGAGAAAATACTGCAGGGCTACCAGAAAGAAAAACAGAAACATGTAAAGATGGTGCAAAGAAATGTGTGATAATGATGAGAGTGTGACACCAGCTCCTGATGTCAGAGGCTCCTGTGGTTCCTGTTCCAGTAGTGCTCCAGACTCACTCCTGGTCATCACATATCCAAAGGATGATGTATTTTGACCAGTCTGAACCCATCTATCCAACTCAGAACCTCCAGCCCAACAGGAGCAAAGTAGTCAAAACTGCAAGGGGTCTCAGAAAGCCATTCATCCTCTGTGCTTCGTAAGGGGAAAGAGGTGGAGGAAAATAGGCATCTGGTCTCTTGGCACTACCACCTCAGCTGCAGGATTAAGTCTTATCACTTCTCCTTAACTGTGATATTTAAGGCACTTCACCAAACTCAAAATGGAGAGGCAGGCTGCACAGCAGATACTGACAGGTCACTCGGAGGTGACGCAACAAGGAACAGGAAGAGTTTTTTGAATGGGACTAATGATGATGGTGATACGAAAACCAAGGTGTAAATGTCATCTGTGGGATGCGAACAAAACAACATCATGCTGCTTGCTAGTAAGGCCCCCAGTCAAGGAAGCAAAGGTTTATGGGAAGGTCTTATTTCCAACGTTTCAAACCACGTGTGTAATGAAGATGCTGATGGTGTGCCAAATTAAAAGCAACTGGGAAAAAGCAAGTATACTGGAGATGTGAGAAGCCTCGGTACTAACAACTCTGAGCTGCTGTTTCTATTACCTCAAATCAACCAGAGGTGCAAATTTTCACCCTGACTAGCTGAACAAGGAAGAGGGATCCTTGTTCCCTTATACTTTCATTTTGAGTTGCTTTTCACACTTCATTTCTCTCTCTTTCCTGCATTTGTATAAATTACATACTTTTGCATGTACAATGGAAACCAAATTGACAAGGGTTACACTGTCTCATTACTTACAGTAGTTTTTGCATTTTCTGATCAAATTTACATTCAACAAATAATTTACACCACAGACTTCGACCTGGAGTTTCCAATAGTGTCAAACTCACTTGCCTCAGCCTGCATTTTGTCATTAATCCAATCAGAAATGCTCAAGGTTTAGCTCAGTGTTCTGGAGCAGCGTAGCAAATCCTAAGATAACATTGTGAATTGGGAGATGTACTTCCTTTATTAAATACTGTAGGATGGTTCAATGAACATTAAATTGATGGTCTTCATTGTTTTTTAAGCTTGGCATAGAATAAAGCCTGTGAAAAGTTAGAAATTTTTACAGAGCTCTTTTTCATAGTTTGCTTAAAGAATTGTGGGGTATCTAAAACTAGTCAATGAAAGAGAATTCCTCATGAAAGAAACAAGGTCTTTAAAAACTGATAGAAGAACATATCACTCCCAAGAAAGGAACTGAGATCTGCAGGGAAAGCTATGAAATGAGAGGCACAAGATGGTTCCTTCTTCTGGGCAGTCCATCCACAAGAACTTTTCAGAAACAATAAAGTAACGTTGATATTTTTAAAAACCAAACTACATAATCATAAAGTATTATCTGCTTATGTAGTCTTTTAAAATTAACTTTGTTCTCAAAATACTTGTGGTTCGCAAGGGAGTGAATTTTTCTCCTTTATATTTATTTTACGTTACTACAGACGTGAACTTACAGTTGTGTAGCTACAATTCAGAATCAGATATGGTATAGTATATGGTATAGCAAGTTTATTCGTAACTACCATATGAGGAAAATAAAAATTATTTTTAGAAAGAATGGCCTTATTTTTCCCTTTCACAGAGGTGTAATCACACAGTTTTCACAACAGTGACTTCTGATTTAGTAAATTCCACTGGTAGCTATGAGATGGAAGTTAGGCTTATAAAACTTCAAGGAATTGAAAACTTGAGGCCAAATGATCTAAACATAGAACATTATATTGATATTTCATTGGTAAAAGGTTTATAATAATAATGTCTAGTAGTGCTGATGAGTTACAGTGAGAAAAAACTGGTGTCATGGTTTACAGAATCAAGAAACATGAATTAGCTACTAATTTCAAGTGTATAGGCTAGATCCATAGTGGCCTGCCAAACCCCTATCCAGTTACCTTCTATCACCTGTCTCAGAAAGATGAACACAAAGAGGCATCCTGATTTTGCACTCCTGTATGCTGGTGCTAGCTTAGTGCAAATCCAAGACATGCTGCACATTTTAGGATTTATCTACAGAACCGATCATTTTACAGTAAATGGCTAAGTATCTTAGCTTTAAATGGAGCTAGTAGAAAATGCTTGCAAATGTACTACAGTCAGGGAGTTATCAACAGATCGCCTTTCCGTCATGTTTTTTTAAAAGCCTATTTTATAATTTAACTGAGAGCTGAAAGTTCACAACATTGCTCTAAAAGATGGTTGGATTCATAAGATCAGGCTCAGATAGACTAAGTGTCCACGTTCATATCCATGGGAGCACCAAGATGCCCTTCTGGCTCTGGTACTGCAGAGCATATTTTTGGCTTATTTGTCTACGAATGTGATTTTCCAGACATTGTGGAAAGTGATTTTCTTTGAAAACAAAAGGAGCTTATGTTCTCAAGAGAAAATATTTTAAAACCTTGCCTGGAAATAAAGAGTTCAAAACTCCTACCAATTATGTGCAAAACATTCAATAATGAAAAGCCTAAATCTAAGCACAAATTTTTGCTTGTATATGCAAATCATGTGCAATAGGAGTCTTTGTATATGCTGTGGGAATGCTGCCAATGTTAGGAGGTATTTATATCTTTCTGCACTGCACTATCTAGGCACAACTCAGGGTGGCATGTGGTCACTGAACTTTTTGTTTATTAACACAGACTTGCATCATAATTTTCCTATCCTCTGCAAAGTGCTGCTTCTGAACACTTCGGAACACCACAGCTTCTACCTTCAGTCTGGAGTTATTAATCAAATTAAGACTCAGAAGCTGTGTCCTGCTGATTCAGCTCACTTGGTGTATACAGGTCCCTTTTAAGGGGGGAAATCCAGGAGTGTGTGAAATTTTTATTTATTCCCTCACAGCAGCATATAGTGCTCTAAAACCAGGAGCTTGGGCCTTGCCATGATGCTAGCTGCTCTTGGTGAGGCAAAGGGACTTCAAAACAGGGTCAAATTATCTGATTAACTTTATTTTGAATGGCTAAAACAGTCAGAGATTCAGAAATTGTTACTGATGCCCAAAACCACACCCAAAACCAGAACGGTTGTGTCAGTAGGTAATACATCTCAGAGAAAGTAAAATATTTCCATGTAATAACATACTTGTTTAGCAGACTGCAGGACAGTACTTGGTTCTTACACAGAACAGGCAGATGGACCAGCATTTTCCCTGGGTGTCTGTTAAGTGAGATACCTCTATACCTTTCTCTGAGAAAACCAGAAAACAACTCAGGGAAAGTTTGACAAAAATAGAGAAAACATCGCCTCTTCACCTGCATGATATATTTGGAACTGGCTACACTTTCCAGGGACCCAAATACAGCCTGATACATTGAACTACAGAGAAAACATACTGGTTACTTTTATTCTCAATGTGATTCATGGGGGTGACAATGGCTGTCCTTAAGAAAAGCAATTCTCTGAAAGAGAGCCCAATCAATAAATATAGAACAATCATTTCAGAGTTACTTCTACACATTTAATTTCTTTCACAGAAATGCAGTCCTAGAAGGAAATCTAAAATGCAAATGTAAAAAAGATGGGCTGTCTAAAGGCTATGAAGAACTGAAGGAAAAAAAACCCTAACATTTTGAACACATAATAAAGTCCAGCCTACCTTCTCAGGGTTGTACAGGCTATAAATTCAACATATACCAGAAACAATTGCTAGAGGGAAGAGGGGGAAAAAGAAATTAAGAGGAAAGATCAAAATAGTAGACAAACAATTTTAGTTTTGGCATTTCCTAGCATTTTCATACTTGATTTTACAACCTAGAAAATGTTTGCTCTTTTTTTTTTGTTTAAGTAGCTTTGTGTATAATTTATGAAAGCAGAAACTCCATTATGTGGCATCCTGCAACATGCTCCAGCCCATCAGCAAGAAAGACACCTTGAGATCCACCATGCAAATCTTGGCTGCCTGAGCTAATGCAGTAATTAATAGCAGTAATATGTATCAGCTCTGTGGGTAGACATGCAGTAGCAGGTCAGTCACTTTATAAGTAGGTTCACAAATATTTGCTAACAGCAGGGGATTGGTAAGGTTTGGGAATCTTGGTTCTGGGTGGATGTCCTTAAAACAGGACTCCTTTGGTGTCCCCCTGGGAGGCTGCCATTCCTACCCATGGTGTTACAATGCAGTCTGACCTGCCTTGGTTACTAGGCCGCTCGCCACTTCTTGACATTCTCATTTAGCACCAACCCCCCATCACCTTGAGAAATCAGAAGCAGACCTGTTAAAGGAAATCCAGGGAGAATGTGCCATTGACTGTAGACCAGGACTTGAGTGCCCATCTCTCTGAAGAAGTCTGAGCACTGACTTGTTAGCAGTGGCAGATGCGAGGGGATGGAAAAGGCTCAGTGAGGACAGAGTCTGCCTATTTTAGCTGCTTAGTAGAACCATGTCTCTTCTCAGTATGCACATATTGAGAGATTTCAATCCCCCAACTCATAACTCAGCTCATTTAGATCTATTATCATAAGAATATCACAAAACACAACAACGCTTGACAAACAGATTTCCCTCACAAATTTCAAATTCCTTTTTTAAGTTAAAGAGAACACTAAAGCATTTCAAAGAAAACACAAAGAATTTATTTGATATGAGGAAACGAAACAGTTTTTCATGAAACTTGAACTAGCTACATAGAAGAATGAAAAGAATAGCTTTTAGTGAACCCTCCTCAGCATTTGGTTTCGAGGATGAAACTGGTGGGGTGGTTAGTTGTGGCTCATTCATTAGTCACGTGGTCTCCTTCCCACAGGATCACACACCTAGCAAAGGCAGCTCTGTGTCCTGACCCACCCTGGTCCCACACCCTCCCGTTCACCAGAAGACCATGTTGGGCTGGGAGCAGCAGGAATGGGAGTCTGTCAGACAGGAAGGAGTAGGAAACAGCTCAGCCAGATGCATACCTGCTGGGGATGCCTCTCTGCCCAAAGCATTTTTAGCCATATACATTCAGGACAGACAGTAGTTTTAAACATTGTGTGATGGGACAGTATCATGAATTTTATGTCCAGAAATAATTAAATAATAATAAATATTAACATAGCCATGAAGTAATTCTCTTACATGGAAGCCATATGTATTAGACTCTCAGGTAGCCACAAAGTTGTATTACTCTCTCCTTTATTCTAGATTTTCCCATATTTTTAATTCCTCAAATTCCTCATAATTCTGATAAAAACTGTGCAGAACTTGGTTCAGAAACTATATTCATAAGCAATGCCTAAGTTAAGCTTGTACATATAACTCTGCAAGACCGAGTTAAATGATAATGGTTTTTTGCGAGTATAAACCTACTGCACTGTGAAACTGTGCTCATAGCATTGCAAACGTTATCAAATGAAATGATCATTTCCTCTTGGCGCGCTAACTAATTGTTATGTGCTTCTTTTGTGGTTTGTTCGTTGTTTTTTTTTTTCCTTTTCTTTCAGAACAACCATTTTTCTGACTTTCTGGACAAAAAAACTGGTTATACAACAATCAATATGTTGGCAACCCCAATTATGCAGGGTAAAGAGGTGCTTGCTGTTGTGATGGCACTCAACAAATTAAATGCCACTGAGTTCTCAAAAGAGGATGAAGAGGTAATAACCTCAAATATCACGCAACAGTACAGCTGTTAGTTCAACAAGTAGTTTGAGAGAATCTACCTCTTGATTTGATACCTTTCTCTTACTTTGCTCTTTGTCATTTTTAGGTATTTAAAAAATACCTCAATTTTATATCTTTGGTCCTAAGAAATCATCATATGACATATCTCTACAATATTGAATCGCGAAGAAGTCAGGTATAGAAGAATTTGTTAATAATACTTTGTTTTTGTGTGAAACCATTATTATTCCCACTATTTTACATTCTTGCAACCTTTTTGAAGTAAAAATAGCTTGCTTTTTTTTTTAATAACAGTAATGAACCTTATCATTTTGTTCTGGAATCCCTAGGATTCATATGTTTTTGTTTTCTTACTGTTGTGAACATTTGCCCTCTTTCTCTTTTGTTGTAAATAGATGCTTTTGTGGTCTGCCAACAAAGTATTTGAAGAGCTAACAGACATAGAACGGCAGTTTCACAAAGCACTGTATACTATTCGAATGTATTTGAATTGTGAAAGATACTCTGTTGGTCTGCTGGACATGACTAAAGAGAAGGTAACAATCATTTTGCCTACTTGCTTGAAATGTGCTACTCCTAAGTTATAAAATCCATCCTTCCAGTTTGTTTGTTCTGCATATTTCTAGTGCATGTCTCTCCAAGACAAAAAGTTACCATGCTTTCTAACCCTTTGGGATAATTTATATAAAATCTAACCATGTTACAAAAATAAGATGCAAAATATAAGCATGGCAAAGGATACAACCATATTAAACAAAAAGGCTAATTCTGAAATAATTTTTCATATTAATAATTCCATGTGAGAAAGGGCAGAAGAGAGAAGTGCAGGTCTGATTATTGCTTTATAAATACCTGCCTTCTAAAACAACAATTAAGCTGTACAACCATCCAGAGATAAGCTTCAGATTAGCCTGCAATTTACTGGCAAACATTTCTTGCCTAGAATATATTTAACAATGTTTTCTTAATATTGTCTGAAATGTGACCATAGCACAGCTATGGAGAAGGAAAAATACAATTGTTATCCACAGATGTCATGTTACCTATGAACACAGAATTGATTTTTTTTTTCCTTTTGCTAAACCCTGTGTATCATTTTCTCAGGAGTTCTATGATGAGTGGCCAATCCGGCTGGGGGAGGCAGAGCCTTACAAAGGCCCCAAGACACCTGATGGACGAGTGAGGATATTTATTTTTCTTTTTATGAATCTTAATTTTGACATTGAGATTGTACAGGTCACCTACAAGTTTTTCTCTTTTTGTTTAGGAAGTCAACTTTTATAAGATTATTGACTATATTTTACATGGAAAAGAAGAAATCAAAGTCATTCCGTGAGTATTCACTGCCAGCCTGCGAATGTGTGGTAATTAGATATATTGCTGGGATAGAATAATAACACACCTGTATTGTAGAAATCATCTATTTTCATTCTCTCTCTAAAGGTCACCTCCAGCAGATCACTGGTGTCTTGTCAGTGGATTGCCAACATATGTTGCTGAAAATGGATTTGTAAGTTCATAGCAAAAGTAAAAACTAAAAGTTTTAGTTCATGCAGTTCTTCTGATTGAACAAAAAAAAAAAATCCCAAACCTCCCCACAACCAAAAACCTCTACAAAAATACCGTGCTGCTTCCAGTGTCATTGGATCCCAGCGAAATAATGTGAGTCAGTAGTCTGGATGGAGACAAGCCCTCAACACAAACAGCCAAAACATGAGGAAAATTCCCCTCTGGTTGTGGTGACATTGGAGGAATAATGCGTGTGTCTGATGTCATTTTCCAGGTGTGCTAACTAAGTCTCACAACAAAATGTCAAAGTAAGAAAATCATCACATACAGTTTTAAAATTTTCTTTTTTTCTTATCTCTTCTTGCATAGACAATATACGTAATTAAAATTTGTGATGTATGACAGTTATTAGTAATCCTATGGCATTTTCAATAGCAGTAAGGACAGAGCCCTTAGTACTCAGTTATTTCTTTCTATAAACCTCCATGCCATTTTAAACTGGAAGTGATTTTCTTAACCATTACGCTTATGCACTGTGAGACGTCATACACGAGAGACTTTGCTACAAGCACTCCAGACTGACATCTGTTAGAATAACCACATCTAACTTAATAGGAATAGTTTTAATTTCTGTAGCTAGCTAGGGTGCTCACTGTTGTTAGCTTAGAAAACAAATATGCCTTTTTAAAATATCAGGCCAAGTCTTGGTGCACATTATATTCCATTTAAACAACGTCTCCTTTTCTTTATGCTGCAGATTTGTAACATGATGAATGCACCAGCAGATGAATATTTCACATTTCAGGTAATTCCAGTAATGTTAATAATTATAGATATTGTAGAAAAATATGCTAATGCTTTCCACCAATTAGTTATACAGTTGATTACAAAAATAATTTCTCCTTTGCTTGTGATGCATGGGTCTTAGTGTTACATTGCCTGTATCAATAGCTGTATTACTACTTTCAAAGAAATATACAACATTTCCTATTCTTTGACTTTCCTGCAGAAAGGACCAGTGGATGAGACTGGATGGGTTATCAAAAATGTCCTGTCATTGCCTATTGTCAACAAAAAAGAAGAAATTGTGGGAGTTGCAACATTTTACAATAGGAAAGATGGAAAACCTTTTGACGAGTATGATGAACAGATCATTGAAGTAAGCTTAATCGGATTAGAGGCTTTAAGGAGCCATATGATTTTAACAAAAATATTATTGTAAAAGTCATTTTAAAATGTCTAAAAATTTTCAAATAGGCTATGTTAACATCTAGCCAAATGTCTATCTTCTTTACTATGCAGTTTCTTAAGAATCAGAAATTTTATTTCCCATTATAAATCTGAAAATTTATGAGAGATAGTTTACATTCCAATAATCAACAAAAGTCAGATATAATTTTATTTTTAATCATTTGACTTTTTAGTGATGGTCAGCATCTCCTAACTAGCAGCGGGCAAGCAAGTATGGCATGCTGCTTGCCAATGGATGTCATGCCTGTGATCATGGGAGTTCCCAGATTGTTCATGATCACAAGCACTTGGGGAAGGTAGGATGCTACACAGTGTATCCAAGTCCACTCAGCTAACTTATGCTTCATAAGCCTCAAAGTCCTGTATACAAAATGGGAATATGGGCCCTTAATTACTAGGTTGAGACTAACAAAGTCATTAAAAAAGCTGTGAGGTGGTAACAAAACCTGTTAATGGAAGGTAAAGACCTCTAACAAGTAGAGTTACACATTGCTTTTCAATGAAATTGGAGTTTAAGAAAAGTAAGTTCAAATTGTCAGTTTAATTTTATTGTCATGGTGTCATCTCTGCTTTGCTTGGCTTTGTTGCAGACTCTCACACAGTTCCTGGGGTGGTCTGTTTTAAATACTGACACTTATGACAAAATGAACAAGCTTGAAAACAGAAAAGACATTGCTCAGGAAATGCTTATGTACCAGACAAAGGCCACCCCTTCTGAAGTTGAATCTATACTGGTAAGTAACTTTCTGTCCACAGTCACAAAGAAAGTAGGAAATTTGCTACACAAAAACTGAATTTCTTACTCATTTTCATTTTTAGAAATACAAGGAGAAATTAAATGTAAATAGTATAGAAGAATGTGATCAAAAGGATCTTATCAGGATTTTGGTAAGTCATTAAACTGAAAATTCTGGTGGTGTGTTTATATTAGATAGTAATGTGTTCTCATTATAGAAAAAGGTGTGTATAGCCAAATCCTGACTAATACAATTGATTTTAGCTATCAGTTCCACAAGCTAGGTGGAGTTGATTTAATAATATATCTTCAACCTCTTCAGTTCTTCTACGTGCCGACCCCACTGTTACCTACAAGGAAATATTCTCAAATTCCCAAATATGTGTCAACAGACTTGGATAGTCAGAGTTACAAAGAAATGTTTATATGAATTAACATTTAAAGTGTTTAACGTCTTTAAATATCCATGGGGACAGTGCTATATCTATAATTGAATTTATTTAATTTTGAAAAGAAAAGAAGGGACATTGATGTAAGGTCACTTTCATTTTGAGTGAGAGAACGTATGTAGGAACGTCCAGTGAAACTAACCTACTTTCAGATTAATTTTCCTGCATTTCCTTAGGTAGAGAAGTCCAAAGACAGTGATCAGTGACTTCACAGTGATGAAACAGATTTGACCTAATCAGTTAAAACTCTACGACTACTAAACCAAAAATGAGTGACTTTCTTTTCCAGACTGTGCAGTCTTCTGGCTGCCTTAGTATTTCAGTGTAGAAAGGGAGTACCTTTTTAGAGGAAATCTCCTGTTTATGCCCACTTAGTGCACTTTGGTTTTAATTATGGAGCAGTCCTGGAGCACATGCACTGTCTTACTTTATCTGAAACAAAACTCAAAGATGTGCTCCAGGAAAACACTGAATGAACACCCACTGTTACTGGACCAAAACAGAGCTAGGCTGAAGAAAAAAGGTCAAATACACACAAGTCTGTTGACTTCCAGTACCAACGGTTCACATATTTCCTCCTATTATACCACATTTGTTGGAGTAGACATAGCCACAGGGAAAAGATCACATTAAACTATTTTTAGTTATGCACAGGTACATGCTGGAATGAAATGGTGTTAAGATTTTACTGGCTCCCACAAAACAGGTGCTCACACCTAGCTCACTAGCTTACGAGTGGTGAATCCAAAAAACATCAACAGACTGAGTGTAGCTTCACATACCTTTTAAAGTAAATTTAATTTGGCTGCATGAAGAATTGCAAAAAGTAATAGGTAAATATTACAAAATCTCTCTACTGGTAGAGCAACAAGTGATTATGATGGTACAGGCTCCAAATATAAGAACATAATATTGGTATGAATTCTTAAATCTCCAAAAACCAATTAAAATGAGCTCTCTCAACATTGTGGAGTCACAAATTCAAAGGTCTAGTATCTTCCACATTGCTGAGGCTATATGCAAATGCTTTATCCTGTTATAAGACC
Source organism: Sagittarius serpentarius (assembly GCA_034782735.1). NCBI lineage: Eukaryota > Metazoa > Chordata > Aves > Accipitriformes > Sagittariidae > Sagittarius > Sagittarius serpentarius. The sequence goes on along the minus strand of JAVKLA010000093.1, from coordinate 23,954,086 downwards.
TGGAATCCCAGATAGCTAATGGGATAAAGCAGGTGTTTCCAGATCTGATGATTCACAAAGTAATGGGTCTTAAAACACCACTGCTCCAGGTTTCCTTGTCCTTGACCTCAGATCAGAGCAGATATAAAGGAAAATCCCAGGGAGAAAGAAATAACTTTGCATGGGTGTTCAGCCTTATTTGTCAAAATAGATGCATACATTCAGTCATCTTTTTTCCTTATCTGTAAAATAGAGATCATTTATAGACTAGTGTGGAGGAGGGGAGTCATTATGATCATATAATCTATTTTTTGTGTCACATCAGACTTCCCTGAATTAATTCTTGTTGGGATTGGGGCGCATTCTTTCAAATACAATACTGCTCTCCCTAGGCTTTGGGATATAGAGATGAAAAGTGTTATAGAACAGTTCACTAATACTGCTATTACCAGTTAGGCTATTTAATGTGAATCTATACAATGTATACAAAATGGGCAATTTAAATTTAATACAGGCTTCTTAACTTACGTATCCTCTGCATTTTAGAATTTAGTAAATGTTTTGTGGAGATTCTTCAGTACAAGGAAGAGTTGGCCTAAGCTCTGTATCTGCCCTTCAGAGAGAGAAAAATCCCCAAATGGCATCCAGGCAGCTTCAAATGAAATTTAGTAGGGAGGGAAAGATTATGCACTTACACAGCCCACTACTTCTGGAATGATCCCTCATTTTCATCAGTGGTCAGGATTGTTCAGAATAGACTGTTCTAAACTATAGAAAGGCAATTACTTGCACAGAATCACCACCAACTACAGCACTAGAAAGTTAAGTGACTCTAAGGGATTTGAAATAAACCATAATAACCATGAGTACTATATGCTTTGTACATTTAAGCATTGTAACAATTTTTACTTTATGCATATACTGAAATCATTCAAGAGCCAAGCAGTTAAGAATCCAGTGCAAGCAAACAAGAACACAAATAAGATTTGTGAATTTTTACATCTGATCTTGTAGGATTTTCCAGTCCACTTTCCACGTGCCAAATCAACCTTACAGGTTTGTCTATTAAGTGTATATAGGCTATCACAAACAAAGAGGGGCTGACACAGGAGACAAGGTAAGACAGACTAATTTTGAGAATTGGTTGTGGAGCAGAAACAAAGCACCACCACTCCAGAGGATAAAAAATGTACAGGAATCTTTGCTTGCCTATAGTCTCTCCAAGAGAAGACAAGGCTATGGGTAGGTAGGCATGCAAGCAAGCCTTCTGTTATTAAAAATAAGTTGTTGTTTTACTTCATTCTACCATAAAAAAATGTTTAGGTCACTATATTCATCACTATTCATAAGATCCAAAAAGGAAGAACAACACTTAACAGGAATAATTCTGGTTGTGAAAAAGATGAACTGCAGCCTTCAGACTAGGCTAAAGGTGAGAGAATGAGGATTTTATGCCAGGAAGGAGAAATTCCAAGCCCTGAGATTTCTGAACTAAGGAAATGTTGAGATGGTGACAACAGATTATGTTGGAATTCAGAGCAGGAAGAAACACCATCTGGCCAAGACTTTTACCTATCCTCTTTGAGAAGAAAGCCAGCAGTATCATGATTGTGTTTCATAACTTAATACATGTTAGTTTGGCCTGAAACCTGAGGCCTTTGAAGATATAGTAAGCATACTGTCCTTAGGCAATGTTTCTACTGAAGTCAGAAAAGAAAATGAAGTTTTTCCAACTTTGTTCTTGCCAGAAAAACCCTTGTGTTTTTGACTTTTCCTAACAGAAAGAAGAATTACCTGATCCAAAAGATTTAGAACTGTACGAATTCCGCTTCAGTGACTTTCCTGTTACAGAGCATGGCCTGATAACTTGTGGAATAAGACTGTTCTTTGAGATAAATGTTGTTGAAAAGTTCAAAGTCCCAGCTGAGGTCTGATTTATTTTGTCTTGTTTATATTTATTTTAAGATAGAAGAAAAATGGCTGACTGTAGGTACTTTAATATAGAAGCAGGCAATACTAAAATATTAGTGGTATGGATAACAATCTTCCATTCTTAATTAAACATTTGCATATTTGTCAAGACTTAAAACTAATCCTGAAATTGTGTGAGCTATGGAAGGAATTAAATCAACATGCATTTACATAAGAACAATTTGCTGTTTCCTTGTTTAATTCAATGAAAAGTAATTATTTTCATAGAACTTGCACATTATTACAGTAATTTTGTAGTATATTCCAGGAATTTTATAGGAATTCCATCATTTTGTTTCAATTAACAGCACAGCCTTAATCACTTTTGTTCATAATAGGTCCTTACAAGATGGATGTACACAGTCAGGAAGGGTTATCGAGATATCACTTACCATAACTGGCGACATGGATTCAATGTGGGACAAACAATGTTTACTCTGCTGATGGTAATGTTGCTAATATTAACCTTAAATTCATTACTTAGTTTTCCTTTCGCTTCCAACTGGAAAATTCACAAGGTACACACTCAGAATTGTCTGTTTTCTTTTACAGACAGGCAAAATAAAGAAATACTATACTGATCTAGAAGCCTTTGCTATGGTTGCTGCTGCTTTCTGCCATGACATTGATCACAGAGGGACCAATAACTTGTATCAAATGAAGTAAGTACAAATGCTCAAATATACGGAAATATAGTAATTTTTGTGACAAATGAAAAAAACATGCCAAAACTTCCAAAAACATAAGGTATATATTCCATATTTCTCTGGCATAAATGAACACTTATCCTACAGAAGATTTCTGCCTCAGAGCATTTGTCACGACTGCTGAAACACAAAGACAAAATGCAAAAGCAGAATCTTAGAAGAATCTTTTAAGAGAGACTAAGTTCTACCAGTACTTGGATTGTTGCAGAGCCTCATGTGCGTGAGGCCACAAAGAAATGACAAAAGTAAATTAAAACCCTAACTGGATTAATTTTTGTCAAGACAGGGCATAAACACTTTTCAGGAGAGGGATTCAGGTTTCTCAGAACATCTCGTGTAGCAGAAGATTATAACCATAATTTTCTGCATACAGTTTCCCACCAACTCTATCTCCAGAATGATTCATCCTCCTCCTCTGACCCTGGATACACTCTTCCCAGAGACACGTTTGAGCGTGCATGCTAGAGCAGTAACACGAGGGGATTTTCTGATTATTCTCAGGGATTCTCCAGATGACGTAGGAGAAAGAGAATGACAGATGCTGATTCTTATTCAGTGGACTGTCTCTCATCCAAATAAGTTTAAGGGGGGTTTAAAATCTTCCTACTGTGGTCTTCCCTAGCTGAAAGCCCTCTACGTGAGGTCATACGCAGTAAAGCTATTTATAAAAGTCATCAGGCTTTAGCACGACAGTCCTAATCACAAGTCAGAAAATACAGGTAGCATGTAGCAATCCGCCTTGGGTTATATGAGGAACAGAGCTATTAGCCGAGGGAAGAACAGATGAAAATACACTTCCAAACATGCAGAACCACCTGAAGCCTATGTAGACAGGACACTTCTCCCTTCCTCCCACTACCATAGTCTGATGCAGAATTTCCTCTGCTTGAAGCTTAGCCCAATGTTAGAGAGATGCTTTGAGCTCTGTGTTAAGACTGAACACACCTGATCTGTCAGGACTTGCACAGTCCATAAAATGGTGATTTGGGGGAAGGGGAGGAGCCCAAGGGCATTAGAGGAATTAAATTCCATTATACTGTTACTTGAGATTTAACTTACAGTAAGTTAGAATCACAGGGGACATGGCCCACAGTCATTACAGACAGACAAGAGTTCAAAAGCCGTGCCACAGAATAAATACTAAAAGATAGATAAACGCTACTTTTAAGGTACACAGAAGGTGCATAGATTAAACAAACAGCAAAACTGAATGTGCAAGACAAAACAGAGGCATGTTTTAAAAAACATAGTTCTTGAGTTTTGAGGCATCTAACCATGCCTTTGACTTTAGTGGGCACTGAACACCCAGTGCTCTCCAGTTTCCATCATTACTCACTCACAAGAGTGAAGGCAAGCAAGTTTGTTTGGTTTTTTTCCTGTGCATCATACCAATGGTTAAGATATATAGATTAAACTACTGAACATGCAGATCAGAAGCATTTTAATCCTAAAAATCTGAATCCTGAATCAAAAATATTGCCTCCAAAATACTATCAAGAATTGCTTCTTTTTCAACAGGTCAGCTGCTCCACTGGCAAAACTTCACGGCTCTTCCATTTTAGAAAGGCATCACCTAGAGTACAGTAAAACCCTACTGCAAGATGAGGTATGTCTGCATGAACATTCTGCTCACACTGATCAACATGAAAGATCCGATTAAGTTATGATGTTCCAAATATCACAGTGTCTCATTCAGTCCTCTAGGTCCAGATTAAGAAATTATGCTAACATTCGGAAGTTTAAGCCAAATTCTTATGCACTGTCTACTTTTAGAGAAACATCAGTAATTTTGCCAGAAACAGACTCACTTAAGATAGAAAAGCTTTTCCTCTGAGCCTCACTGACACTCCTCAGGTTTTTTCTACTTTCACAAAACAGCTCATGTTGAAACCAAAGCAGAATATACAATACAATACAATACATACAAAATGTTGTAATTAAACTGGTTCGTGAGGTCCGAGTTCAGCTGCTGGCTTTAGCAGCAGAGGAGCAAAGGGACAGAGCTTTTTACGGAGGGCCCTCTCACCCCCAGGCCAGACCCCCCACACCTTACCTTGCTAAAACAGAGAAGGTGGTATCATGAGCTGCTCTGCTGCAGCTCCCATTACTGATCTTCTCTGAGTTAGGCAGACACCCTCAGCTGCCATTCCCCAGCAGCCATGGAGGTGAGGTTCCCCACCACAGTCTCCTCAGGCTCAATAAAATGGCGGCAATGCCTCCAGTGGAGGTCGGCCATCCTTCCCTCAGCAGCACCTCACTCTGTCCTGGCTAAAAGGGAAGATGCTATTTACAACTCTTTACTACATATTTTGCAGAGAAATAAGCAATTTAACAGGCAAGGCTTGAACACATGTGCCCCTTCCGTCCCACTTGTTTGCAGCAGTGTGGCAGGCACCCACTTCCACCCTCATTTTTCATGTTCTAATCCCTGTGGTAGTGCTATTTCCTGACCTCATGAGGCCACAGAATAAAACCTTACACTTACAGTAAAAAATAAAAACTTACTACTTACAGTAGCACACTGATCATAAAAAAACCCAGAAGATTTATGATTTTAAAAAATAAAACAAAACACCTTTACCTTTGTTGATGGCGATGTACTTTTTCAAATGTGAGATGCCAGGGACTAACCCCTGCTCTTTGCTGGAGCAGTTGTCAGGACCTCTGGAAGCTCTCAACAGCGGCATCGCTGCGCCCCATGCTCTCACAGGTATTGTCCCCTAAGTTAAAGAAGGAAGAAAAACCAGGACACTTAGAAAAATGCTGAATGTGATGCTCTCATTCCTTTTGCCCGAGCAAAAGCACATTGCACTTAATATGGCAGGTCCCCAAAAGCACTGCAGGCAATTGTGCCAACCCAGGTTAACAGGAGGAAGAGTTCCCTCTGTGAAGCTTTAAAAAGTCTAGGAAAATCAGGTTTATGGAATGTGAATGGTAAAGAAATTATGGAGAACTGCCATTTCTTTACTAATTATGTGGAATACAGGTGATTTTCTTTGGTTTTAACTTGTATATGGCAATAGCAAGGTTTGCAACTGTTTGTGTTGCTGTGGATTTAGTTATTTGTGCAGCCCCTGGGGGCAGCATCTCAGATACACCCACCGTTCACAGAGTTATTTAGCCATTTATTAGCCATGAATAAGGGCCATCTTTACCAATCAAATAATTTTTCATTTGTAGCATTATTTTAATTTAGGGGCCGTAGTTGACACATTTTGTTATAGTGCTCTGTGAGACACCCTGTATAGTACAAACCAAAGACAGTGTTATAAAAGGAATTGAATTCTTAAACTTTCCATCTTGCAGAGTTTAAACATTTTCCAGAACCTAAACAAGCGCCAGTTTGAAACCGTTCTACACTTATTTGAAGTTGCAATAATAGCAACTGACTTGGCTTTGTATTTCAAGTAAGTACTAAATTCTGTGTAACTTCCTACTAATAAAAATGTCAATCCTATAGAATTTATAACTGTAGTTTTTAGTTGTTTATATGCAGAGTACAGAGCTATATTTAAAACTGTTATTAAGTCTAATTCTTGTAAAAAACCAAGACATTCTTAGATCCATTATAAGCTTCCAAATTAGAGAACACACAAACATATATAATACTTAGTATACATTTAGTAAGCCATTCAAATACGCTTTTAGTTACAGCAAACACTGTATTTCAGAAGTGTGGATTCTGTAGCCTAATCCTAAGGTTGTGTGTATGTGTGATATTTAGCATACAATACTACAATTACTCATACTAAACAGGAGTATGTTTATGACATGCAAATTAAGATGCTGGTTTAAAAACAAAACTGCAGACATCAACTGATCCCTTTGGCAAATATGCCAAAGGCTCCAAATATCAAATCATCCATCCTTTTCCTAAGTTACTGACTTAATGGGCTTTTATAATGGGTATTTTCCTTAAAGATATATGGAGCCTTTTGTTAGGACAATCTAAAGTCAGGAGACAGGAAACAATTCAGTAAGTTGTTCAACAGCAGTTACTACCTTTTTGTGAACAGTAATTCCATTATTTCATTCATTCTAAATGCAAATTAGAAGATTTATTAAGCAATAGCAAGACACGGTTATGTTTTTCAAAGTTCTTCTCAGTCAGGTCTTAGTGCTTCTTTGGATTTTTTAGGGGAGAGAGTGGAAGAACTTTTATTAGTATTTGCTTCACTTTTCCCAATTCATTATGTTACAGGAAGTAACAAATGTTAATACTAAAGAAATAAGAATGTCACCCCAAACAGTTTAATATGAGGAGTGAGGAAATTGGTTATTTGTTTCTTTGTCAGGAATTCTGACCTAATACTTCACATGACTGTGGCATATAGCAAAATCTAAATGTGCTAGATTACCTGAAAAGTTTGAGTTCAACAGGAAGAAGGTGTCACTTTGATACTGCTATGACTAGGATGCTAGTTTGGAAAAACATAAATGTCAGAAATACAGTTTTATTTTTAATGCAGGAACTTTTGTTCACTAATATATGGTTTATTGGTATGTTTTAACAGGAAAAGAACTATGTTTCAAAAGATTGTGGATGCAATTGAAAAAATGGAAACAGAAGAGGAGGCAATTAAATATATATCTATTGACCCAACGAAAAAAGAAGTCATCATGTAGGTGGTTAATATTTTACTCTTTATTCAATCAATTATCTAGGACCAGATTTTAAAAGAATTTGGGCACCTAAACATGTAAATTAAGATTTGGTGTTATTGTCCAATGATGAGCATAACCATGATTTTAAATTAGAAATGGATGTCTACAATCTTCTCAGAATGTGCAAAACGTGCATCCATCTGCATCTTAGGTATCTAAATCCCTTAAAAAATCTAGACCTTTTTTTCTATCATCCTCCTAACTATATTCCTGTTTTGTTTTGTGTTTTCAAAGGGCTATGATGATGACTGGATGCGACCTGTCTGCAATAACTAAGCCTTGGGAAGTGCAAAGTAAGGTAGGTACTTTTCGAATAAACAATACCGCATTTGCTATATGTTTCACTGCCTATTTGGTGCATGATCATTTAAAAAAAAAAACAACTTATTATCAATTGATAGATATTTAAGTATCTGCACCCAACTGTGTTTCCAGAAAACAACCTCTATTTTGCTGTCACTCTGAGTGTAAGGGTTCCATGATGCCTCTCCCACCCACTCTACAGTTGTTCCACCCTTCTCTACTTGTCCTTCAGCTGGAACTGGCATCCCTGATTCTGTCAGCTGTTCTAGCTACCCTTAAACATCACTCAGTTATTTTTGCGCTCTCCAACTTTTGCTATTTTTCAGCTATTTTTAAGGCACAGATTTAACAACAGTATAATTTGAATTGTATCTATTCTATAGATCTTGGTGCCATTGCAAAGTAGTTTAAACACGGTAAAAATAAATTGTGTAATGCAGTGTCACACTGCTTTGTACATAAGTACTTCAAGTACTCCAGTACTTACTGACCATCACGCTGAAGCTCATCACTTCGCCTTACAAGAATAAGTTTTAACAGTACATAATCAAAATGCAACTGCAAGATGCTTGTGGAGCCTTCCAAGTAGTATACATTACAGGTACTAGAAGATTGTTACGTTGCTAATACTCTCTTGTTCCTCTTGACGGTAATCTGTCATTTACAGAATATTGGTAGACATAATTTGCTGGAAAAAGCCTTAAGTACACCACAGACTGTCTGTAATTTTTGAAAGAAGCGCTTGATTATCCCTACAGGGAATAAAGAGTGGAATTCTATTGTGTTTGACCAAAACTCCCTGTTTCTGCAGAATGTTTTAAACTACTCAGAGATAATGCATCTAGCAAGAAATAAGTCCTCTCTTTGTGGAAAGGAAGTTAGTAATAGTAGTTAAGCAGTAGACAGTAATATGCCAGTTCTTTGCTAATCAACATTTTCACATTTTCTGGAAAGCTTTGTTTATTTATTTATTTATTTAAATTTACTGCTTCCTGCTGACACTTCCACCAAATTGTGATTATTCAGGTTGCCCTCATGGTTGCAAATGAATTCTGGGAGCAAGGTGACCTGGAAAGAACTGTGCTACAGCAACAACCAATTGTAAGTACTAAATAATTTAACTGTGTTAACTGTTACTAAAACATTGACTAGATAATAGTCCATGATGCTTACTAGATCATTATACCAAAAAGCATGATATCTACATAATCTAAATTATTGCTATTCTGTTCTAGCCTATGATGGACAGAAACAAAGGAGATGAACTACCTAAACTCCAAGTTGGTTTCATAGATTTTGTGTGTACATTTGTGTACAAGGTAAGAATATATTTTTTTTTGTTTTCCCGCTGCAGCAGTTCTGATGGCACAATTAGTGACGAACTGTTGCAGTTAAAAAATTCTAGGCAGCAGCAGGACACTTGGTCACAGAGTAAACAACTATTACAACTGCCACAATTTTTCAGTCTTTCATTACACAGAAGAATTGCTCCCACAGAGCAAATTCAAGAGATATGAAGCAAATTCATAAAAGGTGAAGATCCCAGTGAAATTTCAGCATGCTGAGGTTTTGTTACTACCATGAAAGACTGAGTTAGAAAGCCTAGTCTGGTTCTTCACAGTTCCATTTAATATAAATATGCAACACATGGATGGTTACAGAAAGCAGTTAATGGCACAGCAAAGGGAATAGGAAACTTGCAATATTCTGGAAATAGAGATATTCCGTATCTTCTGTAAGGCACTGAAATGTGCCTAATCCCTGCCTAGCTTTTAATATTATCCCCAAAAATCATGCAGAAAAGCAACATGTAATATTTTAACATCTTCAGATACATCCTCATCTGCTTGGAATATACTACAGGATACTGGACTTTTTTATTATATCCTGATACTGATAATCATATGATAAAATATCATGTATCATAGTTATAATTGTATTATACGAATCAGACTATCAAATGTGGGATTAAGGAAGACACTAAAATGTGCAGTATATAATTCACATCTTTTCTAACTGACTGTGTGCACAACAGGGCATTATTATCCCAACACAGTATTTCCAATAATATGCTACCACTGCATGGCCAAGAACATGCTTTCAAATGTGCACCAGCCGGTACTCGCACTATTTCTTTTAAAATTTTTTCTCTTCTACAGAAAACCCACTACCAGAGATGGAACAACTGCTTGGAAAAAAAGTGAAATCAAATAAAATTAATTAACCTAGCACATATACTGAATTAGATTTAATAGAAAAATGAAAGCTAATGCGTTCTCTGCAAAGCAGCAGTATTTCCACAAATTCAGACTTTACAAATCATCAGTGTTTACAAATTTCTAATTTGCTAATTTAAATTGTTTGTATAGGAATTCTCGAGGTTTCACAAGGAAATTACACCTATGTTTGATGGTCTTCAAAACAACAGGGTTGAATGGAAAACACGGGCTGATGAATATGAAGAGAAGATGAAAGTTATTGAGGAACAAAAGAAACAGGAAGAAGAAGCAGCTGCCAAAAAAGGTTAAGTAACTTCTAAGGTTTTCATTTCATATATTTGTAAGGCAGTCAACATATTGTTTGTCTCTCAAATTCACACATGCAGTGCACTTGTGCAATAGTCTGTTAAACTTTATACTAATGGTATGCGATTTCTGAATTAGCCAAATTAGCTCTATTTTTACTTGGAAGAGGAGTAACCTTTAAAGATTACACAAATCCAGTACAATGACCTCATTTTCTAAACTGCAGAATTGTAGAAAATACGACCATCAAAAAAGTGAAAGGAATGTAAAATTTCTTTTGTCTTGAGACTTAAAACTGAATGTAATTAAACGCTTATTTATCTGTGAATGCTGCAATCACGTGAAATACTACAGATGTATCAAAATTCTGTGTGGCATCAGCCCCAAATGTGTTCAGGTGCTCTGTTTAAGTTGAAAATCAAAAGCATAAGGAAAAGATATGGGAATGGATGGTTAGTGTGCTTTTGGAAAATAAAAAAGCAATGCAAATACCCACTTCTCTTCCAAGTCTGAGATAAAACTTTTGGCTCTAGTTCTATACCATCAGTTTCTTGGCTGAAATACACTCATACTACAAATTTAACACTAGTCTTCCTAAGACAGCCCAAGTCCTAAAAGTGCATATGATAACCTAGAAAAGAATCTGATTTTATAGAAATTGAGAACCTATCACTCAAGTGTAAGAGTGAAATGAGTCAGTTATTTTTATTCTGTATGCACGTGGAACAGCAGGTCAACAGACCTGCCATTCAGCTGAGATGACTGAAAAGGTTCAGAGATTAAAACAAAAACACGTGTGATTACTACAGAATGATTTATTGCCAGCTAGTTTGAAGAAGAAAAGTTAGTTTACTCTGTGTGTTTCACATCTTTAAAACATGAAACAGCACTGAATAATTTATTTGTTAATCAGTCTCTGTGGGAAATAGGTGAGTATCTTCACATTTCACACAAAAGAGAGGCTACTCAAGACCACCCATCAAGTTACTGTCAGAGTGAGAAGTGGAACTAGAGAATTATTGGCTCCTAAAATAAATGATACTAGGCTAAAATAAAAAAAAAAAAGTTGTTGCAAAGTGGTTAAAAAAGTACTGTAAGTTACATGATTTAATCAAAGCAGATTTTTGAAAGAGAAGTTTAATAAAATGAGTTAAATATTATTATTGTAATAAAATTGCAAGAACTATTTCGGCCTGCTTACACTGTGATACCACTTACCCACACTTTGACAGAAATTACGCCCACCCCCTTGTCTCCCAAATTTATTTTTAAAGCCACTTTTTTTCAATCAATCATATCATCTTATTTATTTAAGACTAATTTATTGCTGAGAACTAGCTGGTTGTGAGTATGAACAAAGTACTCTTTCCTTTCACTGGAATGTAAGCATCTGAACTTCACAGAAATACCAGCAAAACAAAACAACCCGGGACCTACACACAAACCTCCCTATACATTTGCTTTCTTGGCAAAGAGTATAGCTACTGAAGTCTGATCCTATGCCCTTAAGCATAAGGTTCTTAAATAAAAATTAAATTATACATTTAGGAAGATTCAGGTATTTCTACTCCCACTTGAAGTTAGGACCATCTCACATCATTGGTATTTTGGAACCACTTAGTCACTGACTTAAAGAAAGAACTATTTTCCCACAAGGAACCTTACACAGGCAAGCATGGACAGAGTGATTTGCAGGAGCTCAGGATCTGACCTTTGCATATTATAATTGGTATCACAAAATGTAAGTGATTTATTTTGCATCTTTTTAAATGTGCACTGGAATGAGGCCATGCACATTTGTGAAGAACAAATCTGTCAAATCAAGGCTATGTAAATATATGGGTTTGTTAAGTCAGTCCATACAAACAACAATTTGATACATACTGAACCACAGTGGTTTCTCTAGATCACACTGACCTGGCTATTCTTAGCCATTCAGTAGACAGAAAACAAAATAAACATATTTGCTGAACCACTACAGTGGAAAGTTCAGAACAGATGCTAAAACAGAATACAGCATTAAACTAAGAAAATAAAATACGTAGTTAGTAACATAGTGTTGATTATATCCACAAATTACAGAGGGTAGGACACTGATTATGTGACATGTTTCAATGCAGGTGGAAAGGGTCGAAAATGACCTAGTAACATGGTGATCCACAGCTTTCAAATGTAAGTTTTAATTCTAATATTGGTATCTTAACTTAAATGAACAAATGAACCTGGAAACACAATTTATTACATTGAAAGAATCGTAACTAGGACCAACGAACATCTGTGGAATCATTTGAGAGAGACAGTAACAGAATCAGTAGCTGTAGATAACAAACATAAAAAGTGTCTCTCTCTCTCTTAATTGGTAATTACAAAGGGATTCATGCAGGGTTGGATAAAGGCTTATACAATTAGGTCAAATTAAAGTTTTTGTATCATCTGCTTCAAAAATAGATTCACAGATTACATTGATCCAAGAGTTTATTTCTTTTGCATGGCTTGCATAGCTCAGTTTTGTATGTGTGGGACAGAGTTAAATATATAACTACTGAAACTTTCCAGTAAGAGTGGTTCAGTGTGTGTTTGGTCCTTTGAGAATGCTGGTATCAACTGCTACATTATATAGACATATGTACATATAGCATGTGTTACTGTTTCGTATTCCATTTTCCCAGACAAGGAGTGAAAGCACGTTCAATTTTCAGAAGGTCAAACACACATAATATGCGTATCACAAAAGCAACACCTTTTTAACATGAAATTAGAGCAGCTAAAATTAACAGAAAATACTCATGTTACTTTCCTTCTCTGTTTTTTAGCTGAAAATGCAGCTGGAAATGGTGGCGGAAGTGGAGAGAATGGAAAATCCAAAACATGTATAATTTTGTAATTCTTTGTCTCAGACACTGTTTCTGCTACAGAAAAGACATCTAGAAAGAACTTTAATGAGCCCCAGTGGATTTCTGCTTCGCATAGAATAGTATAGATCAAGCTCTTAACAATTCTCTTAAACACTTGACATTTGTTGGAAATAATTTTTAATGGAGTAAACAGTTACAATTAAAACCTGGAAAATTAAAAGAAAAAATAATGGTGCAAAATGAGTTAACTGTGCGCTCTAGGTATTTTTTCATGTCACTCACTTTATATGCAGTATTTTTATTAAAATAAGTAACTTCTGCACACTGTCCAGAAAAAAAATAAATAATTTTGACAGATCTTATATGAAATTATTGAAAGAAATCCAACATGTACAATTCAAACAAGAAATTGCAATTTTTGTAACTTGTATATTTAGATTTTTCTATTTTGTGTATTTCCTTTATCTGGAATTGTCCTTTTCCTTCATTCTCAACACTATATAAAGTTCTAGAGTAAACATCTCCTTCACTTTAGGAATGCTCAACACAATTCCCTGGCTCATATCTATCAAAAGTAGGTCCATGGTACACAGTATTTTTTCAAAATTACCAAGGATAAATCTGTAAATTGTAGCCACTCCTTCACCCACGTGCAAATGGCTCTGCCCACAGTTCCTGAACTGACCACCTTTTACTGTAACAATCTAAAAAGCAGGTTGTAAACATCATACTTTGCATACATTTAAGAGTTTACCAAGATACCTATACCAGTATATCTACAGCAGGATCTACATTCAAAGGCATTTTAAAAGGCTCATGTACTCCCAATGCACCTTTTTTAAAATGTAGTAAATGAAAGTATTTGAAAATCAATAAACTGGCACCAATTTAACCTTGGGAGGGAGAGGACAGCAGAAGTAGAGCACATCAAAATTCACATTATCTTCCTTTCTACAACCAAGAAGACAGACTGCACACAAATTAGCTCTTCATAAACAACAATCTCCCCACCAAAACCTTCTGGTTTTGAAGAACGACAGAGTCCACTCCATACCTTCTACTCAGGTCTCACGAAGCCGGCTCCTGCAGATGAAGGAAGGAAAATGCCTAGTATATTATGCACAGGTCTGAGTATTTACTGGAACCAGTTCCAAATCTAAGAGGAGATGGATGTCAAATGCAATTCCTGCAACAAAGTATGACATGCAGACTTAATCCTGCCATCCTGCCACTTTTCTTCCCCCTTTAAAGAAAGCAGACCCATACTTTTTTTTTGCCTCCGCCCTCAGCATCCACAGAGAAGGAGAACGACTGAACGATCTGCCATATTATATAACTTTCTAAGAATGCGCTATGAACATAGATACTGTGTACAACTATCACCCAAAATTAAAGGAATCCACAAAAAAAAAATCCCACTTATTACATCCTTATTTATAAATGGGCCAAATATTTTATGCAAACTTAGTTATGACATAAACTTCATTATCACATAGTATTTTCTGTATTAAATGCAGATACTAAAGCAAGCTATTTCAAGGGTGTTTGATCATATAATTTTATTCAAACTGTGTTAAATGATGTATTTAGTATGTATACTGTACATTTTTATAACTGTATTTTAAAGACCCAAAGAGAGTTACTTATCCAGAACACATACTTAATATACAGTACCTGAAGGGACAAATACAGCAACACATCTGACAAAAGCCCCTTTGGGCAAGTTGCATACATGTAAGCAGATTGCTGCAGATTGGATTTGACTCTCAACCAAGCTTGCAAGATGACAGAGAATTAACCTTTAAATCCACCTTCTTACCTAAAGAAGCCTTCATGCAAGGCTACGTTTATTTCTTACTCAAGGACATCGTAAATATGTCCTTGTACTGTCATCGATTATGTAAGTACAAACTGTTTAAAATGTAATTATGTTAAGCAATACTTGTAAATAAGAGTTCTCAACTTATTCGTGTGAGTGCATGTAAAACGTTCATAAATAGACTGCAACCATCTCTACTGTTAGATTTTCCATGTCAAATACTTACTACAAATACTTTCTATAAATACATCTACCTATAAAAAATGTATTTTATACAACATTAACTTTCCTCAGATTAACATTAACATTTAATTCAAAAAAAGCCTGTCCTTTATATCCAAAGTCATTTTCATCTGACAAAGAAAATAGCTGCCATAACTATTCATGTGCAGACTGTTTCTTTGGAAACATAAACTAAAGAATGTTTAAAGTTGTGCTGCAACTTGAAGAGGAAGATGAATCCAGTAAGTTTCTCAAGCAATATACATTCTTTACTTGTATATTTAGGATTACACTTTAAAGAAGGATTAACATTCAATCAATGTTAAGGAGATCAGAAACCATAGGTAACACAAAAGTCACATGTGCATCTCCAGCAGAAAGCCACACACTTTATTTTTTACGTTTCACCAACCAACCGGATTTTTGTAAGTGGAATTATCAGTCACACCATATTATATCTAAAATTTAAAACAAACTCACAATGAGCTAAGCTTTTTGAAGGAGTAGGGGAGACATTTCAGATATGAATTACTTAATTCAAACAAAATACATATTTGATAAAAACTGAACTTCTCCAGTAGCATTTGAAAATACTTGCAAAGACTAATATCTGAATATTAAAATCTACATGACCAATAAATTTAAGGCTATTAACTCTTGTTTAATAAATTAGGAAAATGAATATATTAAAGTGTATGGCTTTAAACTAATAACAGAAACTTCCAAAATGCCCCTTTACAAAAATCTGGCAATAACTGAAGCCGGGGATAACTTCCGTGATGTAATGTCAATAAACTACATTCTTGTTTGTTTACATCCTTCCTACTTTTAGGTTTGGGTGCCATATACCTTTTGCACTGAACTGAAAAAAATATTTCTGTTAGTTCGTGAGTATACAGCCTACCACAAGAAAGTTTTTAGATCTGAAGCCTTCTACAAAGATAATCTACCCAAATGGTCCATATGAGTGACTACAGAAAAGGTATGCTGGCAGAAAGAGGTCCCTGGTCCCTAATTATGACTGGATTTCCAGACTTTCATCTTGACAATTCATGAAGAAAATCAGCCTACATCAATTTCAAGTTTCAGAGAAACAAGTCTTGAAAATACTCATCAAACTCCTCCTCTCTGTAAAAACAAAACAAAACAAAAAGTCAAAAGAAAGGTCTGCTTTGGATCTCTACCTAGAAGATAATCTTTGTATGAAAGATTTAGCAGACTTTTGATTAGAATTTGTAGCCGGTGTAGATCATTTTGACTTATTCACTACATTCCAATACCCTTCACATTTCCCTGTCTGTGCAACAGCAGTGAGTTGCTGTTAGGATTTATTTCTAAGATAATTAAGGGGGGTAAGACAGCAGTGGTATGGTCGTGGCTTGACAAAGGTTCTCTTCCAGTGCTGTGGATGTCTCCTTTTTAAAAACACATTCTTAGGTTCACTACATGGAAGGAGATTTGACATAATTTTAAATGTCAGAATACTCATTAAAACACACAGGAAAAATTTCTTCCTTTGCATTTCTGAATGGACACTACGTTTTACTAGCTACAAGCTCACTAGATCAAACTAACCGTGATTTTTCATCCGCTTCTTGTAGAGGACCTTTCCAAAAGTCAGCATCTGAAGGACCATCTTGTGCATCACTGTTATCTGAATCTGTTAAAAAATTTGCAGTGCTTATGAAATGAATTTATCAATTTTTTTAATTTAGATGGTATATTCCTAGGAGCAACGTTTAATTGTAACCATGAGAATAAAAAGAACACTTAACTTTGCATAAAGTGAAAATGAAAACATTTTCCAATGTTATTCGATACAGCATCAAAAAGACTCTTACGTATCATGAACTAATAATTTGGCAAAGCATAACAACAATCATGTAAAAACACTGATCTTGACACAACAGCAGCATAGCACTTTGTTCCTAAAATTAAGGGTTTATAATCACAAACCCAATATTACAATACAGTTTCAACTCATGGTATTAAACAAATCAATTACTTTACTTCTACTTGAATGACAGCTTTTATCATTTGTGACACTGTCAGAAAACATGGATTACTGTATAACTGTCTCATATAAGTATACAGGAGTGAAAACAAAAACCATTTCGCCATCACAAATATGGCCTGACCTAAAAAAACTGCAGTCTTCCAATAGAGCTTTCCTGACAAAACAGAGGCTTTGGGCATGGTCAAGTCATAAGTAAACCACGTCAGGTCTTCTTGTATCTAGCTGGGAAAACCTAGGTGCTGAGGACATTCCTAAAAACGTATAGTACAGCAGAGTGATCAGTGCAAACACTCAATCCCTTCTACACAGTCTGCAGCAAGAACTGGCATGACCAGGAGATGGGGCTTGTTTCATCAAAAAAGAAACTGGGGACTGCGATTATTGAGAGACAGAGACAACCACTGCCTAAGGAGTCACTGAGGCTCTGAGTGCGTCCACCCGCAACAAGAAGGTCTCTGAGGTACTACGGGTGGTAGCTGGAAAAGGCTTTAGTTAAAGCCTAGGATTTATTTAAGATCTATTAATTTTTTGAGTAGTGTATATATTTGTATCTTTCCCTGAAGGGAAATGTAGTAGTTATTCTATCAGAAAAGTACTTTCTTTACAAAGCACACATTACACAGCATATATTTGCATACCTGGATGCATGGAATTACTAACAATGTACCTATTTTTGCACCCTCTACTCTCTTCTGGAACAACCTGACCTCTCATTTTTCTGATTATTTCTATTCTGTTATCTGCCCACATTTTTATTCCCTACTTAAACTAAAAAGATTTCCTTCTTAAAATTCCTTACAGTTTTTCTCCAAGAAGTTGTAAGTAATTATTTTGACCTTTCACATCTCTGCTTGTTTTCACACAGCATTCTTATCATCTTATAAAATATTAGAACTGCCAGTGAATAAAACTAAGACCAATGACAAATGACTATGAAATAATGCAGCTTATTACAAAAACATAAAATACAGAAGATATTCAAATACTTTACCTTTATCAGAATTATCTGAATCTTCTGAAGAAACCTGATCTGGAAAGAAACACCATTTAAAAAACAGTAAGCTTATCTCGGTTTTATCCGTTATCTTATATTGTTTACAAGGGTATTTCTATCACAATATATTACCCATAAACATGTACACATGCACGCACTCATCGTATGTTCAAAAAAAGTAAGCAAACACTGAAGTAAAAAGATTTTTTTTTGCATGAGTTCAAAGGTCATCAGCTTGAGCTCAAATATGTTATCCCAAGATCTCTGGTGTAAATAGGTTATCTAAAATTTCCAAAAGGCTTTCAACCCCAAAGCCTCAAGGAAATAAATACTTCACAACCGTTTCTGGTATGCAATGTCCAATTCCCAGACAAATTTTCCTTGCAATGCACATTTTTAAAGGCTCTCCTTCTCTGTAAAATATAAGAAATTTATCTTTTTTTTTCCTCCAAATTTATCTTTTTTGTGCACCTAGAAAATTTTACTGAAATTTATCTTTTTGACTACCTGTGTTACACAGTCAAGAAAGTTACATATCTATAGTTGTATGTAATGCATCTATATCTATACATGTGTAGCTATAGCAAAACTAAGATTCAACTAACATATCTGAATATTTTAAAAATTGAAGTCTAAAATTTAAATTTACCTTTATGAGTCTTTTTTTTGGACTTCTTTTTTGCTGAACAAGATAATTTTGCCTTCTTAATTTTTGGCTCTTTAGAGTTCGGTACCACTGTGCCTCTTCTCTTATGTGCTTTAACTTCTTTCCTCCTTCAAAAGCAAAGCAAAGGAAACTTTCGTGAGGGTGGGGATGGGACTCTTCCAGTTTTGAGGGGTTTTGTACTTTAATTAGCACAATATCTAACTCTCAACAGTGTTAAGCCACTGACTTTACAAGAACTCCAGAACAGAATCTATTTTAGCATAAATGAAGCTCCTATCATCTAGCTGAAGTTTTCCCCCTATTTATTGTTCATCATAACTGTAATCTATCAATAACTTAGCCCCCATATTTTCAAAATACTTCATTACCGGTGATGAAAGTTTAGTTTGTAGGAACATTCTGGACATAGTCCTGAAAAAGACAGAATGAGAATATCACACCAATGTATTTGATAACCATATTTAACAAAACTTATTAATACATATGTAAAACTAGATAGAACACTATCTTCCAATTTCAGTAGCTTTTCCTTCAAAACAAAAAATTACAGCATAATTGCAGCCAGGGTTAAGAAAAATATCATCATAAAAGTCTTCAGTACAAACCCAGATTTTACTAAACCTACAGAAAGATCACAGGTTTAGCGCTGGCAACTCTTCATAAAAAAGTATCAGTGCTTTTCACATACAGACATCCCATTTTATGGATCTTTGTGGACAGATCGAATTGTTCTACAATTATACTGAAGACAGAGCTTTGCCAGAGACCAAGTGCTGCCACATGGAGCGTCTTTTGCACAAAAGAAAAAAACGCCATTAACTTGTTTTACACAAAGCTGCTGTATGAACTGTG
The DNA here is from genome assembly GCA_034782735.1 of Sagittarius serpentarius. Classification (NCBI taxonomy): domain Eukaryota; kingdom Metazoa; phylum Chordata; class Aves; order Accipitriformes; family Sagittariidae; genus Sagittarius; species Sagittarius serpentarius. The sequence goes on along the minus strand of JAVKLA010000093.1, from coordinate 23,934,510 downwards.
GTAAATTTAATTATCTGATGAACTTATCAAAATGTACACCATATTGAATAAGAAAATCCCACTCAAGAGACAAGACTGGAAAACAAAGCAATTTAATTAAAATTTTTTGAAGAAAACCTACATACTAAAAATAAAATTAGTAGAGCTGAAGGTGTGGAAGAAGTTGTCTGGTCCAAAGCCCTAAGGACTCCTAATCCTCGTAACTGATTAAGCAACGACAATGATGAAACCCTCCTTGCAGTGCACTATTGTCCGTTAAAACCAGACATGATTGTATACAAAACAGCTTATAATGTTATTCTAATTTTATGACACCACCAATTATACAGCATGAAGTGCTCACCCTGTAACAATTTTGTCACATATAATGATAATAGCCGTTCTCTCTAAATTAAGAGCATCATACTACCTGTAATTATTTTAACAAAATTACCTCATATTCAGCATTTTCCATTTTGCATGAACTAGTATCATTATCATTGGGTCTCACTCGATAGCTTTTAAAGCACAAGATATTTGTATTCTTTTAAGTTTACATATCCTTGAAGGGCTGACTTACTCAATTTCACAAGTGCATTCCTCTTTTCACCATGTTCAACGTAACCAAAATTCACCTCCCAGCTCTTCAGGCCTTCTTTCTCATCACAGTGCTTATTTCCACAGGAAAACTGACCTTTAAAGAGGTCAAAAACAGCAAACCATGGTTCAATGATTAACAAGCATAGGTTTGGGGTTGTTATGTCCAGTTTTGCTCAGTTTTTGCTTTTTGTTTTCCATTTCTTTCAAATAAAAAAGCCCAAATCTAAAAGTAACATCTAGATTAAGGAAACAATAACAGATAATGACAAAGCAATCAATCATACTTGCCTAATACCGCATATTTGCAAAGAAAGAACATGAACTGTGTTTTAAAATGTATAATGAAGGCATACGTTATGAAAAAATAAGCCTAATATTGAACTCTGAAGAAATGAATGTCACTAGGATACATTCTATACCTTAAATGATTACTTACTTAGCAGACACTGATGGATCATGAGGTGCAATTCAGACATTCATTTTTAACGACATCAAACTATTCAAATTATCATGCACGTACAAAATAAGACGCCTATGTTCTTATTACCTTACTAGTTCACCTGATATACTGGACATACAATTTGTATTCTAATGATCTTCCATAAACACTTTTCTTTTAAGAAAAGGAAATCCAATTCTATGTAAACTATATGGCAGCCTTAAAAGCTTCCTTGGGTTTATTATGTTAAATACAACACTAATTTTAAAACAATTTGCACATAATCAATGTTGTTTACACCACTGGGTTCCCAATACTGTAGTAATAAAGATACATATATTCCCTTTGCAGAAGACTGATTTGTAGCAGAGCTGGCAGTAAGGATGTGTATTAACAGGCTCACAAGCAGGACTGTTGGTGAACGATTAACCTCAGAACCTTCTGCTTAAGCTGCTAACTAATGGATTGGCAGTGTCCTCAGATACTTCAGTTCTGCAATGTAAAACCACTTGCAATGCTAACACTTGAACAAAAAAAACCCAAAAAACAGGACTCCCATTAAAAAAAAAGTTTCAAATTCATATACATTAAATATGTCCAACCCTATGTCAGGTATGGCTATCAGTACCCTGTGTCATCAGGAATAATTTATATCTGTTATAAAGAAATAAAAATCTACAAGGAAAAATTTATACTATATAAAAATTTCTTGAACTTAATCAGACTCTCTGTACTTCACATCTTCTGAAAAAAATCCCAAAACAAACCAGAAAAACAGGCAGAGAGAAAAGAGAGATACATCGGTTTTATTTATGGTTAGCTGCTCTTTACAGTATGTAGAATCGATTTTGGATATTCTACATTTTGGATGTGAAACTGGGTATGTTCACAAGAATATAGTTGGAACAGTATCTTCAGATTTCTAAGGCAAGCAATGAATTCTTAGGTAAACCAGAACTTGACTGTGTACAACCCCATAATTCTGTGCCCTTACACATTTACTTGCATTTATGATCATCTAAATATTTGAAATCATTGTGGGTTTTTTTTTTGGTAGGTCCCTGCTCCATGCCATACATGTGTATAAACAGCCAGGCTTATCTTACTCTGCTTTCACACTGTAATCCCTACAACATGTATTCAAACTTTGACTTGAATACAGAATTCCACGCTTTCTGAAGGCTTTTTCAATAGTACTTATCATTCTAGTGTATCTGAATGTCATACAAGCACTAAAACCCATGTTTTTGCAAAATAACAGATCATTAGAATCCCTCTCGTGTATATAGAGAACTCAAATCAAAGGGAACTATGGACCGCATTATTCAGTACTTGAAAAATGTCTTCCCACAGTTAGATGTCCAAGAAAGGAAGACACAGAAACCACCGTTTTGAGTGGACAGTTACCTAATTTTATCAGGAAGAAGAATGTATGTCCAAAATTCCACTTCCATGTGAAGTTTTGTCACCTTGCTATGAGCTGAAGGGAAGTTACTGCCTTCACGTTTAGAATTATAACTCCTATAATCTGGCTGTTAAATGTGTGCTTTCGAAAACTATTAGCACCTTCTGCTTCTTGCAGAACAGAATAGGTGGAAAATATAAGTACTACAAGCTAAATGAAATACTGAAAATTAAATATACTAAGGAAATCTAGAGAGCCTAAAGACTGATTTTAATGTATTTTGATACAGGGACCAGATTGGTACATGGATACATGGTGCACTATCCAGGTATTGATACCCTGCCCATTTTCCACGGAGGAAATTACTGAGAGAAAAAAAACGGAAACAGGTTTGGAAGAACATTTGTTTCAATAAGGTAAAGCATATTATATGTATATTTATAAATTCATAAAATAGGCTAAGAAAGACACTACTATGCTGAAAGTGAAACATTAGTTCAATGAAATAGTGAAAAAATGGAGAGTAGATCAATTTGCAGGTATTAAACCCTATTCTGCCAAATAATATGTCTGCTTTGAGTATTTTACTACTTAGTCTACAAATACAAATAAGCAGAAAACAGCAAATAGACCCACATGTTCAGCTCTGGTCCTTCTGCATATTGCTGAAAAAGTCCTGTTTCACCTCTACCCAATGAACTTGTTACCTATTTTCCTAGAGAAAACTTTTACCACTATCGCTTTTGCCTAAAATACCTTCTATTTTAAAATTTTATGCCATACCTTATTATTCGTGATTTGAAAGTAGAAAAAAAGTACTTAGGAAGGCATGTCAAGTATGTACTTTAAATAGCTTAAAAGCTTTTCATTTTAAGGATTTATTTTCAGACAAACTAACTCATGTGTCTACTATTCACTGATTTATAAAATTTAAAGTAGGGTTTCTACCTTAACTTAAAATTTTAATTAAGAAAATGCCCATTTTGTGGAACCATTTATTGAAACTGGCAACTGGCCATTAAGGTCACATTTTAAATTTAAGGAGATAAAACAGCAATCTCCAATATGACCTCCCTTCAAAACACCTACAGCAAAAGATTGGAGTGGGAAAGAAAAGAGAAAGAAATAATCTGGCATTTACAATTAGTAATACAAGTGATACGGCTCCTTTCACTCATCCTAACTCTTCTTCGCCATGACCTTACAAAAGACAGACATCGAAAACAAAGCAACCAAATGCAAGTAACTCATTCCTATGTTCCCTTCTTAACATACCCCAAACCATAGTACAGCCCACCAGCAGCGGCTCTCATCATCACTACTGTTGTCACAGCTAAAATAAGAACATGCTCTCTCTATTTTTTAATCTGAATTATCAGACAGGTAGGTATCAATGCTTTATTACGTTTAATAAAGCAATTTGTATTACTGATTTATACTTAAAAATAGGAAAAAAAGGCATTAAAGATTCATGCCTTTTTTTAAGTGATCATTTGAAACTGCGCTTGAAAAGAGCACCTAACACACAAGGTTGAATTCTTGCGCCCCTTAGTGGTGAGAGATACTGTTGCGCAGTTCTTGAGTTCCAATGGTACGCTTTCCATCAGAATTCCATAAAAAAGTTTAAACATGTAATTCTGCACTTTCTCTCACATTTTTAAATATGGAGTAGCAGATATTGGACTAGATGGCCTTTGATGGTCCCTTCCAACCCAAGCCATTCTACGATTCTATGATATTAAAAGTACAAGGCAGTAAATTCTTTTTCCTCATGCAGACATAATTGTTCATAAATTACTCATTTCTCATTTAATTTTAATGATCTTTTTAATGCATTCAATAAAGCATATAACTATATCAAATGTAACTGTTAATATAATCTGTAGTGCTGAATGCAACATATGACTACAACTATCTTTAGGAGCTTTAATCTTTATAGCTTAAACCCCCCACCATTAATGTTCACACCTCCTGTGAAATATGATATAAATTTTTTTAAAAACAAGTGTATTTCTAACTTCTTGTAATATATTAAATAAAAAGAGTTGTTTAAAGAATTGTTCTGATCAACAGTATCACTCCATGCAATTTTCCTGCATGTGCATGCATGACTTCTGGAAACTGTACATGCGTATGGAGATTAACCCACAGGAACAGCAATACATTCACCTCATTTTCTTGCCTGTTCAGCTACTTGAAAAAGTCCATGCACCTAGACCATGGAATGGGGACCACTGTGCAAAGTCCCAATAACGCACTGCTAAGAACTCACACAAAGAAGCAGCCAGAATAAACTACTGATTTAGAAACAGGACAGGGAGACATGACAACCATTCCCACTGAATCTCACTGAAGCTTTCGAAACCAATTTAGCCTAAAACAGACAGCACACATGGAACTTTTAATTAAAAGTTAACATTTTGCAAAACAGCACTGGAGAAACTGTTAAGAAAATTATTTCCTGAGGAAAAGGATTGAGAGACTTCCATTAAAGGTATCAAAGACTAATGAGGTAACATAGAACTACTGGAGAAAAGCAGATTAAAAACATATCCATGAAATTCTGTATTATCAAATAAAAATTACAAATCTGACCTTGTGAAAATAAACCATATGTTCTCTTACTTTTATTAGATGCAGATCAGTGTACATTCTAGAGCTATGTGGTATAAAACATCAAAGTCAGAAGTTAGGTCAATTTATTGTCCATTATTATCTGATAAACTTACCAGTATTGTCAAATACTGTCTAACAAAGTTATGTCAAAACACAGCAAGAAAAGCATCAAGGAGAAATGTTATTTAAAATGAAAGCCAGCATTACCTTTTCCTGAAATTACTTCCTTCTCATGTCGCCATCTAAATCCAAACTGTTAAGATAAGAACCAAAATTAAGTTGTGAATAGTCAACGTATTCAGTAATGTAAAGACTAATTTCAGTTGACTGATGTCCTGCATGTGGTTCATCCATTCAGTTCTGGTTAGCAAAATTTAACTTCTTTCTCTGTTAATTAAAAATATCTCTCTGACTCTGCTCGCCAGAAGGTTTCCAATTTACACATGCAATTCAAATTCCAGTAGATGCTGTTCACTACTGAACAGCAACTTTCTAAAAGGCTTCACAGCAGGCAGAAGAACAAATAGGAAATTAGGATAGACCGACTTTACTAGATACTTCATTGCAATTTTGTCCACACAAAAAACTGAGAAGACCAATGGAATACTGCAAAGTCCTATTAGCACATATCAATGGATCACTTCTTACACCCTAAAGACTAAGACAGAAAAAAACAAACCCCACCAACTAATTTGTATCTCTTTACATTGCCTAAAAACTTCACATGTAGATAACCCCATCTACTATTTTTGTTTCCTAGCAGAATCTGCTTCATCCTCTCAAAATGGCAATTAGCCTAGTGAAAAGACTGAAGGTGGAAGGGAGCGAGAACAGTCTGGGAAAAACAATTTTATTTTCACTAACAAGTAGAAAGAAGGGATAAAACTCAGAGGCATACAACTTCTCCAAAAAGGGCCATCTTGAATTTTCATTTTAAATTCATGAACACAGGATGACAACAAGACAAAATTGCTGCTCTGTAAGCAAAACACAGAAGACTCTGAACTTCACGTTAAAAGATGGGGAGGGAAGACGGGGAAGAAGGGTTACAAAATCAGAGGTACAAAAATGGCTGCAAAGCCCATCTTTGGCACTTGAGTTCCAAAGCATCCTTTGGAATACAGATCTTCTTTTGGTGCACTCGTAGACTGAACCCACACAAATGTGGCATAAATTCTGTAATATACTGGACTGACTTTCAATGTCTTTAATCTAATTTTAAACACTGTACAAAAGTACAGGTATCTATTGCTGTGTGTGGTCTTTAATGTTGATTTTTTAAATAAACCATAATAATTCTCTATCTGAAGGGCAACAGCATGGAGTTCTCATGCACAAAGCGGTATGCGGTTCAAAGAACATCAGAAAAAACAGGGAAACGACAGTTTTGGCTTTTAAGAATGTGCCGTGCTCTCATATAAGTGCTTTGCACCTTAATAACAAAGCTGAAAAAACTGAGCATAAAGACATCAGTAGCCAAATGTTTTAAAGGCACTGATTTTCCTCAAGTCAATATATTACACAGAAGATGTCTAAGAAAACTAAAAATTTATACAAGAAAATACTTGCCTCTTTATATCTGTTCACTAATTTTCAAATTGGTATTACAACATAAACAATGTTTTCACACCTACTGGTTTCACTGGTAAAGAAATCACGGGAGAAGGTCAGGTTCTGCTCTCATACTATGTATGATGACAGTTTACTAAGGCTGGATCAGGTTATGCTTGGCCTACTCTACAAATCCACAGTGTGGTCTAAAGTACCCTTATACCACTCCCGCTTCAGTCACACAAAAATTAATCAACTGTAAAAACCAGGAACTGTCCTGAGCAGTTCAGTGAAAAAAGAATGTAAAATACATCTGTAAATGCAGAATTCATGATGGAAACCAGCTGATCCAAAGACTGATGGTAATTGGTTTTGCTCTTTAAAGGATATTTGCTATTTTACAGGGTATTCTAATTCTGAAAAGCTTGTGATACAATTGAAAAATACTGCAAGTTTACAATAATACATCAACAGTATTTTGGCACCACTTTTGTACGTGTTGCTGGCAATGAAGAGTAAAAACCAGCTCGACTTTATCTGCATGTTTGCTTTTTCATAGTCCATCTGCTACTTCACCAATTACCGAGTTATCCATGCTCACTTTTGCTACTGAAGTAGACTTTTATACAAATTTTCCCTCACAGTCCAAACTTGACTCAATAAGATATAAATCAGATTATATCCTTACAGAGTATTTCTGTAATGGTATCAAGAAAAATAAACAAAATAAAAGAAAGGAGGGAGCCAGAACCGCTTGCAGTACATCTGGGATAAAAGTTGTCCTGATCTGCATTCATTTTTGCCAATCAGTCTTCCACCAACTAGTGGAAAATGACAGAGGGTGACCAAGGCTAAGAAGAAACAATAAAATAAAAAGTAAATAGAATTTAATTCCTCTAACTAAGCTAAAATACCAGGAACAGATTAAACTATATAGGAAAACTAAAAATGAAGGTAGGTTCTTGCATAGTCGGCCTGCAATATTAAGGAATGCAAAAGGATCATCAGCAGAGAGCTTTTATTCTGCCTCATCTTCTTTGTTAAATGAGTTCAACAAGATTCTAAATGAGCTGTTTCTACAAGGTAGACCAAAACCAAGTAGAACAACTCCAGAACAGATGCTTTACAAGAGTATCAAATGGCTAACTTAATAAGAAATGATAGCTTTAAAAATGTGAAAGACCATTTAACATCCATAAACAATAAAATTTCCAAATTAAATATGGATTGTCTGTGTAATACGCATTGGCCGCAGCAACAACTAAAATGTCCACAGTCACCTCTTCCAGAAAAAATGTATTAATTCAGGCAACACTCTGGAAAAATACCATAGATATTTTAAATCTTTTTATTTTCACAGGAAAGCCTCCATGCTGAAAAACAAAGACAAGAGCGAACATATTAACATTACCGAGTGGAAGACAAGTTGGCCTAGAAATCTGAAAACGATCTGGAAATAAAAACAAAAGAATAAAATGTATTCTGTTTAATGACCAGGTGTCAGACAGATTTCATTTCTTAGCAAACAGGAGATGTTTCCAATCTGTTCAGCTACAAAACAAAGCACAGAGACAGCAAATAAGAACCTTTCTAGGAAAATAAGACAACAAAGAGAAGAGAGCATTTCTAGTCCAATGCGTATCAAAGTAAAACTTACATGCAGAGCACTCTCCCTTAGTGCACTGCAAAACTGACAATAGAACTGAACTACCTGACAATACAGACGGTCATTTATCAGCCTCAATCTTGCAGACAAGATGCACTGAAGGTTCGAAGACAACCTTAACCTAAAAAATTCCGATCTAAGGAAAATGTAAGGAGTAACAGACCCATCGCAAGAAAGAGCTGTCAGAGCACACTCTTCCAGTGTCTCTACGAAGCCTCACACCCCAGCGTCACTTTGGCATTTCTCATTAAAAGAGAAGGAAAAGATTCTATGTCCTAACTACACAAAGAAAAGTGGGATCGTGGGTCACAGGGTCCCATCTGCCTGTGGTGCCAGCAACCGAGGTGAGTGCAGGTGGGCCAAGCGAGTGTGTGAGCACCAGGGAAGACCAAGCCAGACTAGCCATCAGCTAGGTGAAGTGGCCTGGCAGCAAGGAGGGTGAGCAGGTCTCCACTGGCCAGCTCTGGGTGTGAGAGCACCTGTGTATCTCTTAAGGCTGAGAGTACAGGGGGGTCTGCTATGGGACCAGGGGAGTCCCAGCCATCTCTGTGTGTGCGTGTGTATATATGCATGTGCGTACGTGAGTGAAACAGTCCGAACAAGCAACGGGAGTGCAGCTGTGGCCTCAGGGGTTCATACGTCTCGGGGCTTCTTACTGTTTTCTTTTGAGCTTCAGTCTTTGACAAGGTGCTCTGCTTATTTTTCAGACCTCAGGAGAGCCCCTCCCATGAAACTGGTCCTTATCATTATCCAGTACTTAGGAAAACAGTGTTTTTTCTCAGAAGAAAAGTTCTACATGAGATCTGAGCTACAATCTCTATGCAGAGGTCTTTAGAAGAATTAACTGGCTAGAAGATTTTGGCTAGTAGCAAAACAATTACAGATGTGAAAAAACAGACAGGTATGTATGTGCAAGTCTCAATCTATGCAATATATATATATATCAAAAACATCACAGAAAACTGATCTCCCACGTTACTTTGACAACACCTAGCAGGATATAGAATCATGGAATCACAGAACCGCCCAGGTTTGAAGGGACTTCGAAAGACCATCTGGTCCAACCTTATGTGGGAAAGGGAGCCTGGGTGAGATTATCTAGCACCCTTTGCAATCACATCTTGAAAACCTCCGGTGATGGGGACTCTACCATGCCACTGGGGAGGTTGATCCAGTGAATGAATGTTCTCACTGTAAAAAATTTCTTTCTTCTATCGAGATGAAGCATCATCATATAAAGCATCAACAACTATCACACGAAAGGTTGGCCAGCTGAGAAGCCTGTTACCCGCCCTGAACCTCTCATAGCACCAGCACTGCAAAACAGAAGGCAAGAGGGCCTAAAGATATCCAACTTCCCGCTTCTGGAAATGCAGAAAAAGAATCAAGGCAGGAAAAATCTGAAAGCACAGACCGCATTCCATTGGTGTGAATGGGATCAGCAGCCTATTTCTGACTTCTAAGAAAAAAACCTGCTCTGACATCCTTCTGTACCAAACATGGGCATGGATAAATCAATAACTGAGAAAAATCTCATTTTCAATATTTTTCTAAGAATTTCTAAGAAAGGACTCTCACATGGTCAGAATGTATTTGAGAACAGAAAGTATAACCTAATATAAGAGAACAAATTACATGATACAGCAGAGTTATGCTGACATGGCAATTCCAAAAACATAGGTAATGACTTATGAGCATAAATAGGAATTCAGAGTGACCTCAAAGTTAGGACAGCCACATTTGAAGTCTAACAGGGAAACACTGTTCACACAACACACACACACAAAAAAAAACCCCAAAACTGGGGCAGAACAGTTTCTCACAAAAGATAGCAAACATATGGAAACTTGGCACAGTAGTGAAAGAAACGAAATCTGTAAGCATGCTCAAGGGAAAATCAGTTGGGGGGGGGGGCAGAGATTGAGGGATAGGAGCTATAGGAAAATAAAATAAAATTTACTCAAAAAAAAGAGGGAAGACATCTTCAGCATTTTACTTTTGTTAATTTTCATTTAATTTTTGCATTTTTCTGTTACAATTTTCTTTAGAAAGCTGTCATCTTTTCTGCCTAATATTAGAGTTTAAGCCCAGTCCTTGCAAACATTTACCAGTGAATGTAATTTTCAATACTATAAATAGTCTGAAAGAACTTTATATAGACACTGTTTGCAAGGCTGTGTTGTTACTATGTGCTAACAATACTAAGACACATCTGAGTTCAGCAACACTTTTCTCAAAATCACAATAGAAAATTTACGTATTCTTTTTGACTAAGAGGTTAGTCAGTCAAAAACTTGGAAATGGCAAAGGCTGTTCTGGTTAAGAAGAAAAACTGGTGTTGTAATTGGGCTGGTTTTCTTAAGAAATTCTATTTATTGACAAGGAACATACAAATCCTGTTTCCATAAACAGAAAAGAGCAACCAGCAAAAGATGCCGCTTTAGAACAGACATTTCCAAAATTGTTTCTGCCAGCATTCAAGTACAAAACTCTCTTTTTTTTGACTTTTTTCTTTTTTTTTTTTAAAAACCAGTAACATTCCCAGGGTTTTTTTAGGCGTCATCTTGCGCTTCTCTCCAGGCAAACCTCTCTAGCCTTCTCTCCTTAACCTCTCTGCATTTTCCGCCTTTCTTACACACAATGTACCTCTTCATAAAACACCAGCTGACAGAAATGCTCCTGTTCCCACAGAAGCACATTTTTGGGACAGTGACAATGCTTGATTCAAACTGCTGCTGCTTATTAAATAACTTGACAAGTTCTCACAACTCTCTTTCTAAGGAAGGTGTACTCACATTCTGGTTTTACAACATATCCACGATTGTAAGGCAATTTTTAAAAAAGGACATACTTTAAAACCAAGATGATTTACAATAACGAAACATACCTTATTCTCTTTGTATCTACTGAGATCTGCTATACAGTATTCTTTGAACAATTTATCATAATACTTCTTTGCAAGCCTCCTCTCCCTATAACAAAAGGTATTACTTTTTATTAAATATAGAACATGATACAATGCATTTTACATTGTAATGAGATTAGCAAGACAAAGACCTGTTGTTTCATCTGGAGAACACAAGTGGCAGAGCTAGCAACACAACAGAAATACACTCAGTGAGCTACAGGGTAATTTCCATAAAACTGGAAAAATACACCTAAAATATATCTACAGCACAAATTAAACAATGTTTTTTCAAACTAGGCTTCCTTCAGAGTTTTCAGAACAGTCGTTTGGATCTCAGAGACTGCACAAATATTTCTTAGTTCTTGCTGTCATCGATTCATTTTACCACTGAGCAACACTGCAATATGAAAGACCTCCTAAAGGTCTTTCATTTTTAAATGCATTAAAGATCAAAGAATGATCACTAAGTATGCACAGTAATTCTTAGTTAGTAGGGGACACCACAAATTTAGTACAAGTGATCTAAAAATAACATGTTCTATAATAGTTCCAGGTACCAATTCATGTCTGCTTCATCATCTTCATTCCACAGGAACCTATGGTTTTCTCGAATAACATCAAGATCCGTCTTGTCATTTGCTCTATAAAAGGACACATTGTTTTTAGTATAATGTAACATTAAAATGAAAAGTCAGTCAAATAATAACTTGGTAAACATCAGTATTTCACAGTTGTGACCTCCAGCTCACCGCTTAAAGGAATAGATTGGTATGGAATAAAACTATCAAAAAATGTATTCCCTGGCATACCTTTTCCCAAATGAAAAGTTCACAGTGGAAAATGGCCACTGAAACTGTGGATGACTTGATCCTGTCTGAAAATACTTTTAATACTTTTTATTGAATACGGTAATGTTAGAAGGCAGTTATAGATAGCTCTAAATAAGGTTATCATCATTCTGGACAATGGATAGCAATTCTGCACATTTCAAAAGTATTTCAGATTGTTATTTTGAAGGTACTGCCAGGTATTTCTCAATGTACCCTCAACGCTCAACTGTCATCCTTCCTTTTACATAACAGAACAAGAATAATTCAGCTCATGGTAAGATCTTATATAAAAATAATGGTGCACAATGAAACAAGGCAATTCTGTGTTTTGGATACTTACAATGACTGTAGTTACTATTTACCCAAAGAATTAGTAATTTGATACATAGCCACATCCCCCTCTCCCCCCAAAGCTATCATATATATTTAACGGCTTTACGTAACAGTGGAGCTTTGGGGGCATGAGAGGAAAGATTGCTAATGGTTCTTACCCAGAACGTCGGAAATCCTCTATTTTGCCACCGTAGTATAAAATGTAGTCATTCACAAACTTTTTATGTCTTTCATACTGAATAAAGCAATTAAGGATTGTTTCAGAACTTATCTTCTTTTATCTTACCACAGCTTAAAACTAAAAAAAAACCATTAAAAACTTTTTATATACTTAACAGAAAGAAGCGCCTTTTTTTCTCAAAAACATTCCAGTAATTTCCAGAAAGGAATTAATTTGCAATTTTTATTTAAAAACCTCTCATAAAAGTTACTTTCCAAATACAGGAATTCAAGGCAATTTCATCTTTAAAACCTCACTCAGCTGCCAGACCTTTACAAAATTGTCTTCGTTTATCAAAGATGCTCTGTATGCATATACACAGAAACTGGGAACCACAGCTTTTTAGTACTGCAGTTTTGCTTTAAAACAGCATTGTATTTTCGTATTATAAAAATAGTCTGGCTACTAAAATTGAACAATTTATTACATTTTACCATCAACATACAAATAAAAGATAGTTATCTCCTTTAGTCTGAAGATGAAAATCATGGGAAAATATGTAATGCATTTTTTAGAAAACTTCAGCCTCAGAGATATAATTTGAAACACATTTTGTATCATAATTCGAACAAAAATATGTAATTACTTATTCAGGAAATAAACACCTTCACAAATAAAAACATCATATGTGGCTACTTAAAAATATTTTCAGTTAACTAGTATGATGCTTCTGCAGCAGGATCTCCTGGTACATATCCTGGCAATTACTGCATCAGTGTCAATAATTTGTATCAACCTACTATTTTGACATGCATTAGAATTTTACTGAGAAAACATTTTATTTTCCAAAGGCCTCCAAAAAGTTAATTTAACCTCAGTACGAGTCTTTTTTTTTTCTTTCCACCACAAACAGAAGGAACAGAGAAGCAGGCCCAGAAGGTTTAACTGGCACAATTAAACACATTTAACACAAAATACAATTTTGTGCTGCCATTTCAGTTACTAGGTGTTAAAATTGCGTAACAGTAAAGGTTTTAAATAGGAACCACTCAAAAACATTAGCAAACTCACAAAAGTCTCTACACAATGAGTTTTGTAGTCATTCCAGAATACACAGGATTTTCTGTGGCTAATGACAGTCTACAATATCAGTGGGACTGATATAGGTATATCCCCTTTACAAGCATACGATGGTTTATGTAATGCTTGGCCAAATACTAAGTAGATTAGGAGAAGTTATGTTCTGTTTACTGGAGTTTCCAGATTTAAGTAAGTCTTCTCGTATTTGATTAGTCTTTACTTTCCTATTTATTAACTGTTACTGCTGAAGAACAGCTATTTAAACAAACAAGGAACTGATGGTATTTCAGATACACTCAGTCAAAACATACAATGACTGCCCCAGGTTGTGCTGGTTTCAGCTGGGATGGAGTTAATTGTCTTCCTAGTAGCTGGTATAGTGCTGTCTTTTGGATTCAGAATGAGAAAAATGTTGACTACACTGATGTTTTCAGTTGTTGCTAAGTCGTGCTTATGCTTAAATCGAGGACTTTTCTGCTTCTCATGCCCAGCCAGCAAGAAGGCTAGAGGGGCACAAGAAAGTTGGGAGGGGACACAGCCAGGACAGCTGACCCAAACTGGCCAAAGGGGTATTCCATACCAT
>JAVKLA010000093.1:23896478-23912494 GCA_034782735.1 Sagittarius serpentarius | reverse complement strand
TGAGGGGGAGGGTGAGGGCGAGGGCGAGGGCGAGCCGCGCCGCGCCGGCGGGGGAGGGGAGGGGAGGGGAAAGCCGCTCATCATGTTTAGGGGCGCGGGGAGTCTGCCTGCCCAGGAACCCGGTGCGCGGCCCCGGCTGCGGCGGCCTGCGCCTCTGGGAAGGTAGGACTCGGCCGTAGTGGCTCCCAGAGAGGCCTTAGCCAACCCCTCTCCTCCCTGTCCCGCTTCGCCCCCGCACCACCCCCGCCGCTTTCGGGCAGGGGAGTCCCCGTTGGAGGAGCTGAGCTGCGGGAGGGGTGGGGGGGCGTCACGGCTCAGACCCGGCTACGGGCACCGGGTGTGGCGGGGCCCGGCGGAAAGGGTCCCTCGGGGAGGCGGGGGTCGCTCTGGAGGAGGCCGCTCAGGGAGGAAGGGCTCTGGGAGGGTGCTCCTCGGCGGGCAGGGGCTGCACGACGTCCCCGGGGCCGGGCTTCACGCAGTAGGTATGTGCGCTGCCCTCACCGCGGCACAGACCTCGTTCACAGCCGTGTTAACGCATGGCAGCCTCGGCAAGGTAATATGTGACATTGATTTCCACATGTTTTAGCGGTTTCTCTTCTTTTCAATCGCATCTCGCAGTTAGAAGAAGGAAAGGCAGCATGTGACCCAGTTTCCCTGTGAGGACCAACGGCAACTGGGTGATAGAGTTTGGGAGCCTGCGGGTTGCATCAGAGAAAGGAGCTCTATAAACTAAAACTGATTTCTCATAAGCTAGCGGGGAAATACCAGTCTTCAGCGTTAAGTCATTAGATACAGCAGGTAGCTGCCAAGGAGCTGATACTGTTTCCCATCAAACATTAGGGCGCACAATACCTGAACCAGCATTTTGACTGCCGAGGTCTGAAATGATTTAATCCATCACAGATATTTTCTTCTGGACTGCTGTGTTATTGATTCCTGGAGTCTTAAACCACAGATAATACAGGGAAATTTTCAAAATTGAAATGCTACTACTGTCGTTGAATTATATAAGCTGTAAAATACAAGTTGTAGCTAGCTGCTATTATGCAGTAAGGCAATCACACACCATAGTTGACAGTGTACCTCCTTACCTTGGCTACCGAATCTCAGTTTTAAAAGCAAAAGTATTTTTTCTCCTGACCTAGTATTTGTGTCACTTGTTATGTTATTATCACTCTGAAGGGATGTAAAGGTGATGCTAAAGTGTCCCGTGGAAAGGAACTGAGTGGCAGTATGCTTATTTTAGTGTATGCAGTTTTCTGCTGAAGTCCTACTGAATGTGGCCCATTTCCTCTAAAGGGCAGAGACTCTGTTGCAAAAATGGAATTATCCTAATTAATAATTTAAATATCTCAAAATAAATAATGTATACCCACGAAGCTGTAATAGCAGGCATCTTTTTGTTGTTCCTCTGTTACGGAAATGACAGACTGCTTTAGTGTGAATGAATCCTGATGTGATTCTGGAAACTGGGCCAACATATCATTGATTATGCACTTTGAAGAAAAGTAGGAAAGGTAGAGGAAAGGTTTACAATTCTTGAATCTCTTGGCATTGTGCTGTGGCCACAAATGCCTGCATATAGAAAAAATAAAGTTGCTGGGACAGAGAAAAATTCTGCAGTGAGTCCAACTGTAGCAGCTGTTGTAGATGCTGAAGTTATTTTATAAACAGTTTTTCTGAGAATAGCAGCTAGATAATTTCATCTTACTACGTTACGCTTTTCTGATGTCTGACTGTGTTGCTTTCAAACATAACCTGACTGCTTTTTATGTGTCGGCTACAGTAAGCTACAGCTGGGGAAGTGGATCAGAAGTGGCCTCCTAAGTAAACTGGAAGTTGAAACTGGACCTGTCCTTAGCCCTTGGTATATGCAGTATAGTTTGATCCTGTGGGAATATCTCCATAGTTTAAATCTAACATCGATATGCTTTGACACCAAAAAGGACAATTCTCTCATGCAAGTCCCACAGGACTAAAAGATATGGGGAAAAAAAAGAGAAGAGATGGGCATAATTCTTTGCAGAGTGGGAGGTGCTACGATTTTAAGTTGTATTTCAATGATTGTACAACCAAACCTTAGGAGTAGATTTTTCTATTACAGGTGAATCAATGTAAGGGTTAGCTGCTGCTGAAGAGAGCATTCCTCTTCTTGAACTGGCACTAGTGCTCATCTGACCACTTCTGCTGAGCTGCAGTATTTAATTTTCTGCCAGTCTAGCTCCTTTGACTATCCTGCTGTGGTGTCTGATGAGTAACAGTAGTGGTGCAAAAAAAGGTTAGGGATGGGACAGGAGGGAAGGGGGAGGTGAGAAACAAGGGTGGCCCTTTCAGCAGCAGCAGCTGTCTATTAGATCAGCTTAGCAGTAATGTGAAACTATACTCTTACATTACAGTAGCCCTGAACTTCATGGCCCACAAATGAAACATCACTATAGTTCTTACTTTACTCCTGCCCTAAATCTAGAAATGGGCTAAGTATGAGAACTCATGTATCCAGAAAGCTTGTCAGACATGATTTTAAAACCTTCAAGAAGTAAACGCTTTCTCTCCCATGTTTTCAAATTGTCGACGTATTTTTACTCGAGTTTTCTGATGACTCGGTGTAACAATTCCATAGAAAGTTTTGGGAAGAAGAAATGGAAATTTCTTCCCCTCAAAAGTCTTCCCAGGGATATTCTTAATAATACAAGGTAATGTTCATGATTCTGAAATAATCCCAGGAGTTCATCAGGTTCTCTGTATTTACATTCATACGGTCTTTCTTCCAGTCACCTGTGTAATCTCAGATCATATTATGTAGACCGTGGAGATAGCCTCAGTATGCAAAAAAAAACCTAGACAAAAATTATTTGATTGAATTTGCCACTTGTCAGTCAATATCAATGTGTATGTACCAAAAGAAGGTATTAAATCATGGAGGTGCAGAATTCAAAGAATCATACCTGGCATACTTACTGAGCTGTTCCTAAAAGCTTCCAGCATAGGAGATTTCACAGCATAAATAGCTTAATCTATTAACCTCTTAGGTATATAGTTTTTTTCCCTAATATCTAAGATAAATCTCCTGTGTTGCTACTTGAGACAATTTCTTAATGCCCTACACTAGTTGGTACAGAAAGCAAGAATTGATTATCATTTGAATAACAAATCTTTAAATACTGGAAGACATATATGCCCACAGTCTTCCCTTTTTGAAGCTAAAGAAATGAAAGTACTTCAACCTTTCCATATAGGTTACATTTCTAAGAACTCATATATTTTATTGCTCTTCTTCAGACTCAGACTTCTCTTAATATTTCTAAGAAACACTAAGCATAGCTGTTTAGGCCTTACTTAGCTAGGAAAAAATACCTCAACCTTCCTGCAGGAGATTATTGCCTCCTAAGATCTTCTGGTAAAGTTGCTTAAACTCAACAGCCTTTGATTTGTTTCATCAAAATTAATTTGGTTAGCCAATTAGAAAATTGGTCCAATTTTTAATGAAGCAAATCAGGCGGCTTTGCCAGCAGGCCAGAAGAGGCAGCTACCACCGGTATGGAGAGCGAGGGCAAGGCAGTCACTGACAACCGTATCCAGCTGATATAAGCTGTTTACAGAGGACATGTATGACTACGTTTGAGTTTGATTATGGGAAAGTAATGTGGAACCATGAAGAATGCTAGTAAAATTGAGATTTATCCTGTCTAATCTTTCCTCTTTTTCCATTAAGCCAGTTATGTTGCTGAAAAATGGGGAAATTAGTCTTTCTAACATTATTTGATATTGGCACCTTCCTATCTTCTCCATGTCTATGAAGTAAGTTGCCAAATCATTTATTTTCGTGTCTTCATAGTACGAACAGTCTCATGGCATCTGTTGTGTTCCTGATTTTCATCTCCCTCTATCTAAAGCCCCCTAGTAATTTGTAGAAAAGCAAGTAGAACTAAAAATGGACGTTCACATATGCCAGTAACATCACATTCAGTAAGTGTAGTTCTTCTGTTAGATGTGCCTGTGTACAACTTTAGGGATGCGCTATGCCTCCCAGCAAGCCCCGAGCAAGGTATGTACTTCAGTCAGGAAGCTGACTCTCAAGCCTAAGACTTCCTGACAGTCAGGGAAAACCAGTTGGGCTGTGTTGAGGGGCAGTGGCTCACATCACCAGTTCCCATCACTGGGACTGGTCGCTCCAGACTAGTCATTAAAGACTACTGTCATTCTGTAGTCATCTAGAGGTTATATAAAGAGAGCAGGCTGTTGCAATGCGTACTTACTTCGTCAAATTCAGTAAATAGTGTGTATGTTCCATGTTTTTTGTCATACAAAGGATATCAAACGTTGAATTTAACTAGCCACTAGATGTCAATGTTGCTGTGCTAAAAGGCAAATGCAGTTTTATTTGTTTGGCTGATAAAGTAATTTATTCAATAAAAGCACTTCTGGATTTAAAATTTTTTCCAGTATAGAGTCAATTACAAAAAATATCATAGACAAGCCCATGCTATGTCCATTATTTCGAGAGCAGCTGTGCTGTTTTATGCTATTTTGAAGTTGCAATTACCATTTCAGTGTGTAATCATTGTTAGAAAAGTGCCTTTGAAAAAATAGCATCTGATTGTTCATCAGTTTCCTCCCTTGTTCCAAAATCCCAGACCTTTGTATAAGTAGCCACAATCATTGTATTGCATTGTATTTGTTAATAAGATAAAATAGAGATAATAATATATTATCTAATCCTATTATAAGAGTATAGAATTTCCGAAATTCCAATTATTAGTGGAAATTTTCCTCTTAATTATTCCTGTTTAACACCATTGGAGATCAATAGCAGATACATCGTGTGGGGGCAGAATTTCTGGAACACTAAGGTTTCCAATATGATGAACAATTTGGAAAACTTGGTTCTTTTGAAAATCTGGCCCTGATTCTGTATAACTAAAGGCAGAGCCAACAGATGATGGGATTTTAGAAGGCCGTGTGAAGTAGAATTTGACCCATGGACCTTTCTTATTCCAGGCTCCTGTACTTCAAGGGTGAACAAATCACTGCAGACCTCCACAACTACTTGATGCTTAATGCACTGTCGGACTTTATCTGAAGGTGGTGGTTCTGTTGGCCATCTACAGAGTACTTTGAGACCGAGGTTTGGGAATTAGTTTTACAAACACTAATGCAAAGCTCAAGAAGAGTACAGTGTGCATCTCAAATTCCAGATTAAGCTTGTTCTGCTGATAGGATAAAAAAAAATCAAAAGCTTTTATTAAAAATGGAGTTGAAACTTTCAGTTGATGTGAAAATCTTTCAAGAAGCAAAATAGGAGGAAATTGCACCCTTATTCTTAGCTGGTCAATTTGGTAAATAGAATCCTAGTTCAGGCCACAATGTTAGAAAATACAGCCTAACCTGATTTATTCCATTAGCTCCACCTCCTGTGACACAGATAAGGCCTCTCAACTTCAAGCACAATTCACAAAGTATTTTTTTTCTTACTGTTGGCAGAGGAGCAGCCTTAATCGTCATTATCATGGACTGAAGTAGTTTAAGTCATGCTCAACTTTATTTGATGGTAGCATCACTTACTTACACTCTTAACACACTAATGAATCACAGATACATGAAGAACTGTAACTGCTTTAATTTCTAACATCTATTTTAGTTTTCTTGACTGTGACTATAGAGTTAGGTAAGAATCTTAACATAATATCCTGAAACCCAGGTTGTTTGATTCATTCATTGTGTTGCAATTAAGGGAACACTCACAGCAACAATCTTGATCCTAAAATTTCTGTAAACTTCAAAAAATATCATTAAAATAAACTAGGCTGCAAGCCCTTGTTAAGATGTGTATTGTAAATAATGCCAGTATGACCCCATAAAGACTAACTGATTCAGTTATGGAAATAAGAAAGAAGACTTTCATCAAAAAATAATGCTTGGAAGAAACCTCCCACATTATCTCTAAAGTTTGGTGTTTTTTTGCAAAAAGTAAATAATCTTACCTAATAAATCCCCTAGAGATACATTATGTAGACTCCTGTCTAGTGTCCTTTAATTGTCACTGCTAGTGCTGTGTTTGTTGTGTGCAGGTAATTTTGGTCTCCAGAGCTTAGTCTGGCAGCTCTGCTGAGAGCAAAGCTCACTAAAAGATTACCCATGCATGTAGGCATGTATAAACAAGTATAGTCACTACAGCCTATCAAGAATTTAATTAAAAAGTCATTATCAATATGCACAAAATACTACTTTTAGTTTTATCAACCTGCATTGAAATAATTGGAATACAGAAACCAACTCCTCCAACGTGTTCCAGTTTTCATTTGAGGAGATTTTAGAAGTGCATTATGCTTAAATTCCTCAAAGTATGAACATTTTCCTAAGAGAGCAAAGAATGCTTAATCCTACTTTTATGTCTAGATCTGCTATGGTGGAAAGCAACTGATGGCATTCAAATACATTAATCCAAGAAAAAGGGATATCTGTTTTTTCCAGTTCAATATCAGAATTATGTAAGATGAAAAAATGAAAGAAAATAATAAGCAAGAGAAGGAAAATACAATAAAGTGGAAATAAAAAAAACAACCAACTGACAAACAGGCAATGTACTTGTTTTCATTAAATTTTATTGTTTCCCACTGGACTCAGTTTGTGAAAATAAAAAGGATGTGAGCAACATTACAGTCCATCACACTTTTAAACCATAGTGGAAAAGATACGCATTCCCTTGCTTCCTGATAGGCATTTTTGTGCATAATGTTACCATGTACGTATATTCATAATATTCACTTAGGATGAGAACTGAGGGAAGGTACCATTCATTTACAGTTGAATGTATGGAATCCAAAGTCTCCTATATAAAAACGTGAGAGACAGTCACTATCTTCTGAGTCACAGAAGCAGTTAAGCACTGTTTGCGTACCTAGCATTCTAGAAAACCTGGAAAAGAAAGGTGCCTCAGAGTCTGAGTCTAACATGTAGTAGAGAAATAAGGTCTCATTCCTACATACATGTTCCAGAAAACACCTGTTTTTTTAGAGATGTGTTGCATCTTAACCAACAGCTGAGATCTTAATCAGGAATCAAGAAGGTCAGTCCTGCAAACTGTACTATGCAGCTGGTCAGGCATGTTCATCACAGTGTTTTCCACTGGTTGACCTAAAGCTAAGGAAATATTTCATAGCAGAGTTTATCTGCAATATACAGCGGTGTAGTCAGGTGTTTGGAATCTCACAGATAGATTTTAAAAAATAAGGTATAAGAGCATAATAAGGTGTAATGAATCAACCCTCATTTCACCTTATGATTTTAAAAAATAAGGTATAAGAGCATAATAAGGTGTACTGAATCAACCCTCATTTCACCTTATGATTTCAGTGGGATTACTTACGTAGTAAAGTAGTACAGTAACTGCATGTAGAGGCTGATAGTATCTGGCTTGAGGTGATCAATAGCTGATCATTCAGTGGAAATTGAAGGATGAAGGGATATAAAGAGGCTACTCTGAGCAGTGAAGTAGGATGAATCTGTAAAAATTCCTGTTTCATTTTTTTGTATGAGCATGCTTATAGAGTACTACTGTGAGACCTCATTTAATTAATAATACCGTTAGCCATTCTGCTAGAACTGACCTTTCATTAGTAAAAGTATACTACTGTTTGCCATATTTTGGAAATAATAGGGTTATATTTCAAATTAAATACAATTTTGTGTTATTTAATCACCAATATCATTCAGACATAAAGTACTGAAATACTATCTACCTTTCTGTTGGAAGTATTGCCAGGATACTATTCATTCCATGGCACCTAAGTGGAACGGGTGAGGTAACTATCCTAAAATGGGAACAATTAGTCTAACTTAGTTTCAAATATCAAGTTATGTTACTTATAGCCAGCAACACCGAGCTGTGCAATATCTGCAATGCTAGAAGTAAAAATGGCAGGCTGAAAAAACTGCTAAGTATCTATAGCAAGTAGAAAGACATATTCCAGCTTGTACCTCGGGGGAGATCCTGCTACTTGCTGAAACCACATTCAATTTGCAAGTGATACGTTAAAATGTTAACAGTTACGTATCTAGATGACTGCCTTTCTTGAGTGGAAATAAAACATAACCACATGAAAGATAAGGGTCAGGATGTGAAGTGAGATTTGAGTGAAAAACCATTTCCTTTAGCATATCATGGAATCTTCTCTCATGTTTGCATCGCACTGTCCTCAAATGTACAGGTCTTAAAAGATGGATGGTATTATTTAAAATTATATTAGGATCTGTTTTAATATATCTTAGTAATCTTGTTTTAGTCAATCCATGCCACTCTTTCCCTGTATGACTAACTTTTATTTGAACCTCAGCCGTAACAGAGCCAGTATCTGGCAGGTTTCTATAATCTGAGTCTGTTAATGAAAGGAAAATATTCTTCTGGCTACCTCATTTATCTTTGATACGGTCCTAATCCATCCACAAGTTTTAAGAACTAGGAAAACTGGTATTTGGAGATGAAATATTAAATTCAGTTCCTAATACGGAACTCCTGAAGCATAATCTTTCTCATACAATCTTCTGTCAAGCTTCAACTTTTCATTTTAATTTTCTAAAATCACCTGATTTTTTAGAAAGTTAATGTAGCTGAGTAAGTTTAAGGTATTCTGTATACAGAAATGAACCTGTTCTATTACACGTTTGGGAGCTAATATATACTGTGGAATAAAACTCCCATGTTTTTGGTAGGAGTTACTTTAATGACCAATATTTTGCCATCCATTCTTTCTTGCAACTTGCCCTTTAGCTCATGTATCTTTTCTTCACATTCAAGATCAGATTGTTACCACTTGGAAGGATTTTACTACCTTATGAAAGAAAAGTAAGTCCCATTCAGATACTTGCTTATCTCCATTAATCTGATCATCATCCTGTAAGGATGCAACCAGTGATATTCTCCTAATGTAGAAAAGTGATTTCTAAAAGCTGGAAAACATTCTAAGATGCTTTTAATTGCAGAGTATAGAGATAACTATATTCTAGAGACAGTCCTCAAAACCTCCACAGGTTCAAGCTTGACAAAATCTTTCCTACGATTCCAAAATTTTTGTCAGACAATATTTGAAAATGTAGGTTTCATAACCTTAACAACCAAATGACACTTATCTGTAGCACACTTCACTGTTTAATGCAGTATATGAGTTGGAAAGTTATGTATAAGCAGTTTTTCACTTGCACTATCCATTAAATTGTAGACAGGAAGGTAACTTCCAAAATTAACATTAGCTTTGTCAGCGTTGTAAGAGGACACACTGCCAGAAGTTCAAAACAACAGTATGTAGTACAGTTTTTTTATGGGGTTTCATTGCTGTCTTGAAAGTCATCAAATAGATGATGAATTGTCATCCTTTCAACTCTGTAGTAATAACAACTAGCGAAGCATTTTGATACTTTCTTACTTGGAGACATCAATGCCTGCAGAAAAATATGCCCATACAACAGAATATTAAATTGTTTTCCCAGTTTAAAAGAAGCTAATGTGCTATTAATATATGAAGGTACTGTTGTACTGTGATCTAACACTACAGTATGAAAAACAAAGCCTTAAACTTATGGTGACATCCATGATTTGTATTGATTCGCCGTTCAGTGCAGTCTTAGAACACCACAAATACCCCAACCTTGGAGCCTGAGAGCCTTTATGAAAGGGCACCGCAGCCCAGGTCACAGGTAATGATACAGCTGCCCGTCAGCCACATCCACGCGGATCCTCCATGTCCTCGGCAAAGAGGGATTTAGCTGTCTTCCTAACATCACCCATTCTGAATCTATAGCAACCCTCCTCTAATATGTGAAGCTATTTTTAGCATCAGGGCAGCCTTGAAAGCAGCAGGTAAAGCATGAAGAGAATGAGTAAGTGGTTGTGGTGCTCGCCTGTGAATAGAAGCTATATATAGCCCTTAAGAGAGAGAGATCTTAATGTATATAATGTGTATATGAAGGGAGATCTGCCTCCCTGAGGGGAGGCAGAGGTGTCAGAAACATGGAGTAGAACATTATTACTACTTCTGACCTGAGCAGTTATCTAAAAAGTCATTATTTCAGATTGTTCTGTTTAGGAAAATAAATTGTTAATAGAATCAGATATATTTGATTCAGTCTTTATTTGCAAAGAATGTGTAGCATTCATTTCCTTGACTGAAGAGCAAATTGAACAGCAGGAGACTATCTGCAGCTCTCCGAGGTCTTTTCAGCCAATACCTGCTCCAAGAAGTTATTTAGGGACGTTTCTCAGGTCCCCCTTTCCAATGCCTGGGGTCCAAGATCTCGGTTCCTGTGATGTCTCTACTGCTCTCTGAGTTCCCACTTCTGTTTTTTTTGTCCTTCTCTTTTTCTTTTATAAATTCATCCATTTGCTTCAAAAAATGCTTAGGAAAAAAGCCACATGTGCCTTTGTTTAATCAGTAGTATGTGCCATTTATTTAGCTGGGGAGCAATACTGCTTCATGAAGGAGCTTATTACTTCGTACTGATGTATTATATCGAGGCTGGGAATTAGGCCCTCCAGTTTTAATGACTCTTTGCCTAAATCACAAGGGCAGCAACAGTGGAAACTTGCAGATGCCTAAAAGTGATTGGTGTCTAAAAGAAAGTCAGCGGTACGGAATTCAGATTGTTGTCTTAGAAAAGTGATATATAGGAAGCACTGTAAGTTCAAAATGTGAATGGTATCATATTCAAGGTAGGGAAAATCCTTTAGCTTCTGAGCAGTCATAACTAAAACATGTATCTCGCTGTTGCTATGAAAATTACATTTAAAACTACAGCCAGTTCTTAGATAATGATGTTGTGTTGGTTTTGCTCTCCCACTGCAGAGGGAGAGAGCCAGCAGCCAAAAGAGCAAATCCTTTCTTAAAGCTGTACTGACTAAATAGCATGTTGGCATATGGGCAAACAGATGTGATGGACTTCTTCAGCCCTGCAGAGTCTCCTCTGCAGGGGGACGTGATTCATAAGGAAAAGGGACAGGAGAGTTCAGCTTGGTGCGGTATCTTTATTTGACGGAGAATCTGTGCTGGGCTTGTGCAGTGGCAGTGTGCCCACCGTAGGGTGGGGTGGGGCATCAGGCAGATCTAGTACTTGCTTGAGGTAAAAGGGATTAACTCTTACAGAAATAAGGTATTTTTCCAAATATTCTTGAATTGTTAAGAACAATAAAAACGTCAGTAAAATACACTTGTGGAGCTATCACCACAGACCCCTTAAAATGTTTCAGTGCCGATACAAATCCCCACTTTGTAAAGCATTTTGATTAGCAATGATGAGACAATAATATGTGTTTGATGAGGCACATCCTTCTCATTGTGCAATTCATTATGTCAGTGGCACTCCAGTGAGGCTTTTACTTGAACTATTTCACTGACTTCAGTGGTGCTAACATTTCTTTCATTGTGAATTATTCAGGATGTAGAAACCTTCTGTTTTTAATGAGTAAAGATTCTCTCCTCAAAAGCCTGTTATCTCTGCCGTGTAACAAATAATTTTCCTATACACATTTAAATAAATAACACTTAGTTACTTTTTTCTGTCCACAAAGTGACAAGGAAAATTAAATACAAGTTTAAAAGATTAGAATAATTCTGCAGGGAACCAATGCCATGAAAAAAGTACAGAAGGGCAATGTAAGATAGCACAGGTCAAGGAAAGGATTTTATAACATGCCGTCTGTTTTTAATTAGCATCTTGGCAAACTGGAAGAGCTCAAACATTTTTCCATGAAGAAATGTATTATAGACTTTTCTAGCTGCCAATTAAATGGCATTTAGCTACAGTGACAGCGGTATGTTGTTTTGGGTCTGTAGAAAGCACTTGCTCATGCTAGAAAATCTGGGACATTCTGTTTCGGATACAGGCTTCTTACTGGACTGGATTTTCTATCCCTCTGTATTTTTACTGTAGGCATGAAGGGTACCTCCTATGCACAACCACTAAATAGTTGCACAAATAGTGCAAGGGGCTGGCAGAGTGGAGATCATAATTATCAAGTGTCAGTTTGTATACACCTGTTGAGGCTCTGCCCTCCAGTTAAGTGATAACTTCTAAACAATGCTAGCTAAATACTGGGGCATTTTATGAGGTTCATATTTTGTCCTGTTTGGTCCAGACTGAGGTACTTTGTCACCAGTTCTGTCCTATGGTTCATTTAAATGTTTGTGAGCATTTGTAATGTGAAACTGTCCCTCACACATGTGGCTCCCTATACATTTTCTCTGACAGTGAAACCAGCGCTCCCTGCCCGCTCGTGTCCTCAGCTGCTTGTTCTGGGTCTAGCAATTCTTGTTTTGTTTTGGAAGGATTTGGGCTTGTTTAGGGGTGTATTTGGTTTTTGTTCTTTTATCAGACCATTTATTTAATCCAGTTTAGAGAATAGCATTAGAGCCAGAAAAAACGGTAGTGAGCTGTGGAAGAGGGCAGAACCGAGAGCCCATGGAAGAGTGGGGAAGGGAGAAACCACCCCATTAAAGAAAGCACTGCACAGAACTATGTTCTCAGTATCACCACGTCAGTTTCTTCAGAAGTCGTGAGACCATTTCCAATTACAAATTAAGCATAGCTTGTCTCAGTAGTATCATGTTTTTAACATCTGATCAGGTGTAGGGGAAAAAAAAGGCAAAAAAGTAATTGCATACTTGAACACAACTTTTCCTCCCTGAGAGGTTCCTATAGAGGGAACTTTTATGGTAGGATGCATGCTAGGTCATGAGTCTGATGTCAGTTCCACTGAAGTGGATGGGCATGTTGTCTGGCTGAAGTGTCCCCATTTCCAACCTTGTACACGTGAGGTGCTGGTCTTCCCAGAGTATAAATTAACTACAGGCAAATTTTCTTTAAAGTTTTCTTGAAAGATTGAGAAAGTGCATATTTCTGCAGCAAGTGAAAACCTAGTGTTCTTTTTTATTGTTTCCTTTAATACTTCCCTATGTATTAGGTGTGGTCTCAGTTCCTGCTGTGAACCCTGAAGTAGCACAGCTTCACATATCTTTGAATTGGGCTCTCATTTGCTCTCAAGCTTGTACGCTTGCTCTTTTCATTTCCCCTCCAACTCTAAATATCCATTGTCACTATTTTCAAGGCAAAACACAAACAATAGGAACAAAACAGGAACTATTTGTTTAGGTCCGGAGAAAAGTGGCTAGTATTTAGGAGAGCAGGTAACTTCATGCTACTGGACCGTGTGCTGCAAAGCATACTGCTTTGTAACAGAGCTTACGAGCCTTTTAAAAACCTGAGAAAGCACTGGTCCCACTCTGCTGGAAAACAGAATGCAGCAGCTAGGGAAGAGCTGAGGAATGCCAGCTCTGGGATTTATACAGGCATCCAGTCTCATTTGGAGGAGCAGGAATAGACAACCCCAGAGGAAATGGGGGGGTCAATACATAACAAGATCGATAGGATTTGTGGGGTCTTTCTCATAGTGAAGGGCCAGTCCAGTAGCTGAGGTTATGTTCATGTCTGACCTGAAGGGCAGTTAATGGATTTTTCTGTTTGATAGTTTGTTCTGTTCTTTTTCTTTACTTACATAACGTAAAGCTACTGAGGTGTAGCACTTAGTTGCCTTGCGAGATGGCCAGGCCAGCATGAACGGGCATCTCACAGAACATGTAAACACACTTAACGTTAGCAGTATTGTCAAAATCAGCTGTTCAAAGATGATGGATTAAGTCGATAAAATTTTGTGATACTGGTTTAGAAGTCATGTGATATCAAAACATAGTACATTTTGGATACTTCCTATCTAGCTTCCTAGCCTTTAACCCTCTTAGCTACCCATGAGGTTGGATGAGGTGTTCTCCCTAGGTCCCTCCCAGCCTGAGGGAGCCTTTCAAAAATCACAAGGGGTAGAAATCCTATAGCTTTAAAGTGTCTTCTGAAGTAATTTCTAATATTCTCTACTATTTAAAAAACTGCAATTGAAAATAAAGCATTAGAATCATAAAGATGTCGGAAGTCCTTGGTCGTAACAAAATAAAACATAAACATAGATTAATTTTGCCTTGCTTCTCTTTGGATGGAATACATTGTGCATCTGTTTTTCTTAAAGAAAAGTTCAGATATTCTTAGTTCAGATAACAGTACACCTCTCCTGACGTACTTTTTGTCATTGGTCAAATTCTGGTGTACCTAAGCCAGCGAGCAGTCCTAGAGCCACCTGCACGCTCACCGGGATACGCTCAGTGGAGTAGGTGTTCTGCATCACCATGCAATTTTGGCCATGAGAGCTAAGACCTGATTCTCTTCGGAGGTGATCACTTCTAACTCCACGGTGAACTGTGAACTGGCTACTTTATGCAAGGGAAAGGAGACCACCCTCCTAGTTTTTCTTTCCTCTAAAGTTGGCAGCAATTAAGTAGCCATTTTCTCAGCTTTTTGACACAGGGACTGGCCTGGTTGGTCTGCTTTTAATGAAACTCTTGTGGTGTAATAAAGAAGGATATCCGTAATACAGACCTCTATGGACGGGACAGGGCAAAGTCAGAACTTTCCAAGTAAAAAGTTCTGGGCAGCCCTGTGATCATTCCCAAGCTCGTCTGTGCTATGAGCTGTTGTAAAGGCATCTCGAGTTTTGTTATCCCTAACCTGCAGAAGGCCTCTTCCTGGCAATGGCTCTGGGTGCCAGATCCACCAGGAAGCATAGTCTTTTCAGAACTGTTTAGAATTCACAAGACTTAGTTTTGTTTATTGAAAGTACAGCCTCCGTCTCAGCTGCTTTAAATTTGCCATTTGCTGCAGAATTTGTTAAAAGGGTGGCGCTGAGAGAGCGAAAACTCAAGACTCATGAGGTGTTCGTAGGATTCTTTGATCTCGGAATCCTTCTGCTCCAAACACAGTGGTAACATAGCAATGACAACGTTGTGTTCTTTAGGAGACTCCTGACTGCTGGGGTGTGGTTCGGGCTATTGTGCATCTATGTGGTGTAATATTATGGGCTTAACACCAAGCACAGTAAAGTTCGCTAAAGTCTCGCATCACCATCAGTTTTTGGATTAGGCCACGTATGTGCAGGCAGCTCATCCTGAGCATAGAAAAGGCAACACAATTTTCTAAAAGCAGGATGATGTAAAGGATAACTGTAACCGTGTATATATCTGCAAAGGGAGATGTAGTGAGCATGAAACCACAGGAAGCTTATTAAAATTTTGTCATGTGTTGGTAATGAAAACATACTGGGCTAATGCAAATATGCAAGTATAGTCAGTGGAGCAGAGTTAATCCCTCAAAAAAGTATTAAATATTTTAAAAAATAATTTTTGGCTCTATGTTCTATTTGTTTTTGCTTTCCTCAAATACTTTAGCAAACAGGTTTACTCATAGAATTGTTCACATTTTAACTAGATATTCGAGAATACCTGCTAAAAATGTGGTTTTAAGTAAGCATTAACAATAATAAATGCATATGTTGGCTCTAGAAACCAAGCCACAAAAGTTGTGCGAAGTCTGACCAAAGCACACGAGTAATGGTAGGTGATGAACACCTCTGACAACTAGCGAAAGCATCTTTAATTTTGACGGTCATGTACCTGCACCAAGCCTGTTATTAGATGGTTTGATTATTATTGGGAATTGTTGTAACCAAACCATTTGGATAGATTGGAAGAAATAAGCTGTTTGATTCTCACCATGTAGAGTGACTACGTGGGAAATAACCAGTGACCGAGGCTTACTTAGCTCTGCTGGAAGTTAGAGGCGAAATATCACAGCATGTTAACAAAGTGCAGGAAATACTGGAATCGGCTCTGCCCAGGGCGGCGGCGGAGCACCCTCCGCCGTTACCGAGAGGGCGGGCGTCCCAAGGGGGCACCGGAGGAGCCTGGGGAAGGCGAAGGGGAAGCCAGGGCGGCCGCCCACCCCCCCGGCCTTCTTGCCCTTGGGGGCTTCTCCTCAGACCGGCTCTGGCTAACCGGGAGCGGCGCGGCGGGCGAGCAGGCAAGGGGCCGGCAGGCGCCGGCCCGGGCGGGGCGGGGCTGCGGCGCGGCGGGTTGCCGGGAGACCGGGCC
>JAVKLA010000093.1:23870836-23896370 GCA_034782735.1 Sagittarius serpentarius | reverse complement strand
CGGTGTCCTCTCGCTTCGGGCCGTGTGGGGACCTGCTGGCCTGCTCGGTACCGACACCGAGCCAGCAGCCTTTCCCGGCCCGTACCGGAACATGTCTGCCAGCGAGCACCTCCGCTGCGCGGCGAGGTGAAGCCTTTTCAGCTAAAACGTTGTCAAACGATGGGGCAGCAGACCGAGTAACGCAAGCCGCGACTCCCGCATTCCCCAAACCCCGCCCCCCCCCGCCCGCGCTGGAACCTTGCCGAAAGAAAAATAAATAAATTTTGAGTCACATTGTGCCTAATCAGTACCTGAGCCACCAGCGGACGCGGGCGAGCGGGGACCCGGAGGCGGGCGCCGGGATGTGGGCACGGCAGGCCGCTCCCTGCGCGGTTAGCCGGAAAGCGAACAGCGAGGGCACCGGTAAAGGGCGAGCCAAATGGGGCAGTGGCTGGAGAGCAGCTATGCCCCTGCAGATCCATGAACCCATTTGTTTTTAAACTACTACACGGCAAGAAATGCGATGCTGAGCTTGGCACAGAAGGACCCTGGAAAATGTGATTTATGCCTCTCTTTTGACAGAGCTGTTATAAATATTCGTAATATTTGCGATTTTGGAAAAAGTGGTTGTTTTGGCGTGTGGTTTGGAATAGAAAACTAACTTCCAGGCCGTTCTCTGCGTGGACAAAACTGGAATCAGGTTACTGCTCTGCCGCAGAATGTGCTTTTGTTACCAAAAAAACGCTACGCTGCAAAGTTTTCAGGAGGTTCACAATGTGGCTGGAGTATTCACTAAAAAGAAATGCCTAAGTAATTGATGGCGGATTTCAGTGAATGAGCCGAAGGAAATGAAACACGGGGTTTTACCATCAGTGGCAAAATATTGCCATGGCAATGGGTAGCTTTGCCAGGAATAAACAAACAAACAAACAACAACAGGCCTCTTCTTTTTCAGAAAAAAGTTAGAGAATTTTCTGTTCTCACCTCACCGAAGTCTGTGCCTTCGGACATCTCGGAGGGGTGAAGATGGTGTACCCTACTTATGCAAGTCCCACAAATCCAGCTCCCTTCTCAGGTGTACAATCAGATCATTTCCAGAGCAAGAAGTAACTTTTATACCCAGGGGAAGGCATTGACATTTGCTTTATAATGATTTCAGTGCTTTGGTTACTGTAATTCTGTACCATTTTCTTGCAGAAGGTGGTAGGGCTCAGAAATAACGCAGCTCTGTGTCACTCCTAGTTGAAGTCAATCCTGCTTCAGGAGAGACTGCTGACAGGGGAGATTTTCTTAAGAGCAAAAGCATGGGACTGCACTTAATAAAGAGCTTTAAAAAAGCACACCGGAGAGAGCAAGGGAGCTGAGAAAGCACCGGCTGCCCTTTCTTCCGCGGGCACGGGTGCCTGGCGGAGAGCATGCCGATGCACAGGCACCAGAGTCCTCTCCCAGCAGGGCCTTTGGAGAAGGCCCTCTGCCCCTGAAAGTTTTCTGGATGTTTCTGGCCACCTCCAGTCCCTCAGAGGATGCAGTCCCACCACCAGCTGTGAGCTCTCTGGGTCTCCTCTCATCCCAGGGAGACAGACTTCAGCGACCGCCCAGGCAAGGGGTCAGCAACGTTGGGGTCCTGCCTAGTATCCATACACTGAGTTTCTTGCCATTTTGCAGGCTGTTGTTCCCGTTTGCCATCTTTCACCCATAGCATATGAAGTTCCTGCTGGGCACCCATACCCGGGTACGCGCTAGGGCCTTGCTGGCGTCGTTCCTGAGGGAGACAGACATGGCCCGGTGTTGGTCTTGAGACTTCATGGCCTGTAGAGCAGGTGGCCATGTGGAATCAAAGGAGGAGTAACCGCAAGTCAAGAGACATCTCCCCAGGAGATGAAGTGTCTCCTGGTGAGGAGACAGCACCTACGTGAAGGAGCCAATAGCGAGCATGTATTAGCTGTATTAAACTCGTGTACCATCGGGTCGACCCTAGTAGGCTTTGCGATCTGTGTCACGTAAACAGTGCTGCCAGTCTGACAGGGAAGTGTCAAGACCTATTAAAGTTTGCAAAACTCTTCTAATAGCAATCCCGTATCGGAAAAAATAAAATCATCCCATATGGCTTTCCAGCTATTTGGCATTCATTAGTTTTGTTTTACCATTCTTTATG
This sequence comes from Sagittarius serpentarius, assembly GCA_034782735.1. Lineage (NCBI taxonomy): Eukaryota > Metazoa > Chordata > Aves > Accipitriformes > Sagittariidae > Sagittarius > Sagittarius serpentarius. The sequence continues at coordinate 23,894,236 of JAVKLA010000093.1, read as the reverse complement.
TAATAACACCTAGGTGCTGCTTAAGTTCCCTATAAAATATTTAATGTAGTTTACTGTAAAGTCTTCAGGCTGAAGACTGTATCTGACAGAGTATTCATACTGCACCTAGCACTAATTTCAATTGCAGCCTCCAGGCAGTATTGTAAAGATTCATTATTACCATCAAGATCTCTCCCTATCCTGTCACTTTTCAAAGAAGGTCCATTCTTAACTACAGCTTTAACATAGCTGGTGTTTAAATAAAAATTTTCTTTTTTTCATCTAAAATGATCAAACCAGTCTCCAAGCAAAGAAATTTTTTAACTTGAACTTTTAATTCATGTTGTCTGTTTCGAACAGTGCTTGATCCACTTCGTTTAACCAGCTCAGAAAACATGTAACAAATAAGAATGTTTCTTTTTCTAAAAAAAGAAAAAAAAAAAAAGCAGTTGGGGTCTATTTTGCATGAGAAAATATTTTGTTTAGGAATGACAGTTGTAGGCATTCTCTCATACATTGTAATATTTTCCATGTGTGGCAGCTTGTTTTTCAGTGGTACAAATATGTGCAATAAGAGCTAAGGATAAAAATTAATCTAACAGCTTTTGCAGCAATGCTTTTGATGGTTTCACTTGATTTCATTTTCCTGTGGATACTGCCGTTAGTTCTGCTGCTTGCAATATGTGAAGCATAATTCTCAAAGGTTCACGAGGTTGTAGGGATCCAGTAAGAGATGACTGATTTCTCCCCCCACACACATACACTCCACCCCACACCCACTCACCCACCCACCAGCAAAACATAATGCTGTACTATTTTTGGTAACAGGGAAAGGGCCTCCCTGTGAAAACAGAAAGCAGTGTATTTCTCATTTACATAACTTTGCAATCTAATGGTGTGTTGTGCTCAGTTTTTTTTTGGTTATGCAAGTCTTTTTTTTTTTTTCTTTTTTTTTTTTTTTTTCCCTTCAGCCGGTTGGATTTTCCCCATCTTACAGCACCTCGCAGGTCTCTTCTCTGAGCAGTACGTTGCCTGAGTGAGTGGAAACATACAGATCAGCTGCAGGTTTCTGTCTACAAAAACAGAGTGAAAGAGAACGAAAAGGGTTGGGAAAGCAGAGACAAATATTGACCTGGACTTATAGAAAGACATCCAATGGCTGAATAAAGAACCCCTGTTCATGTTTTGGGATATTCTTTCAACTGGCTGGAACGAGAGCGGATCAAAAGAATGGGAAATGCCAGCAGACCCTTTAGAAGAATTGCTTATTTCTTATGCCTTTTATCTGTGCTTTTGCTGACTGAAGGGAAGAAACCAGTGAAGCCAAAATGTCCTGCCTGGTGTACTTGTACCAAAGATAATGCTTTATGTGAAAATGCCAGATCTATTCCTCGCAGCGTTCCGCCTGATGTTATCTCACTGTAAGGGCTGTAAGCATTTGGTTATTTAATTTATGATTTAAAATGAACTAGGATGTGTGGTGTTTTCAGTGCATACGGAAGGATGCTTGCTGCAGGGAGTACCTCCAGCATTCAGAATCATCAGCTAATGTGTTAAAATTGTGCTGCATCCTTGAATCCTGATTTTTACATCTCTTTCATCTGTCTGTCTGTCTGTGTATGTGCACACATCCCATTTTATACCTTCTTCTATACTACATGAAACCTGTAACATTCTTTTTTTTTTTTGGTTTTTATTTTTTTTTTACTTACATAAATAAATTTCTCTGTGATGACCACATCAGTGTTATAACCATGGATATATGAGACTACATTAATATAAGGTTGTTTTTTTCTTCTTTCCAGATCCTTTGTGAGATCTGCTTTTACTAAAATCCCAGAAGGGAGTTTTTTGCTCACACCATCTCTGCAGCTTCTGTGAGAAATATTTATATGATACAATTTTTGTTATGAAATGTATATGTATCCATAAATATTTTAGAAAGGGTCTCAATATTAATTTTATAAGAAACAGCAAGAGAAGATTCATTAGATGACAAAATGCAAGACTTTTTAGCAATTTGAAAGATAGTGCATGTTTAATTTTTTCAAAGTGTATCTACTTAGTATTTTACAAAGCTGTCTGTTGTCAGTGCTCCTTTGAATGATTACACGCTGAAGCTTTCGGTGACAGAACGTATGCTATCTTCATTATACTTTAATTAACATTACAGTAGGGACTTGAGCATTGCAACAACTATTCACGTTTCTTTTCTGCAGCCCTGGGGCCTGATCCCAATACAAAGCTGCCCATTTGCAACTGCCACCGACTGTGAGCTCCCGAACCCCTCCGACCAGGCCCTTCATTGCAGTGGGACAGGTCCTGAAGTCCTTTTCCATGTAAAATTGGCATTGACTTCTGTGGAAGTTTAGTCACTTCAGTGGGAGTTTTGCCTTCATAGCGCCTGGATTTGACCCTGTTTGTTATTTCATGTTCTTTGAAAAAAACCACAAAAGTAATGAAGATTTTCTTTCAATTTAAAAATTTAAGCAGTTATTTCAAAATGAAATACTGCCACTAGGTATACGCAGGAAGAGAATATTTGGGGATGTTGAAATATTAGATGCATTTCTAGATAGGATTTTTACAGGCTCACAGGCTTTCCTAGAAATGTGGGCACACGATTATATAATTGCGAGCTGTACAGAGGCAGAGGGGGTGTAACCTGAACTGTTTATAGTGGGTGTGCTGCCGGCCTGACACACACCCGGATTTGTCTCAGAAATCCGGCAAGGCAGACTCCCTGATGTGATCAAAATCAAAATCGGACGTCTGTCCCAGACTGACTTCCCGTGCACTCTAGATGTGGTCAGAGGTGTAACGCATGATGTACTGGAGCCCTTCGGCTGTTAGATTAAACTGCTGGTGCACCGACAGCTGAAGCCCTGACCCGAGCTGTACTCTGCTACCTCAAGTGGAGCTGATAAGGAGGTGCAGATGTACTGTACAATTTTGGATACAGGGTAAATAGGTAAATGCAGTTACTATGGAAACCTAAATGCTTTTCCATGGTGCTTTATTCCAGAGAAGCTTTTCCCAGGTGGTCACAGATCACAAAAGGGACACGTTGCACATAATTCCTGCAGTGGGCCTTTCAAAGGAAAGAAAAAAGAAATAGCAGCATTGGTGGAGCTTGTATCTCAAGAGAGTGAGTAGGACATCATCTCTCTTGGCTACGATACAGCACCTACACTTAGCGATCCTGCTGCCAGGGAGGCAGAATTAGGTAGGGTGGAGTAGGACAGACACAGTCATCTTATTTTGAGTTATTATAGCGCCCGGCACAGTGGGGTCTGGCAGTGGCTTATGGCGTTTTGGTAATGGTAGTAATTTGCATGCTTTGCCGTACGCTGAAACGCATGTTCTAAGCTGCTGCTAATAAATGCTGCAACAAAAACTCTAACCCCAGAAAAGCAGGTTTTGGTCCATTATGGGCTTCGACGAGTGATCTGTTTTCCACATGTATTTCTAACATGGTAGCTGAGCTGCTTGTCGTCTTTGGAAAGTCAGGCTGCTGATCTAAGGCAAACGACTCCTTAAACACGGACCGTAAGAGCAGGATTGTGTCTGTGGGGCCCATACTCCAGATTGTACGGGGGAAAGAAAAAAATTCCACCTTTGGCAGAAGGTAGTAAGGGAAATAAGAATATGGAAAACTCAGGTTAATTAAAAACGACACTAAGTTTTAGCTTTGCATAATTATAGCTGTGTTGGTAGGTTTAATTTAGCCAATAGTAAGATTTAGCAGCCTATATGTATTTCTATGTAAGAGTCTCCAGCATTACATTTTTAAAGTCCAACTGTAACTTGGTATCTCCAGTATGCCAGTCACACATTTCTGAGTGTGGAATACATCTGCCGCTATTATTATTTACTACTATTTTTACTGTAGCAGCGGCAATGGTCTCTGGAAAAATCATGCTCTCGTGCTAAACACTACTCATAAGTCCCAGGTCGGGAGAGCTTTTCGTCTTGAATAGTGTGGATGGTATGCTCTGTGCTCTTCATGTGACAACAAAAATACGAAGGACCTACACAGCTACGGGGAACTGCCAGCAGGAGCGTTCCCTAAATGTAAAGAAAAACTCCCTGCTCTCATCTCCAGCACTCGTAACTCTGTGTATCAGCAACGTGCTGAGGGTGCCCTTATAAACGGATGACATGAAAGCCCACAGAAAGAAGGGAGGAAATCATGGCACCAGGATCCGTACCTGCTAGCAGCGTACAGTTCCTGCTAAGCAATATAGTCCCTAGCTACAGTGCAGCATCTTCAGCCTCTGTCCCCAGAAGTAGCTAGCTGGTGGGTCGCAGATCAAGCAAATCTGGGGTTTGAGGTCAGGGAGTGGGAGAAAAGCCACTTTGTGCATCAAATACATGCAATACAGCCACTGGGGAGAGGTACGAGATGGGAGGCAAATGAGCTCACAGAGTGCAAGACCTATGCTATAAGCCTGGCAATCTCTAAAATAGCTATACTATTTAAAGAGATACCACCCTGTTCCTTAAATTACAAGGAGAGTAGAGTGCAAAACAGGAAAAATTGTCCCGTGAAATCACACCAGAAAAGTAAAATTAGTTGCAGGCAGCAGATTTACTAAATTGGTCTTCTGGTTCAGAGATTTTACAAAAATACTTATTTTCTCTAAGTAAGAGAAGTATTTATTGTTTCTAACAAAAAGGAAGAATTTCCTGCTTGTATTTTTCATACATATAAAGGAACATATTTGAAGTGGAAAAAGCATAGTCTGCAACAACGAAGCAAGAAAATAAATCAACTGCAATTTATTCTTAATGCAAACTTCAAAATAAGAGATTAACTCATTAGTTGTATTAGTTCACACTTGGAAATCTTGCATTCCTGAATGCCTAAGGATGTCATAGTGTAAATCTATTTATCCATCAGGTCCAACTGAATAAAATATACATGTGCATCTAGTATTTCACCGGGGTAAAGTTCATCGTACTTGACAATGCCTCACCATATTAAGGGTGTGGCAGTCCAGAGCTGAATTAAAATGGAAAAATGCAAACATGGCTGATAAACGTAAATAAAGCTGGAAAAATCTATGCTAGTCCCTTTTAATGCTTACAAAATTACATAAAAATAAATGTGTTGCTGGTATTTTTACTGCTAGATGGATGAAAAATATATGCACACACTAAGAGTTATCTCCAGCCGGTATAATGTGGTCTTAAAAATAGTCCTGATTTGAACACTGACTAAATTAAGAGATTTTCCAGTTTTTTCTCAGTAACTTCTCAGTACCCTCAGGTCAAATATGCTCACAAGTTTTAACTCGTAAGTTAAGGGATTTTCCTGGCTGTCAGTGGTGCAAATTCAACCTGATGTCTGGCTGACCAGCTGGATACTTTCCCTGTGTTCTCACCAAAAGAAAGTGTTCTTCAAGACAATTTAGGCCTCTGTAGTACTTGAACATTTCATTGTTGTCCAAGTATGTCTCCAGTGGCATTTGTACAATCCCATTGTGTTACTGGCATGATAAACCCACGTTTGCATCCCACAGAAGTCAATGGAATTTTATCAGATGGCCCCAGTAAGCAAAGCAACGAGTTGTTGGGTCCTTCCCTTTGCACCAGACTAACGGTGCAATATATCAGCCTTACGATCCCGTAGTGCTTGCACAGACAAAACCATGAAACCAGGCAGTGGAAATTTGGCCTACCATGGGTTGTTGAACTGTTTTCTAAAGATACTAATAACCTAATGGTCTTTTGTTTTGCATCTCTCTGCACAGGTTGTTTACATCCAACACTTTTGATGTTATTAGTGATGATGCTTTCATGGGCCTTCCTCATCTAGAATATTTGTGAGTGGACAAAAGTATATTTCCTGGCATTATTGAATAGAGTGGGTGGGCTTCCAAGTTCCAGGCATTGCTTTGACCAGAATGACTTTACGACCCGTTACAGGTTCATAGAGAACAACAGCATTAAGTCAATTTCAAGAAATACTTTCAGAGGACTGAAATCTTTAATTCACCTGTAAGTAAAGTGGTTGAATATATTACTTGGTATATTTAATACAGTAACTGAACCACTGTATTGTTGAATTTCACATTTTGATATATAGCTGTTCACATTTATGTAAGCGGTATTAATACTCATTTAATTAGAATGTTAATCTTTGTGTTTCCACCAAAGACTTCCAAACTGTGGTGTGTGTAGAAGGCCAGGACCCAAACAGCTTCCAAGCAGTACATGTTTGGCAGTAGCTCCCTGACTTTCTCTGCTCAGAGCACTGGGGATTTCCAGCTGAGCTTGTAGGAGCAGGGGGAAAGCGGGATGGGTCAGGAGGCTTGGCACTGATGAGGCGAGTCCCATTTTGGGACTTGAAGAGGAGGAAAGTGGGAGCTGTGGTCAGCACAGAGGTCCCACGGTGGTGAGAGGCTGAGGGATGGACACACGCCGCTTCCCAAGGACCCCAGTCTGGTGTGGATCCAGGAGAATACTACAGCCATTCCTGGGACAGGCCATCACTGTCGGTACCCCTGTCCACTTCAGCCACTAACCGTATCCAGCAGAATTTGACCAAATCAAAATTCCCACCCAGAACAATTTTAAATGGAAGAGTTGCAACATGACACATTTATTATGACTTACTGATCCCCTTCTTCCACTTAACTGTAGGGCATAGCTGCCTTTAGACTCCAGCAGGGTTGGCTTCAAAGCCCTGCACTGCACCCTGTCCTCTCCTGTACGCGAGCAAGAGCATCCCACGGTCGGGATCCGTCACGCACTGACACCGGGGTCCCCTTAACATTCCTCGTGTTGCTGCTCAGCCCTTCGGCTGTCCTGGAAACACGGCCATCCCTTGCCCTCCGACATGCTGCAGCCCCCTTGCTGCATTAGCCGAGAAGGGAAATCGGTGAGAGGCACCCGGGGTGCTAACGTGGCTGTTAGCCATGCTCACACCAGCGGAGGCAGTTCTCACGCTGTGCTCAGCAGGTGAAACGCACGCTGGCAACAAATACCTGTAACATTGCACTGCAAACACAAGAGTAGCATCCTCATGCTCCGAGCTAGCAGGACAGTTTTTAGACAGGCTTTTGTCTCTTACCTTACATCAAGTTAACCTTTAGCAGTAGTTTTATTTTAGCAAGCCATAAATTTATTGAAAATACAATATGTACTGTAAGAAAACATTAAAAAATACAAAAATACCGTAAGAAAAGGAGACTAAAACATCTGGGGTGTGCCTGACATGGGTTTACACCCAGCCCTGAGCGTTCGCATTCTGAAGCATTCATCTTGTGGTGTGTGCCATAGGCAGGGGAGTGGATTCTGACCTTTTGGCCTTAATGCAATAACCTCCAAGAGGGTTTTAAAACAGGCTCATTTAACTTTTTCTTTCATGTATTTTGACACAGGAGAGAAAGCAAAGGTTCTTTTTCAAATAGTTAATGCATAAATGTAATAGTTGAATTGCAATTCGCCATATCCTTCACCACGTAGTAAATGTACCATAAAACACTTTACTCTTCCCTTTTTGGTCAGAACAGACAAGACTCACAGCTGGCTGAAACCAAGCCTGCTGTGCCTGCTCGCGTAGATGAAGTTACTTACAGAATGGCTCTAGGTCTGAGGAAGAGGAAAGAAAGAGGAGGGGGAAAAAGGTATATAAACAGGATGTGTACATCCCATAAAAATCCATATTAGAGGTATAAGCATAATTATAGTACTGTTAAAAAAGGCAGATAATTGGATAAAGCTGGTAACTGGGACCCTATCTTCAAAATATTTATGCACATGAATAGCTTTATATTCACAAACGGGTCCAGTACATTATTTATCATATTCAATTACTTATTTAGTAGCTCTTACTACCAGTGAGCAAATTGCTTTTCTAACATGGAGGAAGGCACAGTTTCTCCTCCACAGAGCGTACAGTCCAAGAGTAACATCTTGTCTTGCCTGTTATGGTGGTTTCTGGGGATGCTTCAGCAGTTTCGTAAGAGAAAACATATGCAAAAGACAGAACCACATTTGAGGAGCCACTGCGGTTTGCATGTGGGTGCATGCACAATTTTGGGACACTGATTTGCGCACCATGCTGTTACTGCACATGGAGCGCTATTCATGAAGACAATAAGAAATTTGCAGAAAATAACTGCAAAGGCAGGTCCATTAACCACAGAATGTGACTAGTTTAATCTGCTTGCAGAACCACTCCCCACCCTTCGGGGAAAATTGCACATACATGTTAAGAATAATCATTTGGCACCCTGAGGCATTTCTCATTTAAAAAACAAGAGCGTACTTGTGTACATAAAATATATTAAAAAGAATCACAGTAAATAAGCATACAAATGAGTTCCATGAAGTTAGAGATGAACTTTGTTCTATTTATTCTATTCCCTTCCTTTTCATAACATAACTTTTGCAATGCAGTAAGTTACCCAACATTTGTATTTTTATAATGCAATTAACTTTGATAATTATAGTGTGTATATCTATATAAAATATATATATAAAATATATATAAAATATATACATAAATATATATATAAAATATAGTATTTTATCTTTACGCAGCACAATTTATTTTCTGCTCAGAGTAGATTTAAGAACAGAAAAATTAAAGAAAAATAGCTTTTTTTTTAGTAATTTACTAACAAAGTCAAAATCTTACAGTTAGGATTGGTCAATAATTTCTATGCACAATACATAATTTTGATTGCATTTCTTTCAGAACTGTGACCATAAGTTTAACTGCATGTTTGATTCAACCTTTACTCTCTAATTACAAACCAAATACCACGTACAGCACCATCTAGGCAAGCCAGTGTTTTCTAATATATAAGTATGCTTTTTAACAGTGGAATATAAAATGCATAATTTTCATCCAAAAATTGGCAAATCCATAAACCTTGTGTAAATTTTTCTGTCAGTCATATTGCCATGGCAGTGGTGAACCACTGCTACTTCCAAGTACACCATCACTTTCTCTTTGCTATATAATAATATATAAAGAATATATATGGCATTAAACCTGCCTCAGCTTGCAAGTCTGCTTAGCTTTCTCCATATGACTTACCTGACTTTTAAAGAATTGCTCTTGAGCGTAAAATGAAGCGTAAGTGAAGCACATGATACATACACCAAACAGTGTTACAATCAGATATACTTTGAAAGTGGTGAAGTCAGAATGGACTAATGGCATCATCCCGTATTTACTATTCCTGATAAGGCAAACAATTTTAAATGAGGCAGCAGACCTGGTACGTCTGGGTCTGTTCTTGAATTCAGGTATATGCCTAAGTGGCTTTGCTTGGCTAGAGAAATTGTAGTTAATAAATAACTTTTATGTTTACAAGCAATAAGTCTTACTAGCTACAGATTCTAACTAGGGTCTTAAACTAGAATGATTTCTTTCCATTTTCATTTCTTCTCATAAGTAATAAATAATTTTGTTAATCAAAAGAGGCGTAAGCTGTAGCCTACAACATTATTCTTTTCCTGTCATGCCCTCAATGACATCTCAGATGAACCCAGACCTTTGGTGGACTCACACAGATGTGTCTGACTGAAATGTAATATATTGCTTGTTCAAAGCCTGCTCACATTTCATCATCACTTCTACTGCGTAGAATACTTGCTGAATTTAAATGAGTTTTCCCAACATTAAAAACTGGGAATTAACAGCAGTTTTTTGCTGGTCTCGTACATATATATACACACACACACACACACACGGACATTCCAGGAAATAAATTCATGCTGATCAGCAATTTCTTGACTATTACTGCATATTTCCAAAAACTATGAGCTAAAGTTAAGTCCAACAGAATTACACCTAGTATTAAGATTTTCCTTCCAGAAGAGAGAGAAGAAGGTGGGGAAACTGCAGTAATATGAACACCATGTATTGGTATCTCATAAGGAAAACATCAGTAGGTCCAATCATGACTAATTGTTTTAAAATAATGGTGTTGGCAAAACACCAGGGGTGATTGCACGTTTTACCCTGCTAAGTGAAGTACTGTAAATGCTGCAAGGCTGCTGAAGAGTGAGAAAGCAGAAGGAGGCATGGCATTTTCGTGGAAGAAAAAGTCACAGAGTAAATGAGCTATTCGTAAAAGCAATCTTTTAGAACTGCGTGCTGGAGAATACCAGGGTTCTTTACCTTAAGAAAAAAAGCCCCACACATTATTACACCTTGCAAAAACGTGTAATTTCATGAATTAGCACTGATACTGAAGTGTCTTCTTTTACAGGAGTCTCGCAAATAATAATCTCCAATCGCTTCCAAAAGACATATTCAAAGGCTTGGATTCTTTAACAAATGTGTAAGAAAGCAATTAATTAATCTATTAATTATACTAAAAATATAAAGAGGTGATTTTAGAGACATTCTGAGTAACAATGCAAACCGATAGCCAGTAATGGGATCTTACTACTGGGTAGAGACTACCCAATATGGGTAGGCTTAGTTTTTGTCTACTGTTGTTGATAATTTGCTTTAGTTTTGAATATTCCACCAGTTATGAAGATAAGTAATATTGTTAGTAGTTAATGTAAGAGACGTGCATGTTCATTAAGACTGAGTGAATAAGAAGGAAGTCTCCTTAGGGATGCATGAGAGAGCATGGCATGAGGGGAAGGTGGAAGATGTTTAATGGACTAACGTTTCCATGTGCAAATAATTTCTGGGAAGGCTATCTTTTATCACAAAAGCATGTGTCTTAGGAAGTACCATATCCCATACTAAATCTAATTGCAACCAAACCAAAACATGAACTTGTTTAAATATGTAACTTAATACCAGTAAAAATACAAAATATAGATAAAGAGATAAACCCTATAGTTGCTTCACTGAAATATGTCCTGTTTACAACACACCAAATTCTGGTTCACCTGATTTGGGATAACGAGCACAGAACATCCTTTGCCTGCTCCCTGTATTAACAAGGTAGGCTGAATTCGTAGGGTAGAGCTGCAGTAGTAAGACGTGGAGATGGTCAGTGTATCTGGTAGCATTACTTGGCATGACTGATCACGGCCAGGTGGTTACACAGTCTGGTCCTGGCGTTTGCCCGCTCCTGCACATACAATCAGAAATCTAACTGAAGACAGCTGTAAAAGACTTGAACAGAACTCCTTTGCTTGTGTCTCCTAAAGCCCTAAATAAGTATTATATCTAAAGGAGATAGCAAATACTGAACGGCTGACCATCGGGTTACATTAATTCCAGTTTTGTTATCTAGAAAGCTCGTATTGGGAAAGGGTAATCCAAAAGAAACAACCTCCTGAAATATGGGGCCAACAGTTTAGCTGGCTTTTCTGTACCTGTAAACTTGGGGAAATCAACAAAAATTTCCTACTAATCATAAAGTTAAGTTCTTCATTACCTTAATATAATTAAATCTGTGTGGGTTCTCGTATGTAGATTTAACTGTGGGTCAGGACAAATTAAGTCAGGAAGGCATCAACTGAGAATAAGCAAGAAGGCACATTATTTAACAAGATTGCAGTTTGTTGTTGTCCTGCAAGGAGGAATACAGCTGACTACTTATTTTCACTGCGTGATTTATTTGTTGTAGAGATCTTAGAGGCAATGCATTTAACTGTGACTGCAAACTGAAGTGGTTAGTGGAATGGCTGGGCAGCACCAATGCAACAGTTGAAGACATCTACTGTGAAAGCCCACCAGAATATAAGAAGCGCAAAATCAATAGCCTCTCTCCGAAAGAATTTGATTGCATTATTACAGGTAACGTGCTTCAAATTATTTAATCATGTTAAATTAAAGTCAAAGCTATATATTTTTTTATTCTAGGGTCCATTCTTGCAGGAAGTCTGCATACTGGATGGAACTTCCACTAAAATCAGTATGAATTCTGTGCAGGTGTAAGTCTGACATGCAAGTCACTTGGGAGTGGGTCTTATATTGCAGCTTCTACTCAGACTTAAATACGCTATATAAGGATTCAGAGAACTGGGACATAAAACAGCACTTCTTTTAATTGAGAAAGACTGAAAACGAAGTTGCAGTGCTCCTTTATCAACAGGAAAATTGGACTAGTGATGAAATGCTGTAATTTGTAATAAATTGGTTAAAAGCATCTGTTAAGGAGACGTTTTTTCAGTACAGTATGGAAAGTATCTCGGTAATTATTGTATGTTGTGTGCACTTTTCCAGAATTTGAAGTTTATCAGTCCCTGCCATACCAATCTCTGTCAGTAGATACTTTCTCATACATGAATGATGAACACGTGGTTATTGCTCAGCCTTTTACCGGAAAATGCATCTTTCTTGAATGGGACCATGTAGAAGTGATGTTCAGGAATTACGACAACATTACAGGTATGAACACTACTCAACAAGTAACATTACAACAGCTGATCCAAAAAGTGGTGCTAACCCTGTCTTTTACTTTTCTTTTTATAGGTACTTCAACTGTTGTGTGTAAACCTATAGTTATTGAGAGTCAGCTGTATGTCATTGTCGCACAGCTGTTTGGAGGCTCCCACATATATAAAAGAGATATTTTTGCTAATAAGTTTATAAAAATTCAAGATATTGAAATTCTTAAAATCCGAAAACCCAATGACATTGAAACTTTCAGGATTGCTGAAGACTGGTATTTTGTTGTTGCAGACAGTTCAAAGGCTGGTTTCACCACAGTTTACAAATGGAATGGGAATGGATTTTATTCCCATCAGTCTCTGCACGCCTGGTACAGAGATACTGATGTGGAGTATCTTGAAATATCTGGCAAACCACATTTGATTCTGTCAAGTAGTTCCCAAAGACCTGTAATATATCAATGGAACAAAGGAACAAATGAATTTGTTAAGCGTTTTGATATCCAAGATATGGAAGATGCATATGCAGTGAAACATTTCAAAGTGAAAGAGGATGTATACATTTGCTTAACAAGATTTATTGGGGACTCTAAAGTAATGAAATGGGGTGGTTCGGCATTTTTGGATTTACAAAGGATGCCATCCCGAGGGTCAATGGTATTCCAACCGCTTCAGATAAGTAATTATCAATATGCCATTCTTGGAAGTGATTATTCTTTCACTCAAGTCTATTATTGGGATGCTGAAAAGGCAAAATTTGTGAAGTTTCAAGAATTAAACGTACAGGCACCAAGATCTTTCATACATGTCTCCATCGATAAACGAGATTTTCTCTTTGCTTCAAGTTTTAAGGGAACTACACTGATTTATAAACATGTCATAGTTGACTTAAGCGCATGACACTCATAATTCTGAGATTACATCAGACTTTCTACCATAAGTGGACAAAATGAACTAAATGCATGATGACTCTCTTATCTTACTTCCAAATGAATGCCTTTAAAAGTTGAGATTGCTAGAACAAAGTATTACTAGTATCTTCATCTTTAATTGTCAAGTCTAGTGGTGTTGGAAGTTGCATTTTTTTAACAAAAAGAAATTAAATTAACTGTTCTTTGCATCCACAGTATGTAAATATGTGTGCAACTGCATCTGTTGCTATAAAGAATATTAAGATGTACTTTTCCATTTATTTATTCACCTGTTTGAAAGAACTGCCAAATAAAATGTTTACATTTTGTGTCTTTCACATTCCAGATATTATTTGCAGGTGATACTTTTTATTTGTGTATATATTATACACATATAAAATAAACCCAAGAAGGCATATTGCCCAATGCAGTGTCATACTGCATGGAAGATGCACAATATCGAAGGTCAGGTGGGTTTTACACACAACAAGGAGTTCTTGGTAAAAATACAGCATTGAACCCCAGTTCTATAAATTATCACCTGGACATATTCTTGCATTTATGTGAAGCTTTGCTGATTTAAACAGGACTCCACTCAGAAAAAAGCGTTCAGTTATATAGACCTGGTTGTAGGATGGGGCTTTGTACTGTGTAGAGTACCTGATGTTCTAAAAATTTACAAAGAAATCAACAGAATAAAAGACAATGTGAAGGTCTGTTTTTCTCCACCTCACGCTGAAGCAGCACAGAACGAATCGCTGGTATAACACTGGGGCTGTTACTGTGCCGGAAGCTAGAAGCACAGCTTATTTTTCAGCTAGCATCATTTCTGTATCTGAACTGTCACACATCACTTGCATGAATTCTGTGTGTCCTGTCAAGTCTTTCCACTGTAATTGCAATCATTTAATCTTCAATGAATTTATTCATTATTCTGAATGAAGCTAGTGAATGTGAAGTCATTTTTTCCACTATTCTGCAATGAAGTTTAGTAACAGATACTTCTGAAATTAGGGAACTTTGAATGCGGCAGGACAAATTCAGTTGGTGTAGCATATGCAACTCCAAGAGAGCTACCTATATCCGTTAAATTACACCAAGTCTGAATTTGGCATGAAAATCGACTACAAACTCAAAGTTAAAATAGTCTTTTGTGTACATACATCTAGTGCATCACTTGTGAGAAACCTATACTGCTGCTGAAGATCATTTGGTGCAGCTCAGGAAGAGAGCTCAAGTCGATTTTAGACACCTTTGCACTTCACTTGAAGTTATCAAGCCTTGTGCTCCAGTGCCATCTTTAACATATACACATGAATACTGTGTATGTTTATACACATTTCTAACATTCACAGACGTTGACTGGCAAATAAGACTTATACTACATGTGTCAGCTAATCACACAAGTCGATTCTGCTAGCTGGCTGCTCCCTGTACTCACAGAGACCCCAAAAACGGCAGAGCATTATGGTGCTGTTGAGAGCACCCGCAGCAGAAAAAATGTTTTCATTAAGAAAAAAGACATAATGTATATTTTAAGAAGCCAGTACTAAACAGTATGCTTCTGTAATAAAGAATAGAGGTTTTTTTATTAAATGTTATTTGAAAAGAAAAAAATCCCATGTGAACAATACTACTTTAATAAGTTAATTTTTCTGATGCCTTTTTATCCATGGCTGCCTATGCTTTGGTCGGTATTTGGCTTAACAACCACCTATTCCATAAGTATTTACAGTGTGACTATAAAGATTTTAAGCTATGTTTCACAGTTGAAACCTCCAAATTTTTTCTTAATAAATACATTTCCAAAAACCATCACTTGCTTGACAGGTTTCCTTTATCAATTTTTTGCGTTTATATAAGCATGATTTCAAACCCCAGATGAACCCAAATAATCTCTTTTATTGTTTCTCAATGTTGGCTTCACATCTGTGATGGCCAGCTCAGTTTGTCCATCTCTTCTTCAATCCACCTTGCATGGCAAAGGAATGAAATGGAAAGTCAAGAACCAATCTCCAATCTACCAGCAAATCATGAAGTGTTTTCTACTTCATCTTGTCTTTTGTTTCGGTCTTCTACTTAAGGTCCTATTGAATTATGTGCACTGATTTTGATCTGATTTCTCCAATTATACTTGCCTACATACACTCTCTATCAAATTATATAGATAATGGCTATGTATCCTTCTCATTATGGACATATTATGGACATCTGGCTGAGTTTAAGTGGAGTTGGATAACCTTGCTAATCCGCTACCAACATTTACTTACAACCACTGTACCCCAATACCAGGGTCCTCACATTTGCACCTTGAGAAGGTTATGTTTCGTAGAGCTGTATTTCAAAGCCAGCCAGACACATGCCCTATGCTGTAGTAGTGCTATGATTATTTTCCTGAGTTAACTTATTCTGAAATAATATGATGGACTTACGGGAATTCACTGTTACTCTTGTGTTTAAAGGAAGAGTTTAAAAGCCTGCAAGGCTGTGAGTCGCTAGAATTTTACATTCATGATACCTGTAAAACTAGCCACGGTATGGTGGAGGGTGGTAAGAAATTAATCTGCTGGGTTAATCTGCTGAAGTGCGCAACTCTGGTTTCTCCTTCAGGAAATTTTACCTGTAGTCAAGCACTAATGATTTGGGAAGTTCTTAAAGCCTACGTCATTTCTAGGTGGTCAACTAATGACTATAAAATGCTGAAGCTAAACCTGCTCTCTTTTGAAAATCCCTTTCTCTAGTCAATTTATGTCAGGTGGAGGTTCACAGGGACTACAGCAGGTTTCTTATTGTGCAAGTACAGCATTTCATTGCACCACATAAGGAACTGGGGTATTTTTAGAACAGAACTCATAACCCTTAACGCAGAAGAGCGTAAGGGCTCATTAGGCGGCTCCCTGTGTTGTCTCTTCCTAATTTCAGAGACTGGACATTTTAACAGCAACTCTGAGCACAAGGCCATATTCCGTCCTGGTTCTCTGCTCAGTATTCCTTCTGGTGTCAGTGGAAGTCCCAGACAAAAGCTAAAATAGAACCTTTTATCATATATACATTGATACTTTTTAAAAATGTTTAAAAAATCCCTTTCTTTCAGCAAAGTCTATGTTACTTGCGGCTGACTGGTTGTCTTCTGTGGTTGTAATGGATTTTCTAAACTCCCTGATCGTTTTGTTTATGACTGACAGAGTATGTAAAGTACTAAAAGTATTATAGAAGATAGTATTGAAGGTTATTAATGGATACTGCTGATCCTTGATGCTGCTTAATCATATTAATGTCTAAGACAGAAAAAACTGTTAACTGAATTGTATTGTATTCCTACAACTACTTCATTATATTTTTAATGAAGCACAAATATAAAAGAATATACACTTCTCCACTCTGGAAGGGAGATAAAAAATACATTCAGAATACCTGATATTACACCCTGTGTAGCTTTTTTTTCTTTGTCTGTTGTAATGTCTAGGACTTGCAAGTTTTTTGTTTCTACTTATTTTCCATTGAAAAAATTCCAAAATGCACTCTTCCTACTAAGGAGAAAATTCGGTAAGGAAAAAATCTCGTTCTGCAAGGTAACAAAACAAACAGAAATAGGGACAAATTGTATTATGGGTTTGGAGTTGCATTTTAATTACAACTTCTCTTAATTATCTTATTTTTTAACTTTATTTGAAGGGGTTATAACAGCCATTCAAAGTACACTTGAGGATGGGAAACAATTATTAGCGTAGTTAATAATATGTGTGATATGCTTTGATATATTCTAGTGGGAAGCTAAATGTCTAACAGCTGTATTTATGTATATGAGCATTACAATATATTGTGTTAGTATTCAATGGAAAATAAAGAATATTTAAATGATAGAAGTAACAAACAGTCCTCAGACTGTTGATGAATGCTACTAATAACAGTACCAAGAGAAAGGAGAGAAGTCAGCACGCCCAAAATGTTACAACTAGGGACAAAACAGAAGCCCACAGCAAGTCTCAAGAGTCTGGGAGTCTTCCCTTTCGAGGAAGTATTTTCCTTACCATGAAACACATAATGTACTCCTCCTCAGCAGGGACCCCTGAAAATCCAGATGATTGAAATATAGCAAGAGGCTTACAAACTTCACGCGCTACAGCCGTGATCTCAATTTGTGGCAATTTTTCCTTTTGACATGTCCGTTACATCAGTCTCAACAGTGGTGACACAAATGGAGCGGTAAGCAGGCTACCGCCCACCGAAAGGGCCAGGGCCCTGCCAGGGCAGGACAGAAGTTAAGCCAGGTTCAGCAGATGGAAAATGCAAACCCAAACACTCAATTCACTCAGCTGTTAATGCCTCCCCCACTGCCTAGCAGGTTTTCTCTCCAATTCGTTAATATGTATTGCAAACACTTCCAGCTACCTTTCACATGCCTGCAAGCCTTCTCCTCCCATACTTGCTGATCTGGAGACCTGAGCGTGGCAGTAAAGCTGTGATTTAGACTCCTATTGATCAGAATGGCTAAACATGTTTTTGTGGTCGGGAACTAACCGACAAATGTTGAGGTCTTGGGGAGTCGATGCCTCAAGACCGAGCTGCAGTACACTGCCTGACTTACTGCTAATGGCAACTTTTCTTCATTACTGATGACTCTGAATTCTAATGGCTGGTGTGACAGGCATGTCTCTGTTTATAGTTCACTTAAACAAAGTGCTCAGAGGCCAACCTAACCCTATTCCTATTCAGGAATTTTCCTGAAATGAACTATAGCTACAAAGACCTCCAGTGTGCTGTACAGAAGCAGTGTTGTATTTGTGCTTTGGGACTTTGAATTTCTCCAATTAGTTATGCTAGTGTAATACTTCTGTCTTCAAATCTGTTACACTAGAAAGCAATTTGCCCCCAAATACGCATATTTATATTCATATAATTGTTTATTTATTCTCCAAATAAACTGAAGTGGATGATGGCAATAATTATGTCACTGTTCCCAATCTCCCATTCATCAAATCGATTTTTGAATTCTCAAAAGTTGTTTTCAACTCAGCCTTACTTTATGCTTCCTACTGAATAATTTCAATTGAAAAAGGACTTTCTGACCCAGTCTCACTTCCTGCTTGAAGGCCTGGATAGCGACAGCAGTATGTTAGCAAGTTGTCAACCTGCCCAGATGGTGAATATCCAAGAATGCTGAAAGAGCTTCAGAATAAACAGGCTGATCTGCTAAGAATACACAGTCCTTCATTAAAAACCATTTATGTGCAAAAGAACTGGAAGTAACAAATATCATGTCTATTTTTATAAAAAGTTCATGGGATAATCAGCAGAGGTTCACACTAGTGAGGTCCGCATTTATATCTGGCTGAATGTCTGCAATGATAATCGAAAATGGAAGTGTAAAATTTCAGGAGAAAGCAGGTAACTAAACAAGCAGGACAGGCTGACTAGTGAAGTTCAGGGTCCAGAAATGCAAAATATTATACATAGGCAAGAAATGCTCACAACATTTAAAATTAGCAGTAAAGAAAGACAACTTACTGTTGTGAACAACTCAGCAAGACACTGATCTCAATACACAGCTACAGGAAAAAGCAAATAATGTTACAACATGGGCAGGATAGTAGGGAGAATACAACACCCCATGTTACGGCAAATCAATGCTGTTGCCTTATCTGAAATATGGCATGCAGTACTAATGTAGCCATCTCAAAAAACACACTGCAGAATGATTAAGGACTCAGGGAAATGTGGAAAAACTCATTGAAGGCGTGGAACAAGATGACACTCAACTTCAGCAAACACCAAGCCATAAACCAAAATACTTTCCCCCCCCAATTAAACTGTGGCAATCATTGCAATATGCAGTTGTTGAGAACAAGAACATGGCATTCTGAAAACAGTCAAACATGAAAAAATTACATAAAAATTGTTTTTCTCTTTTTTTAGTACGTAAAATACTTTCTACTCATTAGGGAAGAGGAGGTTCTTTGGACTTCTGTCAGAAGCATCTGGCTGTAGACATTTCGGACAAGAGGACAGCCAAGCAGCTGGATAATGAATGTGCTCCAGTGTGGCATTTCCTATTTTCAGTCCTTGAGACATATTGCTCAGAAATTAGCTCAACTTTGTTGCTGAGATTCACAAAATAAAATATATAAGATGTACATATGAATTAGCTGTTCAGAAGCATTTACAACACTGAGAACATGAACACTGAAAAAATCTGGAACATACCAGCAACATATATTTCGAGGATGTCAACAAAAAGAAAATTTTGGCAAACTATTTGCAAGCGCATGAAAATGTAATTGCACAACTTTGGCTGGCTTCAGCTATGTAAGTCCCTTGGGAAGAACAGAACTCAGCCTTTTTATAAGCTTATTATTAAGAGCTGAATATTAGAGCTGTAGAAATACTAGTTGCAAAGTACCTTATGATTAACCAGGTAATGGTATTGCCCTGTGAGGGAGTAATTTCTAAAACACAGGAACAGATCACCAATTTTGGGAAAAAAACCAAACACACAAAGAAATAAATAACCCCAAATTTCACAATTTCCAAATAACTGTGGAATCTGTACTGCTCCCTTCTGTCCTCCATATATGATAACATAATGATGCTGCCCATTCAGGAAAAAGATCCGTAAATATGTTGCTCCAGAGTGCAAAACAAAGGAAGAAAAAGGACAAAGCTGGAACAGAAACAATAGTTTGTGGTCAGGAAATCTGTTTAGTTTTGGAAGGTTTAATTACACCTGTGAATGTCTAAATTTTCTGATATATAGAACATTACTGAAAAGAGAACATCCTCTAAATGTTCACATTTGAAGGCATTAGCTACCTGGATTATAAACTGCAAACACCAATAAAAATCCACTGCTTTTAAATAATCCATATGTGCTGGCATTAGTCCAGCCTTAAGCCCTATCTCTAACTTCTCCTCAGCACTATTTAAGATAACAGTAACTCCTTCAAACTAAACTCACTTCAAGGCTGAGACCAAGAAAAAATATCTGGTATAGCAGCTGCTAGGAAAGCTCTGCCTTTCTATACAGGGTTCTGGAGTACATCAAACTGCAACAGCAGTACGATAATCATATTGTATTAGCTTGAACCAAATAGGAAATGAATGCTTGTTCCAGAATTATAACTCATTTCAGAATTTCTGTAAAGTTATTTTGAGAGCAGTGACACTATCAAAGGATCTAAGAATAAGAAAAAAGGAAGCTAATTTCAACTGCTTCTCAAAAAATCCTACTACTGGGGTGGTTGTGACTGTTTTCTAAAAGTATGCACAAATGTAACTGAGTAAAATTGCAAAATAATCAGTTAATTCAATGACATGAACTGTAAAGTGCACCTGGCAAGAGTATTCCAAAGAAACTATGCTACAGTGATATCGCTGTATACAACCAAAGCACTCGTGAGACAGAAAATTGCAAAGTTCTGTTTCCCCGACTGAGAGTACCTTGTCGCCCTCCTTGTGCCTGCGCAAAGAGCAGGCAGCCCGGAAGCGGCGCTTGGAAGAAGGGAACAAGCTCATGTGTGCCGCAACAGCGACAATGTCCTTGAAGTACAGCCACAGACCGGAGGCACTCCTCCCAGAGACAAGGACAACACAGCAGGGTCTCGAGGACGCCAGCTCTTGCATTTCGGAACATTCCCAGTTTTCCTGGTATTTCAGAGGGAGTAATCAGCTTGCATGTGTCATCAAACCCAAGCTCACTTCGTGTCCACTTGCTGGGGAGCCAGGAACAGATTGCAGAGGGATCAGCACACTCTGCAAAAGCTTGGTCAGCCCATTCCTGAGGGGCTGCCACACTGGCACTGTTAGCAGGATCTGAGCTAGCTGAGGTTACAGGGACATAAAAATAACCACGCGGAGTTAGACCAGGGTTCATGTGCTCCAACATCCCGCCTACTTGGCCAGAAGTGATGCTTATTAAAAAAAAAAAAAGAGAGAAAGAGAGAATGGGAAATACAGCATGACGACTTCCCAGGATACCCTCTTTGCCTCCAGCAAGGAAGGAAAACCATGCTTCCTGCCTTCAGAAGTATTCTTGTGGACAGCAAAATGCCTACAACTGGTACATTCTGCATCCATGGTAGGAGCAGGGTTTTCTTCCATAATGAGGAATGCAGTTCTGCATTGCAGCTCTTGGAGGTAACGAAGGCACGCTGACTTCACTTAAAAAATAATGAAAACTAAAAAGACCCCACCTGTATATGTGACTCTGACAAATGGAAAGGGTTTTAAAACCCGTGTCACAAGGTTTTCCCCCCGTGACAACAAGTTAGGCTTGCAGTTCAGATCATTCCCATTTGAACATACCAGTACAAGCAGATTGAGAGG
The DNA here is from genome assembly GCA_034782735.1 of Sagittarius serpentarius. Taxonomy (NCBI): domain Eukaryota; kingdom Metazoa; phylum Chordata; class Aves; order Accipitriformes; family Sagittariidae; genus Sagittarius; species Sagittarius serpentarius. Next base: position 23,872,697 of record JAVKLA010000093.1, on the reverse strand, counting down.
AGCGGACATTGCACGAGCATGTCAGAACAAGATGAGAGGTGCACGGGATGAATCACGTTAGTGTTTTACATATATTGTATGTTTATATAATTACAGAACATAAATACATTTTTATATAAATATTATATCATTCATATATATAAATATATATGTGACAGAGTTCCAATACACTAATACTGATCCATCACCTGTGACAAGGCTATGTACATTGTACGTAAATTTTGTTCTGGGGAAAAGTAGAAGCCAAGGAAGAATAATCTCCTTCAAGTAAGGCATGTAAACGAATGCTTAATAATTCGCAGGAGCTGCATGTAAGGAAGGTTCCCCCTTCCTGCCCTGCAGAGCAGCCCCAGGCAGACAGCTTACAGGATAGGAAACGTACTGTACAAGTGCCAAGAAATGCAGCTGATTGAAATCGTTCCCTCCCCTTCTGTGAAGATAAACTATACATTCAGTCATTCCTATTGCTGTAAAAAATCAGTTGACAGTGAAAAAATATAATTGAACAAATTATCTTCTTTTAATGGCCACAAATGCCATCATAGAACGGAACAAACCAAACCAAACCAAACAAAAATGATCAGTGGCAACCGTGAGCAATTTCTGCTTTCCTTCACTCCTCCTTGGGAGCTCTAACACTCAATTGCACTCAAGCTGTACTTCTACTATCTGATTTTTGTACTGTGCTGCCTGCCAGAAAAGAAATCTCTGGAAAATCACCGCAAACTTTAAAGTTATATAATTTTTTATTTCTCTTTCTCTTCTCTCCACAGTGTTGACTGCTATGAAGAAAGAAAATACTTGCCCTTGTCTATTACTAATTCTCTAAATGAGTAATTCAGAAAGACCATGTATTTCATGATTACATTATTTCTATTCAAGCATGTTGCAGAATGGTAACTGATAGCTGCTGCCTACTCCTGTTTTCTCTATCTATAGTTCAAAGAATATCTGCCCTTCCCTCTTCCAAGCCCTTTGGCTTTGCTAGCTGTGTAGAACAAGCTTATACAGCAATCTCTGCTATGCGTAAGTGGCAATTTGCACTAAATAACAGGACAAGTTCCTAGGTGATATCCAAGAACTCCTCCAAGGAAGACATGGAAAAAAACAAAGTTATCAAAATTGCCAAACACGATTTTTTGAAAGATCCAGAAAGTGGGATGGATTTGGGAAATAATTTTAAATGAAAAAGATGTTGGGGGCTGAAAATATTGAAACATTAAATTTAGGTATTTCCAAAATAAAGCATTTTACTTTGGAAATACCTAAATTAAAGCAACTACCAGGAGGAGATGCTTACCAGGAGAAGCACTTACCTAGGGCAATGCATACATAAATGCTAGCATGCTTATTTCTTCTCTTCTATACATCAAATGCCATCAATCTTTGTTTGTTTTTTTTCTGGATCCCTTGTTCATTTTCTCTTATTTTCTTTTTGTTCACTGTGCATTTCTGTGTGCACTGGATAATATTACCCTTTATGAGTAAAGAGTTATTCAAAGGGAACAGAGCTTTAGTTAGTTTTACAGCTAATCTGATAATGTTCTGCATTCCTAGCAATAGTACTGACATATCAGATCAGAAAGTACAGTAAGGGAAAGGGAACATGCCAAGGTTGCAAGCTCTTCACTGCCTAAATGGCCCAAATAAAGAGCTGAAAAAGGAATTATGACAGTTCCTGTGTTACAGCAAATCCATGTGTGATGGGTTGACCCTGGCTGGACATCAGGTACCCACCAAAGCTGCTCTATCACTCCCCCTCCTCGATTGAACAGGAGAGGGAGAATATAATGAAAGGTTTATGGGTCGAGATAAGGACAGGGAGAGATCACTTAACCAATTACTGTCACGGGCAAAACAG
>JAVKLA010000093.1:23851295-23863868 GCA_034782735.1 Sagittarius serpentarius | reverse complement strand
GAGTCGGCGAGGCGGGGCGCGGGGGGTGGTGGTGGTGGGGTGTGTGTGTGTGTGTGTGTGTGCGTGTGTGTGTCAGCGCCCTCCTGGCTGGGCTCCCCGTTCTCGGGGTGACTTTGCCGGCGGGGCGGAGGGAGAGGCACCGGGGGCACCGGGGCTCAGCGGCCGCGGCGGCGGGGCGCGGAGCGAGCTCGGGCGGCCGCAGAGTGGGGGCCGGGCACCTGTGCCGGCCCCGCCGCGGGCGGCAGGCTGCAGTCTCGCCGCCTCCGAGCCGTCCCCGGCTGCGGCGGCTCACACCTGCTGCCTGGCGGGGGGTGGTGGGGGGGACGCCGGGCCCCCGGCGAGCGTGTTCGGCCTCGCCCTCTTCCCTCCCACCTCGTCTTTACCGGACGAGCCGGCCCCTGGCGAAGAAGTGAAGCGGCAGGCACGACCTCCTGCTTGTACGCCGGGCTGGGCTCGGGCCCGGCCCCCGGCCCCCGGTGCTTCCCCCCCCGCCTCCGCGCCCCGGGAGCGGGCTGCTGCTCGCTCGCTTCTGCACGTAGGGCTGCGAGAGCCACAAACCCGCTGCCAAATACGCAACACGTTTTTGTGAGTTTAATGCGACTTCCTTTTAAAACATAAATGCCATCTTAAAATAATTTTTGAAGTTGTTACCTGAAGTACTTTAGCATGTGTAGTTTTTGAACAACTTCACTGAAAACGTGTTTGTCATTAAATATGGACTATAATTGATTTTCTAGCAGAAAATAAATAAAATGGCAATCTTTGTTAGCTAGTGAGCTTTGGAGAGGCCAGAAGAGATAGCATACTTCAGTGAAATTCACATTAGTATTACTTCTGAGGCAAAGCTTGGGAAAAAAAACGGTATTTGAAATTCTGAGAAACTTGCATTTGTTCACCAAAAAATACTGTTTGGGGTTTTTTTGGGGGGGGGGTTGGTTTGTGGGTTTGGTTTTTTTTTTTTGGTACTCTGTCTTGCAAAATGTTGAGTCAGTGGCTGAACTTTATGAATCATGCCTAGATCTTGTCTGCATGACCACGATTAGTTCATATGCAGGCTGTTGTGCTGCTGGCGCTTTCCTGAAGTTTGTGAGAGAGCTGTTGTTCTGCTTCTTACACTGTGAAGAACAGATCACCCTCTTCTGGCTCTCCTGAAGGTCCAGGAGAATCATCTTCTTGCTGACCACCTTCCCTATAGCCAGTAGCCTTCTGCCTCTGCTACTGTTCTCAAGATGCATGTATGTGAGAAGTGTGATTTTCTTCACTGTATACGTTTTGCAAGTATAAAAACTGTTTGCAAGAAAGCACGGCATTAAAACGCAAACAAAAAGAATTTACACAGAAAATGGTGTGCAGTGGGAGGCATTTGACTAGGGCTTAAAACAGGGGTGGAAGATTGTTTGAAAGCCTTACATGTGGAGATGGCCAGGGAATAAAATTGGAAAACCATATCTCAGATCTGTAGCCACTCATAAAAGAGGACTTGGGTACTACTTTTTCATTTTCAGACTGCTACACTTTTTTAAAAAAGCATGAGTGCCTGAGTATTTTGATGGTGTTGGGCTAGTGTTGGAGGCTTAATATTTTGTGGGGTGGGAGTGTTATCTTAACCCAACTTTTCCTTGCAACGTATTTTGAAATAAGTACTCTGAAGAACTGCAGTTCTTGTTTTTGGTGGAAGAACTTGTGCCATTTTATTTTTAAAAGGAAATAAACCACTTTCTTATTGCACTGAGTACGTGCTTTGGCAATATGAGATGCTGACGGTTTAAATTCTAGTATTACAAGATACTGTTTCTGATAGGATTGGGTAGCTTACAAAAATATGTTCCTTCTGTTTTTTCCTTTGTTCTTTCAAATCCAAAGCTTAGTTTTGGGTATAAGATCCTTTCAGCTTACTTTGCTTTAATTTGATTGGTTTTTCCATTTCAACGCTTCCATTATTTAGATTGGCTTCATTCTGTAGTAATTGGACAAGATATCATGCCTGAAATAAAAGTTAATAGTTCTGTTTGTGCTGTGTTCATCCATAAGCCAGCCTGGGTTTGGATTTCCCATTTTAGTTATAGGCCAGTCTGATTCCTCTTGGTTTAATATTAGAGACGTTGTTGATTTTGTAGTTCTGTTGTGTGACTATGTGGATTAGGACATTATGTAATTCATGAACATTTTTTAAATCCACACTGTTTCATAGTTGGTCCAGTGTTAGTTGTTGGTAGTTTTTATAGTCACTTTTATATAAGTGGCTGTTGCTAAATAGAAATATTTCTAGTAGAAACTGTCACTCATTTTCAGCTGTAGTGTGGCTGGATTCCTCAAAAAGCAGGCCTTCTGCCTACTTTAAATTTTGGTTTCAGTTGTAAAGCCTGGGCCTCTAGAACTGTTAAAGCCAGAACCAGTGCTATAGATGCTGTGTCAGCCCACAGTCTCAGCTCTTGGGTAGTTCAGATGCAGTTTCTCAGTCTTGAGTGCTGATCTCAAGGAGGATCAAAATGATTTGTGACAAGTTTTGATAATTTAAAAAAACCACACCCCAAACAAAACACCCCAAAAACCTTACTTCTTTGCTAAGCAACTCACAGCAGTGCCCTGCTGATTATGTTTTAGAGGATCCATAAGGCTCCCAGGCTCCCACACTAATGTGAGATGAGGCACCCTTTTACCAAAACACTGCCTCAGGGACATGGAGTTCTCACTCTTGCCTTTAGGGGCTGTTGTAGAAAAAGGATAACTCCTAATGTTTTATGCAGACAAAGAAAAGAGGTACTGAAGTAACATCCCACTCAAATTTTTAGATGGGTTCTCTTTTCTATGGTGTTCACCTCTAGGTTCAGTGGAAGGACTGTTCTCTTACTCAGTAATGCAGTAACAAAAAAGGGTGGTTTCTTTGGAGACGGTGTTGAGGTCAGCAGCAGTTCACCCTCTCTGTTTGCTTGCCTTTTTTTTTTTTTTTTTTTTTTTAAATAGAAACCATTAGACTTGGGAAACTACTTCAGGAAGAGAAGGTCTGATAAGTAAGCATAAACTAAGGTGAAACTAAGGTCTTCATGGAACTGTGATAGATAGAAGTAATTTAAGCAGGCCTATGATGTTTTAATATTAGTCACTTAAATTTCTTCTGCTTAAAAATGTGCGTTTGATGTTTATTTGAAGAAAATAATTCTTAGAGCAAGGTAAAAATATTATATAAAACTTCTGTAGGTCTAGGTCAAATTTACGGTCATTTAGCTGCAAAAAGAATGTGAGCTATAATGAAAGTGAGGTTCTGCACATGATTTTTATGTGTGTGTATTTGTGAGAAAGGAAATTAAATTGTTGATTATGAACTTTAATTAACTGACTCAATAATCAGATGATTCCCCAGGTAGTAAGTTTCAGTGTTTCAGAATCTGACCATGGACCATTTTGGAGTCAGCTGTATTTATTGGTCCTTGGGCACTGGTCAGAATCATATGACTAGTCCAGTATTGAATCACCCAAACTAGTCATGCCTCCAAGAAGTAAAGTCTGCTAACTCATGTAGAACTGTGAGAAGTTTTATATCCAAAGTGTTAGAGTTCATCTCTTACCTCCTGTTTTAAGAAAAAAAAGGAGACCTTTGGTGGTTAGTGAAAGGTATTTTCAAGGTAGGTCTGGTAAATACACATGGTATTTGCATTTGTTTCTTTTGCTTCCCCTGACCTCTACCACAAGAATAGCTACAAATGTATGGAGCACTGCAGTATGTAGAGCCGGCTGAGCTGAGAAATCTTCTAATAGATTATTATTAACTGGAGTTTATCTGTTGCAGGAACAGAGAAGAAAGCTGCGTGTCCAGGACTTGGTCTGTTTTATACCCTACTGTCTGCCTTCCTTTTCTCAGTGGCCTCTTTATTTCTTAAAAAAATAGAAGATGTACATTCAGTGGAAGTGAGTGCATTTCGATGTGTTTTCCAAATGGCATTTGTTCTTCCTGGTTTAATATATTACAAGTAAGTGTAGCAAATGTTTAAGTATAGTAATTTCTTTAAAATAGATCTAGAATTATCACTTACTTAAATCAGATTGCAATATTACTTTAATTCAGACTTCAATTGTATAATTGCATTGTTTTGGATTAGTTGATAGTTTCTTAATACAATTTAGAAAACAGAATCTTTGACTCCCTGAATTGTAGAGGTTTCTACAGGGATTATATCAAATGTATTGATCTTCCGTGAAGTGGTCCTAAAAAATAGAAGCTAATGTGTAGATACTCTGGGTTGTTTTGCAAGCAGAAGTTTAATAGCTAGAAGAACAGGTTCTGGACTCTGAATGTGATTGGGAGTGGTGATGGGGAATAAATTGGTCTGTGATTAGACAGTTAAAAATATTTTTATGTTTGAGATAAGTCCCTCATCTAGAAAAGTGTGTACAATCTAGAAGGGTGTGTACATTTAAATGTGATGGGATGTTGGTCATGAAATAAGCAAGCTAGTGACATTAATGTGACATTTCTGTTTTTCAGAACAGGGTTTTTGGGACCAAAAGGTAAAAGAATTTTTCTTTTCTTCCGAGGATTCCTTGGCTCTAGCGCAATGATTCTTCTCTACTATGCTTTCCAAGTCATGCCACTAGCTGATGCCACTGTTATAACTTTTAGCAGTCCTGTTTTTACATCGTTGCTGGCGTGGATCTTTCTCAAAGAGAAATACAGTATTTGGGATCTTCTGTTTACCCTCTTCGCAATCACTGGCGTGGTTCTTATTGCCAGACCACCATTTCTGTTTGGGTCAAACGTTACGGGGATTGAAGGAAGTTACACAGATCACCTTAAAGGAACTATAGCAGCGATTACAAGCGCAGTATCTGCAGCTTTGACTTTGGTTATACTAAGGAAGGTGGGAAAATCTGTGCATTATTTTTTGTCAATTTGGTATTATGCAGTCATTGGTTTAATTGGATGTGTTATAGCGTTGTTTGTTATGAATGAGTGGCGTTTACCGTACTGTGGTAAAGATAGGGTTCTTCTAATATTAATAGGCTTGTTAGGGTTAGGGGGTCAGATATTTCTCACAAAAGCATTACAAATAGAGAAAGCTGGACCTGTAGCCATAATGAAAACAATGGATGTGGTGTTTGCTTTTATTTTACAAATTCTTTTTCTCAATCATCTACCAACTTGGTGGACTGTGGGAGGTGCCCTTTGTGTAGTAGCTAGTAGTTCTGGAACTGCCATTCGTAAGTGGCGACAAAGCTTGAAAAAAGCTAAACAAAATGAAATCTAACAGTACAGACACTGACTCATTACAGAAACAAGCAATCGAGATATATATATACACAATATTTATTTTTATTTATTTAAAATATCTAATGTACCAAATTATAGTACCAAGTTATATACAATAGAATAAGTTGATTAAAAAAAAAAACCAAAATTGAAGATGATCTAGTAACTGATTAGGTATATGCTTTTCTTATCTTTAGGCATGCAAATACGAGAAGTAGAAAGATACTTAAAAAGCTGTTGGCTTCCTGTCAAAAGTGGACAATAGTTTTTTGGCTATTATTTTCCTAAAATTCCTGATTTTCCACTTCTTAGACCCTTTCTCTATCCTTCTGAGCAGGGGAGATCAGTCTCCCAGGCTTGTTTAATACTATTCTGTGCTTGATTACCAGAGGGATTGCAGTACAAAAGTTAGAAGGGAATGAAGAGTTATAATCCTATAAACATCCAACTTTTATAGAACAGATAAAGCTTGCACATTTACAAGCTTTCCAATTTTTTTTTTTTTTTTTGCACAAAACAAATGCCAAATGGGGATTTATTTTTAATTTGGATTCTAAAAGAACAAAGGCTATTTCATCTTTCCAAGTAATATCAAGGGAAAATTAACTTGTGAAAATTATCTATCAGCTTTGCTTTCTTTTAAAATGAATTTTAAACGTTTGCACTTGCCTTACAGACATAATGAAACAACCTAATCCCCTTTTTTAATGTGATTTTTCCCAATAAACATGTCTTTAGTTGCTGCAGTCTCAGTGATGCGAGACAACAGTTACTTGTATGCCACTCATTAAGTTAGCCATTTCTTGTGGTATGGAATGTTACGCTGTAGCTGCACTTTTCTTTACTCTATGCAAAAGATTATGTTTTTTAGATATTTAACATAGGTTATTCTAAATGCTGCTTATGACCCTTTTGTTTCGATTCTTTTGTAAGAATCAGGTTCTTTGAGACCAAGTTTGTCTTCTTGGCCTTCATAAAGTTAGGAGGATTTACAGTAAAGCATTTGCCTATTTCCTAAGAGTTTACAAGAGCGCAGAGTAATTGCAGTTTCACAGAAAATGCAGGTTGGCCAAGGTCATAGCAGAGATTCTACAGACCAGGTTTGAGGAGAGCTTGGTGGGAGGGTGGAGCTATGTATACATGTCTCATGACGTGGAGGCATCCGCACTACATCAGGCAGTGCTAGTGGGCAGCTACAGCCCTGTTTCTCCAGCTGGCCCTTTTGAATCTGCAACTAGTCACTGCTCTTACACATCTTCTCACTTTTATAAGCTTTATCTTGATAGCAACAAATACTGTTACTGATCTTAATGTCCTTCATGTTCGAGGAGGAATGTATGTTTAGTATCAGGTAGGCAGGGTTTCCCAAATGGAATCTTACGTACTTTTGGGTCTAGCCTCAGTAGTGCTTAAAAAAAATTTCAACTTGAACCTTTACTTGGTCCTTTGTATCATGAAGTGGTTTTCAGTTATTTAGTGTTTTTCTGTAGGAGAATGCTGTGTTCTGTAGAATTGATACTTTTTTTTTTTTTCAAAATCACTAAAGGTGGCAGATGTTTTCTTATGTTGATTTACAGATATCTAGTCACATTTCTTTTGCCTATAAGCATTGCATTCTGGCAGGGTGGATCTAGGAACTTGAGTCTCAAAGGACTGGAATGTGTATAGTACTTTGGGATGCATCTGGATGTGAGGAGCCATCTTTGTGCAAGATTCTGTATGTAAACCAGCACCCTAAATCCACATACGTTTATGGACATGAGCAGATTCCACTTGAGTGGTAGAATCAGTTCCTGCTTATAGCTGTCCATTCTCAGCTTCTCCTGAAGGCTGAAGTTCAGTTACTGCTGACAAGGTCAGGAATAGTGTGAAACTGCTTTCATGTCTCTTTAAAGCTTGATGTAATAATAAAATTCCAGTTTGGCACCCATTTCACTTAATACTTGAAACTAAACTGGGATTGTTTCTTCTGCTGCTCGGCCATCACTGCCATTGAGCACCAGCTTTCAGGGGAGGGAAGGAAAATAGACTGCATTTTTTACTGCTTCTCTTCATGTTTAGTATGCATGTGTTTGAATTGACACTTAGAAAGGTGTGGTTCCAAAGAAGTTCATATTGATGTAAACTTGGGTTGTCAGCTGGGCCTGTTCCTTCCCATTGGCTCAGTGCTCATGTTTATGTGGTTGTGTGGTGAGCTGGCCCTGGGAGCTGATCCAGCTACATAACTTATTAGTAAGGTTGTTGAAGGCAAAACCAGAGTAGCCTGAACTTGATGACAGTGTGAAAACGTTAGGAAGGGGAATCAGATAATAGTTTAAATTATAGCATGTGAATGCTGCTTTGTCAGTACAGAATAAAAATAATGTCGAAGCTTATATCAAAAAATCTTTAGGTCATATGATTTCAATGAATCTTGTTTACACTTAGTAGAGAAGAACAGACTACTGAAGAAAGGACTGTTTTTTTGTCCTTAACACAAGTAAGTGTAGAAAATAAGATGACCTGAAATCAACAACCTGATATAGAGATTGGTAGTTTTTCTCTCAAGTTCTTGCAGAAACTCTTTCGATGTATTTCTATACCTGTAGTGCCAAAACCCTCAGATAATTATTTTTTTTTTCTTTGTCCAAACCTATAGGGTTTCCTTATGGCTCCATCTACTTATTTCCTTTTGCTAATCCTAAACCTTCCTAAATATTTATGTTGTTAAAATAACAGTCTAAACAAGATTCTGAGTCGGAGAACATTATATTTTTTGGAACGTTATTTTGATTTTGATCCATCTTTTGGAGAATTGTTTAACTGGCGTGAGAGTGAAGGACTTGACTAGGGCTTCTTTAGTTATAAAGCATGACAAGCTAGCTTCTATAACTAGCTTTTCTAGATGATTTTGGGGATGGAAGACATTTAAGCTTTAAGTTTTTTCAACCACCTCAATTTTTAAATTTTTCTTCCTCTCAAATGTAGGTTGAAAACCTAAATTTTAGTTGGAAGCCTTGAAGAGAATGAAATTACACAAAAGTATGGATACCCTGAAATGTTGGGGTTTTTTAATTGAAAATATTTCTTACAATTCCTGTTAAGATGGTCAAACTTTTTTTTTTCTCCCAGAGCTTAACAGTTTGAGAATCTGAAATGAATGGCTGAGCCTTGATTCTTTCATATTTTGATTTTTCCCTTTTTTCTCTTTTCTTGGATAGATTTTTACTTTCAAAATCTTTTTTAGCTTTTTAAGTTTTAATACAGCAAGTTTCTCAGGGTCAGATGTTACTTTTCTGAGCTTTGAGTCAGAAATATATTATTAATGTTCATCACCTGTATTTTTAAGTTTGATAAGTGTACTTTTCTAATAGGAAGTCCTTCCTTTGTAATATGATGGAATATTGTTGGATTGCAATTGCTGTGCTATAAAGTTAAGTTTCTCTGGAATTTCAACTTATTGATTCAATGTACTGATTTCAGTGGATCCTGAATAGAAAGAGTAACAATTAATCATTGGTTGTTTTGCACATAAACACAGGGTAAAAAGATTTACTTGTTACTGCTGCATCACAAGCATGTTTCTTATGTTCTTTACTATGCAAAACACTAATCATCTGTTGTCTTCAGTGGGACTTTATTGCCTTAAAGCCTTATGTGCCCAACTCTTCTATAGAAAGCTGATGGCTGAAAATGCTATGTACTGTCCCTGTGCAGCAGCCAATTTCTTTCAGGTTAAGTTGGTTGTAAAAGTATGCTCCAAAAGCTCTCTGAACACATCTGTGCTAAGAATTTGACAAGCTCATTGTGTAGACAAGGGCAGTCTACATAATTAAAATGGATTTCTTGTGTTTGTCTAATACCAGGCGTGAAGTAATCTCAGCATAACAGCATTGGTGAAATAACTAGTTCAGTGTGTCATTTTTCATCTGAAACGACACTCTTTCCCTATTCCAAAAACTGTTCTAAGATGGCTCTTCCTGTAATTGATAATGACAAGACAGATAGTACTACCCTTGATCATCATTTAGTATAAACTCTTCCCCCCCCTCCCCCTTGCAGTATCTTCTCTTCCTTGAGCTTGTGTCTGTTGGAAGAAAGTTTGTTTCTAGGGAGGAAGCCTCTTTAAAAGTTATTTCCTTGCAAACAAGCAGTAGTTAACCAGGAAGAGTCTGTTTTCCAGTTCTCTAACCATGGTAGGCTCATCTGTGGCATCGGTCCCACAAGGGCAGTAGAATCATCATCTCTGTCCCTGCATGGATTCAGGGTTGGCAGTGCTGACAGCAATTGGGCAACACTGACTTCAGCAGGGTGTTGCAGTTACCAGCAGAGTGGTTTTGTGGTCATAACTGCCCATCCATCCAAAGAAAAGTTGTGGCTTTACGTTCCTGTAGATGCAGGTAACTTCAGGGTGGAACATACATAGACTTCTATGGTGATAACACTTCTGTGTATCAGAATGAGTAATTTCTTATGTTATGTGAGTTATTGTTTGACAAAAAGGGGGTAAAAATACCCTCAGCATTAATTAAAGGATTTTTACTACGTCCTATATATTGTTAAATGTATGTTGAATGATATGTTTTGTAGAAGTTACTGGCTTTGTTATGTAGTAGTATATTTTTATAGACAATTCTTACATATTGAAATGTTAAGAATATTTTCGTAAGAGTTTTATATTCATCATTGCTAATAAAATGAACCTGAAGAATTAATCTCTGGTTTCGTGTTGATTAGTAGAACATATTTGAATGTAGTAATTGTAAAAGCTTTATGAAATAACTGTTAATCAGTCTTTCTTAAATATGAACATATGCCTCAAATTCTGCTACTATTGGCATGATGCGTCACTCTTTATGCCTTGCAACAAGCTAGAGATGAAAAGAAGCTCCATCAGCTTCCGTACATCAATTTCTTAACTGGAAACACTGGCATTGACAGGTCAGTAAAGTTAAATTTTCCTGTGTCCAAGTGGCAATTTGTTTTTGTGGGTTTTTGTTTTATTTCTTTACATTATGGTTTGATAGGCTTGTCCCTTCTGTCACAACATGATATTTAATTCTTCCCAGTGCTTCCCTGTATCTAGTGTTTCAATAATTAAATGAACTTTTTACTGAAGAGGAGAAAGCAGGGAAAAAAAATTCTCATTTGCAAAACCACCACCATTGCCAACTAGTACAAAAAGATTGCAGTAATTTTTTAATTATCCTTATAACAGTGCTTCCTCCTGCAGTGCTGTCTGGTTTTGTAAGAGCAGAAGATACCTGGACAGGGGTATTAGTCTACTTGAGAGCTTTGTGCGTTTAATGAATCCTTATTTCTGTGTGTAACTTGACTTAGCATTGTAGAGGGAGAAATAGATGAGGGAATATGAGTTGCGTAGTGGGGAATTATTAGCAGTGTTGGCTTGTCTATCCAGCACCCTCGTCTTCACCTTATATGCTCAAAAATTAACTCATTGTAGGATGACTTGACACCATCTGTTTCTCAGGCTCTAAAGTAAAGGAAAAGCAAAGTACTTCAGAGAGAGCTTGCTGTGCCAGGCATAGGTAGGAGAAGACTAATTGTGAGAGAGTTTTGTGGAGAAGCTTTGCTACTTTCTCCTGGCAGTTCTGTAGGTTCTTTGGAACAACTGTAAATATATAATATAGAAATTCAAGCTTTAAGGGAAGCAGAAAAAGAGCTTTTTTGATAGACAACATTAAAGTCTTCCTTATTTACAAATGGATAGTGACATAGCACATGAAGAGATGAGGGCTATTACTATGTACTGAGACTCGAAACAAAATTGTAGAATTATGTCTACCCACCCTAAAAAAAAAAAAAAAAAAGCAAAGGGAAAGTATTTCAAAAGAAAAAGCATTCCCATTATTACTTGGGAAACAAACCTCACTAAAGTTGCAAAATACTTACGAGCAGTGCAAGTTGTCCCCTTATTGTCTTGATAAAGCATTCTTACAGTCCTGAGCGTGGGAAGCAGTACATGAGATACGATATACAGATGAACTGTTCAAGTAGGTTTCAGTTGATTCTTTTGATTTTTCAGTTAGCTTTGTATTGATCTTTATTTTCTGATACTACTGAATGAAGTTCCTGTGTTACCCTGTCAAGTAGCAGTAAAATCTGGAAAGGATAATGAGAAACTACTTTGTCATCTAAGCTTACTTGCTGAGCAAAGGGAAAATGAGAGATCTGAGTTCTTGCCCTGCTGATATAAAGTGATTCTGGTGTCTGTGTGAAAGGGGTGGAAAGAAAACTCCTGTTTTCTGGTCAGCGAGTATGAAGTTCTTTAATTTTTGCTCTGTATTGTGATTGTTCTGTCAGTAGGTGGGGCTGTCTTTCTTAATTTATTCCTTAATGCGTAAGATTAAACCCTGTTAAAACTCCCAATCCACAGTTTAGACAATAAAAGTTTCAATGTAGTGTCATGTACACAATGTAAATACCTAAATTTAAATAGGAGTCCAAATGCTGTTGAAGCACTTAAATGACTACCCAGAATGCTGCTAAGCTGACCCCTGAATAATCTCTTAAACTCTTTTTGCTGATGTTTTAAACTGCATCCTGCACCCCCTCTCAGAGCAAAACGTTCTAGAGGGTCCAGGAGGGCTTTGGCAATGCTCTCCCTGAAATTCTGGGGATCAAGGGCATAGTGGGCCTGCCACCTTCATGTGAAAGTGCGTGGATTGGGAGGGAGGGTTGTAATGAAATTGGACATCTCATCAGTAATGATGTTACTGGATATGATACAGTCTGTATATCTAGCATATGTCCTAAGTGTTCTTTAAAAAAACAAAACAAAAACCAAAAACCCCCACCCCCTGAAAAAAAGGAGAGTGACAAGTATGTTCTTGCTATTGAATTCTTTGTGGTAATTTGTGATGAATTAGGATGAATTTAGGCTACTAGTTCTAACTTTGCACAGAAATGGAGCACATACGCTGTCTGAGCAGTTGATCAGCAGGTTGTAACTATTGCCCTGTTTTTCTCCTGTTTGACTGGGGTATTTACAAAAATATTTTCTGTTCCACTCTGACTTCTACTTTGGGGCTAGGATGAGATCCCTACATAATTATTGAGCAGGTTCTTGGTGCAGGTGCTGAGGTAGTGAGGTTCTATACATCTTCTTGCACCTCATCCCCAGGGCCCTACTGCCAAATCTTTCCAATGCCAGGGTTTCCCAGTAGCTGTGTTGCTCGCGTGTTGTAGTTTAACCCCAGTCGGTGACTGAGCACCACGCAGCCACTCGCTCACTCCCCCCCGCCCCCCGCAGTGGGATGGGGAAGAGAATCAGACGAGTAAAGGTGAGGAAACTCGTGGGTTGAGATAAAGACAGTTTAATAGGTAAA
>JAVKLA010000093.1:23818683-23835059 GCA_034782735.1 Sagittarius serpentarius | reverse complement strand
CGACCCGCGGCAGGACCCGGGGGGCCCCCCCGCCCCCCCCCCCCCCCGACCGTTGGCTTCAGGGCTCCCGCTCTTCCTGCGGGAGTGTCCAAGAAAATCCCAAATGCAAAAGCAAATCGGGGCGGGTTGCCCTTACCCCGTGCGCTATAAATTGTTACAAATTCATCCCTCGCTTTCCCTGTTCTCTTTTCTTACCCGTTGCGATTGTACAAACCGTTGTTGTTCTTTTTTTTTTTTTTTACATTAAAGCCTGGCTGATTGTAATCCCACAAGAGCGGTGTAGCTCAGGGGAGGTCTGGCGCTGGAAGGACCCTCTGGTTGCCAGCGTCAGGGGCAATGTCATCTTTCTCCCCCAACTCGGTGGGTCTCAGCGAGCCCCTCTTGCGGGCTCTAAGCACTCTTCGAGGGCGCTGCGGGCCCTGGCGCCCAGGCACGAAGGGCGAATGCATTCCTTCCAGCTCCAGACTTCTCTTTGGCCCGCTCGGTGAAGTGCTGTTGAGTTGAGACTCTTCAGTCTGCAAACACTTGCAGAAGTAGTTTCACTGAAGCGTTTGCAGGATCAGGACCAAAGTGGCTGGGTGCGACGCTTGTCGGTCCTGCTGCGTGCTCTTGGGATGCCACCAGCACAGGTGACATGGCAAAGAGCCTATACGGGTGGCTGCAAACTAGGCTTCTGATAAAGGAGGTGTAACAGCTGGGTGGAGTGGTAGAGAAATGCATAAAAGATCAGCTGTACTTCAAGGGAGCAGTCAAACGTTTCGTGTTTCGTAGTAGGACACTTCTGTGAGGAGCAGAATTGGGCTTGCTGTTGTCTTTATCTGACACAAGTTTGCGAAGTATTTCCGTCCTGTACATTTTATATATTTGTCTATTTGAAAGGGAATCAAAGAACCTTTCAATTATATGGAAAAGCCATTTAGCAATTACTGCAGAGCAGTGACCATTATGTGGTTTAAGAAGTCATGCGTTTCCAACTAAAGTTAATCATCTTTGATCCGTGGTATCTCATCCTGTGAAAAATCAATGGCAAACAACACGTTTGTGATCGCGAGGTGAAACCAGGAACAGACGCAACATTTTCTGTATGAGGAAATGCTTCAGAGACAAATGCCCAAGTCATAAAAGGGCATGTCCAGTCCGTGCATAAATTCGCAAAGGTTTACTAAAATCTTTCTTAGTCATCTAAACAGAATTTGTTCATGCTCTGCCATATTGAGGTATTAATCTAGTATACTGTAATGAGTTCATTCCTATTTTCACACATGGAAAGAAGTTTGTTATTAAGACTTTGTGACTGCAGACCAGACAGTGCAGTTCCTGTCCTCTCAATTCATATTAATGTGAATGCATCTTAACCAATAAAAGCGTAGTGTTCAAGCCAGAGTTCCAACAATATAATAAAGAAAAAAAAACCCCAGAGTAAAACTTTAAGAAACATGAAAGGCCTACTGCAGAATAAAAAATTTCTGAAAACTGTACGTACTGAAAAGCATAGAACAAGTTCATGAAAGAGATGAGAAGATAATTTGAGGTTTGGGAGATCTGTAAAATGAGAAAAAGTATTTCTCTATATTTGGGTTATCCAAAAGAATGTTGTGAAACAATTTGACGACTATTTGTAAGTACCCATAGACGAAAGTATTTCTTGTATCAGAGGGCTGTTCTATTTAAGAGAAATATGAATATTAAGATCTAGTGACTAGAACCTGCACTGAAATCCAGTACAGAAGCAAGGCACATATTCACAAGTGACAGTTGTAGCTGTTCATGAAGGACTGTGGTAGATTTATAATGGCTGGAAACATTTAGCTCAAGTTAGCAGCTCATCTTTCTTGAAGAAGAGCAGCTGTAATTTAGCAATAGTTCTTGGATTTGGAACAAGAATTAGTTAAAGGAAGAGTTGAGTTATAAAGGAGGCAAAAAGCAATTAATCTGTTGTTTCATTAGAAGTCCATGATTTGCATAGAGATTTTTCATTAAACATTAAAGTAAGTTTTTTTTAGTGGTCAGCTTAACTTACCTGCATATTTACAAAAGTATTTCTTTTAAGATTTTCTTCTTTTAAAACACTAAAGACCACACTTGGGAACAAGGGTTGTAGTTTTATTTTCTGTTTGTACAGCATCTACTGCAAAACGGATGTTGGCTCATGACTATGAGCCCTAAACTTTATAAAGTACAATGATGGTGTTATTAGCAATAATTCACACCTTTTTTGTTTTATATACTTTTTGAAAATACCAGTAACTGAAACATTGGAAAGAATCACGCAGCTCCAGCGTGGACAGATTTACTCTCACGTGTGGTCACAATGCAGCCATTGATGGTTTCATTTGAGTAATGGCTATCATTTGATTATACAGACAGCAGGTTAAGGGCTGTCTGTACCTTTAGTATGCAGTGGCATTAATTTTTAAATACTACTTTTCACAATGGCTCTGTTTTAGAAAGCTATTAGCATGCTAACCTGAAATCCGTGCTTTTCCTTAGGTTAATTCTGTCCCTTCTTGAGCCTTCTTAATCTCATTTAGAAGAGAGTTGTTGCACATGTACTTGAGGGCCTACACAACTGAGTACATATATGAGAGCAGTCCAGCTTACTCTGCATACTGCTTTATTTGTCTTGGCAAACCTATACGTATATCTGCTTGTGGGTGGGGTTTCCATAGTCATGGTTCTGCCGGGTATTGGTCGTATTTCACTCTTTTTTTTTTTTTTTTTTTTTTTTTTTTTTTTTTTTTTAGCAAAACGTCCATCTGCTGAAATGAGACTTGTGTTTAAGAGCTGAGGATAAAGTGGTGACAATTTTTCTTTGTATTTCCTATATTGGGAGCTCCCTAATCTCTCTTCTGTTTTTGAGGCACAGAATTTTGGTCTTACTTGAAAAAATGGAGTTAATTTGTAAATATGTCACTGTGGGATCAAAGTCTAGTCTTTGGTGGTTTCATATACTCTGTCATGCTGACATCTCTGTGCAAGACTTAATTAATGTCACTGATTTTAAACTAGGCCGTCCACAATACTCTCAACTGCCCAGTCATTCATAGATAATCCAACATGTTCAAACAAAGGCTTAGTATGCCACCAGTTACCAAAAACTGGTAAACTACAAGAGCTAGAAGGAAGGACCTCAACTCTCCACCAGAATTATCCTTCTTCCAGAGCCTGCTGTATTTCTCCAATTTATCAAGTGTCAATGACGGTGCTGCAGGTAACACCAGCTCTTTCAGTGAGTGATTTAAAGTAGCAGGGATGCACACCTTGTGGAGAATGTGACGTGCCCTAGGGAGCTGCCTTCTGCGTTCTTTACATCCAGAACTCTTAGGTACTCCAGTGTAATTTTCGAGCGTGGAGACAGTGCAGGCTTGAGCCTTGCACAAGGAAGTGTATTCTGTTGGCCAGTATATTTACTGTAATATTTTACTCACAGTAGTCTGAGGCACATTGTAATAATTTAAATAGGCTGGGATGCTTTTTGTTCTATGTTGCTATCCGTAAGTAATATTTAATAATTTGTTGCAACATTTTCGGTGGAGCCACCTCGTTAAAAAAAATGAAATATATGTATTATTGTATTTTTCAATTGTAACATTTCATAAGTAATTAAAAATTAAATACTCAAGTATTTTCAATATTCTTTATGTTACTCATTTGAATGTTTTAAATGAGACACAAAAAGTGGAAACATTGAGCACAAAGTTGAAGTTACCATTTGAAAACATTTATTTTTGGGGTAATGGTTTTATTCTATTAGTATGCACAAGTGCTGCATAACTTGCATCTAATAATAGTGTGTTTTCTTAAACAGATGACTCTCCAGTTGCATTGACCTTGCCTTGTGTAGTAGGACCTTGCTGTCTGCTGTTTCAGACAATGCTCTGATGTGAGACCTCTCCTCCCACAATATTTTTCTCTGTGCTACAGCATACAGCAAGAATGCTGCTGCAGGGATCGCTGGTATTTGAGGTTTTTGTTACACTGCATCCTCTTTCTAACATTTTCATTATGCATTCCTTTACTCCAAGTACAAAACTCTGTTGCTTGGATTAGGTTAATTTCTTTCTGTAGCAGTGCCAATATCTTTCACCAGGACTGGGGAAACCCAACTTGGTTTCCCTTTGGAATTTAGCAAGATAAAAAGGGGTCATGTGGCAGAGTGGCAACTGCTTTGTGTACTACCAACAGTTCACATTGAAGAGCAACCTGTAGACTTCCTCTTGAGGAACCTGACGTGAATGCCTCCTTTTTAATTCCTTTAGGGTTGCTATGATTGTTTTGGGTTACAGCTATGTACCAAATTGCAAAGGAAAAAGAAAACCCAGTGTTTTAATATTCAGGCTGAATTGCCTTCTGAAGACAGTATTCTGCTTCTGGTCTAATTTTAGGTAATTTTCATACTCCGACATTTTTCAAAGATGTATCTTCAACTAGTTAGTGTTCAGTTCAGACAAGTATGTTAAAATGCATTTATAATCAGATTGTTTCATTGGTGGGCAAAGATTTCTAAGAATTGGTTAGTATTTTTCTAACTTTTCACACTTTCTATGACTTTCAAATATATCAGATGTTCTGTCAGCATATGCATTGTTTCTACTGAAAGCTGTGGGAAAATAATCTAATTGCAGGTATTTCTTGTGAAAGCCTCAAGTTTCTGCTTGCCCTGTGTACCTGTTCTAGTTCAACAGGCTTATGGGAAGCAGTAAAAGTAGAGGTATATCTATCCAAGGCTGCAACTCCCTAGATTTCTGACTGCAGGAGAGGCTGACAAACAGGCTGCCTCCCTGTCTGGTTCTGTAATTCACATTCGCTCTTCAGCTATGCTGTGGGCTGCTTTTTGGTAACATCTTGAGTGGCAAAGATGTTAAAGAGTACCAGGCAGATAATGCTTCTTGAAGTCTTTTGTATTGTGGTACTTCTGCATTATTGTGGTACTTCTGCATTTTTTAGATGAAAAATATTTCTTAGTGTGGCTTCTCTAGAGCCCTTGAAATTGTTTAGTGTAGCTGTTACCTTTATGAATAGTCTCTTGTTTGTATTTTTCCCCCAAAAAACAAAGTGGACATACAAAAAGGGGAGGATCTTGCATAATTACCTTTGCTTTGTTGTGATTGCACCTTTCTTGTTTGTTTTTGCTTTGCTTAATAGTGAATTTATGGAAGAGAGAACAAAAATAGAAACAATAAAATCAAGCAGTTGGACAGCTGCTTATGTTGGAAATATTTTAGTCTTAATAACCGCTCAAAATGTTGCTGTTATCATTGATTTGAATATACGTCTGCTCTTATTCTGTGCTTTAATTCAGCAAAGTATAAACAAGAAATTCCACTTTGATGGTGGTGTTCATTCAGTAGACATAGAAATGAAATATGGAGAAACTTCTTATAAAAATGGATGGTTTCATATGTGTCGTTAACTAGAACTTCCATGGCAATCCTATTTTAGAGGCATTTCCAATATCATTAGCCTGGGTAATTTAAATATGTAAGTTCCGTAATGGGGCTTTTTTTTTTACTTTTCTTTTGTAGGACAAATTTAGAAAGTAGCTGTCGCTGTTTCATCATCTGTCACTGTATAACAATTTCAAGAACTTATACCATCCAAATTAAATGTACTGTTGCTTTGAATAGTCTTGATATGTCTACCAATAGGTAATAGGTACACTTAATGGTTCAGTTCTGTGTGTTTGGTTTGGTTTTGCTTGTTTCCAAAATGATCTTTTCTTCTCGTAAGATAGGGCTGTTGGAGGGCACTGTTGGAGAGCAGTAATTGCTGCTCAGTGCTCCCTGCCCACCAGTAATTAATCCAGTTTCGAATTTTGCTCTTGCTCTAGATGTGTTCCAGTTTCCCTTCCTTCTCCATAGTGCTGAGTCTTGTGTCCTGTTACTCAGAGTTAGGTTTTAAGAGGGAGTGGTTGATACTCAGGGAGGGTGATACCATTTCATTCTTCTGTGTCTTTGGTACTTTTGGTTTGACACAACAGCTGTATGGTATTAGCGTATTGCCAGTTGTTACCTGATACTGTGGTTATGTGGAGTTACAGATTGCTTGCCACAAGAGGAAGTTCAATGGTTGCGTACTTTCAGTTCCCTGCAGTGCAAGTTTATGGGCATGGAACAAGGAGTCTCTCTGTTTTCAGGGTGTGTTCCTATCAGAGATGCTTGTCTTGGTGAGAATACCCTTATATTCCTGCAGACTGGACTCCTGCAGAAGCTATGTATCAGCTGAAAGGGTCAAATCAAATAAAAGGCTGACTGTGTTTACACACATCAAAGTCTACTCATCTACAAGTGTATCGCTTAACAACACTGTTCCCTTTCTCCCCACAAGACCTCTTGGTGAGCCAGTATCTAGCAGAACAGCTCAGTCATGCCTTCCCCCCCCGTGTTATACGAAGTCTGCAATGTTTCTGAAAAAGAAAAATTATTGTAATTTGCTGAGAAGGGAAAAGTGCAGTGTTTTCTTTCCTAAGCATTAAAACTGCTCCGTCTGTACTCCTGACTCATATCTAAAAGCAGTTCTTTGCCTTCTCTATCTTTGAAAATACAGGCTCTTCTGAGTATACCATGTCATAGAAACCTATATACCTTTCCTACATTTGCGGTATATATTTTATGTAATATGCCTCTGTAACAGATAAAATTATGAAATAGTTAACATAAAGATGTTACCGTGTAACTATTTAAGCGGAGATTTAAAAATGCCAGCTGCATGTATACTGTTACCTCATATTTGAAAGGTTGAGAGGTTTCCTAACTTTGGAAAAGTTATGTTGTTGACTTTATATAATTCTTCTCTTTTAAGGAACAGCAAACCTTGGATCTGTAGTATATCTGTCAGGGTATTTCTGGATAGATTCTTCTTACCTCTACTGAAAATTATATTAGCTTAGCCCAAATCCATGTAACATTGGATGCTGTTGCTTTTATTGCGTTACTTATTCCATGTTGGCAGAAATATGAAGTGTGTAAAAATACAGTTTTTGCTATCCAGTTGCCTATTGGTCCCCTATTAAAACAGATTTCAGAGACTGTATTGCAAGTTCCTACTATATAGTTGAACTAACTTGCAGTATGAAACAGAAATGTTATTTTTTTATTATTATTCTTTTATTTTTTTAGATGTGGGAAATTCAAGGAGAAGGTTTTTGTTTTTTTTTTTACCTAAGCCAAACTAGCCTCCTTGGTACTTGACCAGAAAACATTTGTAGCTGAAGATCTAGAGTTTAAACTTCTTTGGGAATACTGTTGAATCGCAAAATGCACTATTCAGTTGTTTCCATTCTCATCTAGCTTTCCTGAAATAAAATGAAAGTTAAGTATATACATAGTACCCTGTTATCAGAATGTTGTGGTCATTAAAAATCTAGCTTTAGTGGCCAATTTTGCTATAGAGAAAGAGTATAATATTAATCCTGTTCTTTCTTGTTTGTGTTAAGCAGATATTGTCAACAACCAATCTAGTTGCACAGATTAAATTTGTTTATATATAGTTATGGAAACATATTAGATTTACTATAAAGAAAGAATATTCTTTTAAAACATTAGTTTTGGGCCATAAGTAAGAGGGGTTTATGAGCCTCTTAAATTATTAAATGCATTTTATTTTTTTAGTGGTCAGCTGAAATGTTTCTTGTTCCAACAAATTCTGAGCTATGGCAAATGTTTTATTTTAAACTGAATTTCTGTGTCACTCAATTACGAACATTTCTTGGAAGAATGTTTTGCTTGTGATTACATTTGTGCAGCAAATTCTGGAACTCTGTCTTAAAACTTATTTCTGTGTAATAGGAGATATAATGACTTGAGGAGATGAGGGAAAATAGGAAGTCTTCATTAAATTTTTGTAGATTCATTTGTATAAAGGAACAGGAATTTCTTGGAAGTCAACAACATTTTGGAGTGTAAATGGTCCTTCCTGCTTTTCCAAGATGAGGAAATACTAACATTTTAGATATCTTTGGTAGAATCAGAAAAAAGAATGGGTAATTTGTGATTTTAATAAATTGATAATATCTACAATTGAAATCTTATTTTCACAGGTTTTTCTAGTCACTCAAATCAAATCCATTCTGGGGGCATGCCAACAAACTGATTTTGTTATGAAAACTGTGTTGTCAGCACCAACTGTTCAGTGCGTCAAGTTCCAAATTCTCATTATCCTTCCCTTTCTATGATTAATTTGGCTTAAAAGTAATAAATGTGGAACCTTCCTTTTTGTCTTAAAATTCTTAAGCACTTATCGTTCCCATTTTTCTCTTGTTTTTATAACTAAATGGTCTGCTTTTAAAGCTGAGATTGTGAGTAATTATATAATGGTATGACTAGGGGCTTCTAGAAGAAGAGTGCCTTTTCTGAGTACATGACTGTAAGAATTAGCAATACTGTGATGTCTGTTTAGAAATTAATTCTCCATACTATTTGAACTGTGATTCTAGATTTGCAAGCCAGGTTCAGTAGTGGTTTTTAGAAATAAACAGTTCCCTAGACGGCAGGCTATAAAACAGGTCAGTGTTAAAATATGCAGTAACATCTTTCAAATGTCTGTATAGTATTAGACTAATATTCCTGCCTGTATTCTCTTTCAAGATTCGGAACATAACATCTGTTGGGAGTTTTGTTACCTGATAGGCATAGGAATGGTGTAGATGCATAGTCAGTAAAGAGTGTTCAGGAGGTGTTCACGTCCACCCTTCCAGAAGAGGCAAGTTTACGTGTTCTCTTGCAATTTGGAAATGTCATTCTACTTTGCCAAAAGTTTACCTCCTTGTTTGTGTCATCCCCTCATTTTGTTCCATATACTCTTTATTCTATTATGCAAGTTGATAATGAAAATGTTTATCCTGAACAGTCAGTCATCCTGTTGGCTAGGTACATAAAGCTGTTACTGAGGCTAAAATTTCTGAGGACAAAAGATAAGGTACCACAGTTATAATGGCACAGTATCATCCTGTATAATAGCTTCTATGCACGCCTGAACTTCATCTCAACTGTGTGCTTTATAGAAAGCTGCATGGAGTTGACTTACAAGTTAGTGGGAGACCTGTAAAAATATTTGAGGAAGGTGTGCGCGCAAATTTAAAGCAAGGGAAAATGGTTTGGTATAACAGCATTGGAGATATGATGGCCAATAACGTATCTAATCTGTACATGGGTCACTCTGCTCTAAACTCGTGTGCTTCCCTCTGACTTGACACGGTGCTCTGATTATTTTCTTTTGCTTTGTAATGCCATTCTCAGTCTTTTATCAGTTTTTCTCTGTTCCCGGGGGCTCAAAGGACACTATTGAGAAGGGCAGAAAGCCCACCCCCAAAAAACCGCAAAACACCAAAACCCTTCACTTGCTTGAATTTACACTTACCAAAAGTCTTCCAAACATTTCAGGTGTATTTAAGTCAATAAAATCAATGGATAATATTGAAAAAACCCTATAGCCTCTGTCTCCTGGTTTTCCCGCCTTACCCATCTTGCTTACAGTAAAGCTCTATTCTGTTAGCAACCATATGCATCCCAATAAAGGTTTTAAAGTTTGAATTGAGACGGACACTGTCTCAGAACTTGGCCAGTGAAGGCAAAGAAAGTTGGCCATGTTCCCTCTACTTGCCAGAAAAGCATGAAAGCTGGGGCCCTTCCTCTGTCAAAGAAAAAGGGACGTGCTGATCTTTCTGCGTACACATTCTTGCAAGTGTTGAGTCTCTGACCTATTCTTGGTAGGACTTGTCTGTCTTTTCCTTGCTAGATGTGGCCCAAAGCCCCCTGGAAAAGACCTCTAATCTGCAGTGAACTTATGTAGATCAACCTGGACTTTTTCCTCTGATTATCAGTTTGACTGTACATTTTTTTTCCCCTCTAGTTGCAGTCTTAAACATAAAAAAAAAAAATCCCATCTCTACAGTAATACGGTTTTTATGCATGTGGCTTGTCTCTGTTGTTCTTTCTACTACATCTAAAGACCTGCTTGCTTCATTTCTTTAATATTTGATGTACATATGAGTGTATAATTAAAAAAGCATAGATGTTGTCATCTAGTATCATATTATTTATTGTGTGTTTGGGTGTGCGGGAGTACCTGGTCCTCTCCCACACAGGGTGTTAAAACTTACAGTATTCAGATAATCTGACAATCCGTTGAATGATGTGCGACTATATAAAATAAAGTAAGAATATTAAGTTACGAAGGAAATTATCCATAAAATTTAGGCTTGTTTTTAATATGTACTAGTACGGTTTTAAAATATTTGATTAATTATTGTCAAATATTTGAACTTAAAGCGTTAAAAATCAGAATCTTGAGTTTAAAAGTAGTACAGTAATAATACCTTTTTCACATTCTTCTGACCATAACTGTACCTAAGACTATATAGAGGTTGCTATGTACCTTTTTTCTGTTGAGTGAATCACAAAAACCAAGCAAGTGTTTTGGTTTCTACGGTTATTATAGGTGATAATTATGCACATGTGAATTATGTACAACTATTATACAGTTATATAAATAATGTTCCCCTGACTTGGCTTTTTCTTTATAGTTATGGCATATTTTCTGTAGTGGGTATTGTCTTTATTTTTCAGAGAGGTCACATATAAGTGATGAAATGCATACATTGTATTTTCAAAAATACATTGAAACGTTATAGTACTGTTAGCATTATTACTTCCATAGCTGTTTCTGTTTTTATAACAGCATTAGAATGCTTAAGTAAAAACAGCCAGCATTAATGAACAGTTAATAAAGCCAGAAAACTATACAGAATCCACGAAGACCTTAGCGTGAGAAGTGTGCTATCTATTTCTAATTTAACGTGTTCTCAGATTATTCTCGGAGACTGTTCTAACTTAGTCAAATACTTTGAGAGGTCTACAGTAGATTTTGGTTTTGAAGGTAGAGCTTGCCTTTCCTAAACTAAATTTCATTGTACTGAATTCAATAAATGATTTATGATAGCTTTGGACGTCAATAAAAAGATGTCTTGAATATATAAGGGGTCTGAGTGTGATGTAGTCCCTGCTAAATTAACAGGAACAGGTCTAAGGAGGCATTTAACAGTTTGCAAGATAAGTTCATAATAAAATAAGAGGTCTACTGTTTTTTAAAAAAAAGTGCCCTGGAACTTAAGTGATGCCAGGTGATTTGGAAAGGATGGAAATGAAAAAGATCTGCAGGAGCAGGTAGCTGTTTTGAGGTGTGGCAGTAGCATGCCTAGGAGGACAGATGAGCAATATTTAATTTGAAATCTGAAAGGACAGGTTAGTCTGCTTTCATTTATGTATGCTGGTTTTATATGTTGTTTCTTCATAGGTCATCTACTGGTAGCCATGAACTTTATTCTAGATGTATAGGTACTTTTTTTTTTTTTCTCCTCACCTTCGTTCTCACACTTGATCAGCTTCTTCCTTGTTGGCTTCCTAAGAAAGAGAAAGTGACTTACAGGAAAGCAATACCATCCACATTAGAAACTGTTATTATTTAAACAAAGAACTCTATATAGTATGCAAGATATTAGTTGGGAAAACGGAGAGCTTCAGACTGCCTGTTGCACCTTGTGAGTGCTGGTACAGGTGATGATATCCTCACCGAGTTACCATTTAGAAACACTTTCTCTACGTATCATCAATGAACTTGACTAGTTGTGGCAAGCCACTGATACGCATTGCCTTACAAACTGTCTTGAAACAGTTTTTTGTTTTTATACTGTTTTGAAACATTGCATAGGTTTTTGTTTGTTGTATGCAGAGCACTGTTGCTAGCATCTGTGGTTGTTTTGTTCAAAACTGTGTAGGTTGCACAGACCATTAGTTTTCATTGCTGCTTTGCCTCCCCTCGGGGATCTTTTCTCATGCCGGTTGTTACTTCATAACACACTCAGCTGCCTGCTAAGGTTGTTGTTGAATGATCAGTCCTGCAGGTGAGCCTCCTGCATCTATTCTACACGTTTTTCCCCTCAGTGGGATGAAGTCGGTGCAGTCATCTTGCCCAAGAGAAGCCTGATTACAAGGCCTTGGGCTGCTCCTTATCTTTCAGTTTGCTCTCTCAGTACCAGCCTGATAGTGTTTGATTCAGTGTTTCAGAGTAACCGCCTAGTCCCTGCTCTTGGCCTTGCTGGCGCCATGCAAAAGTCTGTATTCATTGCGCTGTTCGGGTGTTACTTGATCACTACATTTCCTCAACTTCTTTTTATCATTTGTGGTGAGAATGTGGTCGTGGCTGACGGTGAGGCCAACAATCTCCCTCATCGGGGAGCTGCAGAAGGGGGCAGCGGGAGGACGAGCCGGGGGCTGAGACCCTACTGTAGCCCACTCGACCCAAGACCAGCACCAGTGGGTGAATCGGGTCCCACATCAATCTGACGAGTCTGGTCGAAAGGTCAGGAGCAGCGGAGGACAGGGCCTGGGCCCAGAGCTGCCAGCAGCGTAGCTCAGCCCAGGACTGGGAGGACAGTCCTGAGCTGAAACGGCTCCTGGGCCCACCGGTGGGGGTCACAGGTGGGGCCAGTTATGGCATTTAAGGACGTGGTGTCCTTGGGGCCCTGACACTCGTTCTGACAGAGATCTGTGATAATCCCATCCAGGGTTAACATTGCATATCATTGTGCTAGTTGCAACAGTGGCTTCTTGTTATCATGCCCAAGTACATTACAGAAAGTGGAGTGGTTTCATCCTCTTTAACTGTTACAGCAGAAATAACCTTGAGCGTTTCAGCATGTGTTCACTGGTTCATTATCTTTTACAGTTCTTTGGCTTGTTTAACTGTGGCACTGACTGTTTCCTCTCTGATGCTTTCCTTTCTCCTCTGCTCAATCTTAGGGTATACATCAGGCATATGTATATGCCTCCTTCCTTCTAGGACCTTTTTGAGCCTAAATATAAGGATATTAAGTAATGTCATAGCAGCAGGAGGTGCACAGTCAAATGGATGCAAACTAGTCTTTCTGCTTGACTGAGAAAGTGTAGCCTATATATGTAATGCTCATTTTTACATAATATGTTATTACTGAGGCATAAGAATATTGGAACGTATGTTTATCTAGTTTAGGGTAAAAAAACCCAACAAGATTCCCTAGTAGCATTTTCAGACTTTAATGAAGCAGTGTTATTTCAATACTAGGAGAGTCTCTGGCACATATTGCTGCTTATGTCAAAATAAAAAAGGGTGTTCCAGAGAAGGAAGTGTCCTTTTCCAAATTATGACTGCATTTTTTAGCCTGGTTTCTTGCAGAAACGATTTTGCAAAGTCACACTGTGTGTCTGTATGTGTTTTCTTCCAACTTTTACCTTGGCCTGTAGCAATCAGGTTTATTACAAAAGTGCAGATCTCAAAGATGCTAAAGACTCAACAAATTTCATGCAAGTGTTAGGTACAGAAGACAAGTTCTGTAAATCATTCTGGCTGTGAAGAAGTTGCTCTGAGAGCTCCCACATTAGCAGAGGGTCCATATAGGAGAAAGTCCTTAATAATACCCCAACTGTCAGAAAAGCTTCAGTTGGAACTGGCATCTCCTCAGACATTATGATTATTCAGAATTCATTACTTCTAGAAGTAACTAAGGTATAGAATGCTTGGTTATCATGTGTTCTGTTGTTTTTTCAGTGTACCTTCAGCTACTGAATACTCTACATGGACATTAAATATCCTCTGAAATACTTGTCCATTAATTTTACCAACAACATGCATTCTGTTGATTCAGCTGAAAGTACAAGAACTTTTAAGAAATGTAACAAACTTTGAACAAGTGATTGTTTGCATTAGATAAGTATAGAATTAGCTTTTGCCACACATTCTTATCCCAGTTAACTGTACTGTGAAGACTGAAGTAGAGTAAAAATCTGGGATAAAGTCCCATCTTATCAAGGGAGCAGATTTTCTTTCATGTTTAGAATTCCAAATTCTTACTATTCTTGAAGCAAGGAGCTTGACCACACTACCCAAGGGTGAGCTGTTTTATGATGACTGCACTTAAGTTGAACACTTGCTGAAGGTTTTGTCCCAAAAGAAAGGGTGAAGTCCAAATGCACAATTATAAGCCACAGGTTCTAAACAGGAATCTCACGAGTAGTCAGAAATGCTTAATGGACTGCTTTCATAGAGGCTCTGAAAGATAACCAAGAAAAGCAAATAAATCTGCATGTGGTCAGCAAGGATATAGACATTCATTGCAATCAGTTTAAAGATCCTCAAATAAAGGATCACCTAAAAGTATCATAATCATATATGGAGACGTGCTATGCTGATCTTCAGGCATATTTCTCCTTCAAGTAAGTTAAGTTGTTAAAGAAATGCAAGTGGAGCTTAAGGAACGTGGATGTTGCTGTGAACATACAGTTTTCTCTGTGTCTGGTTCCATTTATCTTAGAAGACATGATGGTATATTATAAAAGAAACCTCCTAATTTTTACCCTGGGTGTATTTCCATCCTATTTATGTATTGAATAAGATTGAATTACTAGTATTTATAATGTGAATTACAATGATGCCTGAAAGAGTTTTAAAATATCGAAACATTTAATTTAAAATGATTGCTTGAAATTGTTTATGTTGGTAATGACCTCTTATGCTAACATAGTAAATAACTTGCAACATCGCGAAAAAATAATTTGCAGTTGCGTGGTGACTTGCTTCTTGCATGTTTAATTCTGGCAAGAGCCAACATTGTAGAGATTACTTCATGGCTCGAATGAGTCAGATGTCTTCCAGAGAATGATGCAGTTGATAAAGCTATCGTAGGCAAAAAAATGAACATAGTGTTGATTTGCTGAGCAAATATTGTTTGCTGTATTTGAGTAGTGCTGTTTTCAGTGTCACAGTGCTTGATATCTAGAAATACTAGAACAGTAGTAGTAGTATAGAAATTATTTCATGTATTTTCAGGGATGCTTGATCAATAGCCTTCTGAAAATGACATCTTTCTCAAGCAGATAATTAATTACCCTCTAAGCAAAAACCCCTGTTTTTTTCTCTTGCATTCTCTATTAGGCATAGTAATAATACGCAGATGAAATAGCAGATGTTCAAAAGAGAAAGTAAAAATAATAAGAGAATATGTATTATGATTCCTGAGTGAATGGTATGAATAGGTCAGGAATGGTATACAAAGAAAATGTATTTTGAGAAAGTGCAAGAGTGGTTTAGTCATTTAATAACATTAGTCTTCAGCATTTGAAATGTTTTTCTTTGCTTTTCTAGAACTAAAGTGTAAATGCATAATTGACAAGTGTCTGAACTCTTGTTCACATACAGATTAGCTTTTCATTTTTATTTGAAACGTACTGGTGTTTCAGACTTACTCTTGTTGCAGTTATGACAGCTGAGCAATAATATGTAAGTTATTACTCAAGTAATGTTTTTAATAGCACTACTGTGGCTTAGCATAATGTGAATAGAAGTGTTAGCTTGGGTTTACAGAAGATAAACTGTCGTGATGTATGCACCTTTAACATACCATTAGACATTTTAGTAGTGAGAAATATTTTTATTACAGGTTTGTTCTGTTCTCACCAGTGTGGCTAGAATTACAGCTGATGCAGGACAGTGAGAGAGAGGGAAATGAGAGAAGACTTGTGTGCTCACTCAAGGAAAATGCTGTGAGGGAGAATGAACAAGACAAGGAACCCGAGGTGTTCTTGTTGCTTATTGCGTGACCTGGTTCAGAGTAATTTTAAAACTTTGGCAGGGTGACATTTTTTATGGCAAGGTGCAATTGCAATTTATTGAAATATATGTTAGTGTGCCATTTTAAGTCCCTTAAAGGCATGGTTTCACATTGGGCAGAAATGCTAGATGAGCTCAGATGGGAAGGCTACCTACCAGTGGCACTTTGTTGTTAACTGGAACTAGGTAAGAAAGAGGATAGCCAGGGCTGGAGATGCCTGCTGGAGGGGCATGATTTTCTGCCTTGCGATGCTAACCTCTCTGGTATTACTTTAGGAAAAGGCAGAATGAGAGATAATAGTGTTAGGATATTTGGTAAACAGTTGGAGGCTGAACTGTCACTCAGTTACAAGCTGCTGAGCTAAGGCTTGTAGATCCTCCGAATTAGTACTTGTTATTGCAGCATCCAGGCAAATAAACCCACTTCTGTAGAAACTGATATGCTGGTTTCTATCACTGCTGAAGCTTGGATCCCAGTGCAGGGAGAGAAACCTTGCTGGGAGACATAGGTGGTGCTCCAGGCAGGGCGTGGAATGTGATTGGCATGCTGTGATGTCTGAACCCTGTCTGCTAGCCCAAAAGGATCAACCTGCTGTAGGGCTGGGCTGGTGGCTGGCTGACCAAGTGCAATAGGATTACGTGGCAAGGTTTTTGTAGCGGGGGGGGGGCACAGGGGCGGCTTCTTTAAAAGTTGCTAGAAGCTTCCCCTGTGTCCGATACAGCCAATGCCAGCCGGC
>JAVKLA010000093.1:23773837-23818583 GCA_034782735.1 Sagittarius serpentarius | reverse complement strand
CCTTATCTCGACCCACAAGTCTTTCGTTATATTCTCCCTCTCCTGTTCAATCGAGGAGGGGGAGTGAGAGAGCGGCTCTGGTGGGTACCTGGCGTCCAGCCAGGGTCAACCTGTCACACCGAGGCATTACCTTCTAAAGGCTTGAAGCAACTGACTTAGACAAACAGTATCCTTTGGTCAAGGTAGCATCTCTGAAAGCATCTTTCATGGGTGTAGTAGGAAGAGAATGGGATCGGAACATGAAACACCCAGTTCTGGCACTGGTGTGCCATTGTGAATCTGTGGTTGGATGATTTTGCAAGTGAAGGCCTGCAATCAGTTTCCTACTTACTTTCCCTTTGCATTCAGGAACTCATCTGGCTTTCAAATAATGTAATTTGTCCTGCTCACGTGCTGAGTTTATTTGTGATAATGATTCTTTGAAGAAAGAGTTTGATAGAAACTAGAATGGAGGAAGTATACCATGTTTACAAATGACATTAGTATGTAGTCCCAGGTTACTGTTGATGTTTTAGAATCATAAACAGTTCATGTTTCAAAGTGTTTGAAAGTTTGTATGTAAGCATTCCATTTTGTATCAACGTTTTGAGGCCACAAAAGTGATTGGCAAATGACAGGAAATACGTACTGTCATTTCCCTCCATATTTATTATTTGTATTTTGATGACAAAAAGATTTTAATTCATATTTTAACAGAAACATCACTTGCAATATTTTAAAGTTAATTTGTAATTGAGATTCCTTGTGCACAAAACCCCTCCACTTCTGCTTCTTCACTTCAGTTTACAGGACTTTACTTAGAGTCCCAATCAGTAGAAGATCCTCCTGTTATTTTCCAACATATTTAACACTGGGTGGCCTTAGTGAAGGAACTTACTGTGCTTTATCAACTGAGGAGAAATGGCATACATTGACTAAGGAGAAACCATGTGAATGAAGATGTGTGTGTGTAGAACTTGAGAACTTTTTAAAGGATAAAACGAAGATATGAACGATGGCATTAAGTCCAGGGGAACCACAAAATCTTCAAAGGTCGACAAAGCCTTGAAATGGGACAATGGCTAAATTATTTCCCAGTTTGAAGCTGTAGGTGTTTCAAAGGATATGAATGATTGATTGTTGGTACTGAAATACACAACATGTGGGCAGTGCTGTGAATACACTACTTGCTGTTCACTGCTTATCTGTGCAAGATCCTCAGTAAGCCTGAGTGAGGCGGTTGTGATCTTGTAGCAAGAGTGATGTGTTACTAGGTTCAGTTAATCCCCACATAAAATACCAAGCTAACTAGCCAGATAATTGCTCAGGGTTGAAAGAGACAAACCTGTTACTTGCCCTTGTCTTCTCGTGTTGTGTCCAGTGCCTGTGTTCCTTCATAGCAGTTTGGTTCAGGGCTAAACTGAAGTTCGAATGAAATTAAAAAAGGGTAGTTTGTACAAAAGCTGGAAAGAGTATTTGGGGTTTCTGGTGTTTTCACACAGAAAAAAACACTCCCCTTTCCTCGGGCTGGTAATCATGCAAAGAAGGAAGGCAGTGAGGACCCTCTAATTGGTGTGGGGATCAGCTGTGAAGAACTGATGGCAGACCTCCACCATGTGGAACTGATGAAGGACAAATCACCATCTGCATAGTGCAAGTTATCGCCAGTCATTGCCAGGTGAAAAGGTTAATAAACTTGTCCAATTAAACCATGTCCCTTGCATCTTGTTTTTTATTTCTGCGTGTCTGAGACAGGTTTCAGCTGCTGTTCAGTTGCTTGATCTCACATTTGACTTCAAGGTGAAAAATTTTCAGTAGACTATATGGATGGATAAAAAATTTTTTTAATATCGTGATCTTTAATCCTGATGGATAAAGTGAACATTAAGATATTGAGGATGGTGTAGGGGGGTTGACCAAAGTTTTTTTGAACAAGTTTTGCAAGTTCAGTAAATGAAAATGTGTTTGTGAAACTGTAGGAAAGTGGTCCTGCTCAGCTGATACTGCTTAAGGTGTTAAAGAGGTCAGCTCTCTCATCTAGGATTCCTTTCTGGCTTTTTTATCCTTTGTTTTCACAAGACACTTTATCATAATAATTCTCACTGTTGATCAAGGTTAATTTTTGAATTTTGCTTTACTGAATGGCATTTTCTGTTTTTATTTGTTTGTTGGAGGTGTTTATGGTCTTTGTTTCATTTCTTCTAACAGGAATTCCGTACATTTTAAATTTTAAACTTTTGCCTGGCTTATGATGCATCTTCCCTGTTATGTTTTCAGCTGAATTTCCAGTGGTGAAAATGCAATCTTGTAAGAAAGTTAGAATTACACTCTTCCTTTTGAGGGCTTACTGTCTTTGTTCAGATAACCAGGTACTCTTAAATCTGTGCAGCAGTTGAACTAGAGAAATCTTGGTGATTAAAAATTGAGAGAGTGTTGTTAAGATGTGTAATTCTTTGTATTAGCTTTAAACAGGTTTAGCTCTAATTTGATGATGGTCTGGTAAAGGGCAGAGAAATAACTGATTCATTTAGTAACTATAGTTATTAACTGATGAATATAACTCAGGGGAATTGAGTTGATGCTTCTGGTTTTCAAGATCACAGTGGTATGTATTTGTTTTATATAATATCTTTTATTAATTGTCAGTTATTTTGTGTTCCTTTCTAGTTTATCTAATCTTTCCAAGAGATTCTGCTTACCAGTGTCAAGTTTGTTGAATTCTGCGCTTTGGAGATTTTTGTTTTAAATCTGCTGCTCTCCCTTTTCCTATGAGTATGAGACTCAGTGCCTCAAAATCTTTTTCACCCATTTGAGACTGTTTTCACAGTTCTTCAAAAAGTTAAGGAAATTATTCCAGAAGTACTTGTTCAAAGATGGAGAAGGATAATCCCGCCTTCGATGGTTAGAGTTGTCCTGCATCTCAGATAGAAGGACTTGGTCATCTGAGTGTTGATGATGAAATTACAGCTTTCAGATAAGGCCACTTAGCATGAAATTCAAGTAACCACTGAACAGAAAGTTTATTTAAACAGCATATTGCAGATCAGATCTAGAAAGAAAGAGCTGACCCTGACAGTAAGATAAATTCAGTCTTGGGTTCTCTCTGTGCATCTCCTCATACAGAAAAGGAGAGTGTAAAGAAAAGAGTGGAGCTGGTATCTGGTAGTAGCTTCAGATTCTGCCTGATGCAGTGATGAATGATGAGGCAATTGAGAGGGTTCACCATCTGGCACCTATTTGCATAGTTTGAGACATCTAATACTTGATCATGTTTAGATAGGTACTCTAGAAATTAAAAAAAGACTGTCTTACTTGACAGGATATATAAATACTGTAGCTTTCTGAGATTTTTTTTGTTTTTGAAACACAGACACTGGTGGTAAATCTGAGGTTCCACATGATGCTCTGTGCCAAATAAAATGTTATAACTTGCTTCCAGCTGTTCAAATAGGGTTTGTGTACATCTTGAGTGATTCTGGCTATTTCCTGCTTACTGTTTGCACCTGGTTTCCTGGGCAGAAGAAAGGTTAGAAAACTGATGATGACACATTGGTGCCCTGTTCTTGTACTGGTATCTTCTGCTTGTTTCTGAGATAAGGCACTGATATCAAAAACTAACAGTGTGCATGATACAAGATATATTAAAGAGGAGTTAGTAAATGTGGGTTTCTTATTGTCTTCAAGGAATTGGTCTGGAACAAACTGTAGCTTATTTACTGAAAAAAAATGCTATTTTTAAAAAAAAATTGTAAATGGATAGTTGTAGTATACAAACAACTTCCCTCATGAATCAGTTGTTTTCTTAAGAACTTGAACTGGGATTGTATTGTTTAAACACAGTTGTTGGGGTGATGTGAGGGAGATGATCAATAGTTTTGTATCCACTTACTGTGCCGAAATATTTCTCTACTTTACTGTTTCCCAAGAGTCTCTTACTCATTGATTGCTTGTGCATTAGATGCTGTATAAATATTTATTAATTTGAATTAATATAATTATTTGGTTGCTGGTTTTTTTGTGCTGAAACGTCTTTTGTTTAGGATACATAGTCACCATGCATATGTAGCATGTAGGATGAAAGATGGAGAAATAGCTATAGGTGTCCCAGTGCAGCCAGGGAAGAAGGGAGGAGTGTCAGGCCACCTCCATTTGCCCTTTAGCTGTCTTGAATTACCTTCTGTGCCAGTCCAATAACAGTTTGCCCCTGGAAACCACAATTACGTGTTTTGTAATGTCACGTCTGTTTGTCAGTCCCCCTCATTCTCTGCACCCATAATCTTGGCCCCTACTGGGCATTCGCCGAGTTCTCCGAGAAGCTCCCACAGCTTCCTACATACTGAATTGCGTTTGGTATCTCTGGCAGCATGCAACTTCTCTAAATAATCCCCATCTTTACCATGACACCCATCCCTTACTTGCCGCTCAAACAGTTGCTGTTTCTTCTCGCAGTCCAACCAGCATCCTCAAATATTTATCTAATCATCTTTTCCTTGACAGCCTAGAGTTGGAAGGCTTTCTAACTTACCACATCGTGTGATTGTTCTGAGCCTTCATATGCCTTTCCTTAGACTGAATAATAGTGTAACTCTTAACATACTGTTTTTTTTTCCTCTGAAGCAGAATTTCTGCTGACTTCAAAAGGAAATTACCTTGAATAATGAATTATAGGTTAAACTGATACTAAATTAATACAGTTTTATAGTCTTTGATTATGTTGGATGTTTTACCTAGGCTGCTGTAGACTTTAATCCCAGATGGCTGGGGAATAAGGAATTATTAAACATTATTATTAATACTAACTAGAACCAGCTTGCACTTCAAGTGTTAAAGAGTATGCAACAGTGTAAAAAAAAAAAAAAAAAAAGACAAATTAGTTTTGTGTCATGTGTTTTCAGACTTAATACATTTTGTGAATGTGTGTGCTGAAAGGTTGCCAGATTATTTTCGCTATTCCTTTGTCTTTGTTGGCTGACCTCTGCGTCCAAGATGATTCACTAATGCTGGATCTAGTTTCTTATATTTTTACTTTCCTTTACTGATAGAAGGAGCACATTACATTTCTGACAACTTAAGCCTTGTAAAATGAACCAGTGTAGTTATTAATGGATTTCATCAGCTAATCTACTGGCTTTGGAAAATGTCAGCGTGTGTTGAATGCAGTGCAGGCTTAGCTGCTACTTCATGTGCTTTTATATTCAGATTTAACTGTGAATCAGTGTGTTTTGAGTTGAATGTGCAATAGGAAGAATATGATTTTGAATAATTTAGCATTGTTTTTATACGCAAATGCACGTATATGTTTGAGGATTTTGTATGAGGATCTAGGCTTTGGTCAGCCATATGCAGATAGGCAAGTAAGGGAAGCCACAGAGAGTGACAATTCTGCAATTTTACAATAAGTTACAAAATACTGTTTTATTGGTTAAGCTTGTGAGTTTTGCACTTGATAGCATGTATAACACTGTGTTGAAGCATTTCATATCTAATGAATCCTAACAGTTTAAGGAATTTGCTGGGCACAGTGAATTAAAATCTGTTGATTAGAGTGGAAAGCAGAGACTGCGAAGAGCATAATGGGGGACACATGAAACCCTTGTCATCTGTTCAGCAGAGCCGCAGCTTCAGATATTTTTGCAGTTGTCCATAGATCAGAGGCTCTATCATCATGGTTTTTACTTGCTGTTTCGCGAGATTTTAGCATACTTATACACTAGATAACTTTTCTTGTAGTCTGTTATGTTCAGGGTGCATTTAGACATGATAGCAAACACGATCTAAACTGAAGCTGCTACTGAGATGTGTGGTCCCTACCAGGAATTCCTAGTATTTCCTTTTCATGGAAGGTAGTGATCATGTGGCCACAAGGTGAGTCAATTCATTTGGATGAAAAGAAGAGTTTCCTGACAAATCAGCCAGCTGAATTGACTTCCATCTGTGGACTCATGATCTCTAGATGCATGAGATGGGGTAAATGAGGACCAAAGGTCAAGAGTGAGGGGAGGAGCGAGTTGACCAGCTTTGGTGGCAGCTACCTGCTTGATTGACATAGCTGAAACATCAAACTACATTTGCAGATTGCAGAAATGTGTAAACCAATTTAAGCAGCATTTTCCTCCCTTCCCCATGCTGCTCCTTTTCCTCCCTTCTGCTGTTATAGCACACGTTAGTACAACCACGTATGAACTGGATTGGGAAAATGATCTAGCTATGAAGTAACGTGAGCAAAAAATTCTTGAGATGGATCAGTTCCCTATCATGTTGCAATGGTCATGAGAGGATGGAGACAGCTGGACATAGACAGGGAGCTTCTTAAGCAGACATTATTCTTGATGAGATGGATTTCAAACATAGGCACAGATAGATAGAGTGATGCTGATAGAGAGAAATGGGCAGGCATGTAGCCTCTGGAGTTGAGGAGAGAGGTGACCAACGCAACGTTGTTGGGGAAGATTTGAGATAAAGTTTCTAGAGAAAACAAAAAGATCCAAGACAAGCGGTTTGCGGAGGACACATGTGGAGATACTTTGGCATAAGAAAGAAGTGGGAAAATGATGCTGAAGGAAGGAGGACCGTGGAAGACCAGTCCTGGCCTCTGCATGAGCTTTGTGGACAGAGTCTGGGATATAAATGGACCCCTGGTTTTAGCAGGTTTCTGTTTACAGAAGCAAATCAGCAATATGATTTTTTTTTTTTTTTTTTTTTTTTAGGTTTCTCCGTAAGGAACGATGTAAAAAATTTCAAGTAACATGCGTGGTCAGTTTTGTGATCTCAAATTCATTGTGTGATGTTAAAGTTGCGTAATGATGTTGTCTTTTTTGCCTCATAGAGTGATGTTGTTTTGTAAGAATTTCATTTGGCAACCAGCCTAATAAGAGGTATATTATTTGCAGTGACAGTTCATTCCATTAATTTTTATTCCTCACTGCGCGATATTATAGGGAGTATATTTATGAATATATTTTGGTGGCTTGTATTTTCATTAGATTGCCGGGAATTTTTCTGATGCAAACAGGAAAGAGGAATCAGTAGACTGAGATATTTTGATAGATGAAAGAAATTCTTAAAAAATCTGAAGACTATTACTAATACATATATGTGTTCTATACCTTTTACGAAGTATTATTGTTGCTTGATATAGCAAGAAAAAAACTTAAGAGATCAAGAAAAAAACCAGCTGCTTCACCTTCTAGCTCCTCCTAGATCTTTCTCCTTTGATCAGCATCACTGTATGTAGGTTTGGACTTGAAGGCACAGAATGGTTGCCAGAAGAAATAAGATGGGAACATTTCTAGATGGATTGCTTGCAGTTTTCTTCAAGTGTGTAGTGGCAAAAAGTTATGTAAGCTGTTATCTGGGGATCTGAAGAGGAAGGAGGGCAGGAAAGAGGGATAGGAAACAGCAGAATCAGATTGCTGAAGTACTTCCCTCTGTGTCTGTGTGTGCTTAAGTGTTGTTTGTTTGTTGTTGTGATGGGGTTTTTTTGTAAAGTGAAATAGGTAAGATTGAAGAAAGTGAACTAAAATGAATTTC
Source organism: Sagittarius serpentarius (assembly GCA_034782735.1). Taxonomy (NCBI): domain Eukaryota; kingdom Metazoa; phylum Chordata; class Aves; order Accipitriformes; family Sagittariidae; genus Sagittarius; species Sagittarius serpentarius. The sequence goes on along the minus strand of JAVKLA010000093.1, from coordinate 23,811,074 downwards.
GGTGTACAATTTAATGATCTAGGGACTATTAGGGAATACAGACTTAAAGAATTGTTCGGATGTTGGCTTCTCATTGTGTCTTCTCTACAGTTGTGCTGTCGCAGTATTTTACAGGGTGTTCTGTGAACTGTGTTGGTAACATGACCCCAGTTTAAGTCCTGTCCCTGCCACTCTATCCAACTACTGCTGTCTCCTTCTACACAACTTTTCTATGAACTGTAGCTTTTATTTTCCATTCTTGTGCTAAATCTCTCTCTTGTACGGGATCTGAGCTTCCCGTCTTGACTCTCCTCTGGCTGCTCTGGCATGCCCATGCATTTTTGTAATGCACGGAGAATGTAATTGTGGCTCTTTGTGCTGTCTCTGTCACGTCGCTTTGCAACCCTCCTTGATCTCTTTTCTGTTGTTAAACCAATAAAATTGAAATCTTGACGGAAATATTAAACTGCATTTTCCTCCCCCGCCCCATGCGTTTATGGTAGCTACTGTCTGAAGAAAGACAGTTTGCTAGCTGTTGACTGGCTAGCAAACTTTTAAGCCATGGATATGTACCGAACTGTAACTTTTCTTAAATTTGTTTTTTCTTTTTGATGAGCCCCCTCCCAGGAAAAATGATACATTTAGTTACACTTTTGCATTTCATCATGTGAGAAAACGGCGTATCAAATATCCAGTTAATGAAAGAGTGTGTTTTATCTTTTGGTTTGTGCCAAACTGCTTTTGGATGAAGATTAGTAGTAATCAATAAAAATGAAAGCTGACACTCTAAAATGGTTTAAAATAAAATTGTTAGTTAGAGTTACTCAAGAAGAATATCAAAATTGATTTTACACTTCAGATTACTTTCATTATTAAGCTTTCCTGATTTTATCCCTCCTGTCATTCCTAGTTGTTTTATCAACTACGGATGATTTAATTATTATGCTTAGCTAAACTGCCTGAACTGAACTGAAGAGGGTAGTCCCTTATGCTTATGTAGATAGTGCCTGGGTCAACATTTGGTTGATCATTTAAGTAATCAGGTTGTTGTACTCAGCCAGTGATTTGCCTCAGTTTTTTGATATGTTTTGCTACTGAAGTTTAAAAGTCTTTTTTTTTTTTTTTTTTTTTTTGCTTGTTTCAATTTAATTTAGACTGTTTTAGCAAACTTAGGCCTTAATGTAACTTTCTGCATTTTCCACATTTTTAATAATACATTTAATGTTTTTAAACTTTTAAGATGATAAATTGAAATATAAGCATATATTTGTTTAATTCTAATTCACCATGATTTGTCTGGGTATGTCTGATTTATTCTTGTGTTTCCTTTGTTGAACTATCTGTAACCTCTTATTTTCTGATTCCAAGATTTACTTCTACCATGCTGTTTGCAGGAAAGAAGCTGAGAATTAATGGCAACACTGAAGGGCAGGTTAACTTTTTAGCTTAAGGCATATAAGTAAAGGGGTCAACAATATTGTTGATAATATTTCAGTCGTTTACCCTACTCTGCTTTCATGGTTTTCAGTCATAAACTTCTGGCAAAAATACTCTGTTTTCTTCATGATTTCATGGTAACAACATAAACTTTAATGAAAACAAAACCCACGTAATACCAAAACAATTGTAGTTGTTGGTAGAGTTCAGTTCTGAACAGGAGAATAATTAGTTTTAAGACAGTGTAGGTTTAAAAATGATTTTGTTCTTCAACGTGTTTTAACTTATCCTGGCTATGAGTCAGAAAAATTATAGAAAAGACATTTCCTTTTTTTTTTTCTCTGTATATATATCTTGTATGTTCAATTTCAGTGTTACAGCTTCAGTAAAATTAGTTTTCGCCTGTCATGTAGCTTTCCATAGTGAAGACAAGACAGCTATTTAAATATGTAAGTCATGACTGGGATTTCCTCAAATTGTAAAGTAAGACTTTAAGACAGATTTAAATGTGTGTTTTGCAGTTCTCTAGGTCTCAGTATAATTAATTTCTGTTGTTTTGTTTCCTTCTCTTTACATAAAAAAAAAATTCTTTCTATTGTTGTTGTGATGGTGGATTTTGTGCCACAGATTCTGTTTAATATATATTTTTTGTTTTCTTTACAGGAAACCAATTTTTTGGAAGCCCTGTGGGGAGGTGCATCTTTGACATGGATTATGTGTTTGGTCATCTTCTACAGCCTGAGGCAACAGTGTGTGTGCTACATATGATAGAAGAATTAATTGTGGGAAGAGACAAGCCAAAAGGTTACGTTACAGTAAGAAGCTGGTTTAAAAATGTTTGTATTTCCTGCCACTAATCAAAGGTTTAGAAAGCCTACTAGCCCAACAGTCAAAAAAATTACTTTTTTTTAAATCCAGTTCAAAAAGAACAAGTAGTCAATGTATATTTTACCGTGTGTTCCCTGATTATTTAGCACTGAATCTTTTATTACACTGAAATCATGGTATGAAGATTGATAGACAACGCCCCCCCACCCCCACCCCATCCCCAACACACGTCTAGCAACTAAAGACTGTGTCAAGATGACCTCTGAGGAGATGACAGCGTCTGTTCTAGTCTCTGTGGTACAGGGTAAAGTGATACCTGCTCAGTCAGCTGGAGAGGAAAATACTAAAAATGCTTTGGACACCAGTGTTATAAAAAGACATACAGCCAGTCCGGGAAGGCAAACCGCACACGCTGTCTCATACTTACACAGACTTGAAGAAGAAAGTCTTCAGGGCTCAGTGCCCAAAATACTCTCTTTGGCAAAAGAACAACTGACTAATGACAATAGTAATGAAAACTTCTGGGAGAGGAACAGCTCCATCCCTGATTCAGTGGAATTTCGTAACATTAACTGTAACATTGTACGGAAAAAGTACACCAGCAATATCCCCTGCAGCCAGTTGTATAAATCTTGTGATCCTTTAGCAGGTGGAGAGGCATGCCTGGAAACTGGAATTCCTGTTTCACTGGAAAGAGCCATGCTTGCTGAAATTCAGTTGAAAATGAAGGGGCCTTCGTTAAGAAGCCAGACAGCAGTAAATAAGAATGACAGCAGTGATACTGATAAAGTGGCCTTTTTTCACTTTCACTGTGCTAGTGAAAGGAATATATCAAAGGCTTTGTGCAGTTTACACAACGGCTTCATTTTGGATGACTGCTTGCAGCCAGTAAGTGTTGGTGGTGGTAACACCACTGGTTCCCCAGCCTGCACTTGCAGATTAATGGAGTTGACAAATAATTGTGAGAATGAAAATGGGCAGCAGTTGTATGAAGACGCTTTAAGGGATAAGTATTTATGTCTGGAAAGAGCACCACGAAAGGTTAAAGTGGCGTGCTCGGGTCACAGCTTCTGTGGAAATAACTTTACTGGAAGAATGCCCTCAAAGCCCTTTCTGAGCCATTTTGAAGACTGTAATGATAACTGTGAAGAAGAGATGGAAGAGGATTTTTTTAGAAACAAAAAGGAACGTTCTACTTTATTAATAAGACGTTTCTGTAAAAATGATAAAGAGGTTAAAAAATCAGTTTATACTGGAACGAGAGCAATTGTTAGGACTTTACCTTCAGGGCACATAGGAACTGTTGCTTGGAATTATGTTGAGCAAAGGAGAAACAACAGTGGCTTGAAGCTTTCTAGGATTACAACAGAACAGCTAACTACAATTCAGTCCTTAATAAAATGGAAATTTAATTCCTTTCTTGAGAAGTCTTTATGGTATGAGGTAAGCTTTTCATTGTGTTGGTTTTGTTTTTTTTTTTTTTGTAAAAGTTTTGATAACCTGATGACCTTTTCATTAAAAAAAAAAAAAAGAGAAAGCTTTTGACTAGTAAACACCTAGTAACACTGAATAGGATATTTCACTTAACCATGCTGAACCTTATGCTGAACGCTGCTTTTTAGAAGAATATATTCTCATTATTTAAAACTCACTATGGTTTAAAATAGGCATGGGGTAAAAAGTATAACTTTATATCTGTATAAAATTTATACATACATATGTAGGTATATACATATATATCTATATAAAATGTATATAGGTACATATTTACATGTAGATGTATGTATACATTTATATCTTGATATATATTTATAAGAATGTAATCAATCTATATACAGATACAGAAATATATACATATTTTATAGCTGTATTCTAAATAGAAAATGTATATAGTATGCATTTATATTTATATATATTTAAAATGGATGTATTTATATTATAGATATACACAGTTGAATATATATGGCATATAGGTGTATATAAACATTTGATGGATATATTAATGATATAATAATTCCATGGAATAAGTTGTATAAAATGATAAGTGGCAGTACTAGATCACAGTGAAAAATTTTGTTGCTTTAAAAAAGAAAGCATAGTGTTTTCCCTAAGTTACAGATATTTATCCTGCTTCTACACTTGCAAATAATAATTAAAAAATATGTAATAGTTGAATAACATACATTAATGTGCTGATATTGCCCTGATTTGTATTCTCTTAATTTAGATATTACAAAAAATTCTAAGTTTAGAATGAAATAATGAATGCAGAAATTATTATTGTGGAAAAGAAATAGCACATCCTTAATAAATTATTTTAAGCAGTAAAAGATTTTCTGTGATGGTAGAAATTAAATAGTTGTCGATGGAATCTGTAAACGTTTTTGACCACTGATTCTCAAGGAATCATCTGAAATGTGACTACTGAGAAAGAACGGACAGCAGGATGATCACAGCAGGAGAAACTCTTGCAAGAAGAGCAGGAGAAGAGAGGTTTATTGAGCTTAGCCAAAAAAGGTGTGATTTTTCGCTGTTAAAATGTGTGAATAAGCTCTAGGGAGTGGAAAATAACCAAAGTAAAGGAGAGTGTGGTCAGATAAGCTATGCTTATAAACTGGTCTTGAATGAATATAGGTTGAAAACTGGAAGAAATTTCTAGTAGTTAGTGCACAGACTCTGCAACAGCTTTCAGTAGCACTGAAATGGGGGAAAACCTAACTTACTTTTATAGAAGCGTAGGATCATTTAGATTGGAAAAGGCCTTTAAGATCATCAAGTCCAACTGTAAAACTGATGAAATTGATTATATGAAATTTTGTTAGTGATAACAGAAGAGTGGACTTGGTGGCTCAGAGACTCCATGACAGTGGTGCCCTCCAGTAATATTCTCATGTCTTTCTAGAAACTAGTATTTTTTCCATTTGAATAGTTGATTGAAGGGTTCTATGAACATGTATATGTCAGGTGGTTGTATTAGGTTGCAAAGCTTTATGGTGCTGCTCATTATTTTGATATTCACTTTCCTAATCAGTGGAAGTACAAACTTGCTGGTACAGCACATGTGCTGCATGGTGACACTCCCATGATGGGATGAATACAGCCATGTATTTACCTAACATGGTATCTGCTCAGTACGTTTGTATTATCATTATAAGACTTTTTTTGGGAGAGAAGGAAGAAGGTGTTGTAGCTGAGGTCTAGGTAATTTTCATTTATATAGGTATGAAAAGGGAAGAATGTGTTTCGGTTTCTTCGTTGGGCATTTCCAATTTTACTTGAGTTCCTTAGCTTTTAGCATGCGTGCCTATTTCACTGCTTTCCACCACTGCTGCATAATATGGAATGCATAGCATTTTGGGGTGTGAGGGCTTTAATTTGAAGATTTTTTTTTGTAGTACATACAGAAACTCAGAAATAAATGTAATAAGTAATCATGGAATAATTATTTCAATAGGAAAAGTTCTGTCTACCAATGAACGACAGATTAATAGGCACAGTAAAGCACTCTGTAACTGCAATGCACAGAATGTTTTCTCATGGCCAGAAACAGCTTAAAACCACATGATTCTAAGTCTTTCTTCTTCCGAATGACGACTACAAATGTTTATCTTCTTCTTAACCTCTGTATTTTATCTCTTTATGTATAATATGCATCAAGCATTGTTAGCATTATTTTTCTGTTAATTTAGTGGTCAAGTATTATTTCTGCAATAATATTTCTATGTGTTTATGGCTTATATTAGCATTATATATGGTTTTTACACAAACACAGAAATTAACTCAGTGGGTGTGACAAATATATGAACCTGTTGAACATATGCACTGGGTTAAAATAATTTAATGCATTATGAGCATTTGTAGGAAGCTTTTATGCTAATAATCAAAGGAAGGAGGAGAAAGTAGTAAATGAATGTGGTAATTTGTTCTTTCTTTCCCCTTATCTCACCCTTTGAGCATGCGATCTGTTTGGAACAGCTAAGTGAACAGTAGTTCTGTTCTTCAAGGGGAAAAAAATGTTGGAGAAATTAAGTTTTCATAGCAGTACTGGTGTAGCATGGAACAATAGAGACCTTTATGTTTTAAGTAGGAAAATGTGGGTCTCATTTGTGCATATCCCTTACATAAAAATTCTAGTGCTAATAAAGAAAAGGCACTGAACTGTTGTCTTGCTGAACAATTTTTTCTTTTTTCTTTTTCTACCTAGGAAGGTGGGACTGAGGCTTTGCATTATATAGAAAATAGATGAAATTATATATTTTTTTTAATGTAGCATATGATTGCTGTTTATAGGTATTTTATATGTAGATTTAGACTCCTGCTCTGGATTTAATATATGTGTTGTATGAAGAAAGAACATTTTTATGTTGAATATTTTTTCTAATTTTGCACGTAGTTTTTGCGGCTATATACAGTGCAGTACTTGTCCATATCAGGTGAATGTGTGTAACATGGCTGTTGTATCTGTTTGTGAGAAATTTGCTTGTCCATGTTGGAACAGTGCAAGCCCCTCACATTAGTAAGTATTAAAGATGTCACAAATGCAAAGAATTTGCTATAGAACCAAATAATAAGAGTGCAGCTTTGGTGTTGGCTTTGCTTGGCCTGGCACAATGTATCCAGTACTTGGGTTCAGCTCAGATGCATCGTATTAGCAATCTGACTAATTACAAAAGTCAGAGTTTCTGGAATCATTGAACCATCTGTGTCCATGAGACGTTAGGCTCATAGTGCTGCAGTTCTCTTTCTTTCCTGATATGTTGATATTTCTGCAGTGGTGGTAATGTAATACAACAAAAGTAGCCAGGTCCACCATTGACTAGAGTATTAAATTTGAGCAGCTCACTAGTCTACTGCAGGGTGATTCTCTCAAACCAGGTAAGTGACCTCAAGATCTCCAGATGACAGCTGCAACAACATAGTTGTGCATAATAGCTGAATTCTTTAGTTAAGCTTATTTTGTAGGCGTCAGTACCATCTTTGCTGTGTCATTACATTCCTGATGCCAGTAGTTTGAGCTTTAAGAAGCAAGAATTTTGCTGGCTTGCTTAACTCTGCTCAGATAGAAGTTAGTGCACTGATATATCTTCTGCTCTTTGTAGCTGCTATGGTGCTATTGAAATGCCATATACTAATCAGGCAACAATTAAAAAAAACTTAATTGCCCTCACATCTGTTTCCAGATAGAATAATGATTTTATTCTAGATTTGCCTTGTAGGAGTGTTTCATAGTTAATATAATGATTTGGTATAGTAGTTCAGCATTTGTTAACATCAGGTATTTTTTTCCATGTAGCGTCCATACTGTTTTTATGATTCATGTGTAAAATCAATGTAATGCCTGGATTTTTTGATCATGCATGGCTAATGTAAGGAGTCTTGTATTAAGATTTCTTTATTTCCATAAAGTTGAGCTATAGTCAGTTGGTGGCATCTCTTAAGACTCAAGTAGAGAAAAAAGATTTGGAGGTAAAAAATTTTTACTATCCTGTTTTATTAATGTGATATCTAAAATAGTCATCTTGGATAATATTTTTAGAGAAATAAAGGCAGCCACAGGTAGTGTTCTGTTTAATAGATAGTATTTGTCTGAATCTTTTTTTTGCTTTAGAATTGATTATTAAGTCTGAACGCATTCAGAATTAAAATGAATATTTTGTAATTAATATAAATGTTAATTTTAATTCTGAGCCTATAGAGAGCTTGATTTTCTCCCCCTGCAGCACCCCCACACCCCCGCCAGAGGTGTATCAGCAGCTCTAGTCAGTGTATCTCCATGTTGCATGCTTTTCTGGCATTTCTGAAAATACAGATAGATTGAGTATTTCACTGTCAGTCATGGAAATAACATCTGCTTTGACTGTTTTGACAACCAGCTGCACTAACTAAATACAGGAGCACTTTACATCAAATGCTAATGTATGTTTGTGAGCAAAGGGGGTTAGTAATGCTGTACGTTCAGAAGAACTTTTTTTTTGTTGCTTTTCTCAGGTGTCAGGTTAATTGTAACCTTTTATTGTTAATATTTTGTCAGAATGGATAGTATAACCTTCTTTTTTATCTAGTAGTATCTTGGAAGATACACTTTTCCACAGTATTAAAAACGTAGTTTATATAATGATATGATATGTTGATTCTTAAGAAGTAAAACAAAAACTTGAAAGCATCTGATTTACCCTCTGTGCTAATGATAATAATACGAAGCGTAGGAGTCCTTGAGTATGTGCTGTGTTTCACTCATGACTGATGTGATTTAGTGGAAGAGACACAAAGCTTGTTGGAGTGGCCACATGAAATCACCTGGCAATGAGTCTTGTTAGTGAAGTTATTCTGCCAAAGTCATGAAGCAGCCTAAAAATTTAAATTCTTACAGTCTTTCACTTCTCAGCTCTTTTTAATTGTTTCTGTAGGAATTTCAGGTCCAGATTTGCTGTGATATCATCTTTCTGTTAGTATTATGTGGTTTTCCCACAGGTTTTTCCTTCTTGCTCCATATTTAAAAAGATGGAATTCTTTAAATGGACTTTTACTCTCTTCCCTCCCAGTTTTGGAAGCATACCTAAAACATAACACTGCTCTTTATGCTAAAGTTTATGATATACTTGTACTTTTATTTAAAAAAACAAAAAAGATAATTTGCGATTCTATATTGTGGATTACAGACCAATTTGAGGGTTGAGATTTTTTGGTTTTCCATTTTGAAATAAAATTTCTAGTCCAACACACTGAAAGGAATTACAGGAAAAAATGGTATTTTTTTAATCTGACTGTGCAGGAGTATTTTGCCTGCTACTAATGTTACTGCATTTTTAGACATAAAGGTTTATATTCATGTGTTAAAGTAGTTATTAGGTATGGATGAGCTGGTTTTTGTTCTACCTGGACCCTGTGTTTCTTGCTTTTTTGCATAAGAGTTGCAGACTTTTGTTTAAAGAAAAAGTTCATGAGCAAAATTGACTATTTGGAAAAAAATCAGAGAAGCAAAAGAAAAGCCAAATAAGCATGAAATTATGTTTTCCCTTCAGTAAGTGCTGTAAAAATAAATTGAACTTTATTAAATGAAGCTCTATAGTTATATTTGCTTTGGGTTGGGTTACTCCAGTTTTAAAGGCTAGCTTTAAAAATAGAAAATCTACCCTCTGTCTGTAGAAGTAGTCAGTTTTATTACCATAATGTGTGATAGAGTTAGAGATAAATCTCTTAATGCTTCGTATTATTTTGTAGTTGCCTTGTAGCTTTAACAATTTTGGGCCAAATTGTGAACAATAAGTTTTAGCTGTGAGCACACTTAGGTATTTAGAGCCAATAGTGTGGGAGTCTTGGCAAGAGCAATGTATTATGCCTTCAGTTTTTCCACATTTTCTGACTTTCCTTCTAGTGACTGTTCATTAACTGTAAAGAAGCATGAAGATCTGTTCTAGAAAATCTCCCTGCAGCACATTAAAGAGTTCATTTTAGAGTGTTAGAGTTGGACACTCTTCTGAATTCTTTCTCAGTTGAAACTAAGTTATCTCCATTACCTATATGAACTGTTGAAAAGTTTGGGTTGTTTACTCTGGTATGAGTGAATAAAAACTGTGCTGTATAAAGATCATTCGGTTGGTGAGTGAATAGTTAAAATCTGAATTTATGAGATTTCATATACATTTTAATTTTTCTTGCTTTTCTACAGTCTTTCAGGATCTTTTTAAAAGAAAGTTTTCTAAAATGGAAGAAGCTTGGGTTGACAGTAATTGGTAGGCATATGTCTTATTGGTATGAAATTTCAAGAAGGACTTGCAGGAAAAATCTCTACTGTAAAATTGTACTTGCCACAATATCTAAGGCATCCTCCATGAGATATGAGGCTACTTGTGACAAAGTGATTTGATATAGTATGGTTATAAGCCTCTGATCACAAAGAATTTTGCTTGAAAATACAGACTGGTGACAGCTTAAAAAAAGGAATAACAATTGAACACAACACAGCTGTTAGGTACCATCCAAGTACATATGAACTGGTGTATCAAGGGACAGGAGAGCTCTGAGGGTGCTCCCACACCAAACCAGAGCTAATTACATCAGTGCAGCAGTTGGAACCAGCGTGACTCAGGGCAGTGTGACAGCATACAGCTTTCATCAGGAATGTCGGAAGTGGGGCAGCGCTGGAAACATAAACATTCAGCCCTGGCATTTGTAACCACTTTTTTTTTTTTTTTTTTTTTTTAATTCTCCTAATAATTTAGCTAGAAAATTATATAGTTAGAAGCTATTCCTTCCCTGCAAAACACATATATCAGACAGTGCTCATATTGTCCTGCAAATTCTGTGAAAGTATCCATTTTTTTAATATTTTGAACTGTAACCAGATACAATAATTTTTGAACTGAGATTGAAGACTCACTTTTGAGATGCACTCATCAATATCCTAGCTGAGTATGAGTGCGAATAATTTGTTGGATTGGCTTGTGATCATTCTTACTTATAGATAATATTCTTGTCTTCCCATTTGTATGAAGTTCAGAAGAGTCATTTCATCTCTGAATTTACAACACACTGTAAAAACTTAAGATTTCCTTAGTATAGCAAATACTCATAGGTAAATAACTACAGATAAGTTTGCTGTTGTAGTATGGAAACGTGCAACAGTAATGAAAAAGGTTGCTTTTGTTTTGAAATCAGTACATGCACTTGTTGCAGGACTCTGAATAATCTATTTAACTCTTGTGAAAATAGAAGATTTTTCATTCTTCTTTTTTTTCCTTAGCTTTTCCAGTAACTGTAATGCCTGTTGACTGGTGCCACCATTTGGACTTTGAATCCACAGAAAATAATGTGAACTTCTTTTAAGATGATTAAAAGTGATTCTTATGTACTCTTCATGATTATTTTTATTTTATTCTCCTGACACAGTAAAAATTGTTTTCTAGAAATCACAACAGATACAGACCTTCATTAGTAAAGTGTGGACAAAACAAAGGATGTATTATTAGCTGCTCTAGTTTCATGTTACAGCAGTCTTAGTTCTTAAAGTGTTTAGGAATTCCCTTCAAGTATTAGAGAATGGGTGAAATCCTGGTCATATTGTAATCTATTTAAAATCTTCTATTGGGATAATGTTACTTGGAGGGAGAAAAAGAAGCATGTGCACAATGGAGCTATTGTCTTCATGGGAACCATAATTTTACATAGAACATTTTAATATAATAGGCAGACATATGCAAAACTTATATAAAGCAGTTTTAATACTATAGTTTAAAACTAAAAATATGTATAATGCATTGTAAAATAATTCAGGTGGGATCATTAACTTGATATATAAAACTTCCTTCAGTACCCTTCAGTTCCATATGCTGTTATTTAGTGTTCCTGTTACCACGCTGCTTGGAAGCCCTACTTCTGGACTTGAATCTGTTGTCCTAGCTGTATTACAAACAAGTGATGGTCTCATCTGTTCTATAGGCTTAGAGGCAGTTAGTTGTTAGTGAGCTCACTCAGGTTTTGGAGAAGATAAACTTCTCCGAAACACTCTCCGTATTCTGTGGCTAAATTTTCTTTTACCTCAGCAGGCGTAGTAGCTGTGTGCTGCACTGTAGTCTGCAGAAGAGAGATATCCTAAGTTTCCAGTGGAAAAAAAAAAAAAAAAAAACACATTTTCCTTCCAGTTCCAACTGTTAATATTTGGTAATTTTAGAGTTACGTGCATAAGAGCAAAGAAAACACAAGGTGGTGGTTTTTTTTTTTAATGTACATAGCCAGTCAACACTGAAATACTTCTAGGTGGAATAAAGGTCTGAATGATAATTCTGAATAGTTTATCTTTCAGCAAAAATGTAAGAATGTATCTGAGCCGTGGAGAATTGTTCTAAACGTGATTGTGTGTTGGATCAAGAAAAAGACCCCTGAGAGAAAACTGTCATCAGTCTTCTCTGTTTTAAATTAGGAATTTATCTTGAGTAACTTTGCTGACTTAGAGCATCATGCTACAAACTTGAGGTTGTTACAGTTCTGACTCTGTGCATACGTAAGATATTTTACTTTATATAAGCACATTACAGTTGCCATGGGAACAATAACATTGGACTTCCTGTCTGTTGTTTACAATCTTGGCATTGCACTAGGTGGCTTGTGTATGTAAATGTATATATTTTAAAGGGAAAAAATACTATTTAATGAACATTCAAAATATTTCCCTTTTATGAAATTAACTTGTATTCTGGCTCATCTACGTGTCCTTTTTAAACTTACCTTACTTAAAATACAGTCAGGGAGAACTACAGGAGTGCAAAATATTTTGCTATGTGAACATTTCATTGTCACCTAGTGATTTGCTGTTAGCGTAAAGGAGGCTTTTGTCTGTTAACACCAAGTCACTCAACAGGTTGAGGCCATAGAAAAGATAGGTAGAGGTTATGAACAAGCATGAAACGTAACATGGATCATGTTTAAAACAGCAGTGTATTACTTTTCTTATTCTCTGGCAGTCCAGAAATAGAGTTTTTTTGTTTCTTTTTTTTTCCCTTGAACCAACAGGTTGGAGATGGACTTCTGTAATAATTGGAATGCTCCTTTTGAGCAACAAGGTTCTTTAGGCTTTTATCGTTAGCAGACATTTGTGAATCCCTGCATATTTAGTTTTGCTTGCACAGTGTTTCTTTGCCATTGGTTTGGAAAAACTGCAAATCCAGCCTTTTTAAATGATTATCAGTTTTGAGTCTTTTTTTTTTTTTTTTTTTTTTTTTTTTTAGTTTTGAACACATTTCTCATCACATTTTAGCTTTGACCAGCTGTTTCCTGTTTTTCCTCCCAGTGGTTCAGCTGCTGAGGAGATAAATGCATCAAAAATGCATCAATGGTTTGTTTCAGAATTAAAGTTATCTTTGTAAAATGATGGAAGAGTAAAACAGATAAGTTGGACACCATTACAAGTACAGTTATGGTGAGATTCAGAAGATGAAGTATTGTTTGCTCTACCTAGTTCTTTCATAGGTTACAAAGCTTTTGCTACACAGGGAGCACATTTGATATAGGAAAATTAATGCAGCTTTGGAAACACCAGGGTGAAGCTTTGTGTGGGGAATCTGGGGGGGGTGTGATGGAATTTTTCAGGCAGTTCCAAGTTCTTGTGTTCATATGAGTGTATTTTGATTTATCTGATCTATAATCTGCACAATGACCTGACCATTAAATCATATTTATCCTGTTCAGTCTCCTGCTCCCCCCCCGCCCCTATTTTTGGACTGATTTGGATAGAGGATATGTTCATTTTTGTAATCATACAAACTATTTTGGAATTTTAGAACTGAGTTTGTGTATGTATTTTTGCAGAATAAAGCAGAGCAGGTTTACCAGGGAAGACAGGGAAGAGTTGGTATATTATGTGTTTATTAGGACTGGGTTGTGCAGTACACTTCATTTCTTTTTGTTTATGGTGAACTTACTCCACATGCACACAGATAGCAGCTGCGTTCTGTCCTGGCTTCAGACATCTATCTTCAGGACATTTAAATAAGTTATTTACTAAACTAAAACGTGTTTACATAGATGATAATGAAAATATTGCCCTCTATCTGCAGAACTGAGGTAGTCACTGTGTAGGATTGTAGAAGGATCACTTGTTGCTCCTTTTTTTGTCCTAGTGTAGCAGGCTGCTCTGTGGCATCCAGCATCACCTGTCCCTTGCTCTGCTTTAGTCCTCCTGTGACCTAAGTGGTCAGATCTTATTTAGTCTTCACGCTCTGGCACGACAGGAAAGCACACAATCAGAGACAGTTGATAGCATGTCGACTCCCGTGGCCAGTGATCCTCCCTTGATTGAGGGCTTTAAATATTCCTTACCTGTTAGGTCACTGAGTTTCTTATCACCAAGTAGCAGAGGAAGAGCTAGGGCTTTGTCTGTGGTGAAGGTCCCAGCTCCAGAACCTTAGAGCATGCATTTGCTCCCCTGGACAAGGTGCTGTATCCTTTGACTATTTTTTATCTTTACCCATTCATAGGCCTTATCCCATACCATCTTTAGGGCCCTGCAAACTTCTACAAATGCCATCCTTAATAGCATTTACCTCAGGGTATGGTCCATCTGTTGCCATCTGAAAAAGACTCACCCCTGCTGCTTGCACTGTCTTTATTTCCCTATAGCTTTTCCAGGCTCCTTCTCCCAAGGTTCCTTTTGGTGGATGACTCCCAAGACCTGCTCTCTCTTTCTAGGCTTCCTGACCTTGGAAGTCTCCATGGGGTTTCTCATTAAATTCTGTGAGGGGAAGGGGGGAGCATTCCCCTCCCCGCCTTGAAAACTCTTTTTTTTTTTATAAGTCCTCCTAACTAGTTTTGCTGTTTTTCACTTCAAGCCTATCAGTAGCTGTCTGTTCTTGTTCCCTAGTGCCATTCTTCAACTTACCTGCAGTTTGCTTTCTATTCCCTAGACTGGTGGTCTTTATGGAGCCTCCTTTATCATTCAGTCTTTTATACAGAGAAAAGACTTCGCAATATATTTCCCTTTAGTTCTGTACTACTAGATAGTATTTTTTCATAGTATTCACAATCTACTTTTCAGCCCAGTCTGATAGTGAAGGCTGAAGTTCCTTCTTCATGCAAATGTGTGGTCTTAATGGGCACTCCTGCTTCTATTAGCCTTATGTCCAGCTTTGTTGAGCTCATACAACCTTACATGCGGCATCTGTACCATTTATACCTATTGTATTATACCTTCACTTTTTTTTGGTCCCCTTCCTTATCATGTTCTTTTTGGGGATTTTTTTTTTTTGCAGTGAAGATTAGTAAACAGCATTTAAACTTCACATTGGATGACTGATAGGCACATGGTTGCAATATTACACTTTTAGACTGAAATTGGGTTTCCAAAAGAGCTGGTGATTTTGGCTGAAGTTAAATGTCCATTTCATTAAACTATCAAAGAGAGTAGTACATTTCTGCCTTTTTTCCTGTTGTACTCATCAAGAAAAAAAGAAGTATTTGCTAATTAGTATTTAAACTAAGCATTAATGACCAGATTCCTCTGATCCTTGCTTAATTTAAATTTCTCCAGTCTGCGAAGAAACACAAGGAAAACAACAGCCAAGAGGAAAGCAGATTCACAGGACATACCCATGTGGTTGTGACTCAGTGGATCCAAGAGAAAACATTTTTCACTAAGTAAAAGAAGTGGAAATTGATTTAACAGTACTGGGCAGAATTTGCTAATGAGATATGAAAGGTAGTTAACTGAAAGAACTAATGAAAAGGAGCCAGTGTTCTATGAAAAACTTGGAAGGAAAATAAAAGAGATAGTTGACAAAGAGTCCTTTGAGTTTTAGGACTTTAAAAATGCAAAGAGCAAAAAACAACAACAAAGTCTTATTTCCAAACCTAACCAGAACTAAAGGTTTTGCTGTTTTTCCATGGAAGTAAGACATACATAAACCAATGCTAGTATTATCATGATGTTATGTAAAAAGTTGCAATTTCAAGTAGAAATACAAAAAAAATTAATAGGATTTGGAGAGAGATTGTTAGTCGTCATTTGATTCCTAAACCGTTATGAACTGAGGCACTCTCGCGAGGCTTGGTGTGACAAGGCCAAGCATGTGTGGCAAGGCTTAGTAGTTGGGCTATTTTTCTAGCTTCTTGGGTTTTTAATTAGATGATGGTTTATAGTTGGTTTTTTTTTTTTTCCCCCAGGAATATTTTCTGCTATGGAAAGTATCTGATGAAAATAACATGCTTTTTAAAAATGTTAGTTTAAGAAACTCAGATCTGCAGGTAGAGTTACTGAGTCTCAGGTTTGATAGAAATCAGTTTCAAATTCTTATCTGGGCAACAAATGAAGTTAAATAATGAAATAAAATGAAACTTAATTTTGGAAAGCTTAGAATAACAAAGTTTCTTAGATGACTAAGATGAGGCATATTAGAAAATTCAGCACTGCTATTAGTATCTTGAGTCTCCATGCTTTCCAGAGACTTAAAGACCTCCATCTCTCTCCCAGAGTGGAGGGACAGAGCTCCCCGTTTTTTTCTTGCTCGTATATTACCATTGTCGTGGTAGCAGCAGTACTTAACATGTGCACATGCAAGAAGAGTTGTTTGGTTGCTTGAGTGACATTTGTGTATCGTTAATAGTAGGTGCACCACAGCTTAGAAACCCGTGACTCTGAGTCCATGATTTGGCTGGATTAAATTTTGTAGTTTTTGACTGAGATGGGATTATTTGCTTCCTGTTCTGTTGATAAATACTGTGTTGGCCCACATCTAGACAATCTAGGCCGTAAGTTGGTTTCATTTTTTGCAGAACAGAAGAAAAGTTGACATTAAATGTAACTTTTAAAAAGAAATCAAAATGAAAAGCGTTGTATCATCATCCTGTAGTCTAACTTATGTCTCTGCCGAAGCCACATCTGTATTGTCCTGTTTCATTGCCTCCTTCTCCTCTGCCCTACAGCCTGCAGTGTAGATAACTTTCGACTTCAGATTTTAAACTGTTGCCACCTTCACTATGGTCCTCTTGTCAGGTATGCTGGTTTCTTTTCAACACGGTGAGTGGCCTGAGGGCAGTGAAGCCCAGGGTCCAACCCTACTAAAACTATGGTTTACTGAAACCTTGCTGACCTGGGCAGGGTTATTGCAGGGGCTCACACAGCTTCCACATCCACCATTTTATATCTAGATTTAAAGGAGGTGGAAAGGAAACTCTGTTCCTCCTGTTAGCATGCCTGAGCTGCTTATCTCTTAGGCTTGTCCTGAATCACATCCTAGAGCTTCTTCTGTCTGTGCTGTTTGTGCCTGCGTCAGCTCCAGCTGCTTGGGAGGGAATCCCAGAGCTGTACCAGGGACCTGGAGTAGCTGCAGCTGCTAGGTGAGCAGGGGCTGGATGGCACAGCGTGCCTGCAGGATAGTAAAACAAGTTCAAGTTTTCCAGATACTTTTTTTTGAAAAAAACCTTGCCATGTTGTTAGGCCCAAATTTTAAGACACTAAAATCTTCAAGATGCCTTAAGACTGGGAAACAACTTAATGAATTCTTAAGGTTACCATTGTGAGAAAATAAGTACTTTGGGGTGTATTTGTCTAGAATAGATTAATCATTATTGTGTAACATTGAAAACCATAGTCTTTTTTCTTCTAGATATTTGCCTCATTATGATTTTTTTTTTCCGCCAAGAAGAAGGGTCCATAAAATCAAAAGTAGATTAAGCACTGACAAGTTATTAACTGGAAATTTGAAACCACGCTCTTTTTCTAAGACCAGTAGAATGTTTTTGCCACTGAACATTCTGCAGTTTCAATTTTTTTATTTTTCTAATTTTTAACTTGTATAAGCAAGTAAGCACTGTAAGCAAGTCACTGATACTAGTTTTTCTCTAGCACAAAACGTTTGCTTATTGAAGAACATTACCTGATTTTTCTCTTTCATCTGTTCTTCTGTAGTTAGAGGATTTCCTTATTAGTATGTCTTGTTAACGCACATGGTCCAGCTGTTGATCCTCTGCATTTATTAACACAAGATCTAGGTAAGAACGAAGGGCGTAAAAGAAATTCTCTTTTGTTTCCTGCCTGAGTCAAGTTTGATCATAGGACTTGCTTGGATCAGATGGCTCTAGGACCAGTCATGAGACTTTGTAGATCCCTGGTTCAAAGGCTGGCCTATTAGCTAATTGTTGCAAATTGCTACTGTCCAACCAGCCGTTGACATGATGTCTAACATGGTGCCTTTGTCTTAGCCGAATGCCATGGACAGATGCAAATGATCTGACTGACATCAGTCAAAGAAGACATGGAGGTTTGAACTAGTCTTTATCAGAGTTGATCCCCCAAAACAGGAGGGAGACAATGTGAGAAAGCTTTCTTTATACAGTAATTCTTATTATACTTTTTTTTAAGGGTAGAATTGACGCTCAAAAAAAGTTATAGCCAACATTTTTAAATACAAGCATTTAAGTTAGATACCAAAAATTCATGATTAGTCTACTGGATACAACTGTCATGATTTTAGGGATGCTGAATGCCTTGTATTTCTCATAATCAGACCAGCAACATTTAGAAGTCTTGGGGATTTACAGGTTTGATTTTAGGAGTCCAGTTTGAAAATTTGGGCCTAAATTCCACTGAAACACTCTCTGAAACAGCTGACAACGTTTCTTCCTGTTTGACTACAATATCTGCATAACTGTCATTGCTGTTTTCCACTTAGACCTGGTTTGCATACACATACACATGTACACACACATGTACATATATATTCAGATCATAAGTAACTGTGACTATCTGATACGATACCCATAATGATAAAGTCTTTGTCTTGCTGCAGTCCTTTTGGCAATACAACTTCATTAGAGAACCTGGACAAACTATAGTGGCAGAAGAATCCTTATACTATATTTATGCTGACCCAAATCTCTACAAGGATAGTTTTACAGCTATAACTTTCCTGGTAGAACTGTATTAACATCTACTTGCTAGGAGAGAAAAGGCTGAAGTTTCAAAACAGCTCATACATCACTGTGTATTGTAAGTGTGGAAATTAATTCATTTTTCTGTACCTTGATTACAGCACATATCTGTTCATTTTTTGAAACTGTATAAATTCTAAACTATTATTGAAATTTGTACATTAGAAGAAAAAGAAACAGGAAAAGTCTGATCTTCATCTATGTCACTGAAATTTGACTATATTTGAAGCAAAATGTGAAGCATGTGCCATCTGGTGGATAGAATTATTCATACAGTTTTATTGGTAATCTTGATATATTTAACGAGCAGCTTCTATTAACATTTTAAATCCATTTCTGTTCTATGCTGCATTATCACTTTTAGTTGGCATTGCTGGATATTTCTTTAGTCACAAGTAAAGGGAAAAAAAATCTGAAAACTGAATTCAAGACAAAATGGAATTCCAAACTTGGCTTTGGTGTATGATTAGTGAAATGGATGCTTGGAAGAAAAACCCCAAAACCCAAATGGAAAAGTAATCATTTCCCCCCACTTCAAATATTAATTCTAAAGGTTTAAAAATGTATGGCAGTTAGTCAAAGATCTTCTCTGATACACCTTTCTAAAGCCCCTGCCTTATTGCAAATAATGATCTGTTTGACACGGTCTTTGCAGAAAGACTGGATATTGCTGTATGTCTGCACTGGTGTGGCAGGTGAGGCTGGAGCAGCCTTTCGGAGCCCGTAGGCTCACGTCATACACGTGAAAAGGAATGAATTATTCAAATACATTGTAATCAATGCGTGTGTGAAACGGAACTGCTATCACTGTGTTATGTCTCTGTTCCATTAGCTAATGTAATGGCAAGGAGAGAGCTGAAATACAACACAATGGAAAAAACAGGTAATGCTATTGCTTCCACATGCTCCTGGTTTCACAGAGCTAGTTCAGGTGCCTGCACTGTGGTGCCTGCACTGTGCTGCACCACATTCCCAGCTCTGGAGGTTTATTAGTTCAGTCATGGTGCACAAACAAGATGGAGATTTAATTGCACATGGAAACATTCATGGTTTATTTTATTACTGGAAGTAACTGGCTACTTTAGAAGTATTTAAAAAGATTCTTCTTGACAGTAAATTTACTTACAGTAGACTCAACAGACTTATTGTGTGTCGCTCCAAACTTCATGGCTCTGTTACTCTTCTTGTGGTAACTAATTTATTTCTCAACATTCAAAGATAAATAATGTTTAAAAATCCAGAAGAACAAGTGTACACATTATTTGCAAAAATTACAGTTGAAATGTTTTTGCACCATAGTGTAACAGAGCTGCTTTCTGAACTAAGCTGCTTTGGCACTTTTCTGTGTCGAATATTTTATGACAGAACAGCATGTACAAGCTCACCCCCTTTTAACTCTTTCACTGTTTGGGAAGCACATGTTTGGTAGAGCATTGCTAAAATGGCTACAGTTTTATACTTCTCCAGGTGGTCCTGTATTCTTTCAGGAACATGTATGCTACATTGGGAGTAAATTACCTGGTTTGTGCTATGAATCTTACTGTGTCTAAAATGTTTTATGTGATTATTTACCCTCAAAAAGCCTACAGCACTTCGAAAGGTTCAACAAACACTGGTGTCTAAAGTTACTTTGAAAAGATCCTTTCCCATCAGTTTTTTAAGCATTTTCCACATGCTGCTGTTGTCTTCCTATGAACTGCTGAATGACTCCTACCATATTATATTAAAAAAAGTATTTTTCCCAATCTGATTGAATGACGGTCAGCCAAAGGAGAAATATAAATGAATTCTGGCCCCAAACAGGCCAAGAGATTAAAAAAAAAAAAAAGGGGAGGGGGGGGTTAGATATGTTTTCCTAATGTTTGGTGGGGGAAAGGACATGTTTTTATGGTATTTAAAAGGTATTCAAGGATTCCTTCAGACAATTTGTGGTGATACCCTCCTCCACTTTCATTGAAGAGCTGGGTAGAAATTTTCTTGTTTTCATTTCCAACTGAAGAGCACAGTTAGAGAGGCAGGTCTTTTTCCACCCTATGGGACAAGCAGAAGAGTTAGGTCTTTTTACAGGCTTTATGATGTCATGTAGGACAATTAGTCCAGACCCCACTTTTTATTTAGAAGAATAAGGTCCATGATGTATATGTCAAACCTTGCTTTTCTGAGATTTCCCTCCTGCCCCTTTACCAGCTTGGGAATCCTCACAAAATGGTTTAAAGTTGGGGTTTGGTGTTTTGTTGACTTTCTTCTACAAACCAGACTAAATAATCTTTCCCTGAGGTGAATTTGCCCATCATGGAGCCAACCTCCCTGGCTTTTTGTGCTTATATGGCTTGAAACAGAGATGATATTTTCTCTTGGATAGTCTTATGTCATGACAGTTATGTTTATATGAATATAAACAAAAAGAAGACTTATTCTGAGCAAATTATCTGAATATGAAAGATTTATTCAATTTGCTTTGTTTTGTTGCTTAAATTGTCCTCTGTGTTCACATATATATTTGAAAAACATTTAAAAATCTGTATTTATGAAACTGTTGCTTTTGGCAAAATGATGAAAAGAAACTTTTTTTCATGTAAATAACAGTGCAAACACTGAATAAGATAGATTTTATAAAAGCAAATTTTAAAAATTAAATTAATTTTTTTCAATCTTCACTGCTATGCATTTCAAACAAGTTTAGGCTTCAAAGTTGAAATGTTTACAAAAAGTTAGTCAAGCCTCAATACAGCCTGTGAATTTCAAAAAACATTGGAATATCACTCCTTAAAGTCTTCACTAGCAGATCTTTAAATGTTGGATATCAGATTCCTTGTTGGAAAAACCTGACTGCCCGTTTTACTTTTTACTAATTGAATAAGACTGTGGGCAAAGCTTTTCTGCTTGTTTGTACCATTGTCATGGCTATAGAAAAGAACTTTCCTACCAGTAGGTGGAATCAGATGAAAATCTTAACTATTAAACAGAGTGTGTAGCTCTGTTTTCTGATCTGGCCAAAAGAGATCATCTGAGTAGCTCCAGTTTTGAAGTTTGCAAATAATAGCAGCTTTCTGAAAACTATTTAGCTCAGAATAATACAAATTAGATTGACAGAAAGTTAGCATTTATATTTAAGAATTGTATGGCTTTGATACTGGTTCCCTATGTGCACTTTTGGAGACTGCTCTTGGATGGGTTAAAAATGTTCCATTATTATATGATGTTTGCCACCACTGTCAGACTGTAAAACTTTCTCCTAGATGTCGTCTTATAATCATGTTCTTGTATTTTTGCATTGTCTGAGTGAAAGTAAATCCTGTTATTTGTTAATGTCCATAGCTGTCCAGTAGGCAGTTTCTTCTGGGCAACTTTTTTTCCGTAGAAATTTAGAATGAAAATCTTTGAGCTACAAATACTGACCTATGTGATGCAAAAAATAAGATGCCAAAAACTCAGGAACATGTGAGCTTTGTAGACACTGTTTCAGAAAATCATTCTGATCATCTTTATAATTGTTTAGAATTAGATTTCTTTTCAGACCTCTTATGAAGAAAGTTGGCACTATAATTTCTTTTCTTTATGTGTCTCAGAAGCATTCATAAGAGAAAAAAAAAAAGGAAAATGGAATGAAGGTTTCCGAGTTACATTGTGTGTATAGAGTTTTGGCAGTGTTGATTCTTTGTTAATTTTATGTATAATTATTAAGATAACAGGATTGTTGTTTATTTGTATCTCCTCTGAAAAATCTGAGTTTGTGCACAAAACTCTGTCTAAGAGTGACTGATTCAGGCACCAATTTATCTTTACCCAACTCATTGAGAGAGGTATGCAATCCCTTGGAAAGGTCAGGGAATAGACAAAGGTTTGTCTAGCCTTGTAATTGTGGCAGTTGTAGGAGAGTTGTTCAGTGAAGATTGAGATACTGGAAGTTAGAAGTTACAGATTTTCCTTCACACTCTTCCTTGGAATAGTTCTTATTTTGGTGATGTTATTTGCATACTTATTTTCTCCACTTCTGCTGTGTTTGTAAAACTGTAGTAGTATTATGTACTCATTTTGGGGTATAGTTTTCCCTCCTCCTGGGCATTTTGGAAAGTAAGAGGAAAAATTTGCCTACCCAGTACTATTAAAACTTTTCATTAAACTTTAGGAAATGTACAGGAAAGAAAATGTTAAGGTCTTTAGTGATGGACATTTATGGCAAGGCTGTGATGAAGACTTTCCAGTTGGTCAGGTATAAAAATGCAAGCTAGGCTTCAGTCTGTTTTTCTGAATTCCTCTGAATTGGTCTCCTGAATTTTTGTCTTCCTTCCTTCTTACCAGTAATTTTATGAGCTAGAGAGTTCCCATTTATGTTCTTGGAGGAAATAATTTTTCATGGGAATGTTTTTCTCCTTTCACTGAGGAGAAACTTTCCAGGGATGGTTTGGATCAAATCATACAGAATATTTGTGATGAAAAGCATAAGTTACTGGAGCTCAAAACATAGCTCACACTTTCTCAGTGAAAGGACTGGAGTACTTAATGTATTGCAAATGCATGTCTTGGTACAGACACAGGTTCCAAAATGTCTGAGAAGCTAAAGCCCTTTGGACAAACCTACACAGACAAATTTCATGAAAGGTATGTGGGAGAACTTGTAACACCAGAGTCCTGCATCTGGGTTTTTCTGCTTTGGGACAGACTTGGCAAGCAGACCAAAGAGGATATGCTGGATGTTGTCTTCATATTTTTTCTTTTTCTTTTTTTTTTTTTCCTTTCCCCTCCCCGCCCCCAGCTGTATACTGTAATATGATTCCTTGCAGATATATGCTCTCTCCAGTTCCATTCATACAGAGAAGTAGAAAGCTAATGAGATATGTATTTAGTCATTTGTGGGAAATAAGGAGTTTGCTTTCATGCTATAGCACAAATTTTCTGCTCTTTGCAGTGTCAAAGAAGGTCACTGTGAATTAAAGCTATTTTAGAATTGACAGGCTCTTAATTAAGAGGTCATATAGTCAGTCTTCTGTAGAGATGGTTTGTTCTCTTTGGAAGGAGAACAAAGCTGAGTAATAGTGCACCTTCACCTTTTTGTTAAGAAAATCCTGCAGCTGGGGAGAATGTCATCTTCTGCTAAAGCAGGTTGCACCATTTATGCCTTATGTTCTGGCACTGTAAACTCTAAGCTGTCATTCCTCAGGCATTTTGCAGTGGTTTGTTTACCTAAAATTCTTTGACATTATTGAGAAAACATAGCTTTTCTTCCTTGGGCTGGAAGAACAACAAATAACAAATAAGCTGTTGATGTGGGTTGGAGGGAACAATGTTGTTCATCTGTTGGATTCCACAGAAGAGTGGAATCTCTTGTAAATCTTCTCATGCTATTAGCTCCATATGTTGTGGCACTGAAAAATACACATAAAGTGTATCTGAGAGGAAAAGCATTTGGTTTTCTTCCTAACCCTGTGCGAAGATGAAGAGAGCAAGGATGTCTTACTGGTGCCTGACTCCTGACTGGTTTAGGCATGTCAACACTTACCTCATGTCCTGCATGCAATACTTGGAGTTCCTGATGAGATCTTAGAAACAGCTCAGGCCTGAAAATGTAAATGAACATAAACGTGTCAGCCTCCTTCTCCCAGTCTTTCCTTTTTTTGGGTAGGGAGGCGCTTTAGGGTGCTGTGAATTTAGTTAGTTTGACAAGCCTGTTTGTGTCAAAAAGAGTATGTTCAGGACCGTAGTGACATGATGATCTTAAACTCAACTGATAGAGAGTGTTACTGAACTATACATGGAATTTAGATAGTGTTTTGTTCTTCTGCACTAACTCTAAGACCCCAAAGAGTAAAGAGAATTTCATTGTTTATCTGCCAGAAGTGCACTTAAATTGTATTTGAACAAATCTCTTAGATTTTTGTTTTGTTGGGACTGCCAAGAACAGATTGGCTGTCTTGAAATATTTCTTTGCATAGTGGATAATGCTGCACATTAAAGAAGCTTAAAAGAGTAAAGCAGTTTCTGTACTAGATGGTATCAGGGTTCATACTATTTGGATAATGACGTGGTCATAGGCATTTAGAGTGAAGATTTTATTATGGACTCCAGGAGTTAGGAATTTTCAGTTCAAATTATATCTTTCGTTCAGGTGTTTTGTTCTAAATTTTCAAAGAACACTTTTGCAGTGATTCTAGGATAGTAGTTATGAAAGAATGTGAACCTTAGCAGCATATAATATATAGGTAAGGTTACAGATTCTAGAGCTGCTTAGCTAAATCCATTGCATATTTTTAAGCTATTATTTTTTACTTTAGTTGTGTTTCTTATCAATTACCTTTTTTCAAAACCATTTTGCTAACAAGTCATTAATGTGTCCTTCAAAATGTCCATAGACTTGAAAATGTCAATACATTATGAACTAAATGCCCATAGACTTTTGCCAACAAACTTCAAATTTATCTTGGAATAAATTCTTCTGTAGTTAAGAAAAGCAATTAAACCTAGTTATCTGAACTTTATTATATTCCCTAGTTTGCTTAATTCAGAATGATTGTTGTTCCCCTACTATACAGTGGAAATAAAAGCTGCCGCCTGGGACTGGAATGATTATAGTAAAGATGGGCATCTTTTCATTACTATCTCCCATGTAAAAGTGGGGCTACCCATTATGAAGAAAGTGGTTTCAGTGAAATGAAGGAACAGGTTTGTCATGTAAGATGTCCTTTTTCTAAATATTAGCAGCTAGAACATCTGTAGACATTTCTCTCTGTTTCCAGCAAAACATTTGGCAGGCCAGCTAAGGAAGAATAGCTGGTTTTATAACTTGTAGTTGCAAGACACATATAATGATAGGGGATTTCTTTGAGGAGCTAATCTGTGCTGCAAACCTCAGCGTGGTTAGAAGCGTACCCAACGTTTTCTGTGGGAGAGCTATCTTTAAATGTTTATATGATACGTCTCTATCAAAGATTCTTGATTTTGACAGAGGTTCTTCAACAAAGTTAATCAGTAGCTAGAAAACAGAAAGCATGTACCTACTATGTTGTCGTTCTACGTAGAAACACACTCGTTATTGGGCATAAATTAGGCAGAGACTACAGCTACCGCTGTCAGTGATTACCCACACAGACTCTCCTTCCAGCATACTTTTTCAGTTGCCCTTTTGCTCAAATGTCATTGATTCATCCCCGTTTCCAAATAATGTAATAAATTGGTGTATGTGGAAGAGGTGTTTACCCTGTCTTTTCATGCTTCGGAATTCCGCGTAAAGACTTCTGTCAACGTTGATACCATGAAAAAGGGTTGTCTTCTAGACACAAATCCGTACAGGAAAAAAAGAGCCAAATTTTAGAATATCCTGTAGTCATGCCTTGTCAAGCAAAAGTACATTTTCCCTGACAATAACAGGTAAGAAATTTCTTCTGGCTTCCAGCACTTGAAGAAATAAAGCACAAATTGGTATTAGGGAATTTTGGGTACCAAAGCAGGTGTTACAATGTCAAGGCAATACCAGACAACCATTGATTAGAGAGAAACAAACTATTTTTTCTGAAGAACAGTTCTCCAGGGGTAGTTGTGGCATGATATTTCATTATTTTTAGTAAAAGTGAAGGTTCTGTAGAAAAATAGAAACAGAATATTGCAGAAGGTCTTACTCAACAAAAAGATGCATGTGAAATTGTCTTTGCTTCAGTTCTGGAACAGTAAGAAAACTGTATTATAATGCCAGAGCCTACAATACTTAAAATGTCTGTAATGTACTGATCTTTGGAGTGTTTAATGACAAGGTTTTGTGAATTTTTGTAAATTTTCTTTATGGAACTCTGTTACTTCCAGTTATTTTTACATTACTTGTTAGATGACGTGTTATATTTAATAATGATAGTCCAGATAAGTACTATTAGTACAATAATATTAAAACATTTCTTACAGCTTTTTCAGAAATCATTGTATCTGTTTTCTGTGCATAGAAGTCATGAACAATGGTCTCTGCCATATACTCTTTTTCTGTATTTGTTGCTGCCTGTTAATTATTGTAAGAGGACACTGAAGAAGGAAGCTATCAGGTTTTACCGATAGTTGGATGTTTCGCATGTTGTTTAGTTCCCGGCACTCTAGCGTGCAACTGTAGCATATCTTTTCATAGTTTTTCTTCTGTTTTTGTTTTTTGCGTAACTGTAAGGGAAGGTATTTTAAAGGCAGTAAGGGGTTAGTCATGTTAACTAAAATACGTTTTCAGAAGATATGCAACTGTCACGTATACTGCACAGTTTCTGCTGCTCAGTAGCTTTCCTGCTTTTGCCTTTATCATCGTTAACTTTATCACACTTTTTTTTTTCCCCTTCTATGACTCGTTATTCTTGCCTGTCATTGTTTTTCAATCAGTGTTTGTCCACAGATGAAGTTATTAAAGAGCAGTATTTGAGGGTAAACTAAATAGTAATAAGGCCCACTTCTGAAAGAAAGTTACCCAGGTTACCGGATATGGATTTATTCAAGTTTATTTGCAATGTGACCCACTTAAAGGAATCTTCCTGTGGAGTGTAAGGCCAGGAAGCCACAAAATGCCCGGTGTGCTGTAGTACTTCCATGTTGGCTCCTTCATCTATGCTTCAATCTAAAAGAACATGGGTTTGTAAGGCTGCTTATTTCAGTTCCTGCGCTAGGAAAAATTCTCTTTCATCCACTTTGTGTTCTTCTGTGACCCTTTTAAAGGAGCATAAAGTCACCCTTGGAATTTTTAGGTTTGCAAAAATTACTTGTGAAAAAGGCCTTTCCTTTCTAAATTGTGCCCCCTTGTGAAGAAATATGGTGAGTCAATAGAAAAGGACATGTCCAGCATTACAGCAGAGCAATGTGCACCAACCTCAGCAGTATGCTTGGGAACTGTTTCAAGAGGACGCTAATTAGAAATAATCTTCTTGTGTTTGTATAATTTGGCTCAAAGTTTTTTTTTTTTTTCCTAATAATCTGTATATTTTCTGCAATGATGTAATTGTATTAGTAGCTTAGAGATGAGAAATCTAATGTGGGAAGAATTATTTTACTTTTACTTACAATGAGTTTACATCATGACAGTGACAGTATTTTCTGTATTTATAAATACATCTTAGAAATTACTTAATTGCTAACATTGTAAAATATTTTTTCTGTAAATTCATATAATACCGGGAGTCTGAGGCAGTGCTTTCAGATTAAATTTAGCATTGCATCATTTCATTTGCAGTAATGTAAACACAAACTCCAGTATGTCAGCAAAATTAAATATTAAATATTTCAGATTTTATTATCTGTGTGCCTGTGGTTGAACTAAAATGCTCATGGAGTTTTTACAATGAACAGATTTCCACTGACTGTTGGAAAAGTAGCCTTGTAGCAGCTGCAGAGGTGATGCAGCACCATGTGAAATGCAGCGACAGGATTAAGATTTGGCAACGTACTTCTTTTCTCTCCAGGCTCTTAGGCAGTCTCTGTAGACGAGGACAGACTGTCATCTTGTATTGCTGAAAGCTAACTTGCAGTTTCTGCTTGTGTTTGCTTGTTTCAATTTCTATACAGTTTTGTCATTTTTCCTCCCAGTTGATATGATATGGATATGGTGAAACACAAGGGGAAAAGGTATGGTTCATGTAATATAAAATATAAAAAAGTTTTTCTTACTGCAGGAATAACAGGAAGGCTTTCCTTCTTCAGAAAGAAGAATGTAGTGCTGCAGAAAAATATATTCTTGGTATATTAAGCAGGATATTTCTTACTGGAACATGCTGCTTTTTCAGTCAGTACTTACCCTGCAGATGTAAACAATTAGTAATTTCTAAAAGTCTGTGATGCTTCCTTTTTATTTAAATCGGGCGTACTGCATGTGAATGTTTACTAGCTTATTGTGTTTGATTGTAAAGCCACTTACAGAATTTCAGTGCTTAAAGTTATAAAATTTGGATGAACTTCTGTCTACTTGTTTGCTTAGTATTGGGTTCTAGCTCTATAAATAAATATAATTACAGGTTTTTCTTTTTCTTACTTTGTTGTTCTGATAAAATACTTAGACATAGTTAATGAAGTCGGCATTAAAACCTCCAGTGAATACCTCACTGTTACTGTAAACTGATGAAGAAATATTGCATGTACAGCAAGGATTTATAGAAAATGCTTGCTGTTTTTTAGTAAAGTATATTGAAATCATAAAGTGAGTATATAAGATTTGTTTTTTTGAATATTCAGTAAGAATATAAATGAAAGCAAATTCTGTACCTATCACTTCACCCAGTGTAATCAACAGAAAAAAGTTCAGTAGAAATACAGTCAGGTTATTATGTATGTTTTATAAATACTAAAAATACTGTTTTGTCTTACTCTCCCATCATATGCACATGAAACTAAAATTACAGGCAGGTCACTGCACACTGGTGATGATATTGAGAGAATTGGTTCTTTTTCTCAAACATATGTTGTACTTTTAAATAGTAGAAAAAACTTGAAAATTGTTTAATGTTCAAGTGTATTGGACTAGTCTTCCAGTAAAGTACTATGTTTCAGGAATTTAAACTATGAACAGTGCTTTTGACTTGGCCCAAGCAATTTATTGTGTAGGTTGGTTAATGAGGAATCCAAGTACCTACTTGTAAAAATAAAATAATAATTTTTTTTTTGTACATAAGCTCTGATTTATTAATAAGAGTAAGTTGTGATGGTTATTCTTAATGAACACAAACTCTGTATCTCTGTGACAACTTATTTTCACTTACATAGCGGGAGGAGTTTTACCTCTCTGATGCTTTTGTAGTTTAGTGTTGTAGCTTTACTATGTTAGAAGCAAATAGACTGGGAACATTATGACAAAGCTTTGAGACCTTCAGTAAAGAGCCCAAATGCCTACTTTTTTCTTTGTGCTGCTATGAAGTGATAAAACAAAAGGTAGCTGAAGGTTGATACATTATGAATAGTGTTAAAAGTCATGTATACTGTGATAATGTCTGGCAGCATTAAGCCGTGCGACTTATTTTCCAAGAAACCGAACAAATGCATAGGAAGATAAAATTCCTGTTTTAAAGTGTGTACACAGTGATAAAACGGGTGAGCTGTGGGATGAACAGATATAACATATTATTACATGACCATATTGATAAGCGCATGTATGTGAACATGGGCTTTCACTGATGTATTAGTAAGTCCAGAGGAGTAACACCCCATGAAGAAAGTATATACACAGGTAGCCGGTCAGGAGATAAAAGAAGAATGACTAGACTGTTGAATTACAGTCACATGTTTGTCAAGTACCTATATTGAGGGTGCAGAGTTATCAAAACCATCTTAACTTAGTTTATGAAATAATATTCGTTGCCATCTTTTCTCCTTCTTATTTCTTTATTAATTATGAGAGAGGCTGTGACTCTGAAGTGTCATTTTTCTGTCAGTTATTTCAATAATACTAAACTAGTGCCCAAACTTTCCATCTTAAATTTTGATAAGCAACCAAACTTCATTGCTTCATTTTCTGTTTTCATATAGTCTTTGACAGATAAATCTTCATAGGCAGGTTTCATTGTAGAAGAATGTATTAGTACAGTTTGTAGAGTAACTTTTGGAACATAAAGACTAAATTTTAAAATAGATTTTAGAAGTACATGTCTCAGGTGGAAATTACTTTTTTTTCACC
The DNA here is from genome assembly GCA_034782735.1 of Sagittarius serpentarius. Lineage (NCBI taxonomy): Eukaryota > Metazoa > Chordata > Aves > Accipitriformes > Sagittariidae > Sagittarius > Sagittarius serpentarius. Next base: position 23,780,797 of record JAVKLA010000093.1, on the reverse strand, counting down.
ATAGCATTGCCCTTTTCTATGCTGGTATTGTAACAGGTTTATATATTTTATGTAGCTTTGGGGTTTGATGAGACCTCTGTTATTAAAAGCATATGAAAACTTTACTTTCCATGGGAATAGATTGTCCTTGATATGCTACTGAGAAAATAAGGGTCTGGAAATTATCTCTGCTTGTTTATTCTGTACTACAGTAAAGATCCATTAGATCTATATAACCTTTATAAAGTACTTTTTTCTGGTTTTTGTCCCTGGTGCCGTTCAAGTTCTTATCGTACCACTATTTGAACAAAAAAGGCTTCCTGCTTATTCTCAGAATGATGCTACTGTGACAAAAAATGCCCTCTAAAGATCTTAATAGTGTACTTGTCAAGTTTAGCATATTTGAGACTTCAGTAAAATGTTATGCTACTACTAGAGTTTCATGGAAACATACAGCACTTACAAAGTTTTTCTGTCCTTCTAGGATAATTATTTAAAACAAGCGAGCAAACAACCATTTTTGCTTGGGAGTTAACTGAAACATCCTCTACAAATTTTCCTCCGTCAAGTACATGAATACGTTATTACGTACATGAAAACTTGCTACAGTTAATTCAAAATGAATCTGTACTCAGCTCTCCTAAAGCTATTGAAGGGCACTAAGATGAAGCTTTTGAAAAAGTTTGAAAAATCCTAAATAGGGCATGTGTAATTACAGATAAATGAGTCAAAGTTTTTTCAAAACTGGTGTGATAGTGTGAAAGAGAAGTTATAATAGGAATCTAAGTTTTGTCCTTCATTTTGAGAGGCTGAGCATATACATAGGTCACTTACACAGGTAATTCGGTGTAATATAATTGCCAATTTTTAAAAGTCATTGCTCTGAGCAGAGTGGCTATGAATTTTGGTAAGGAAGCTGTTGTATATACTAAGTTTAGTTGAAGCTAAAGCAAAATAAATCTCATGGATGACTGAACTGTAGTGCCTGGGTCTGTAACAATCCCCAGAGAATAAGGAAAGTTAATTTAAAATATTTTTGTTCTTCTGGTCTTAAGCCAGATGCCTTAAATTCTGAAAATCAAGCCTCAAGTGACATTCTACTCTAGTGGGAAAAGAAAGGAGAACGTATACTCTGGTCCTGCAGAATCATATTTACTTCATTAACAATTAAAAAGTGTAATTTAAATACTGAACTAATGTGCTCTCATTCCCACTCCCTTGTTCAGTCACTCTCTTACTCACTCTCATTCTCTCTCTCTTAAAACAAATGTATTTACTTTAAAAAAGATCTTTTAACTGTGATGAAGGAATTAGAACCTTTGAAAACTGCAGAACATTATATTATCTATTTTGTGCATATCAGGCAAGTAAACTGAACTGGAAATACAAGTAATGAGTCATTGTCCCGTGTTTAGATCTTGGAATTGGCTTCCAAAACTCCATTTGGAGACAGCAAAATAAACTCATCAATTTTAACATAATCATAGTGTTACCATCATTTCATCTTTTTAGCAGATTCGAATGAAACTCAAAAACTCTTCCAGTAACAATTACTTTGGTAAATACAGTTTTATTCTAGTATACAGTTGTTTTAATATAGGTATGGCTATTAGTGTGTATTAGGTATCCATAACCAAAGTTGTGTCATAAAAGAAAAATATGATGTAAAAAATGAATGTACTGTGTTCTGCAGGACAGTTATTTAGTTTAAGGCAGCATTTGAATACACCAGCTGGAAAAGAGGAAATTACTTCTCTAAGTCACTGCATTACCTGTTTGAGGTGTCTTCTTATCTTAAACTTTCCTAAACTTCAGCTACTTTCTATAGATACAGCACCATCTTTCTTAGCAGCTAATTACTAGGGAAGATGAACAGTGTTAAAAGTACTACATTACTGATTCAAGATATCAACATCAGTAAAATTGCTTCATTGTACCATGCTGGATTATTGTGATTGCTTAGTTTTAGCCAAAAATTTTCTTCTGAAAATTTACAAGACAGCCCAAGAGACCCCCTTTTTTGAGCCCTTCCTTTTTTCTTTTTTTTAAAGATTGTTTTTAAATGTTCATTGTGAGCAGTGATGAATGAAGACTCACTTTTTATCTGTAAATTAAGATTAAACGTGTCATTTAAAAATTAAGTTCAGAGTATCAATATTCTGTTGTTACTTTGGGCAAGGAATGGTGCCTTTTCTATTTCTAGGTAATGAAAAAAACCGTTAAAGTGGAAAATGCCTCTTTATAGAACAAAGTTATTTTGTTTCATGAAATCATGTTCTGTAGCCTGACCTAAAAGTCTATTAAACAATTCAGTCATGAAAACTCTGAGAATTTCCTGGCCCCTAAGTACTATCCAAAATAATCTTATAATTATTCATGTGACCCTATGAACCCAACAGCTGAAGTACAAGCAAACAAATAGGCATGGATTCAGTGTCTACAAAATTAGAAAATGAGAACTAGATTTCCTGTGCTAAGGAAAATGCTCCAAGTTGCTCTTTCATTAGCTATATGCCATGGGTTGGATGCATAAATTTTACAGCTGTAGTAATATGCCTACTGATCTTTTACAACAATACCAATTACAATTGGTTATAAATGAAAATATTTAGAGATACAGCAAGGTTCTATTACACTTTATGTTTATGCAATACTTATGTTTCTGACTGTAGATCTACACTGTAGACTGTTTCTGGTAGATTTGGAAAGATCCGCCTTTCAATATAAAACCACGACATGTAGTACAATAATATCCCAATATGAGTCTTTCTCTGATACAAATAATAATAGTGATTGTATAAATACGAAGAGAGTTTTGTTACACATACTTTGTCTTTGAGCTTGGACATGTTTACTCTGAGCTTGAGACCTTCATAGGCAATTTTAAGCAGTTCCTTTAGTTGTAGGGATGCAACATTGCACTGTGTAAAAACTGAATTAGCCAATGCTGTGAGCTTTAACCCCTACCACTGATTATCTTTTGACTTTTAATATCAGAGACACAGGAATGGAATAGACTGTATGCTTTCTGAATCAGTTATGTAAGTATACATATTAAAATAGTATTGTAAAAGAACAGGTAAAGCCAGCGTTTTGCAGAAGTAGTTATAGCTAGCTTTGGCAAATAAGTAAGACTGTAGAAAGAGGATGACAAACCAGACATTTAAGGACTGGTGAGACATGGTCTTCAACAGCCATAATTTTTAGGTTTTCTGTTTGGTTCTTTGTTTTTGAGATGGTCTTGTTGACAGGAGATCTTCTGTCAGTTTTTTTCTGTACTGTGGGTCACCCCTCAAACTTACTGTAAATTCATAGTTCAGAAATATGCAACTAAACTCATCTTTCAAAGTTGTTTAAATAATCAGTTCACATGTGTGGTGATGCAGTTATTTTTTAAATGTATGAGTTCTGTGGAAGCCTTTCCTCAAGTGGGAAGATTAAGGGTTGTTAGTGAGGTACAAAACCGTACAGATTTCTGCCTGTATCTGATGTGTGGGGTTTTTTTTGTTTGTTTCTTAGAGAAAATCTAGACCCACTATTGCTCCACATACAGAATAATAGTTGAAAAAAACAGACATGTGGCAAGGAGGCTGTTGGGTTCCTCTGCATCAAATGATCGGCATTCACCTGTCTTCAGTGTGCCTGTCAGACCGCCAGTGTTTCAGAAATGAAAAAGATGAACATGATGCCTGTTTGAAACCTTTAATGACCTAATTAAAGTAATTAATTTATGTCTGCCTGTGAAGAAATTAAGCCTTTAAGGATGTATTAAATAGAGCTTTCAGTGGCTTCTGTTAGTATTTCTTACTATTTTTTACTTGCATTTGGAAAGCTCAGAGATCCATTTTAATAGTAGCATCCCATTACAGTTTGATGTTCTAAAGATGTGCCACGAAAGGTGGAATTTATGATGAAAATGTGCATTTCTCTTGAGCTGAAGTTATTCAGTGATGGCACATTTAATATTCTAACATCTAAGCTGTTTGTGAATTATTTCAGTTTGCTTTCTGGCATGGAGTTTTAATCCTAATTACTGTCTATTTTAGATAATGTACTTAGCTACAGTAAAACATATTCTCTCTTGAAAAGTCAACCTGCCAGTCTTTTTCTTGGTTTAAATACTTTTTATAGCACACCTGAGAAGTTTTATATGAATAGAATATCTGTTTTTCATCAGTAAGGGGTATCAAAAGTCATTATTAAAATATATTTTAAAAAAGTAATATGATTTTAGAACAGAAGTATGTATGGTACGTATACTTTTATGTTAAAAACTCAGGAGACAATTTTGAAAGCTGATAACTCAAGAAACTCCAGTCCACACGATCAGGTGTTCAAAGACATGACCCACATCAGACTAGCAAAACTATCATCTTCTCAGTAAATAAAGGTGTGCATTTGCTTAATAGTTATGTTTAGAATAGGTAGTTACTTTTAGAATAAAGTTGAAATAACATAGATGTTTGAATAGAGTATATTTAATTATTTAGTTACTAAGACAGCATATTGTTCGTAAGTGAATTTGTTGATAGAAGTTTGGAGGAAGTAAATAAACACTCATTTAGAAAATAAAAAGAGAATACTGGCTGCATGAAGAATTGACAAGAGTAGAACACTCGACAGAAATTTAACTCAGAATACCAGGTTGAGAAGTTCTAGAGAAATATAAAAAAATATGTTTTAAACTGAAGAAGATAGCAAGAGAACTTAGTAATCAAATAATTAATGACTATTAAGAAAAATATTTTTTCACATACACTTTTGTGCCAACAGAAATATGAATAGCTGACCTGGCTGACCAGAAAGTGGTATTTTTGGCCTTTTCTGGGTAAGATTACAGAAGTCTCTCTCACTGGCAAGGGCATTGTTTCATGTTGGTGAAAAGTGATGTGAAGAGCTCCTGTGTTGTGTTTGGTGGCATCCTTTCATTTTCTCCTTAATCAAATTGAAATTTCAAGTACTTATGAAGAATCTTTCAATGACAGTTAATTGATGTCTTTTGTCAGCCTCTGTTTTATATCTTAAGATAATTCTTCTTAGTAGTTATTTGGATCTAAAGTGTATTACCTGCCATGAGAAGTAACAAGCCCTGTTTTACTATTCCTTCTCTACTGGACAGACGATTCTTTAAGAGCAGGAATTTCTGGAGGTGGAGATGCTGTGGTAAATCTGCGCCCCATTTATATCACACCGCTCTTTCTGTCTTCCAGATCCGTGAAGTCCATCTTTCCTTCGGTAATGGCTTTAAAAATAATTAGTACTGTTATCTTGCAGAAATGGAAAATTAGTAAGTAATAGCAACTGAGTTTTATCAAAAGCAAAAATGATAACTGGTTGGAAGTTTGGGCCTGCTTTTACAATTTCTGGGCCTTCTTTTACAATTTCTGGTCATAAGTAAATACAACTCTCAAAGGTATTTGTTTTTTTAAGGATATATCATCATTTTCTCATGATCACAAATGAAAAGATTTCCCTACTAAAGACATTGGTCATATGCCAGAACTGAATGGGGATGGCTGATATTATTTCTGAAGAAAGCTGAGTTACATTTAAGGATTGCCTGTGCAAGATGGTTTGATCCTCATTAAATTCAGTTTCTGCTCCTTGAAATGATCTCATCCTTAACAGGATGCAATTCATAAGAAATATTGGCTGGTGAGGTAAGGCACATTCTGTAACTGCAGTTGAAGCTGTAGAAAGTTCACAGAACATCAGTTAATGAATATTAATATTTGGGCACATCTGTGCTTGTTTGCTCTTTTGGCAGCCTTCCAGCTGCCATTGATATTGCTCCCCGTATTACCAAGGTAAACTAATCTGTTTTCCTGTGTGTCCTCCGCTGCTCTGTGCCATGTTGCTCAGTTACAACTTACTGTGTAAAATCTGATACACAGCCAAAATTGCTGTTGAATAAGTGAGCATTATTGCTCTGTAGCATGGTGCTCTGTCCTGGCACTGCAAAGATCCACATCTTCCTAATGATTGAAGACAGAGTGAAAGTTTCAAAAGCCTTTGAGAACAGACATTGCAACAAGAATATTCGCAAGACAATTGCTAGAAGGGCGACCAAAGGGGACAGGTCACTTCAGTGTTTTATCTAAATTGTTAGAACCTGAAGCTCATTTACAGAAAAGCAGAGGAAAACATCTGGGCCTCCCACAGCGAGTGTAACACTGGACACTTAGAAAAGCCATGAACGAATTAGAGTTTGTTGTGAGTCTGCTGGAACAAGCATTGACTCCTATGGTGAAGAGGTACCTGAAGACCATTATTCCTTTCCTGCGATGTGTTCTTTCCTTCTGTTGCATGCACCTCATCTGCCAGTCATACGCATCGTGCCCTGGGGAGGGCAACTTCCTTTTGACTCCGTAGATTTATTCCTATCGTAAGGAGAAAGTGATAGTATATGCTAGACTGTATCTTGGCATCGCACCCCCACGAGTTTCTGGGCAGTGAGGGCCTAACACAGGGTGTTTGCTTTTACTCACTGTCTGCAACTGCAAATTGTGCAAGCAGAGATCTTTTTTTTTTTAAATCACAGTCTTGTTAAATGCATTGAAAAAATGCAAACAATGCAGAACCCCCCCCCCACCTTTACTTCACTTTACCATATTTCCTTTCTTTCCTCTTTTACCTACTCCTCCTGTTGCCTGCATTCAAAGCATCCTCAGTGCAGTGACACTTAAGTTCTTTCTACCGCAACTGCCTACTTGGAAATGTTCCCCTTTGTCTTTCCTGATGCTTCCATGCTGGTCTGCTGGTGCAGTAAACAAATCTTTCTATTTCTTTTGTTCTTAAAGTAGTTCCTGGTTTTCTTCTTTATAGTGTCCCAGACAAAAGACGAACAACACCTGTGAACCACACCACCATGAACATGCCTGAATCACCCTATAGTAAATAGTGATTTGTCAGGTACTGGGCAAAATTGTAGTGGTATTGATTACTCTGTGTATGTATCTTGAGCAAGATTTTCTCCCCAGA
>JAVKLA010000093.1:23741395-23773737 GCA_034782735.1 Sagittarius serpentarius | reverse complement strand
TACAACATTTTTGCCCCCCCCCCCCCCCCCCCCCGCCCGCCCCAGACAACAGTATTCCTGGTATGTTATGAGGTACGCTTCCGATTTGTACCTTGGCATTGTATTCTCGTATTTTCTAGGCATTTTTTCAAACACAAAACAGCTTTTGAGCCATCTAGGGATATTTTAAGGAATTTTTCCATTACGAAAATTAGTATCTCAGCAGTCAAGACACTCTGTTTAAGCACCATGTGAAAATACACAGAGCGAGCAAGATATGAGCAAATTAAGATGTAAAGAAAACTGTTAACCCCTAATGTTCTGAACAGTGTTTGCACAATTGCATATGTTTCAATGCAAATGTGTTTTTATAGCTCCAGCTTTCTTGTTGATGAGTTGATCCTGCACGTCTGCGATTACCTGCATACAGATCTCCCGAGGCTGTTCTTTGTCATCCTGACATACTGTGGTGGATGGTGACCCTCGCACTGTGCCAAAATTGTCCTTTACTGCTGTTTCTTGAACACAAATGCAAACCTGCACCAAATGGCTTTATTTCAGCAAAAGTTCCTTCAGGTGATGGCAGTTTTCTTTCTTCTGTTGGTAAAGCTGCAGGCAGGCTAGATGGCAAGTGCCATTGCTGCAACTGCGATCAGTTCTGCTTTGCAAGGCAGTCGTTGGCTTGCAGAGCCAGCTGAAGGGTGACATTCAAATACATCTCCAAAAACTGTTGACTATGAAGAAGGCCATCATGATATGTAACATTTTTATTTTACTTTATTTTACTTTACTTCACTTTATTTTAATCTGGGATGGTTATTAATACTTTAAGAATGTTGCCTGTTAGCCAAAAAATATGGATCATGAGATGCTGGGAGAGGATTTGTGGGAATTTTTGAGTTTGACCCCAACTTGCAAAACTGCAGCTGCTTCCAGATAGCTGTTTCCATATTTGCCACAGTGCACCTAGGGAGAAACTCTGGAATAGAGTATCATGACAAACAAGAAATCAGAGAATCTTGGGATAGGTAGTGAATCTCACACAAATTTGAGTGGCAGTACAGTTTACTAAAGCTTGTGGATGACTGTTTGTCATCATCCACTTCATCTTGAATAGTAAGTTAGGAATGGAATTTAATTGACCACAGATTTTATCCCTTGCCTTCCTTGTCTTGTAAAATACCAGAACTTAGTAAGATATGTAGCCAAACATTTGATCAGCTGTCCTGGTGTGTGCTTATTTGGTCACAGGCTGCCAAGTGCCACCAAGAAGATAATGTTCTAACAGTCTAAATGTCTAGCTTTTGTACTTCAAACACTGAAAAATACAAAAAAAGATCCAGTTTCTCAGAAGGGTTTCTGAAGGCCTCACCTATTTCATTGCTAACATGAACAAGACATGTCAGTGAACAGAGCTAAGAAATAGTCCTGACAGAGCAGACCTTTCTGCTTTTCACAGCATTGTCTCTATCAAACACAGTAACAACATCCTTTAGCTTCGAACAGCCTGCGTAAATAAATGTTTGAGATGTGGGGCTCTGGCATGTCTTGAGAATCTTAAGTACATGATAGGAAGAAAGACAGGTGTATACACTATTCTAGACATAACACAAAATGCATTCAGTGTTTAATGTATTTCAGTTCTCATCACTGATAATGTTTTAGAAAGTCCATGAATTAAAGGTTTCCTTCTTGAGAATCAGAGAAGTATACATACTAAACTTGTGGCACCCCATTCTTTTTCTTCTATGAAAGTCATGTAGGAATGGTCAGTCTTTGATCTTTTTGAGTACAGAACATTTGCAGTGATACACATTTGCACCCAACACTTGGTAACCTCCAGTGTCTCCTGCTGTTATTTTCTTTAATTGTTTAAGTGTAATTCTGTAGCTAGAACCCTTGGAATCCATACTTAATGCATAATAACATCAAGCTTCTGTCCTGTAGCAGATTAACTGTCCTGAAACAGACAGATGGTGTAAAATTGTCAAAAAAAAATGGTAAAATTATCAATTTGTTAAAAAAAAAAAAGTGTTTGTATAAGTTTACAGTTTTGCCAAAGACTGGACTTTTTGCAGGGGAGGTTTGAGTTGTAATGAAGTTGCTTACAAGTGTTTGTTAACTTGCTGTTCAATATTAAGTATTTTTTCTTTTAGGTATGATTTTCATCTACATTTTCTTGCAATTTAAGTAAAATATTTTTCAAATTTTTAATTGGTGACTTTAGCAGTAGCAATAGAAAATATGATACAACCATTTTTTGCTTAGCTTTTAAAGTTTTCTTCTATTAAAAGAGTGTTTTTTCTCTTGACATTGCAAACATCCATCTGTACAGAATCTGATTTCTTGCTTTCTTAACCGAATTTTGTAGTTAATTTCTCTGCAGAGATGCCTGAGCTTTATGAGAGCACAGAGAGGAAGCACTATAACTAGATTCTGTAGTGCTGTAAGCAATAAGCATGCACAAGCAAGTAAGCCTTCTCAGAAATGGGATCTCTGGCAAACACAGTGCTGAGAAACGGGTAATTTGTTTGGAGCTAGCTTAGGTCGGAAGGCTGCAGTGCTTTTCCGGACCTGGCCTTCTGAGCACTGTCCAAGTGTCTTTGTACCTGTAATGTTTACTCAGACTAGATAATTACAAATTATGTGGAGAACTGACTGTACAAAATAGTGTGATTCATTTCTGGTTTTGCACAGCAGGAATTATTTTTGAAAATATGAGCTAGATTAAAAACAAGGTCAGTAATTATTCTGTATTGGCTTAGAAATCTGTATGAGTTCACATGACCTGACTTTAAATCCCAGATCAGTGGCAGACCTTTTTTCATAGATTGGTCTGATTTTCAGCATTTCTGCAGATCCCAGTTGACAGTTGTTTGTTCCAACATCTTTGAAAATCAAGTGGCTAGCAACTTAGCATTGTTTGGAGAGTAATTAAGTGACTGGTTCTCTCACAGTGAACTACATCAAGGGATAAATGTTAAAAATAATTATGTCCAAAAAGACTTTTGTGTTTGTAGCTAAAAGAAATGTTCCTCGGGCTGTGGCCTCCCTCTTGTTTAAACGGAATGCTGTTGAGTGGTATTTTGAGATTAATTCGGTGAACAATTTTTCAGGTAAGAAAGTTGGGAAAACTAATTTATTAATAGAAATTTCATTAGGAAATTTGTTTATTTCCACTTTTACAATAAGACCGTTTTTTCAACAGGTGATAATAGTAAGGAGTAATAGCAGAATATTCTTTCATTTTTGTTTAACACCCCACCCCTGACCCCACAACATCCTTAGAAGAAACCGGCCAGTGGCAGGTGCTGGCTCTAGGTAGGCAACAGCTTTTCAAAAAAACATTTCTTAATCTATTCTGCATCGGTACTTTGGCAGTGATCTTGAAGTATAATGGGCTGATCAGTGTGGGTGAATGAGAGAGAAATATGAGAAAACCCAAGATCCTTCAGAAATTTATGTGACTATCAGCATCGCCTCTTTTTAAAATTTTATTAAATAAATGCTCCAAAGTGTGATGCTGGAGTGCCATTTTGGAAGACATAAAACTGAAGTATTGACTAACTGTGCATTAATGCCTGATTCTTTTGTTCTGAGCAAATTGTCATCCTGGTAAGTGTGTTTCCTCTTTCAGCTCCCCTCTCCTCCACCGAAGTTCAGTTTCTGTATTCCTTTCTTTCTGCCCAAAGTGCTTTTTTCATAGCAGACTGCTGTCGTACGCCATGGTATAGATACTTGAGTTACACTGTTGTGGAATAAATACATGTAAAAGCAATTGGAACAGTCCTTGGTCATGACTTCCAAGAGCTCACTGTTAGCTTCACTTGGTTGATATTAATCAGGATTTTCTTTGGAAAAACCTGCAGTGCCAAAATGAAAAATCACCATCAGAATTTACTCATTTTAATGACATTTTTCTTGGAACAGAACAAATTTGGAAAGACAGCATTTCCTGTGATGTTATTAATTGCATTTAGGCTTGTATGTTCTGTAAAACCTTCGTGTTTTCAAAGGAGATACTTAAGTGATCTTCAAGACATACTGTCCTGAGAGTTATTACTTGCTAATATACCATTCTGGTTTACAGGCATTTAAAATTGCTTTAAAAATGTGCAACAAATGAAGGCTTTGTGTCACAGGAATGCTGTGCACGAGCTGTCGGCAGCCTTCCATAATAGAAACGCTCCCTAGGTAAACAGCCAGGAACAGTACCAACTGAGCATATACACATATATATATACACACACACAAATACACATACTTCTTACATTTCAGTGTTTAATTTTGCTCATTCAGGATGTATCGATGGAGGTTTTTAGAAAGATTTTGGACAGATGCTGGCCAGAAGCAGTGCAGTGAATTATTAAAGCCTCATTAGGGCCTATTTTCTGTTATTTTTATAGCGTAGTAGCAATAAGCATAATTTTTCATGGCTGTTCTTTACAATTCTTTATTATTTTAATAAAGTTAGAGAAATTAAGCCTGCTTCCTAATAATGGGAATCTTTGGTCTGTTCTTAATTCCAGTTTCTGGGTTTCATATGTGCCAAGCAGCTGCTAGATGTTTGGCAGAATGATAACATGCCCCCAGATTCTAAGCTAAATATCTGAGGCAGAAGAATTATGAAAAGAGAAACAAACATAAGATTACAGTAAACAAGAAGAAATACATGTACGTTTACGTAAGAAATCAGAACAATTATTTTTATGAACTGCTATATCCAATATTTCCAGTACAGCAGCACCTGTGAACTCCAGTCACATTTGGGGGAAATATCTGTCACAAACTGTAGAGGTAAGAATGGTTATGATGTTTAGGTTTCTGCCACTTTTATGTAGTAAACCTAGAGTAGTGTGTGTGGAGAAAAGGACATAATGCGATTTGCAATTGTAGTGATGATTAAACAGAAGAAAAGATCGTAAGAGAAAAATGCGGAATAGTTTCAAGGCCAGCATGAGTTACTTGTTCTTATAGTTATTTTTAAAGAATATCTTAACAAAATAATGTCTGTTGTCACTGTAAGAAAGTTTTATTGCCTGAGGGTTATCAATAAGTTAACTTGCAGATACCATTTTAAGTTACTAGAAGCAAAAATGAGTTTTTTTTTTTTAAAGTAAAGTTTTGATGATTTATTGCAGACATTATTAAGAGCTGAAAAATCTATTTTGTTTCCATTTATTTTCCAAATATGGACTTGGTTGTAAAACTACAAGCGTGGAATTCTGCCTGAATTTAATCTTTATTTTAAAGCTGATTTTCATTTTTGAGTTGTAGGACATGTTTTTCTTCTGTAGTATTCTGGAAAACTTTATGTTGCAAGTAGTTTTTATTTTCTTTTTACTTACCATTAAAATTTCTTTAAAAAGTAGAAGAGAGTAAGAATCTATCAAAGCCATAGTATACTTTCATTGGAATACTGGTATATTAGTATATGGATTTAACCTGTTTTAGCTCATTTCTTATTTTAGAAGTATTGTGGGGGAAAAAAAAAGAGAAAAGAAAAAGTATTAGAATGTATGCTTTTATTGTAAAGTAAATCTTGAGGTACTATAATTGCATATAAATTTTACCATTTACATGTGTGCTTGTTAAGTGGTATAGATAAGAAAGTTCACCCTAAACTCCTTCTTGTAAGCATCAGTACTTTGCACTACTTAAAAGAAAATTTGAAGTACGTTTAATATTGCAGTGCTTTTATATCCAGATACTGTCCTCACTTTCTTGTGAATTACTGCTTGATATGTAGTATGTGAGATACTGCAGCATCAGACTGCAGATGACTGAAATCTTTGATTTGATACGGAAGGCAAAAGGGAATCAGGAGCAATAAGCCTTTGTGAATCACTGTTTTTTGACAGGTAGCTGTCAGTTTAGTGCTGCATTTTATTTTTTTTGGTTCACATTCATTTTTAATTACAGTAATGGTTCTTTGGTACTGATATAGATGAATATAACCACATCTGCCAGGATGAACTGTAAGCCCTGGCTTGGAATCAACTTTTTTGTCTCCCAGGCAAGATTAAGTTTCCCAATTGTCTGGTGCAATCTCACCGAAAGGTGATTTTCCCTATCAGTTACCGGAGGGATATGTTCCCATTCTGATTGTTTCAGTTCTTTTCAGTGGCTGGTAAGTATACACATTTTTTCATAAATGCATCTGTGTGCAGCTGAAATAACATATTCAGAGCTTTAACACATCAAAACAAACAGGATTTGGAAATGTTATATGAAGTGCAGTCTTTGGAGACAGCTAGTGCCCTGAAGTCTACTTTATACAAAAGAGATTAACACTATTATTCTATATATAATCTCTCCAGCAAAACACTGTCGCCTGTTTCTGTCAACAAATGGTTTCCTTGCTTTGGCAGCTGAAAAATTTCAGTTCTGTAGGCAACAGAACATGCCTTTATAAGTTGCAGAACACAATTTTAAAAATATTTTGGAAGGTAACTGCAGTTTTGGGAAGTTAAATTATTTTCATTAACTAAATATTTTTTTAAACAAGCTAAAAAGACTAATTATATCTGCTACATGTGACACACTCATAATCCATGCATAAGGCAGGTTCACTATTTTACAGTACACGTTTTGGAAAGGTGTGTCATGCACATCCCACTGTTCCTTGTAGACGCTTACCTGATTGAAAGGTCCGCCCATATCTTATCCAGATAATGCACAATTTAGAGTGCATTTTCTTTTGGAATAAAGGTGGAGATGAGCAGTGTTCTGAGTCTAAGAGTGCATAAAACTGTTTTATACCAGAGAAAAGAAGATAAAGAGGCTCAAGTAAAGGCTTAATATTTCTGGAAGCCTCAGACCAAATAAATTTTGGAAAATTTGCGGGGGGGGTGGGGTGGGGGTGGGGGAACGGGGGGAAGATGCCACAGCATTTCACTGTGGGTAATGCATCACAGAAGCCATATTTCTAACGGAATTGAGTTATAAAAGTCTTAGTCAACATGTGAAAGAGTTTTTTTTTTATTTTATATTAATAAATGTCAGTACTCTTTTCCAAATCACTGAATTACATTACTAGTTAATAAATTATTACATTTTGAGTAAAAATTTACTGTTTTCCCCAAGAAGTTTTTAATACAAAAACCAAAGCTAAGATAAGAAATACGTACGTTAATAAATATTGCATTGTACTTGATTTTCTGGTTTATGGCAAAAAATAAGTAAAAAACCTGCCAAATTTTTAATTTAGTAGCTGAATCAAAGCTTCTGCTATTCTCAGTTTCTTTACCTGACTGAAAGAATTACGCCATCGTTCACAACTTCTGTTTGTAGAGGGTCAGACACCTCATGGGAGCCGGGCATTTGAACCCTCCCCACTTACACGGCAGGGTAAAGGCAGATCTTAGGGCAGAAGTGGACGTGCGTGCAGTTCCCCGTGCCAGGAGCCACTTCCCTCCTTGGTTACGTGGCCAGGCATGGATGTGTCCTGTGGTGAGGGTGCCGGTGCCTCAGACACGTGGCATGCACAGACTGTACAAACGATGTCTTATCATTTGACTGAGACGTGTGCTTGCATCGTAGGACTGGATGCAATTTCTGCCATATGTTGATGGATAGCTGTGTTTTGTTTATATGTGGGGAAGGGTGGCAACAAGAAACAAGCCATTAATCACAAAAAACCAGTCATTAAGCCATCAGCTTATTTCTTTTGCACTTCTAAGGACTGATGGGGAACAACCCCATGAAAATTGTCTCAGCGCCTGTTCTGGTAACAGTTATAATGACCTTTCCCAATGTTAATTTTTAGTTTGGTATTTACACTTTGTAATTACAAAGCACAGATCATTGAAACAAATTACTAATGTTAATCAGTAGGTCAGCATACAAGAATGCAAAGAATCAAGTCTCTACTTGTATACTAAATGAAAAGATTTCCAGATTCTTGCTTTGATCATTAGACTCTTTTAAATAAGCAAACATTACTTAGTTGCTACACCACAGACTGAAGTTCATTACTGTGTTAGCACAAATATTGGAAAAAGACTTCTAAACCAATATTAGATAGAAGACCTGTGCGTAGGCTGGAAGTAATGCAATGAATGTGACACCAGAACATTTTGAAAGATTGCTCACAGTGATTAAAACCATTTCTGTTTACAAAAACCCACCCTGCTCAGCAAGAAAAAGTGCAAACCCTGAGTAGAACTGTTTTTCTGCTACTGTTATCTGTAAGACTTTACTGAAACTGCAGTAGATTTAATAGTCTTATAAATAATTTTGTGTATATTCTTTATTTTAAATGTTGACCAGATGTATTGATGTGGCATGTTTTTGTCGAATGGTGATACTTAAAACTGGTTTTCATTAGAATGCTTTTAACCATAGATTGAAAGCCAGAATGCCATCTTACTGAAATAGCCTGATGGGGAACCCAACTAAAAATCTTCACAAATCAGTTTTGGATTCATAGATATTTCAGGTTTAATGCATAAATGCAGTGCCTTTTTGCAGAGGCTGTTGAACTTTACAAGAAGTCACGCTAATTTGGAATTTTTTGATGTTCAGTTTATTATCTTAAGCAAAGGAACTAACAGTTCATGCTTTTGCATTCTCCACAGATCTTCAATACAGTGAGAGAAGAAGAAGGAGCGGAAGGTATTTTTGAATATTTTCCTCATCTTCTGAGAAAGCTCCCAACATTTGGTACAGACTGTATATGCAAAGGTGGTGGTTTTTGTGTAAAACCATGTGTAACAGGCGCTTACTGTCAATATCGTGCCACTTTACAGAGGACTGCACTCTCTAACTATATCACTGGTGCTTTACTAGAAGCAACTACATCGTTAGGAGCAAGAAGTGGTCTTTTAAATATCTTCGGAGGCTCAACTGGAAGAACAATGCTTAAAGGTAATGAAGATTTAATTTTTTTTAAACCCTGTCCACTTTAAGTATAGGATATATTGCAAAATGTATAATACTATATAATATTCTGTAGTTTATATACTCATATATGAAGTTAACAGATAAAAAAGTTTTTCGTGTTTTCAGAGATTGTCCTTTACCATCATTATGTGTCACAATGACTAGCTATGTTAGTTTAATAAAGTAAAAATGCAAGCAAAAATGAAAAGTTTCTTATTACAAAACAGACAACTTTTCAGGTTTTTTTTCCTTTTTAGAAACGTTCTTGTCTGCATCCAAAGTTAATGCCCAGGCGCTGTTGTTAGGGTGTTCCTTTGCGTAGTATTTCTCATTTACCAAGCGCTTCCTGCTCATGGGCTGACTTGATTCAGCACTTGAGAAGGGAGTATATACTCTACTTGGGTTATTATTGTTGTCATTATACAACTAGCTGTCAGCATAGCACTGCGTGGTAAGTATGTACAATTCATTACTTATTTATTGTTGGTCTTCTCCCAGTTCTATCATCTTTCTAGTATTGGATCATTTCAAATAATGTGGGTATTGCTTATGTGGAAAATGCCTATTGGAGGATGGATGTTACGTACTAACTTTCCATGCTGATCCTCTTCCTATGCAGTAAGAATACCATTATGGGATTTAGTTTGGTCAGTTTTGGAAGTTAAACAGAACAAAGGCATTCTGGGTACAAATTCATTGCATTAAAACAGGGTTTTGTACAGAATAGTAACTGCATTTTAAATTAATTTTTAATTAGTGCCTAGAGTATTTCCTAAGGTCCTCAAGCATTTGGGGATTTATCATCATCTGCTATACTGTAACAAAAGGATGTAGTATCTCAGTTGTACAGCTGTAGAATTGAAGCATGTGGGTATTACAGCTTGCCCAGGAATATGACAAAATCAGTACAGAATTCTTAGTGCAGTTCCTTAACTAGTGCAGATACTGACCTCATTTTTACAGATAAATAATTATATAATTTGTGCTCAGATCAGGTTGTCTTATTTTTACCCTGAAGAGTGGCCCTTTCTAGTTTTAATTTGTCTCTCTTTAGGTGAATCAAATGGCAGAGACAGGCACTTCAATGGTATAAGAACAGGTACAGATGGCAAACTGTAGCATCTGAGTGAATTTCAGTAGTATGTTGAGCAACATTACTAAGCTTCACATATCCTCATTGTCTGCGAGAGACAGGTATGTGCAGTACAGTGTGCTGTTTTGGTAGGGTTTTTCCTTTTTATTTTGTTTAGGGTTTATTTGTTCTGGGGAGATGAGTGCTTTAGAAAAATAAACATGTACCTTCCTGTGACAGCTCTGGAAAGCAAGGTTAAAAGAACCGATGTGTGTACTTGGTGGTGCAGTGTAGTGGACCTTTTTCCTACAGAGTGGGAGAAGTGAGCACAGGGTTTTGATGCCCCAGACCTGATCAAGACTCTAAGGATGCTCTGTCCCCTGAGTACAAATGTCAGCTTCCCATGGGGCATGTTGCTGCGGTGCCCGAAAAGCCCAGCTGGCGACTGTCACCATAGAGCTGCAGGCTTCGACTGAGTTCTGAAACTGGAAGCAGCAGCAGTAATTAGCTCAGGCTCACTGACGTGCTAATATGACTGTATCTTTTTATAGGGCCTGAGCTAGCGACTGCACATGCGTGCTCTGTGTACCAGCACACTTTGCAGTAGTTTGGGGATCTCTGTGGTGCCTGTATTATATGGTGTACGCTTTTGTTATTGTATTCTGAGCCCAAGGATGCGAGACCTTAAAGAAAAGGCCAAGATGTTGAGCTTGATTTGCAATTCCACAGACAAACTGTGTAGATAGTAGAGATTTGATTTACTGTAGTGGTCTCTGTTGAGGAAGAGATGTGCTGCAGCTTTAAGATATTGAAGTTTTCTGAATGTGGAAGGTTCGTGTTCAGGTATATCACGGTGATATAATATATCTGAGAAGTGACAAAGGTATCAGTAACAGAGTCCTCTCTAAAAAAATTTACAGAGTGTTACTTGGCAGTGTTATTAACTGAGACGTTAGCATTAGCAAGGGACCCAACAGTATTCTGAATTCAGAGCTGCAGTTATAATTAATGGGTATGTACCTTTTAAGAAGGAAAATTGTCCTGTACGTGCAGATTGATAAAAAGGATATTTTCATCTGTCTGACATCTTCTCTTACTGCTGGATTCAACTTCATCCATAAGCTCATCTCTTCTAAACTTGAGAACATTTAATTGACATTGGTAACAACTCTGTTGTAAAATGCAATGGAGGATTTATCACAGGACACAGCATGTCATTGGAACACTTCGCTTAGTAGTTGTTTGGAGGCGTTGAAAAGGGAATATATTGGGCCTGGTGTGGTTTAATAGTTGTTGTGGTTTAACCCTGGTAGGCAACTAAGCACCACGCTGCCACTCACTTACTCGTCTCTGGTGGGATGGGGGAGAGAATGAGAAGGGTAAAAATGCGAAAATTCATCGGTTGAGATGAAGATAGTTTAATAAGTAAAGCAAAAGCCGTGTGCACAACCAAAGCAAAATAAATAATTCATTCACTACTTCCCATCGGCAGGCAGATGTTTAGCCCTTTCCAGGAAAGCAGGGGTTCATCACATGTAACAGTTGCTTGGGAAGACAAATGCCAGAACTCCAAATGTATACCCTTCCTTCTCTTTCCCCCAGATTTATATGCTGAGCACTACATTGTATGGTGTGGAATATCCCTTGGGTCGGTTGGGGTCAGCTGTGCCAGCTGTGTCCCCTCCCACCTCCTTGTGCCCCCCCAGCCTGCTCGCTGGTGGGGTGGGGTGAGAAGCAGAAAAGGCCTTGGTGCTGTGTGAGCTCTGCTCAGCAGTAATGAAAACATCCCTGAGTTATCGACACTGTTTTCAGCACAGATCCAAAACATAGCCCTGTTGTAGCTACTATGAATAAAATTAACTCTATCCCAGCCAAAACCGGTACAATAGTGAAGGTGATATTTCCATCAGCACTTGTTTCTGGAGGGCTACAAGCCACAGTTCAGACTGTTGTGCATTTCATCAGGGCCCTACCAGCATTTCACAGACAAGATAGCAGTACATCTAAGTTAGGAGTGTCATATGTTGCAGAGAGACCAGGGAGATGAAAATAAATAATTCCTTTGACAGTCAGAGGTTTTGAGTGTCCATATAGTAATTTCAGTGCTGTGCACTGCCCTGAATTAGTATCAGCAGCAGGAAATTAGCATTATGTCTTTGTAGGTTGGGTTTCTTCATGTTGCTCAGCCTGCTTGAAGAATGGAGGGAAGACCACTTCTCTGATTTTGTTTTTACTGTTTTGATCAAGAATAGCAAATGTTTCTTGTTACTGTGATTCTCAAGCTGCGAGAGGACAGATTTTCAAGTGTTGGCTTGCTGCCATAAAATCTTCAAGTATAGGTTCTCAGGTCTTTGTATTGAATTTATTTATTTTTTAACTTTTGTATTAGAACACGCCTTACAGTTCTTCCTTTAAAATTGTACTTGAAAAAGGAATTGCAGTGCAGGAAGATGTCATAGTACGATCGAAGGTCCAAGCATAAAGGTCCTGATGGAAGTGCAGGAGAGCACTGATGAGATGTTCGTTTCTTTCAGAAAGAAAGAAATTACAGACATCTGGTTTGTGCAGGATAGTGCAGTGTAGCTACACTTGACCTGTTGCTAACTCATTCAGACCCTAACTGGAGTATTCTCATGATGCAGTGAAATCTCCTATAATGGTTGGTTTGATAACAATACAGGCAGTCCCAGTTAATAATCCTTCAAAATATGACCCTTTCTGGTGGTGGCACTAGCTGAGATGGTGGTAGTTTGAGCATCATTGCACCATACTTCACTATACAGAGGTAGGCACGCCCAAAGGCAGCAATTACATTGATTACTTGAAATAAGTAAAAGGAATCACTAGCAAATGAAAATGAGAAGACCAATAGCACTGGCATAGGTGGAACTAGAATGCATTATGAAAACAAAAGGTTATATAATTTATTTTAAAATATCTTCAAAAGTAATTTGCAATATGTTATATAAGCATAAATAAAAGAATTGTTGAACTATCTAGTTACTGTTCTGCTACTCAGAAATTTGAACTCAAACTTCCTTTGTGTCCTATAAATGTTGTAATACCTAAAAACATTGTAAATAAAGGCTGAAATAAGTGCTGAATTATTATGAAGTAATTATAGTAAAACATTTTTGTGGTGGATCCAGTTCAACAGATCTTTACCTTGTAAAGATGTGCTACATAAAGGTGCTATTGAAGACTTGCTGTATTGCATGTTACTACTTAAAGTGCTAGACAATGACAAATACTCTTGCATATTAGAGTAAAAGTTTACACGTGAGGCTCCGAACGGGTGGTAAGTGGCAATGCGAGCATCAACTTTAATCACCTTTCTTCTTCCTGCGTTCTTGTTCCTGGAAACTGACTTCACTTCAGAAAATCCTGTTAAAGAGGGGAACAATAAGGGGCAAAGTCACCTTGGCCTAGTATTGCCACCGAGTTCTTCATTTTGTCAAATCATGTCCTGAGTTAGAGATCTCTAAATTGCTTTAGATGTTTGTTTATGTATTATGCATTCCAGTTCTATGTTCAGTTCAGTTCCATCAGAATGTTTACCTATAACATAGGCAAAATACAATCATGTTTAAAACATGCTGTGATTAATACTTCAGTTTTTAATGCCTGTATACATTGTCATGTATTTTATTTAAACATATCATTACCTTTGTGCAGGCATTATGCAAATATATTCTTAAGTATAAGAGGATTCTATTTTTATTTGATTGAAAAATATGGATTATCTGGGTAGTTCTAGTTTTATTTTGTAAAACATTTGGGAGTAGGAGGGTTTTATATGCATCTTACTTTAAAATTACCAGTGACAAATGATTTCAAGAAAAAGGTCTTTTAAAAATGTATATGAAACAAGATTTAGTTTAAATGAGATATCTTGCAAGTAAACATAAAATTGTAAGCTTCAGTTTACTGGCTTTTGAAACTTTTTTTTTTAAAAAATAAGTATAGTTTTTTCTGTTCCAAATTAGGAAACAGCTTGGTCAAACCTTTTTTTCATGGCTGGGGGATATTGTCTACTGACCATGTTCTTTTGGATGTTCATTTCTTGTGCTGTCACAAAAACATGACATGCTGGAGGAAGTAGAAACTAACAAATGTGTGACTGTACTAAAAGGAAAAGTTGAGTAATCCACCTATGCAGTTTTTTCAGTGAGGGTGACAGATCTCTTGAGAAAGTTTCCAGCTGAACCTGAAAGGTAGGGGTTTTGTTCCACTTGTAAAAATAATTATCATAAACAAGTTAGCTAATCTTGAGTCTTTTATTATGGAGTTCATTTATAGGCTCAATGTAGTCATGTCATTAAATGTATGACTGTAAACTGTAGAATATCACTTAATGGGCATGTGACTGGGCAGCAGGTGTAGAGCCTGGTTGCTTCCTCTCATGCCTTTCGGCTTTGTGGGAACTGCATTTCTAGCGCTCTTTTTTTCTTTTTTTTTTTTAAACTCAGTGGTATTTGGAGTTGCACCAAAGTGCTTCACTCACACAAGCTTTTTACTTATTTTTTTCTGAAATTGTGAAAATGCACAAAAGTGTCCCTGTTTTCTGTCTAGAGCATAGTGACTCACTGTTATACCTTATCCAAAACAGTTAAAACAGGCAGCAGAGCACAAAGCTTCTCTCCTACCCTCTTGTCTAGTCACTGAAGCCCTCACAGTAGGACATGGAACAGGGTGTATGAACCTTTACTATTCAGACTTGGAACAGATGCTTTTTACAGAGGTGAGAGGCTTTCAGGGAAAGTGCTCAAAACTCTTCCTTTTCTTTTCACTGATAAAAAAAAAAATCTAGTTTGTGCACCTGTGTTGATCACTAGTACACCAGTATGAGGGAGAATGACGTTTTTCTGGTAAGAAAGTCACAAGCCATTTAGAAAGTTACAGCTCAGACCAATAACTTAAGTTCAGTCGGAAAGCAGTAGAAAGCTGATGCACAGGGGACATAGAGTAGGTGGACTACTGAATTCCACGCTTCATGATTTCTGAATTGCTCTAAAGGTCAGTCCACCTACAGATTGTTTGCAGTATATCCAGTCTTGTGCCAGCGACATGTGACATGGTAACAAGGTCCATGTCAAGTAGATACATATCTTCCACCAGGTAAAATCATTCCTCAGCTTTGCTACAAGTTAAGCTTCAGTACAGACATGAAACTGTGGACACAATTTAGTTAGTTTTCAACTCTAGAGTGATTATTACTGCACTTGGAATGATTTTCAAGACAGTTCTTAAAAAGCTTCAAAAGTGGAAGTGAATTTGTTTATTAAAACCAGTCTGTATCAGCCGGTCTTGAAAAGATCTCAAGGGCTGTTGGATTTATGTTTGGAGGACCTCTTCTGGACCAGACAACATTCCACTCCTTTCTGTCTTTCAAAATTTTTGCAATTCCTGGAGATAAAGTTCAGCACTCTCTTGCACAATCTGTTTGAAGAGGAGCCCATTACTTTAATGGGGAGTGTCCTTCATGATTTAAGAGGAAGACGTCTCAAAACCTTTATACGCTCTGTAGGTAGGCATTTTATATAATATCTGCCCTGCAAATAAGGATCCTGCAAACAGAGAGTCCCTAATGCTGGGAGAGCCGCCTGATTTCATGTCTCCCTAGCACTAAGCACATTGCAAGTTCTTTGTGTTCAGTCCTTCAGGAGTTATTTAACGGCCTGAGCAATGAACCTGACAGTCACAAGTAGTCCAACTCTAGGAAATACTGTTCTAAGGTTTTGTTCGGTAGCTAAGGACCCGAAATGCTGCGAGTCCCCAAGGCTAGGATGGTGTTGCGGGCAGATCAGCTGCCAGTGGTGTTAGTTCCAGAGAAGGCTTTCAAACATACCAGACCTCCAAAGCCAGAATTCCCGGTCACATGGATCTGGGACTGAGAGCCTTTGAAAACTCATGTAGGGCCTGCTCTGTAGGAGACTCATCTCTTGGGTCTGGAGCAGTGAGCCTGCAAGCCCTGCTCTCGGATGGCTCACAGAGCTGTCAGGCTCCCAGCTGAGGAGCTGCGACTCTGGTCCCAGTAGCACAGGGACAGTCTGAGGGTGGACTCCCGGGAACCACAGATGCCTGGAGTTCCCACAGCTGGTCAGTGACAGTCACATCCTTGTCAGCATCTTTGTTACTACAGAGAACATAATTTTCACGTATGAACGCTGAAGACATTTCAGCTGCACTGTTTTAGCACCTCTATGTAACTCAGAATTTCTGGTTAGTAAGAAGTTTTGAGAATGTCTTTCAATGGGATTTGGATTGAAACCAGATTTCTTCCCATAGAAAGGAAATCCGGCTTCACAGCCTGTTCTGTTTCTTACAAATTGATTGTTACAGAAGTTTGTTCATAGTTGTGAACAGGCCAAGACTTTCACTGGGATCATATTTGAAGACTCAGTCATTGTCACAGTTCATGTGGTGTTGACATTTTTATGCAGAAAGTGAAAAAAAGTTTTGGGTCTTTTTTTAATCTTAAAGAAGGAATGTGAAAAGATATTTGAAAATGTTTGTGCTTTGTATTTGATACCTGTATCCAGAGTCATTGTTGGAAAGTAACTTGCACCCTTCCTTCCCTGTCCCCCCACCCCCACCCCCCCTTGAAGGATAATTTCTGTAGCTTTGTAATCTAAGAAAAACAAAAGGGAAGTAAAAAGAGGTGTCTGAGGATGGAGCAGACTGCAAACATTTTATATTAGGATCCTTTTCACTTTAGTGTCTTTCAAAGCTGTTCAAGTCTGGTGCCACTTTCTTGAGTGATGTAAATCAGACTACACCCTTGATCACTGTTGTTCATCTTCCAGAGAAAGCTCTCTCAGAACTTGTTAAAGAGACAACAGCAATTTTTGACCAAGAACAGAAGGAAACTGATTTGTCATGAACATGGAGGCAGACTGTATTGATCTTAAGAAAACCATTCATCCCTCAGTATTCAGCGATTACCCTTTTTCTGTACTCAGACTTTGCCATCAGCAAAGATTTGGCAGCAAACAGGACCCAAGTCTCTGTGGCTTTTCCCACTGCTCTTTCTTGTACCCTTTGCACAAGGCTTATTGTTACAATAATGGGGAAACTCCAGGATCCCTGAAGTTGGGGCAGTTGTCTGACAGCTCTGTGTCAGAGTCATTGATGGTAACAAGCTTTATGTACACAGATTTAGGAAGGCCAACATGGTTTAGCTGGTCTGTGTGTGTTTGGGCCCAAAGGCTAAGACCATCTAGAATGATGGATAAAGCCAAATGAGCTGAGATTAAGACCCAAAAAGATGAAACATGTCTCAGGTTTAGAATCTGAGGTAAGAAGATGGGTCAGGCAACCCAGTGTAGGAGCGCAAATCAAATCCAGGAGATACATCAGACAGTAAGTAGATAGTGTGGCCTGAGACAAGGGTGTGAGTCAGGAAAAAAAGGATTTGATGCTACTCTGTTGGTTCCAAGGCATAGGTCAGGAAGACCAGGAACAAGTGCAGGTCACCTGGTTAGGGGCAGAATTAAGAGTGACATGACAGGAAGCACAGGTCAAGGGTGAGATGGCAGAAAGGTGGAGAAAGATTTGGGAGGACGCCGTAGCCAAGGGACAGCCGGGACCGTCAGGAGCTGGCTTTGATGGTTGTCTCCGTAAACTGGCAGAAGCGAAAGATCCCTGCGGTCAGTCTCCCAGACCTGCCACAATCTGGTCAGGCCTGGTTGCAGCCAGGTTGGTCACAGCAAGGGCAGTAGAAAACGGACTTAATGAGGATCCTTGCCAACATTAATTTAATAAAAACTTCCTGTAATCCAATGTGTTTAATACATTGTAGGCACAAGGAATTAAGCTCTGCCAGCATAGCTTGTCTCGTCCTTATAATCCTCTTTCTGGTTTCAGTAAGGTATATTACTGAAAAGATAACATGATTGATCGCGGCAGTAGATTGAAGTTAACTAGTGTAAGTCGTCCAGGTAAAAAAATTTAGAATATTTTCATCTGTAAAATTGCTCCTTTGGACAGAACAGGTATCTTGCTCATGGTACGGGAAGGTACATGTTTGTATGGATCTGAGTATCCTAACCAGTGTATAAAGCTAAGCAGTTAAGAAACAGAACTGAGTTTCGTGTGGTTTTGTATGCATTTTAGTTCCAGTAATATTACGTGGCAGTTTAGTATACTGATGATCTTTTAACTTGTGTAGCTGAGTCTCTGCTTACAGCAATATTTTTGTTGGTAGTCTATAGCTGTTGTTTCTACCAGCAGAAAAAAGAGTTTAAATTCATAGAATGAGTCTGTGCTATTAGAGCTTTGTTGTGAGGAAGGGAATGAAGGACATACTAATGTCTGTGGACAAAGGCTGAGAGAGCAGAAGTTTGCGCAGTGATGTTAGTTTTACAATCGAAGTTCTTATTTTTTTTTTTATGAAGAGTAATTAGTTTTCAGAAAAAATGAGATGAGATTCGAAGTGTAGATACTTAATCCCTGAACTGCTTATTATTGTTTATTATTTTAAAGGTCTGGACATTTGTTTGAATGGGCCTTGTAAAAGTAGTGTCCATGGGAACTTTTAAAGTGTAGAATGGAACTTTTTCGGTATGTTTATGTTAGCATGTCAGTCATGAGCAAAAAACCCCAAGGACCTCAAGCCTCAAGATGACTCAAGAGTCATCTCTAAAGATTCCCTTGAAGTTTTGTTTCTAGGAAACAAATTAGAAGAAAAATCAACTTTTGTAGGATAATGCTGTTTTATTTATATCCAGACATCATTTTTTTTTTGTTAAATTCTAAGGTATACTGTACAGTTTTCTTTGTAGAATCCAGAACATTCTGATTTTTTTCTTTAGGTTTTCAGGGATTTTCGTTTATAATTAGTGGAAAATTCTTTGGTATTGACCCTATAATGATGAGAAATGTTTAATTTGATGGTTTGTTTTGTATTTTTGTAGGGAGATAGCATTAATAAAATTGATATTTATAAATCAAATTAATTTTAAAATTCTATACTGTATCCCCATGGGGTCCTTATATTGTCATATTTAACATGAATTCTTCAGAAATCTAAGTGTACTGGTTTTCATCTGGAAGTTGGAAACAACACTAAATTGTCATTCTTCCAATTAAGAAAGAATATGCTGGTATTGTCAATGAAAACATAACGGTGTTTGTTGGGTTCCACGATCGCTCCACCAGTAGAGGTTTCTCAGACAAGACGTATATTCACCTTATAAACAAAGTGACTCTGAGCGTACTGCTCACATTCCAGTTCTGCACAGGTCACGCTCTCAGACTTCCAGGGGAAATGGAGAAAGGTTTCTTGTGGCAGTGTATTGTTTTTCAGTCTTGTGTACTCTAGCAAATTTCATAACCAACTGTTCACTGGTGTAGTCCTGCTGCTTGTAAAAGTGATGTAAACTGTGTGTCGACAAGGCTAAGGTTAGAATGAAGAAAAGAATTAATAAAAATGGCAGAGCCTGATATTAACGGCTGCTGGGATCAAGGCAGAGTTTTGGTGTCTACTTAGTTTGTGAACATAGATGCAGTCTGAAAGGCTATGCTGTCTTTTCAATTCCCTCTATTTGTAACTTCTTTACGGTTAAACGCACTTCTGGAAGCCTCAGGGAGGTTTTCTTCTTCTACTTCTTTGCCTCCCAAGGAAACTTTTTTGGACTGTTGCCTAAGCCATAGCCCTTTGTCCCTTTAAAGCTAATGCTACTGCCTTTTAATAGAGACTCTAGTGCAGAGTGCATAATAGCTGTAAAGGTAGGGCATTTGCTAATAGAGAAACCCATGTCGCGGTTTTTGTAATGCTTCAGCTGAAGTTTCCTAAAACAAAACTAACTCCGTTTATTACTTTTGGCCTGTTTAAACAACACTGATATAAATATAACTTGTACAAAAGCTTGGGTGTAGGCTAACTTCTTAACATATTCAAAGACAAAAATCCAGCAGAATTTAAATCGCTCTTGTTTATAACTCTGCTGTCAAAATCAAATGCTTTTAGTCTTAGCAGGATGTATGCTTGTCCTTAATTTCTAAACTTCCTTCCATTCAAATCACAGTGTTTCAACTTTTATCTGGGGAGGTGGGTAACCTGACCTTTCAGTGAGCCAGCCAAATGCATGTCTTCTTCATGGCTTACACAAGGCATGTCAGTTATGCATTTTGCCACAGTTTGTAGCTTTAAACTGAGCAGCTGTTGCCTGACTGTTAGTTTGGACAAGTGCAGCGTGCAGACTTTTTGTGGTATTGGAAGTACCTGCTCTTCTGGCATTTTAGGAGGAATCTAAGATTCAATGGCAGACACGTTTCCTGGTAAGATTTGCATTTCTATGGCCCATAGTACATGGTTCTGTAGGCAGTGAAAACAAAGTGATGGTTTTATTTTCAGAGTTAGAAGTAGATTGGGTGGGGGGTTTCTAATCTGCTGTTGGATCTATAATGTCTGCATTTAATAACAGTGCTTTAAGGACACTTAAAACTGTTGCTAGGTGGAAAATGAAGTAGAGGATTTAATATAAACAATATGAAATATAAAGTCGTCTCTCAGTCTTAAGTGTGTATTTTGTATTTCAACTTGTTCAAAATGGAACGTAATATAAATATTTATAAGTAATTTAGGTATACTTTGCATTTATTCGGTTCACATTGCAACTATTTTGATATCAAATTATGTTGTGGGACATTCCTTTGTTTCTTATTCTACAAAAATAAGGGACTGTTATGAAAAATGCTGGACAAAATATCAATGTCAGATATAATAAAAGTTTTTTTAAAGTACTAGAACCAGGTAATTATTTTTTCCATAAGTTTATAAATGACTCAAACATTACAAGTTAGTAACATATTTTTCGATGTAAATCCACTGCTGCTTTTTTCTTTAGCAAGCTTTTGTTCTTGGATCTTCAGTATACAAGTTTATAACTTGTAACCAATTTGTGTTTTGTGGATGCTTAAGGCAGTTGGTTTTTTTTCACTTTTGGAATGACATGAGTGCATAGCAACATGTAAAAGCAATGTTTTGCTACTAATTGGTCATGAAGAAACACCTATACTTAGTTTTTTGTTTGTTTTTTTTTTTAAACTGGTCTGTATAACTTAAATGAATGTTCATAATATTTTACTTTGTGAAAGGAATGTCTTTTATGTGCTAACCCTCCCATTTCCCTAATCTGGCTCTTGGCTAAAGGCTATGACAAACATTCAGCATTCGAAGAGATAGTATCCCATTGCAATAGAAAGATTTTATTGGTTGTCAACACCTTTATTTTCACCTCAGTCATTGAGACAGCACAGGAAAAAAAAGCTCTGATATCAAGTGTATCTGTATTAATTGCAAAATAATAGTGTTTTTAATTCTTTTATTCAGTCAGTGATAACTAGTCTGAGATACCTAGTAAGATTACAAGAAATGGAGGGAAAATTATTTTAGTTAATTTTAGAAATGTTAAAAATATAAATTCAGCTCAGACCCTGCCTTTGATAGGCTGATTTGTGGTGGTTTTAGCTTTGATTTGAGGTAGAATGATGCAAGCATTTTCTAAAAAATAAGCTGATATTGAGAATTTTTGTTACTGCATTTGTTTAGTTTTTATTTAAGGGGCTTCATATTGACATAGTTTTCTAATGTTTAAGTATTTGCTTTGGAAATTCTTGTTATAGCACAAATTGAAAATATTTTGCCTACAAAATACCAAAACAACCATAAAAAAACTAGAAATACAATTCGATGCTAAAAGTACCTTTAATTGCTTCTTGAGATTAATTTTAAGGGCTTTGCAAAATTGTACAGCAATTAAATATTTTTATTCTTCATTTCCCATGGACTTGGTACAAGAGATTTCATGCACATTTTCAGCTTGCTTTATAAAGTGTTCAGATCTTCTAGAAAGCGGGTAGATCTGAGGCTGTTGCGTTAGGTTGCCCCCCCCCCCCCCAATCACCTCATATATTTTGGAGTAAAGCACAGATACATACCTTTTGACTTAACCGTATTGCCGCAGGCAAAAGTGGTGTCTTCTGAGAGCATTTTTCTTTGAGGGGAAAAAAGAAATCTTAATCTGGAGGAAGAACTATAGTTTTGAATGCCTTTTCATATGATACTGTTAGATTTGCAGAAGATTTGATCTGAAGCTGTTCACCTGCATTTGCTTGTTCAGAATTAAATTGCAAAGCTCTGCAGAGAAATGGAACAAAGATTTCTTTAACATGGATATTTCCTTATAAAAGTGCAGTAGTTACTGAAGTGTCATAAATATGTATGACCTTTTCTAAAAATTCTTATAAGAATTTTTTCAAATAAATTGCTCTTCTTCTGAGTTTCTAGAAGTTTCAGATTGGAATTCAGAAGAATTAAAATTAGAAACATTGTTAGTCTCTGGGACCTGATCCCGAAAATAGCTATACCTAAAGCCATTAAACTACATGGGTTATTTTTCTACTACACGTTGTTTTGTAGAATATTTGTAGGTAATACAATCATTTCTTACTACCTCCAGCTATAGCACTGCAGCCACTGGAACCATATTGAGACTTCTGAAAATCTCAGCAGGGCATAATGTGTCAAACATCCAGGTTTATTTTCATGTACCCAACCACCTTGAGCTGCACAAGGTCATGCTAGAATTTAAGGTTAAAGACTTGATAGATCTTTTTAGAGATCTTTAAAACATTATTTTTATTGGAGAATAAATAAAATAAAAACAGTGTTAACAAAAACCACAATAAACCATTATGGCATTAATAATTCAAGCTAAGAAACCAGCACAATAAATAATTTGAACTTAAAAAGATTAAAAACGGTTAGTGTGGTCAGAAAAGAATGCTTTTGTCATATTTGCTGAGAAGAGTTACATCATAGTAATTAGTTCTGCTTTTGTGTCAGTGTAGGCAGTTTCTTGACTGAGAAAATGTAATTAATATTTTATAAACTTATTTGTGGTGTCATACATTAAAGCAGCATAAAATAGTTTTGCTGTTATTTAAGCTTAATAGTGTCTTCAATTTGAGAGAGAAAATGAACCTTAAAAGTAGAATTATCTTCTAGGTTTCTGATCTTCATAATACATGGTTCTGTAGCTGCCATGAAGGAGAAAGGATCAATTTAAATCACATAGTTCTTGTCTCCCTCATAGGTAAAGGGTTTGTGAATGTAAAACCTCCTAAAAGCTGTCAACAAACCATTCAAATATGGTATGGAACACAAAAAAGAAAGTACCTCCTGGCTTCAGGTACTGGTTTTCTTGACGTGCTGGTAGGATTTTGCATACAAGCTTAGTGTTTGGGAGGAAAAAACTTCAGGAATTTTCTATAACCATATATAGAGTGAACTGCTTTAAAAAAGACAACAGCAAAAAACTAAAATTTATTTTAAATTCCTGTATGCAGAGATACAACTGGAACTGTGTCTGTAACTAGGATTTCTATTTACTCCCCAAACTAAAATATACTAGACTTTTTTTTTTGTGGTAAAGAAACAGCCAAACCCCGCAAAACCCAAAACTTCTTTTGAACATCAAGAGGAAAAAATAGTCTTGTTTTTTCTATGTGGAATTATATGATTTAAAAAGAACAAATATAGAACTGCTTCAGAATGAAAAGTTGATACTTTTTATTTTGAGAATATCATATTTGCAAAATCTATTGAGTGATTGGCCAAAACATTTGGATAAACTCAATACAAATTCATAAACATTTTAGTCACACAAATATGAAATAATTTTATCCAAAATTGTGTGCAGAGATTTGGTGTTTGACATGCTCACTTTTGCAGAAATATGTTCTTCTAAAAAATACTTATTTTTATATATAAAATGTTATATCTTTTAAAAAACATAATTGCTTTCTTAATGTTTGCCATAACCCATGTAAAAAGCGTGATTATGTTTACATTTTATTTGACTTACAGCAAATTCTTGCAGGCTACATTCCTACATATTTGATCACTCTCTCATATGATTGGAAGTTGAAGAACTGCAAGCATGTTGGGTGTCACAAACAAAACAAAACCCCAATATTTGCATAGTTTGAAAATTCACTACATTTTTTAAAAAGGGAAACAAAATTGCTCTTGTTCCATTACTTTTGGCCACCACAATGAATGGAAATTACAGCTGCTTGTTTGGTGGTAGAATAAGGTCAGTATTGTAGTATTTTATTTCTTAGTAATAGCTACAATAACAAAATTGATGGAGTCATGAAAGTAACAGTTTTCTGATTCTGCTGGGCAGAAAATTGTATCACTTTTTATGTCAGCATGGGAGGACTGGTGAGAAACAGCCTGCAAAAAAGCACTTGGTTGCAGTGCATCACAAGCTGTCTGTTGGTTAAGTATGCCATGTTGTGGTAATATTTGCTGTTTTACTGGGAGGCAAAAATAAATAAGTTGTATGTAAAAGCTGTGCAGTAGTCCTCTCAGTCTTGTCATTGCTGACTGTCCAGCTTTGAGCACTTTCTATAGAGAAAAGTTCAGGAGGTACCTGATAACTTTCAGATAGATAATAATTACTGCAAGGAGAAAGTAAGCAGTTGTCCTTTATGTCTGCTGGGAGTGGGACAAAAAATGGATCTGAACTGCAAACACCTCACCGTAGGTATTTTTATAGACGAGGGGTCCAGTCAAATTGAAGGACTTCTTTTAAATGTCACTTGAAGAAAATGGACACAGGTGGCGTTGGCTAGCATAACTAGCAGGACAAAAGCAGCAAAGGTGGTGAGAAGAGATGCATGTGATTGAATACAGAGGGACTAATTTCAGAAAGATGTTACAGGAAAGGGAAACACTAAAGAAGTTTAGTGATTGCGTGGATGGTGGCACATCAAATTTTGAGACAGGAGGGCAATAAGAGCATGTTGTTTGAGAAAATAAGACAGCTCATAGAATTGCAAAGCCTAATGTCAACGGAGACCTCTAGCTACAGTCTGACATCCTTTTAAGATGTCATTTACTTAAACCCGGTTGTCTCTGTTTTAAGCTCAGTAGTTGAAAGGCAGCAGTGCTAATGTACAGCCTTTGGAGGATGCCTTAAAATTATCATCCACGTGCACAGCTTTTTCCAGTGGTCAGTGACACAGTGACAGTCAAAGGGGTGTTACTTATTTCTAGTTTGAGTTTGTCTGTCATCAAGGACCAACTGTTTGTTCTTGCTATGCCTTTTTTCTGCTGGATTAAAGTCTTTAAAAACTGACGTATTTCCCCTGTTGGAGTTGCTTACGTATCTACTACAGTCAAGTCACCTCTCAGTTCTCACTTTATTGAACTGAAGTTATACATTTCGGATCTAAATCTCTTCTTCCAGGTCTCCTATTCAAGCCTGGAATAATTTTATAGCTCTCTTCTGCATGCTCTGTAGTTTGTCTATGTCTTTAAAAACACTGAAAAGATTTGTTGTGTTACTGGTATCATCAGTGATTTATGTGGGAGGACCTGGTTTTGCCACCTCCCCCTCCTAAAAACTCATAGAAAACATTTGGGTTTAGTGTCCCTTCTTATTTTTTCAGAGCCATTGCCTTTAGGAAAGCAGAACTCCATTCCCTAAGCAGGATCTGCATTTCTTGTGTCTAGAATACTATTTCCAGTAGATCTAAAATGTGTACACTAACATGACTACTTTTTGCTTCACTATTAAAGTGATACTTGATGGTTTGTAAAGTAAAATGCTAAACTGCCATGTAACAATCCTGGAATCATTCGGATTAGAAGGGACCGTGCCGGTCATTTAGTCCAGCTCTGCTCAAAGCAAGGCTGATGTGTTTTGTTTTCCTCGTTGTTTTGTTTTCTTACTATGTGAACAATATTGTTGACAAAGTTGGCCCTAATTCCATTTTAAACCTTAATCACGGTACAGGTAGCAGTGGCTCCACAAGGAAGGGAAAGAAAGATTAATTTTTAATTTTTGCTCTGTACTTTCATAGAAGGAATTAGTTGCATTTGAAGTCTTCAGATTAAGGGAGATACCTTAAAATCTGAGTGTCTCAGAAGGTACTAATTTTGAGTTTGTTTTTGGATAGCAAAATCATTAATTTTGAAAGTTTTCATGTTAGAAAAGAACTGCAAACACCTTTTCTAGTACAGTCCGCCAAAGCTAGTGACAAAGACACAATTCATTAAAAAGTCTTGTGACTCTTTAGAAGAGCTTTTATGTAATAAGTGTATTAATCCTGTGAAAACCAAATGGAATAAATACTTTCATTTTTACAAGATAACTAGTTACAACAGTATAATAAATATAGCTATGCTCTGTTTGCTTGAACACAATCTTTTATAACCGTATCTTTGTTAATTTAGTTTACAGTAATTCCCAAATCACATGAAGTAAACAAAAACAATCAAAGAAAATAATTGATTATAGCAGGATTTAGTCTAGCAGAACTATAGCAGTTCACTAGTGAGGCTATAAAAAAGCTTGCATGGATAAATAAGTATTTAAGGCATTTATATTTGAGGTTAGAACTAAGTGATATTGAGGCAAGTTGTAGATGTTGAAATCTTTATTATGAAGTTACGGTTGATTTAATAGTTTGTGTAGTCTATTGTTTTACCTCTTTCGACTTCCAGGGATGTGCTTGCCCTGTTCTCTGCAATCTGTTGTGTTCCACTAATCCCTGTATGTCTTAAACTCTTGAGTCATTGAATAGATTTCAGTTCTAAGGCTAAATCACACAGGCTTTTCTCCACTCTGTAATTTAAATACATTTCAAGGAAAGAAAGAAAATCTTTTCAGCTTTGACTTCTTGGCAGTTTGTGTTATTGTGGGGAGTACTTTTCACTAAGCTACATAATATTTTTGCTGTCTCGGGACTATAGATTCTTTCTTGGACTTCACAGTTTTATTAAGCGTACCAGCATTTCCATTGAGATAGATGCATGCTTTAGAACAGCTTCTGAGGGCATGAATGAATTTCAGCAGGCAACTTACTAGTTTATTTGTTTTGTGTCTGTTAGCCTGGTTAAATTATTACTATTGGAACAAACTGAATTGAGAGAATTAGTAGAAACAGAATGGAAATTTCATAAGCCAAATAGGATATTAAGAAGTGGTAAAAAAAATGGCTATGTGTCTGACTGCTAGATCATATTAAGAAAATGTTATCAATATTATTTTAAAAATGAAGAAATAACAAATTGAGGGATTAAGACATTCGCTGTAGTTTGTCAGGAAATCTGTCACGTTCTTTGAGATCAGGCCCATGCCATTTTCTGTAACACTCTACTCTTCAACAAATAATTCTGTTTGGTTTATGTTTTTGCTGATTCTCCTAACAAATTTGCACATCAATTTTTACATACTGATGTATAACGCTAGAAATAATTTAACCAAAGAAATTAAATTTACTGGACCTGAATGTTAAGTAATCAAAGAAGCAGTATCCAAAAGAGTTAATTGGTGGTTCATGTTCTGCTTTCCCTTATGAGTGCTTTATATATGTGAATGCATGTATTTAAGTTCATTTGGAGCAGCTGAGAACCTTATGCATATTTTGTTGATTGCTATAATCGACAGGAATTTGAGGATTTCCTTAAATGGAAACTTTATAAATTCATATACAGTTGTGTGTTTATTCTGTCAATAAGTTCTTTGCTTTCTGGTTCATTTTTAAATGTTCTAGTTTGTTCATACAGGTGTGCTCTTCACTTAATGAGGTTTACCTTTTTGTATAGGAGTAGCAAAAGATTCAAGAATTTCTAATAAGCTTAACTTTAGGTCACACCACCGTATTTAGCGGAGGTTAAAAGATGCTCTAGCATTTGCTTACTTGTATATACAGGTGAATTTTCCTTTTGACCGTAGTAATTTCATATCTGAATTTATGAAGATTTACCTGCACATGAACAGTGCATGTGTGCTGACTTTTTTTTCTGAGAATATAGCAGAGAAAGCTGTTTTACTAGCTCATCAAGAAAGACATACGGAAGGATTTAAAGACATTGTATTATATATGACATGTGGATGTTCAAACCAAATGGTATTATGAAGTAAAATACTATAATTTTATAGAAACTAATTTTTTACTAGGCAAAACATTTGGTTTTTTAGTTACTTGTTTGGAATACTAATTATTTATCCTGGAAAAGTATTTTAAATTGTATGCCAAGAGCTTTAATCTTGTACAGAATACAGGTGATCAATTCACACATAAAGAAATCCCTTTGACCAGTTATATAATCACAAAGAATAATACATTTTCTTAATGTTTGCTATGTTTTCATTTCTAGACTTCTTGGCTGTACTGTCAAGAAAAGTATTTGGTTTGATGAATACTCTTTCTGTCATAGTCGGACATGTTGAACATGAGAATATGTTGCTAAAAAATGTATGCAAATTTTGCCTTTGACCCGACAAGTAACTAGCTCAGTGAGTTACATGTTATTGTAGCTAAACTGCTTCTTATATATAATTTTACAATTTACAGCAAAGTCTGGGTTGCCCTCAGTAAATTCCATGGATACCTTGTAGCTCACCTGGCCATGTCTGTACTGCATGGCAGTCGTGGCTATCACTGGAGTGGTGAGGTAGCCCAAGGTGGCTAGGTCGCTCAGTCATTGGTATAGCCACTGAAATTAAGTGACCTTGCATTTGATGTGTTCTGTATGTCAGTGGAAGGGCTTTGATAATACTGACCTGGGTTTTGCTGAATTTTATTTCTCTTTTTCCTTTTAAAATGCCTCCCAGCTTCCTTTAAACTGGGCTTCTGGCAGAGTCTTTGTGATTCCAAAAACCTTGCTAAGAATAGCTGGCTGGTAGCAATACATTTCTTAAAAGAAATACTGGCATGATATAATACTTATATAACATCACAAACATGACTTACTATGATGGGAAGTTGTAAAATCATGTTAATCCTTTATAAAAATAGTATATGAATTTCCTTTAGCTTCCCATCATCCTTCTCATGGGAAAAATGAGCTTGTTAAGGATGCCTGCTGTCATAACCCTTTTGAAAGTTTTCTGGTAATTGGTGTAATTAGATGTTTGCATTAAAAGACACCTTTTAAAATTTGGAAATTGCATTCTAAAATGAGGAATAACTTCTTTCATTTCATTTTGTAAACTAGCTATGCAATCCTTTTCTTTACTCAGTAAATTTAGCTATGGTAATTGATCTTTACCAAATAGGTATTCTACTACACTGGAAACTTGCATTCAAATTGCAACTTAGGAAAAAGTGTGAGACAGGTTAACTAAGAGGATTGCTGCTATTCTAGGCAGAGAGATTGATTTTAATTTTCCCAAGTTAGAGGGGGAAGTAACCTACACAAGAAAAGAGCTGAATTACTTCCCTTCTGAAACAATGCTATGGCAAAATTTTGATTTTATTCCTCTGTAGTTACCGGCTTTCCTTTTCTCAGGCTGGGTTCCTGGGTTATAGTTTAATCCTACATGAAAAATACTAACTTGACATTTTTTGTACATTTACAGTAATCTAGTTTTAATAGATACTACATATTCACCAAAGAGCTTGGAGAAAAGACTATGTTTGGGGGAAGAAAAAAAGAACATACACTCATTCACCTCAAATAAACAATAAACATATTAGGAAAGCCGCCTGTGCTTTTCCTGCTCTGATCCCTTTGCATGTTCTGTACTGAAGTTTTATACATAAGATACACTCCAGGTGTCCTTGGCTACCTGCTTTGGCAGACACTCTTAGAGGTTCCCGCAGCTTTCAGCTAGCGTGCATCTCCAACTGCTTGTTTCTTTGATAATGCAGAATGTATGTGGAAGAAACATGTTACCTTACTGTGATGTTTTTAAATTTTTCCTTTAAAGTATTTGTTAAGGAACAATCTTTTTGACCTGGAAGCACCTGTAGAACTTAGCCTGTGATACCGTATTTCTCACAGAAGAAGTAAAACCGATTTCTAGTTCTTTGTCTTCACTTTATATCCTTCTTTATTGTATTCATTATGCCTCTCCATCACAACCAATAAATGTTGAAGACATTTATCATTTTTTAAATAATTTTTAAACCAGAGTACCTTTTATACTTCCTCCTAGTATAGTCCTTTAAAACATATATGCTTAACTCGATGAGACTGTGCCTGTATAGTCCAACATTGCTTTTATGGTAGTTCATAAATGTGACTGTATTAATACTAGCTTTGAAGAAGTCCACATTTAACTCCAACGACAAGAAAAAAATGTAAACAATATATGGAAAAGTTCAAAATAGTTCAGTTGGAAGGGACCTACAACTGTCATCTAGTCCAACTGCAGTAGCTAGCCTTAATTTCTTTTAATCCCAATTTAAGAGATTGTACCTGTGTTTATCTAGGACTATACATAAGGATTACAGCAAGGACATGGGCTCTGATTTTTACCTCTTGTGTTTTTGCGCGCTCTAAGTAGGACACAGAGAAAAAAATATTTTGAATGCAGACACCAAACCTGGGGCAGCACAGCTCTCGATGTGCAGAGGTAGCTGACCACCGTGACAGTGCACTGTAAGACATGTAAGAACCATGCATCTGCTGCTCAGCATTCCCAGAGGATATTGTGGCTGCAGCCAGGTTACTGATTGGGTCATTGTCAGTTACTCATGTATTTTCACATCTTAAACATCCTCCTCTCTTTTTGACCAGTTTCAGTGAATACTCTTTTAGTATGTCTTAAAATACTTGTATGCCATTTCTTTAATAATGAAGTGCAAGTGCTAAATGGGTGTGATTTAAGAGTATTATATTTGCCCTTCACACTGCTGTGAAATCCATCTGTTTATTTCCAGTTCATCATTATTCTCCATTTTTGGCATCTTTTTTAAACATATGTGTCCTTGGTTCATTCATTAATTCTTGTATGAGAGAGTCTTTTCTTATTTTCCTCTGCATAGTGAATTTTGAACTTGGAGGTAGGATTACTGCACTGTAATAACTACCTCTTTAGAACAGTATAGAATTTACTATTATTAACTCTTTGTTAAGTATCTTTCTAAATTCTGGTACTTTCTACAACAGCACTTCAAAAGGCCATGTTGTTCTTGGTAGGTTCTTCCTGCTGTACACTGCTGACATGAATAATATAAAAATATTATCGCAATAGTTTTGTGATGTTCCAATAAAGTTTTTTGACTGAAGCCTTTGTACATCACGCTACCTTCTCTGTTGTGTCAAGGTATTTCTTTGTGTATGTTAAATTTACATTTTTGTTTAAATACAGATATATTTCCTGGATTTTATTTTTGT
This sequence comes from Sagittarius serpentarius, assembly GCA_034782735.1. Lineage (NCBI taxonomy): Eukaryota > Metazoa > Chordata > Aves > Accipitriformes > Sagittariidae > Sagittarius > Sagittarius serpentarius. The sequence goes on along the minus strand of JAVKLA010000093.1, from coordinate 23,742,655 downwards.
TTGAAAGCTAAAAATCTTGGATATCAAATTAAATTATAGCTGATAACAATAATTCTCCCATTCACAAAATGTTCTCATCATCAGGGAATGTTCAGAGCACGCAGTAGAGTGAGTAGGAGAACCCTCACCAAAGATAAGTGGCGAAGGTGTGGATTGAAGGGTTTCTGCTACAGTTATGCAGATAAGAATTTGAATTTATATTATTCAAAGCGTAATATAAAAACAGTGAACAGGATTCCTTAGCAGATCACAGAAAGGTATTTTGAACACAAGTGCACGATCAACAGTATTTGCTGCTAGTGGTTCTATTCTCTGTCCTTTTTCTGTGAAATAATTCTGTAGAGGACAGATCTCAAACAAACTAGTGTTATGGTCGGATTCTGTTTAGGTAACTGCTGAAAGCAGGCCAGAATGATGAAACCTCTGAATTGATCAAACATTTTTCAAGTGTATTACATTCCTTTAAAATTCTTTCACTGCTAAGCTTCAGGGCTTAAATTGGGAACATTTAATCAAGTGTTGTTGTTTTTACTGGATGTAACTTGGGTTAATTTTGTTTCAGTAATCAGTAAGAATAACAACTGAAGTACCTTATGCAGCAGATTTGCCTCCTTTGGTTTATGTGGAAAATCTAGTAGCATCTTTCCTGCACCAGATTGTCTTTTACATGAAGATTCAAAAGGCAAGAATCATTACTCATAAAGACTGCACACTTATCAGATCTTACTTAATTCTCATATTATTCCTTGACATAATTATACTTAAAATTAATTTCTCAGATTGGTATCTAGTCTTCATCTCGTCATGCTTTGCTTCACTTGGTACAACGCTGAAGCTATAGTGAACATCCATATCCTTTTTACCTTAAAGGACTATATTTAATGATTGTTTTCCAAAGTGAAACAATTTTCATTGAAATATTCTTTGAATTTATGCACTCCTATTCTCTGCAGTATTTATGTAAGCGGACAAGATGGAAACAGACATTCCTCTTTCCCCCTCTGTCCTTGAAGGGTCTCTCGTCACATGTAATCTGGCCTTCAGAGTTAGACCAAAGTAAGGAAGATAATGTTTGTTACAAAATGTATTTCTGAGGATCTTGAAGCCAAAAACGCAACTCGGGTTGGTGTTTGGGGTAATTGTTAAAAGTTGTGCAGCCAAGGAGCAAACTGCAGCAGATCCCAGGGCTACGAAGATGATCAGAGGGCTGGAACACCTCTCCTGTGAAGACAGACTGAAGGAATTGGGGTTGTTCAGCCT
>JAVKLA010000093.1:23671027-23741295 GCA_034782735.1 Sagittarius serpentarius | reverse complement strand
CCTGCTCACCGCAGGGGGGTTGGACTAGGTGACCTTTGATGGTCCCTTCCAGCCCAAGCCATTCTATGATTCTATGATTAACTAAATGCAGAGATTACTGCTTTGGAAGACCAGTGCCCTCAGGCTAGAAAGGAGTGCTTCAAGGCTGAGGCTCCGAAACACAGAAAATGTCTGTTGTTGCAGTTTTGCAGTTATTTACATTATTAATGCTATATTTTACTACAACTACAGTTTGTATAGTCTTTCAAATTTAAAAAGTGTCTAATGCAAAAAAAAGAAAATATGAAAAATCGAGATCATGCGCCTCTGCTTTAATATGGGTACCTAACTTTATACGCGTTATTTTTAACATACTTGTTTTCCATAGGTATATATGTATTCTCAAATTACATTCTTATTTAGCTTTTCTCCTATTCTCACTGTTTCATAACAGAGTTGGTTTACTCTTAAAACTGAAAAATTACTCAATTTCTACTTCATGTAAATGGAAAAATTTGAAATAAATTTAATTTTGATCCATCTTGATCAAAATACTCAAATATTGGAAGCTGATCTGAGATTCTTGTGCTCTGTTTAGCCACTGGATATTTCTCCATTGCAGAGTTAACTCAAAGTTCTGTGCGTTTTAATTGAATTTTTTTCTGTCAGTGCACAGAAACTCCTGCTTTGATTTTGGACATGCTTTGTATCAGCTTTTGTGGGTGAGGTTAAAGCTTGGGTTCTGCTTTAACTCAGGCAGTAACTTGTTCATTTTGCAGTGAGAATTGTACAGTTCTTTTTCTAGAATACTCTTTTCTTCCAAAGTCAACTCATAAATTTTCCCTTTTGACCATTTCTTTCTTATGTGCTGGAATTTATCTGGTAATTTATATATACATTTATTTAGCATTTGAGCTTAATGTTCCACGTGCTATGCTGTATTTATATCCAGTATATTAAAAGGTGTTGAACACAGATGCTGCATAGAGAATCCTCCTGCTGGTGTGTTGCTCAAGTCAGGATTCTGGTAGACTACCACCATGACAACCTTTAGCAGAAAGATTTGTGAAATGTATGTGAAAGTGGAGTATTTCTGAAAACAACTCCAGGAGAGATTCATTAGATGGCATTTCACTGCAGGAAAATAATGAAAAACCTGAGAACAGTTCAACAGCAAGTGTGGCAGTATCATATTAACCTCTTGACAGCCTTTCCACATATCTGTTACACTGTGATGTAAAAGTGTAGATTTACAAGTCAGACGTCATTTCCCTTAATTCCTTCACCCAGCCTTCACGATGATAGTTGCCTCTGAAGCAACAAAATCTCGTGTCTGCTCTTGTACAGCGCGGGCTGCAGCATGCCACAGTAAGACAGATGGCATGTTGGTATCAAAGAGCTTTTGAGATCTAATTTTCAGCCGGCTGACTGGACACTCACTGTCCATCTACCAAATTTATAATTAAACCTTCTTCTGGCAGGTGTTCTGAAATCAGGATATAGTTTCATGAACTATAGCAATAGGTGAAGGTCCCCTAAAATAGCAGGGCCCGGGCGGCCCCCTGCCAAACATGTAGACTGGAAGAAATAAGGCTGCTTTCTGACTAAAGATGTAGGTGTTGGGTCTCTTCAGACTTTTGGCAACACACACTGCTGATCCTTCTCTCCTTAATATCTATGAACATGTCTATGTCCAGCCAAGCCTTGCATAACACTAGGGCCCCTTTGTACCTGAGGTATCCATTTGCTGCCGTGGTAGCCTCGGGGTCATTTTTTAGGGCACTGCCTTCAAAGCCTGTTATTTCAGGTGCAGAAGAAATGTTTGCTGGCTGGGGTTAACCCACATAATCACACTGGCTCTTACGCAGTTATTCTGGAGGCTCTGCTAGTCATGCTGTGTCTGCATGAGGATGCAGTCCCAGCTCTTTGCTAGTTGCCCCGAAATGGAAAGGAATTGGGAAATTGACATCAAATGGGATAAATTTTGTTCTGAGATCTGCTACTGTTTTTGCAGAGTCAAAATCAGTTACAATGCTATTATCTGCATTTTTTTTTCCAGTGAGTATACAGCCAGAAGCAAAACCAACGGATCCATTTATTACAGACAGGTCTGTGATTGTTTCTATCAGCTGTAGCCAGTACCAGCCAAACTGCATGCAGAGCAGGAAATGGTTGGTTAAACGTGTTGACAGTATATGGTCATTCAGAGACAAGCAGCCAAGTTCTTCTTTTGTACGCTGCAAAATATTTCCGTGAATGACTCAGGCTAGTGGAGTGGTAAAAGCCCTGGGATACACTGCCAGAAATCTGAGCAGCAGTGTAGATGTAATTACACAGGGCAGTGTGTAGCTGTACACTGGGGATGATGGGAGGCAGGCATGGAAGTCTCAGGTGTGGTGAAATCATGGTGATGCTTTAAATTCCTTCCATATATTATGGCAGTGCTCATGTATATAGTTTACAACCAGGATCTTCTGAATCCAACCACAGACAGAGTTTAAATGGGTTTTCAAGTTCATACTTATGGGTAGAAACTTCTGAAAAATGTAAGGATTGCTATGTAATAACATGTTAATTTATTTTTAAAAAATTATTTTAATTTAATGTAATAAATCCTTCATGTTGATCTTCTTATACTCAACTTTAAAATCTGAATGAATGTTTATCTGTGCATACGTTCTACCCTGTGAGAGTGTTTATCTGCAACTTTTGTGGTTAAAAAAAAAAAAGGTAATTCTTTCCCATGCCTATACATCTCAGCTGTCCTGATAAGTATGCCATTTGTTTAGTCAATTTGTTTCAAGTCAGAAATTATATAGACAGGTTGTATCTCTAACGATACAGTACTTTCCATTTTTTTCTGGGATTTCATTTGACTGATGTTATAATTGCAAAAGATAAAAAAGACCACACAGTTCAGAGTCTGGTTTTCAAACCTGAACCCTTTGCCAGTTCCTAAAGCAAGAAGTGATTTTAGGAGTAAGTTGTTTTTACAAGCACTCCATGTTTTTCATTTCCTGAATTCCACTATGTCGGTCAGTTCACGAGTCAGGATTTTGTGGTATATAATTATAATTTAATTCAATTATACCTCAACATGATCGCTGCCATTTTTTAAAATCCTCTCCAGAAGTTTCAGAACTCTATTCAACAATAATATCTCAGCCTTGATAGAACTATCTGTGTGTTATAGTTTCATAGTGATCTATTTCCAGCAAAATTCTGTTCTACAGGTGATTTCTACCTTTTTCTTTTTTCCTTTGTACTGTAGAAACTATTGTTCTTTTCACCCGGCCCATTGTGATGACTTGCTGCTGCTCCACCAGAGAAGATCACCTTCTCCAATGTCTTGGTATTACCATGATCAAATTAAACTCAAAGCAGGTATTCTCAAATTAGCTGCGAAGTTTGCTGTTTCTCTTCCAAACCTGAAAAAGATCTTGTGCCCCAGAGTACTTGGTCTAATAAAAGATCATTTTCCATACAGACCTTGGCTAAATTCATCTTCTTTTCTTCAAGTCATCATCTGGGAATCTTTCTTTGCTCAGAGTATTATTTTCTGCTTACTGATGCTCAGGTCATACTGAACTGCAGTTTTATTTAGTGCAAGTACCCTGTAGCTCCAGAGCTCTCCTGCTAATTATTTACAGTGCATGCTGATATGCAGTTTTAAGAGGTAGCTCATATTGCTAGATTTAGGGATATGGAGAGAGAGCATGTGTGTCTTCTGATTCTTTGATACTTGACTCAAAAGTAAATTTGAAGAAGAAATGGGATCTATTAATTTAAGTGGTTTCTACAGTGAAATTACACTTGAACTTGATCCTGTTCTGTGGCAAGCTTCCTACGGAGATTAATATCAGGCCCTTTGATACTGGACTGAGTTGTTTGCAGTCAAAATTGATAATGGTGAATTCATATTCATTAAGAGAGAGAGAGAGAGAGAGGTGCTTTTAATTATACAGAAGAGGAACAGGAAATTAACAAAAGCTTGTTGGTTTGGTTATTATGGTACTGAGATGTCACATCCAAGGGACAGCAAAACAATGCTATCCCTGTTATGCTCATCTGTATCTGAAGCTGGTGTTCAATTCAACTGTCATGTATTATATATGTACGTGTCTTCTGTTTAGGGGATTTTTTAATTGTATTTTTCCTCTTTTTTTGAACAGAACACTTCTGTATTATATATATTGACAGTTGTTACCCTGTAGCTCTCTTTCGATTTTTTTCTATGGTCTGCTTTTAGTTTCTCACTGTAAACATAATCCATATGTTCTCTTAAAGCATATGAACAGTTTGGATGATGTCTGTAGCATGGCTTGTTAAAAAGGCTTCTATTACAATCCATTTATTGCATTACCTTTTAATACCAACTGAGAAAAATAATCCTCTAAGATTTTTGTGTAATTTTAGTCACAGTAGTATAATTTCATGGAAGCGAAGTCTGTTCTCAAAAAAGCAACCAAGTTATAAGATGTTATAATAGGTTGAATACTGACTTTTATTTTTACAGCTATTGAAATCTGTTTTCTGCTTTAGAACACAGAGTTTGTCATAATCACAGGATTTTCCCCCCAGTAGGATTCTACAGAGTATGCACTTTTTTAGTGATTGTAATTTTCACTTTACTGCTTGCGAACTGCTGTTTTTTGAATGTATAGAGAGAATACTTTTTTCCCTCAAAGTAAGTGTTGAAAGAAAAGCAACCTAGAAATAAAGTGAGGACACAAATCCAGTTATCTTATTTGTCAATTCATCAGACTGTTGAAAGTCAATTTTCATCTTTTTGGCAGGTCTCTTTTGAGATTGTGCTCATTTAAAAAATATGGTGGATTTTCCATATGAGTGTACTCCCATATGTATAGCACATTCCTACAAGTATCAAATGTAAGAGCTGTGTTTGAGTTGGGATGACAGTAATTCTGTACCACCGTCCTTAGTTGGTCACAATTCACATGGAAAGCAATGTGATTTTATGCAAGTACAAATTGCATGGTTGGCAACTGTAATTTTATGCAGGATTAGCATTTTTAACATTGGTGTGATTACAGTCAGGGCTGTATTTATTTTCCTTCTGTCTTTGTATGAATTCCACTTACTTTGCTCAAACCCAATCCTGAATTTCTTGGAGAAAATTGATGGCAGCAGCCCAACATTTATATCATATTGTGTATTAATAAATTATCTGTGTGTGTGATGAAATAAAATTTAATAGATAAACACCTTTTAATTTTAGCTTTACAAGAAATATGGTACACATACAGATAATTTTGCTTTTATTGTTAGGACATCTCACATGTCACATAACTACTGTGTGTAGTAGAACATACAAATGTGGAAAAATTCTGTGAATGATTACAGATAATTAACACTAGCCTTCTAGCAGTATTTTTCATGGGTTTATTTATAAAAGTTAATTTGCATTTTTCTTTAAATTGAACTCCCTGCTTTTCATATTAAAAAATACTGAATCAACCTCTTGCTAATATAGCAAACACAAACATAATATGGTTCAATAGAGAAAAACACCAGACAAAAAAAAGTTTTTCAAGACTGTCTTGAAACTTTCGTGTATACACTCACAAAGATGCACACACAGTTTTTACTTACATTCTTGAAATTTATTTTTTCAGTGTGGTTTTTATAGAGCCTATACATATACAAGATGTATGGAAATTCTAAGCTTTATAGTAATAAAGGCTGAGTTAATTTGAAGTTCATGTTGACTCCTTACTAAACCTTGTAGAAAGCTTTTAAAAAAATAAAAATGAGTAATTCTTGAGACAGTGTTTTTTAGAGTTTATGACGAGTCTAGGCTGAGTAATATCCTGAAGCAGGCATTCTATATTTTTCTCCCATTCTTAAATGGATTATTCTTTTGTTGGAGAAGATGAGGCCTTTTTGTTCCCATGTGTATCAGCAATGATTAAGTTAACCCATGAGTCCTTTTTTTAAAGGTAGGAAGAGGGTATCTTATTTTGAGTGATAAAAGCAGTTCTTGCTATTTAAAAGATTATCTGCTTCAGCTGTGTATCAGAAGGATAAGCAAAACTATCAATTCCAGCTTTAGACAACTTGCAAATGAATAGTCAGGGTCTTTATTTTCTTCTGCTAGCTTTAGCATTAACTTGATGTGGTAGAGCACAAAGAATAACACCATTTACTGCAGCAGCAGCTAATTTTAGTGAGGATTGTACCTTGCCTTAACTCTAACAAAATCTATTGTGATTTTGGCCTGAAAGCAGTTCCATTCTGCAAGTTAATCTAAGGACCTGGTCTTTCTTTGAAGCACAGAAAGGTATCATCTATTTCCTGAAGAACACAAAGCTAGAGGACTTGTGGATGAGACTGGTTAGGGAGTTTTATAGCAGAAACAGAGAAGTGCAGATCAGTTCCTGGTGTGAAAAGTGCTAAAAGTCTTAGACCTGAAAAAGAGACCAACAAAAATAGTCCAGAAAAAGGACTAGTTTATTACAGGCAAATAAAAAGAGGGAAAAAAAAAAAAAAAAAAAGGAGTAGACTTCTGTGCAGAGTGTAAATCATGGAGGGTGGTGAAGCTGAGAATGAGGCTCCTGGATTTTCTGTGATAAAACACAGAAGACTGTAATGATGAAAGATAAAATTGGATCTGGAGAGGTGAAATATGTCAACAACCAAGACTTGCAAAGATGTGAATTATGGATGAAAAAATATTTATAGGTTTAGAAATAGTAAACAGAAATAAGTTATACTTCCACTTCTTCTGAATTTATATTCATACTTAAGCCATGAGCTGCGAGCCTTTATAATTCTGTTTGGCCTGTGTGCTTCTCCTCGGTTATCAGCTGCACTCTTGCTGCAGCAGCTTGTTCCTCTTACATTAAAGATGTGGCACTTATTTAGTTCTTCCAGTTTACTGGAGAATTGAGAAATGCTAGTTTGAAATTCAGATTTTTGAATCAGGAAGAGTTTTATTTATTTTCTATCTTCTTCCAAATCCAGCAATACCAGTGGCTGATCTTGTTTAGCCTGTGACTTGAATCATCTTGGCTTAGCTTCCATGAAAAGATTTTCTTTTGGACAGCTTCATTCTTCTGTTAGAATGAAGCTGGCTTGTGAAGCCTTTGTTGCAGAAGATTATGGTTTCATTAAAGGAAGTTTCATTAAAGGCTTTCAAAATCCCTGCATTAGCTTTCTGCTGGACTTGATCAATGGGCATTCAGCCTAGTGAAATAAAATTCAAATGAGGTATTTCTAGTAGTTTCTGTCAGTCGGGAGATACACTGTGTAGCCACCTTCTTACCTCTGGTCGCTTCAGTGTGTTAAGCCTTGTTCTTAGATGTGAGAGGTTGTAATAAGTGGGGCCTGAAGGGTGATTATACTTAGGCAAAGCAGTGTGCAACGGGATCATGAGCAGTGCTCTAGCCTCTTGAAAATTCAGTGTCTACCTTTGCCAGTTTTTGAGGTCTTTGAGCAAAGCTGGAGTTCTGAGACAATGTGGAACATAGATCTGCTGGAAGTGTGAATGTGGGCGGGTTTTGTAGTTGATATTGTAATGGAGAAGGTGAATTATTGAGAACGCACCCCTGAATCTTGTCAGCAAGCAGTGCATCGGGGAACAGCTCATCTTCACTCGTGTGTTATCTCTCTTCCATCAGTCACTACTTGGCCAGGCACTCCTTATAGAATTAAGCCTTCCTTTCCTACTATATTGATAGATATAAGGCGTTTATAACGGTAGTTACCAAATAATGTTGAATATGCAAAGCACCAGTACTTCTGTGGCATTGCATTGTCCGTGCTACTTGCTGTCTCGTCTCGTGCGTTATGTGGTCACCTGCAGCTGAGCCATGATCTGAGCTGCCTGGTCCAACTGTCCTTTCCTGACCTCAGTGTCCTCTCCAGAGCTCGGATGCTGCCGACAGCTACAGCTTGTTAGCAATTGGGATGTGTTAGTTGCCTTCTGGGAGCACATCTTCTGGTGCAGTTTTGTCTCAAAAGGATCCACTTTGTGTGCGCCAAGACTGTAAACTAAAGCACAGTAAGTGAGGATATTTGGGAGATTCACTTCAAAAGTGTATTTGTGATCTAAAATAAATTGACAACGTAGACACAACCTGTACACCCTTGGTTTCAGCAGTGAGGCACAGGAGAGGCTGGTACAGGCCGTGCTTTCTCTGCGTCCTCCTGGCTGGTGGCAGGGCGCCTCGTAATTCCCAGGAAAGTCCTTGAGTGAGAAGAGCTGTCACGCATGACGCGAGGCCCCGTGACATCTAGGGAGCAAATGGGTGGTAGCAGATGTTTGCGTCATGCCTTCCATAGCCTCCTCTTTCCGAGGGAACACTGGTTGTGACAGTGCAAAGCACTATGCAAATATACAATCCCTGTAATGTAAAAGGAACATTATATTTTGCATTGTTTTTATTTTGGCATTAGCTTATATTCTGTTGCAAAGTCAAGAACAGTGCAAATGAGCTTTAAGAGCTTTTTCTTATGGAACTTCTCAGAATTGTTCTGCACAGATTGAGGTAGAAAACAGAATTGGAGTCTCATGGAGAATCAAAGGAAACACGACAGCAGGGAAGCCCAGAAGCTCACTGCACTTCACCTGGTGCCCAAACAGGATTGACATGTCAACATGGTGTTCTTAACTGTCTTTTTTTTCCCCTGATCCTTCTTGCAGGAGTTTTCAGTGACAGAGATTTCTTGATACCTGCAGATACTGTACAGCGCTACTTCACTATCCTTGAAGTTATACCTGTTCCCCACTATGTAACCAGGATATCTATTGCTTGTTGAAATTTTAAGTCTGTTACTTTTTTCCCGGCCACTCTAGATACAGAAACAATTACTCTTTGGCTCTTTCAGAAGCCCTTTATGTATCTAAAAATTTCTCAACAGGTTCTGTTAGACTAAAGGCTTTGTTTAGGGCTGATATAATTTATCTTTTGACTTTTAGTAGAACATATTAAGAAAAGGCAATTTTCTGTCTTTTTAACTCCCCACTGGTTGATAATAGAGTTTGCATAAAATGAATGTAACAAGGGAAATTGAGACAGAAAAACAGAAAAACAATTATCTGCTTTGCTAATGACTAATGTAGTATATTTTATGTTTATTATAAGATAATGAATTGTAATCAGTCATTATGAACTTGGGCTTTTTTTAGAGAACAGAAAGGATATTTGCTCCCTCTATGAAATAAGAGTTTGTTGATATGAAAAAAAATTGAAGTAAAAGATAATCTGGAGCGTGCCTCCCTTATGTGTGCAAAAAATCTCTAAAGATATTTTGTTAAGCAGTGCAAAAAATAAACTCCTTTTCCTGGGGAGGAAGAAGAATACAGAATATACTACTATGAGTGTTTATACACTTAAGTAATTCTTGAAAAATTATTGTTCAGAGAACCCATTCTAAACTTATCTAGTCAGAAGACTCATACTGACTGTTTTGGAATCATTGTGTTGATGTTTCAGGCTTCCCACACGGTCTTAGAAAGCTTTCTTCTTCCTTCTTAGGAGAAGTCTTATTTTTCAAGGGACGTCACTGCTAGGATATTATAAAGCTACCATGAACGTTTTGTAATAACGGATAAAACATGTATACTCCCAAATATATGCATTTTCCCAGAGGAATGAAAAAAGTTTTGTAACTTTGGACATTTAGTTTCAGAATGCAGTGAGCTCAGATGAATTGTATCTTGTAGCAAGAGGAATATGAAGAAAAATGCTGACCCACATAAGTTTTACATGATCATTATACATGACCTCTTGTGGCAGTAGAGTTCTGATGCCCCAGTCATCAAGGCCTCAAACCCCTTTCTACTGCGGACTCCAATATGGAGGCAGAAGTGAGCCACACCGTGCCCAGATGATCGTTTTATTTGAAGTTTTGACAAGACTGCGGGTGACTGGAGCAGGCATTTGGATAAGTCAGGAAGCAAGCACATTTTGGCAGGTAGCTTAACAATCTCAGAAGCCCCAGTAACAAGCTATCTAGCAGATAACAGCAGAACGACCCCAAATAAAAGAGCATATTAGGTTGTTTAAATATAAAGTAGTTAGCATATAGTGTACTGCTGAATAAATGAATGAACGGTTTAACAAAACTAAAAAAAACCAAGTTGTCTTGCTTTTGCACAGCCCAGTCCAAGAGTTAAAGGCGAAACCTAATAAATTTTTTATTTGTTTTGTTTTAGAACGTCAAGCGTGTACATCTATGGCTGGCTCCAGCGTCCTTCCCTCCAACGTGGCTGGTATCAGCAAAGAGCTGATCGAACTGCAGCACCTCATCCAGTTCCCGGAGGAGGTTGCCAGCATTCTGACTGAGCAGGAGCAGGAGCTCTACCGGAAAGTCTTACCCATTGACTACCTCTGCTTTTTAACCAGGGATTTGGGTAATGCTGAATGTCAAAGCAAGCTGCCATCTATTAAAGCTTCCGTATCTGCTACTATTCTTTCTTCCCCCAATGGAGAACATAATGCTGTAGAAGATCTTGTAACAAGGTTTAATGAGGTAAGACAAAACTTTGAAATTACTTTTCATAAGGGCTATTACCTGACTTGTGAGTTAGTTATTTCCTTTGTCTCTCAGAGCTGAATTTAGCTGTAATGACAAATTTTTAAAACATAAGTTAAGATGACCAGGGGATTTAGCTAAATAACTTCCACTGAATTTAATACGAGTTATGTGACTGATCTGCTCAGCGAGTTTGGAAAACTGCAACCGAAGTTTTTCTTGCACATTGTAAAGTAAACAGGAATAAAAAAAATTACAGACTTGTATTTCTTTGTATTTATACTGACAGTATGGGGTATACTTTCAGTCAGTTTATTATTTTGTTCAGGAGCTGGAGTTTTATTTATTTGTTTTGAATTTCTGTAGACTAAGCATGATCTTAGGAGTCAGCACAGAAGTACTGTAAACTAGAAGTTTCTGTATTCTGTACAACATAACTACACTAATCTGCACTATTTATTTATTTATTTATTTAATCACTGTGTGTGTCTTGAGTATTGTTTTACAAAGAAGTGTCATTTGGCATGAGACATTTCCATAAACCAAACTGTGAGTTCTTTAATAAGATTTTACTTTATTTTTAGTAAGGTGATCTTCTGATGAGTTTAATAGAAAATTGAGCAAAGATTGAGAAAACTGTAAAAAAAATCCACCCCAAAAACCCAACCCAAACCAAACAAAAAACCCCCCTTAATAAATCCTCAGGTTTTAGCTGCAAAAAAATGGAATAATTTCTTTCTTCCTTTTTTTGTGTGAACCATATGCAATGTTAAGAGTTTCTAGATTCATAGAAGTGGAATAAAATGAAGATAGTCTTGACTTAAGCTCTTTTACTTTGTTATCCACTGCATTCTTATGCTTTAATAAGAGGTGAAAATTGTGCAGGTATCAAAAAGACAACACAAAATTAAGTAGATAGAGCAGGATATGTATTAACTCCCAGTGAAGTTCCTGCTTCCTGGGCAAGTTAAGAATCAGTGACTGACTATTTAGCATGTTTTGAACTGTTCCTGTTTCTTGCATGTTATTGAGATTTAGGAACTAAGTAGTGTAAGTATGTTGGTTTCTCTCACCTAATTCTATTGTGGGAACATCAATAAAGGTTGCAACTACAATATTCGGCTCTTCAGACAGAGCCTAAAAATTGTTTAAATTAGCTCTAGTTACTGTATTGAGGAAAACACTGTGGCCGGTGTATAGCTGGAGAGGAATCTAGCTGCTGACCCAGCTAGGGTCCTCCTTGCTGTGGTGGTTCTCCTACGGTCATCATCGCCATAGTGAGGGCGGTGGGAAAAAGGTGAAGGGGTCGAGCTCTACTATGACCTGGTGAGGCACAATGCCAGAGAAGTTTGTTAGGACATTTTGCAGTTAGTTGTACAAATCAGATTGACCATCATGGGTTCTGACACTGAATGGTCGCAGGATTGAAGAGCCCGGAGGCGGTGAAGAAATCTTGTCAGAAATGACTAAGACTATTCCGTATCAATGAGAATTTTAACATTGAAGTTGCCTTTTGGTAAAATAGTCAACATTATCTTTTAGTGTTAGAGGTTTGTGACTTTCCAGTTTTTGTAGTATAGCATTACTTGTTTGGTAATGCTACAGGATAATTTTTCATATAATTTGAATTATTTCCTGAAGATCCACTGCATAGATTATATAATATTTAGTGCAGTGGATTATTTTAAGTATAATCTGGAGTAACCTTTCTTAAACATAGATGTTATATGTTTAAATGGAGTTATTGTACAATATTTACTGCTTGTAATAAATTGCTATTTTGCTGTCTGCTTTATCTTATGGTGGAGTATATCACTTGCCATAGCCAATCACAAGCGTGAGCTTTCAAAATGTCTTTGTTTATAAATGGCAAGAAAATTCTTGTGCAAAGAGTCATGCTTTTGTTGGCAAAAGTCAGTGAGCACTTGCTGATTTTTTTTGGCATTGCCTATAGAAATACTGAAGTGTATTTATAATGTGGGAGCCAGAATGACTTTTAGGATGACAGGCTTCTGATGCATAATGGGAAAAAAATCATTCCGTGCCATTGCTCTGTTAAATGAGCAATTACAGTATACAGAGGATTTTTTCATAAAGCAGTATGATTTTATGATTTTAGTAATTTTTCTGACACTACATATTAATGAGGAGCACTTTCTAACACGTGTTTAAAATGACGGTCAATAATTGCTGTTTTGTGACACAAAGGAACTTTATTTAATAGAAAAAATACTGACATTTTCATGGAAGCTTAGATTGAATGAGGGCTGCAGGAGTATTATAAAACAAATTAATAAAAATAATGAAGATTAAAATATTTTCAAATTATTAAAGTATCTTTTAAAAAGTGAGTTTAAGTCAAAAGTAGGGAAAAAAACTTGGTCTTACTGAGGTAAATTTTACTAGTAGTATTTTCTGTTTGAATTCCAGCAACTCCCAGAAACTCCTTCCTGACTTGAGTTGCAAACTCCCATTGACTGCAGAGTGCAAGATCAAGCATAGATATTGGGAAACATCACATGGTTTTCTTATACTTTAAATATATTTGCTGTTACAAAACTTGTTTTCTAGATGTGACTGATTTAAATATTGTTACTGGCGAGATACATATAGTATGAATATCTTCTAATTATTTGTTTAAACCTTTCTGTTTACTATTGGTTAGTGTTGCTTAATAGGAATTACAGTATTTAGACCTCAATGGGGTCGAGAATGTATAGGAAAGACTTACACAGGAGAAAGCACTTACAGTGAGTGGTCAGCCTTAAGCATTTGGCATGGAAATGGTCTATGAAGAACTGCAGAACTGAATCAGAAATCAGTTGCCCTCTGCAGTAGGTAAATTGGTATTTGAAGACAGTTAACACAGCTGAATGTGCAATAAATAACTGCTGTTATTTTTGCTACTCAATTCCCATTTGTGGAAAAGCGTAACAGTGGGCATACTGTTTAACACTGGATGAAGCCTGTAACGTGCATTTTCTTTTGCTGTATTACCTGGGTAAGGTGTTTTGACTTACAGTATTGGAAGTGATTCAGTGATCACATTAATGCTGATGGACCATCAGCAACACTTCCTAAAGTTTTTTTTCTGTAGAAAGGCAGGATGACAGTAGCTGGAGCTTTTGCCAGCTTCAGTGTTTCATTATATCTATAGGTTGTTTTAACACCTTGAGAGTCTTGCAAGATTTCTGCAAATTATTGGATCTCTTAGTATGACAATGGAAATTCATTTTTGTCAGATACTCATGTTCTGAGATCACAGCGTTGTAAGCCTGGTGAGAGGAGCTGAAACGTGTAAAAAGGATAAAAAAAAATTCAGAAACCAAGCTGAGAAGCATGTAGTGAGAAATCTGCATCTCGAGTAACTTAACACACAAGAAGAAAAGTTGTGGTTGTGCCTCAAGGTGAGAAGGACTTTGTGTTGAAGTGGGATGTGTGAGCCCGTTCCTTGACAAAGGTTGAATAGGCTTTTGGCGGCCAGCTAGCCAGTAACCAGTATCTTAGTGTTACTGAGTGACAATGCAAAAAATAAGTAGTGATAGGTAGTATAAATTTAATTTGTGGGCCTTGCCCGATTTTTTAATTTTTTTTTAAATAGGAGCTCTATTCCTGCTTTAAAGGCAAGGTAGCCAACTTAAATGTTTAGGAGAGCTCCTTTGTTACTGTCTTTGTGGCAAGTTTTCCACAGCTTGCTTACACCTTGCCTGAAGAGCCACACAATTTGGTTTTAACCTGCAACAATCTAAACATAGTTTTAATGCCAGTGTCTACTTCGGGCGTCAGTGGGCTGAGTCCTCCATGTTATGGAAGATGCACAACTTGTCTGCCTCTGGGAGCTGTGATAATGGCTCACCTTGCCCTCTTTTATGTGGCTTTAGTGAGTGCTTTGACCTTAAATTCAGGGGTACAGCAAGGAATTCTACTGCAGCTGGAGATACCTTTACTTGTCGCAGTTACTGGATGAAACTAAGAACTGAGTGGCTTTTGTTTCTGATATATGAAGATCTTCAAAAAATAAACAACGAAGATTGGAGAAATAGATAACAGTAATATCCACAAAAGATGGAAATTATAGCAATAGACATCCTCTTCATGTATACATTTTTTCTTTTCACTGTCAAGAATGATAGGGAGAAAAATTGTAGTAGTGTAAGTAGTGCAGGAACATGAAGGATGGATAGCACGCATTAAAGCTACTGTCAGGTGCTCCACAAATAGCAGTACAAACGTGCAACTGGCAAATCCTGTGCTGCTGAGGCTGGGAAACAGAAACTGCCTTTGTTTGAGAGCATGGTCATGGCTTAGACCTGACATACAGTTACTAGAGGGGATTCAGGCATTATGTATTTCCCTATATCTTTTCTGGTCATGGGTTTGCAAGTCTAAGTATTACCTACTGTGTTAATCAAGGTGGGTGCCGTGACAAGGAGCTCGGAACACCCAGTGCCTTGTTTCAAAAATATGTTGGGAGAAAGGTCAGTCGTGAATGATCTGCTTGAATCCAACCAAATGGGTTGGAATACATTCTCAGATTGTATTTAATTTGTATTTTAAAAGTTTTGGGTCATTCCAGCTCTCAAGTCCGTACAGAAATTCACAGGGAAATAAAATATTCACAGGAAAATAAGAATCTCATAATCTGCTACTGTTGCAGTTTGTCTGCAGGATTTACTGTCTCTGATGGAGTTTTCAGACAGACAAGTTCATATGACATATAGCTCCGTCACTTAAGATTTGTAATGTTTACATATATAGACATGTTTTTTCAGGTTTCGCTTCCCTAGAGGTACTATAGAAAGATGATAGTCACAGTGGAGATTGCCACTGAAGTTTAAATAACTTCTGTAATGCTGCTATAGAAAGCCTGGTCACTACTGTTTAAGAAATAGTTCGTAAAGCTAAAATTAAATTAAAAAATAATCAAAGGAGTAGAGAACTTTTCAACATGTGGAGTAGATGCAGTAGGCTTGAAAAAGGAAAAGTTAAAAATGGTGGGTAGCACAGAAGGATGACAGATGGAGATGAAAGGCATTACCAAATCACTATGATTATATACTACATTGCAGAAAGAATGTAGATTACTATGTAATAATTATCAGGTATTTAATGAGGAGGAGAACAGAACTGAGAGAAATGATACCATGCTCCTAATGGATTCGAAATACACGTATTTCAGAATTAATGAAATAAATAAATAGGTTTGCTTAAGAAGAAATGCCTCCTGCTTGTCTGCAATTAGCAAGGCGCTAATTCCCATGTAAAGAACAGATCCAATCAATCACTTTATTGGAGTATTGTAATAGTGTGGCATCAAACACTGAAAACCAAACCAGGAATTTTGTTGGATTTAGAAAAAAGGACAGAAAACTATATTGTGTTCACCTGTATATACAGCTCTTCTAGGCAGTGCATGTGCTATCTTAGACATCTAAATGTGGCTGAAATTGGAACTTTATTTATCTGAAGTGTTCCTTTACAATACTATGATTAAAATGCAGCTTTTTTTCAGTTATTCCTTAATCCTAAAGTTTAGATCAGATTTAACAAATATATGAAGTCCAAGGAGAAGTTAAATTACTAAAAGGAAAAAGTTTAACTGGTATGCTTTTAGACCCCAGATATGTTCCTAAAATTTCATTGATCCAGTGGTCATCCTAATTTTCAAGGATGGCAGTTTGTAATCTCAGCTGTCATAAAGTTTCTGTGTTTTGACCTCTTGTCTCTGTACTGTATGGAAAACTTAAAAAAACCCTTTGTAATATTTCAGAAGACATTTAAAGGAGAAACTGAAAATGTGGAAAGTAATTTTCTTTTTACTTAATGCATTGTAGGAATATTTGGCAATATCCAATGAATGGATCCTGTTGTTTTTTCTTGCACTTTCTTCTTGCAACAGCCTGAGGTTTCAAGTGATCTCAGAGAAAGGGAATGACATTTCTGTCCCTTTAATCTATGTGACCTGAAGTTCTGTTTGTTATATATCTTGTTCCTATGGGTTGTTCATTTCCTTACCTGTTAGTATCAGTAGTTCTGTTACTTCTTTATAAATGTTTTGAAGAAAACATTGTTTTAGATACTCTGAATGCATTTGGTTCAAATTAGAATATTCTAAGTTTTTTCCAATTCTGGTTTTATTGCCAGAAGACAGTGAGGAAAGCCTTCTTTAAAAGATGGACTTTTCCTGTATTTTTAGAAAGTGTATAGCTCCAAACTTGGAATTGTTGCAATATAGGAATTAACATCTCTTTAAATATTTTCCAGGCAGAGAAGAATCTTTCTGTATGTTTTAAGGATGCATAGTGTCCGTATATAAATAAGAATAAAATTGCTAAGCTGCATGTATTTGAGAGAAAAAACTGTCGGTCTGTTACATGTGCCGGTTTATAGCACGTAACTCTGATTCAGTAATTAATTCAGATTTACAGGAGTGGAAGAAGCAAATGCACCTGTGGATATTTCAAATATTCTTAAATGTTTTAGCTTTTTAGCTTTTCTTTTTTTTACTGTGCTAGAAGAATTTAAAGCTATATTGTAGCCTGTGCCACATGTATACAGGTAATTAGAAGGTATTTTGCCTTTCGTTTTTTATTTATCATGAAGATTTTGGGCTACATGCATTCAGTATCACCAACCATAAATAAAGCCCATAGTCTTTAAAAGTTTGATTAAAACTGGAGTTATATGATCGTGGAGACTTGGGCACAACATGTACTCATCAGTGAGACACAGCTGATATTTCATTTGCTTCTAATAATATCAGATTGATCATAGAGTCTTGTCAGAGCAAGGCAGTGGATCAAGCTAAAGACAGATATTCTTTCCTGTTACTAAATGTAAATAAAAGCTGATTCTGAATTAGTGGCTAGCATGGGAGGAGGAGAGTGAAATACAGTAACATCTAGCTTTGCAAAACTGTTGGCTTTTGGGTTCTCTAAGGCTGTGCACATAGTAATAGTAGTAACAACAGCAATATATTTTCCTGCTCTGATAGAGCACTGACTACTAAAAATTTAGTTTTCATGGATATATATAAAAACTGTGGGAGGAAACTATTAAGGAGAATCTACAGAGTTACCCTGGTGGCTGGGAAGAGATTAGGAAAATGGTACCTAAATGTGCTTCAGGACCCTGACAACTGTAACGGCATAACTTTGTTCCACCTCTTTTTGCTGCCTACAGTGTCTTTCTCTTTGTCATTTAGTTCTTTTCTCTGATTCCTCTATGGTATTATGAGTTCATCCTGCTGCTTTACCTCGAGTGCCATGTGGTCCTTACTCGGTATCATACCTTTATGGTATGCCACACTCTTCCTGGGCAGTTGCTTCTTTTTCTGTATCTTTACCCACCCAGACTCTTCCACGTTTATGGTTTTTACTCTCAGCCACTCTTCTGCCTCTCCCCAGCAAAGCAACCACAGACACCCAAGTTCAATGTACATGTTGCAAACATTTATGTTTATGTAAATGTTTTAAATAATTTCAAGCATTGCTTTATATAAACATGAAAAGAGTCTCTTGTAACTTAATGTTTCTGGCCAGAGCTTCAAGTAAATGAAAAGCAATAAAAACTTAAAACAAAACAAAGCATTTAATTTTCCATGGTGTGATCCATGTACAAAGCAATGGTGATGTCTTAGATCGAAAGTTGCACCAGCTTGAAAGTTCATTCAAACAGCTGTCTGAACATAGTCCCACTATGGAACTGAAAATGCAAAATAAGAAGTTCAGTACATAAGGTGATTTTTTGGAAAGACTGAATTGCCAAAAAATAAGCTAAAAAAAATAGAAATGTTTGAACTGCTCCAGTATAGCACTGCTGCTGGGGTGGTTTCATCATTCACTAAGTCATTCTTATATTCAATAAACTTAATTAAAAATATGGCTATTTAGGACACTAATTGGTGATAGGTTTATTTTTGATGATATAAATTCGTAAGTTTTCTGCATTGTTCATTGAAACCCTCGCTAGCAAAACAGAGACATATCATTTTACTGAAATAATGGAATGTAAATAAATATTGCACTCTGTCTCTTAGTTCAGCATTTTTTTGCAATGCCTAAATGGGTTTGCATAATACTTTTAAAAAGATTGTGTTTGTACAAATATCAAACTGTTTCCAGTCCTTGTTTGGAATAGTGTTTAATCAGATTTAAAATGGTAAATGTTCTTTGTAAGGTTATATAATTTCACTCAAGCATGTAAAGTGAACCATTCGTTCATAAGATATGTAATTTAAAATACTCAGATTTAAAAAATGCATCTGAAAATTATGTTGCATATTATACCAAAAGCCTCAAAATTTTAACAATGAAAATTTAGTGAAACCCATGTAAAATAAAGCAATTCTATGTTACATACTTTGATTCTTATCTTCATCAGTGTGTACTGATGGGTTTGTGAACAGTTAGCAATGCAAAGAAACTCATTGTAGTAGCTATTAGTCCTAATACTGTATACTGCTAGTGTTTTAAAAAGCCTCATAAATATGTATCTGCTTCTTACAGTTTTATAATATACCTCAACAACACTTTTAGTTTGTGAAAAGACTTTGTAATGTTGTGAAAGGTGGATTTAATTTTTTTTTTAAAAGAGGGAGAAATTAGAGTACACTGATATACTAAGAATTCTGCTTTTAAACAAGATAATTTAAGTTTTTCCCTCCTGCCATAAATACTGCGTGATATCTGATGAGGGTTACTTTATCTGATGAGGGTTAACTTTTTATATGGATTTTCATGTTCTTCAGATTTTACTTAAATTTCTTGATTTTTATCAAACAAAATTATTAAAATCAGAATGGCTTCGTTAAATGGGTTACAGACTGTCATGCTTATCCTTTGGATACCTGAAAAATCAACTTCTTGTTTTGTATTCAGAGACTTCTCATACACATATTTTATTTTGTCAGTATTAAAATTGCTTGCTTTCTTGCTCCAGTGCAGGCAATAGTTAAATCAGCTACAATTTATTATAGAAAGCTATCCATGGCTAATTTTTGTATGTCAGGTGTTAGAGAAGGTATGTACTGTAATATTCCTTTATGGTAAGCCAAAAGATTTTATTTTACTTGCTGACAAATCTAAGTGTTAGACATCAGGTAGACAGCCGTGTTTGCTAATTTCACCTCTGAAAGCTGCATCTCTCAAGTATTATGAAGTTCCTAAAAAATGTAATATAAAAATAGAAGACCTCATTTCTTCCGTGTAGCATCATCCACTGAAGTATGTAGCTTGGGAATTGCTGTAAAGGCCTTGTAAACTTAAGAGCTGGAGAAATGAGTGTAAAGCAGTACAAATGACAAAACACTGGGCTTCGCAGGTGGAGATTCTTAAGTTTCCTCCCTCGATACCACCTCTGCATTTACATTCTGATAAAAGATAAACAATAAATTAATTCCCATTAAAAAAAAAATTGCAGAATACATTCTCTAGCAGCTCTATAAAGGACCGTAAATAGTTTTTTATATATATATTATTATAATCTTGAGTATTAGAAGACTAAAAGAAGAAAAGAACTCAAGTAAATCCTTGGCAAATTTAGGGATACAGTTAATAATTCAACATGCATTAAGCTCTGTTCCATCCTGTATACTATAAGGAGCAGGATTCCCATACAGTAAATGGTAAACCATCCTGTAGTTTACACTTGTAAGGACTTTAAGGTCATGTGCCATACCTTGAGGATCAAGTTCCATCATGGGTGTCTCTTTTACATCCTTCATATTTTATCAGTAAAAGGAGCTGAGCATCAGTAATAAGCTATATCCTGCCCCGGACAAATTGGGAGATTTTTGCCTGCATATAGACATGACTTTAAATCAGTGGTAGTGCAGTGATTAGGAAATCAAAAACATAGGCTCATATTATTTTTTTGAATGATTCATATAATTCCCCATGTTTAAAAGTTTAGGGTGGGTTTGTTTAATTTTTGTTAATAAAATGCTATACATTTAAAAAAATGTATTCCTACTATTAATTCTGACAGTTGAGTTATAGGAACTTTTCTGTCTAATTGCCTTTTAAAAAAAAATAGAAATGAAAAGGGAAATCTGAAAATCAGAACAGAAATCTCTGGAGCATTCTGGGGATGTGATGTCCTGAAAAAGGAAGGTTTGTCTATCCTAAATAAAGGTCTGTCATTGCTGCAGTTGTGAAAAATTTCAAGTTAAGCAAGTTGAAACATTGAATGAGGCTCAGTCACTGATTTAAAAATATTCACAGTATGTTTGAAGATTAACGCTGAGTTATAATAAGCCTTTCCCAAATGCATTAGCAATATCTAACTTGAATTTATTTGAAAACTTTGGTCAAAGTAAGATAAGCCTAAAAACCTTAAAAAAAAGTTTATTGAAAAGAATAAATTTTAGTGCAGTTAAAATAGTAAGAGGTGATATGAAAAGATAATTTGAAAAAAACTAAAACTGTACAGATCTTTTTGTGCTACTGTGCTTGAGATCATTGCTCAGTTACAGTTTGCATTGCCTGGACATCTGATGCAGATCCTGTGTGCTCACACTCAGATTTGAAGGAGGCTCCTATACTGAAAATTTCCAAAAGAGGAGGCTTTACAATATATCTGAAATGAATTTGGCATAATGTTGTCAGTGCTTCTCTGTATTAGGGCACCAGAAAATATTTAAATCTTAAGTATCTATTTGATTTGATTTTGCTTGTTTGCTACTTAATGTTAGTATGCAGTAATCCCGAAGGTTACTCATTTTTATCCATCTGAATGAAAATATTGATGTTATTATCAACTTGTTTAAGTGGATTGTGTTTTAATTTATGACTTTTCTTGTGTCTTGCAATCATGTGGATTATAGTAATGAAGCCAGGATACATTTTCTCATACTTTTCAGACTCATCAGCAGTGCAGCGGAAATCTAATTATAGATTTGCTGTGATGATTTCTGTGCTGAAGGGAGTTTAAAGTGAATGAAGTAAACAGAACTATCTAAGTTGAGTGTGTAAAAAAAGTTAACTAAGGAAATAATGGTTAATATATGGACATGCAGATTGTGATCTCACGTTAAAGTGGTATCTAACACCAAAAATTGGTCCAAAAATTGTTACTGCTCATTCTGAGGAATACTCGCAATGTATTTTGATCTTCTTGGCAAGGCTACTACTGGGTGCTCTTTTGGCGGGGGTGTGCTGTCTGTGGTCCCAGAGCTAGCTAGTTCAGGCATTGCCTGAGCTGCGAAGCCCTCATGCTGCTGTAGTGGCAGCCTGATGACTAGGCAGCCAGCTACCTGGCGGTAGGTACTTCATCCTCAGGTGGGATGCAGCTGGGGAGGTAGCTCTGCAAGCCAAACAGGAATGAACTGCTGGAAGAGGAGGTGCCGTTCCGTATCCAGCTGGCTGAAGTGTCCAGAAGTCAAAGCCTGCCAGGATGGAGCTTCTCTTGGCTCTCTTTGCCCTGCTAGAAAACCGCTTTTGGATGTAGAGATCACACCTGGTTTTAGTGACAGAGAAACTGCCACTCCAAAATACTGTCTGTGCTACTTGCTTGCCAAAGTGGAAAAAACAGGGTTTTGAATTCAACTTCCAGGTGAATTCCATAGCCACCAAGAAATAAATACACATACAGAGTTGTTCTCTGCTTTTCTTTTGTGTGAGGTGAGTCTAGCTCAGGTGTATACAGACAGCATCTGAAGAATCCCACTTCTGAACTTGCATTTAAAAGACGATCTTGAAAAGCTTGTTATTTCTTGAATCATCAGTGCAGAGGAAGCTTATGCATCCCAGGCAGCAAAAATGTAGTATATGCATTATAAGGTATTTTGGGGATCCAGTGGCAGCTATACAGTCATTTGAGAATGTCGGCGATTCCTATGAAGGCATACCTTTGAGGATATACCTGGACTGCTTACATATTTATCAATAAATCACAAAATTCAGGAGTATGTTTACTGGGTGTTGTTTAATGAGTGTATGTTTTAATTAATATACTTAAGTTTCCTCTAAGCTGTCATACATGATTTTTTCCTGAAGATCGCAGTCCTTTCAACTTACCTGCATTTCAGTGTTATTTGTACATTGTTCATTTTAGCTATGGCCATTATGAGTAGTCATCTCAAATTAATGCGCTACCCAAGCTATTCCAGTATGCATTTATTGAAGAGCTTTAGAATATTGTTCTTCATGATAAAGTTCTTGGATCCATCCATTCAGTCTGTCTGGGTAATATAAAATCTTCAGGGAGTTCAGAGCTGGGAAGTGACCTTAGTCAGCTGAGGTTCGGCTTCGATTTTCTGCTTCTTTAAAGCTTATTGATTCAATCAGTTGTCCCGCCATCAGAACTTCTATAACAAAAATCCCCCCTGGCATTTTAAGTGGATAACTGATAGTTCTGCTTATGAATTCTGTGTTTGTTGCCTAGCTGGGCTCCAGGGCCACATTTAATTTTGGGGAAATGCCCCTCAGCTCTGTTATCTGTCTGAATTCTCTTCCCTTTCCAGCTGTCTTCGCTAAAAAAGGTAGGAGTAGAAAAGCTGTTGCAGATGTTAGGCACAGCACTCAGCAAAAACCTCACTGAATGAAAGGAGACGACGCTTGTTCACAGCTCCTTTCCTCTGCTCCCTCCTTTCTGACAGTGCTGTTGCATTTTAATCATCTCTGTTCTAGTCTCAGACTGGTGACACCTTCCAAGAAGTCAGTGGTGGGGCACCCGGCTATTATGCTTTTTGAGAAGCCCATAATCCCACTTCCTGGGGGCTGTGTAATGCATTCAGATCAACCAACCAACCAACAGTCTCTGAATAATTCATAGAAAAACTTTATGGAGACCTGATGCTGTTCAGAACCACAAGAAAGGTCAATTTATACTCCTGGCTACTGCTAGATATGACATATATAGAGGAACAATTCTGTTCCATTCCGGAGTTCATCAACATGTAAATTAATATGAATGAAATTTTCCATTATCTGCATCTGACTGAAGTATCCCAGCCTGTTCCTCACACTTTTCCTGATCTCCAGGAAATATGAAAATACCGAAGTTTCTAAAGCAGGCACATGCATTATTTTTCAGGAGTGAGTTGTACCTTTAGATGTTCAGTTCTGTCCCCTGATTCTGCCTAATCCATTATATCTGCCTTTGCCCATTCTGTTTTAGAATTTAGAGATTCTGACACTATTTTTCCTTCTTGTTTAGTGCAAGATTTTTTAAATGTTTTCTACCCTTCCTGTAAGTCTATTCTTATCCTGCAAAAAGAGTGATCATAAACTTCATGGGAGACTACTGCCTTTTGCACCCTTATTTTGCTCTTAGATACACATATGCCATCTCGAGGCTGCAAAGGCTTGTTCATGCTGACCTTTATAATTTTTTGTTTGCTTTTACAGAGTGTTTGTAAGACTTCATCATAACTGTTTATAGCAGTCCTAAACTCTCTATTAAATAAAATTTCAACGAGTGACTGTCCTGGTTTCAAGGTTGCTTCTTGGTGGGGAGTCTGAATTCAATTGCCTTTTTAGACATTCTTGTTCAATTTTGATACTGTTTTCTCCTGACCATTACATCTTTGCTACCTTAGATTAAAACAAATCTGTTTAAAATTATATTATTCTTTAAAATGTTTAAACACATATTAATCAAACTGTCATTATGACACTTGCTATTTCATACCAAACAAATACTAATTTTTTTGTGAGATTGCATGTTTAGCATTTGCATTCCCTAACAGAGCCATTTCTGGAAAATGGGAATAATATATAGAAATAATGTGTAATTTGATTCCAGCACACACAAACAAATCTATGCCAACCCTGAATCACAGATTTAACTGTTTTGTTTCACAGTTTCTGTTTTTTTAATTCATTTATTTTATTACTCTTTATTCTGGTTTTGCCTTCATTTGACCCTCATGTCATGCAGCGCTCTGGGTTTTTTTGTGTTTTTTCATACCTTCATGCTCTTCAGGTATGCACTTCTTTGTTGGTTCAGTTTTTAAATTTTGGGAATAACCAACGGAGCACTTCAAATGCATTTTCAGCTAAATTCAAATTCTCTTTCAGAGCTGGTGCAGCAATTAGATATATCTTGTATAGGGCAGACAATATTAATAGTTTTTATTTATTTATTTTTGTATTGTGGCCTCCACAGCAACAGTGCATGAAGGCTGTGTTTGGGAAAGCTTCTTGAGCATGTTTACATGTACAGCATTGGACTCTAGTACTTGTTCTACCTTTGTTGAAAACTCTGTACTGTTATCTGCTCCTTATCTTTTCTATTGCTACATGTTAGTTATAAAAACGTACAGTAAGTATTGAAACAGTATTTAACCTGTTTTCTTTATGTTATCACTAGACTTGAAGTGGGTTTCTTCCAGCTCTAGCCTTCCATACCCAAGTTGCTCAATGAGGGCTAGAGCAGGTGGAACACTGTTTCTTAATGGGTCCGTTGTCCCGTTTCACATCCCATTAGAGCATCTCCATCCCCATGGTATGCACTCTCACGTCCTCACTGCATGAAAGACAGTATGATTTTATAACCTTATTTCTTCAGGAATTCAGTCTTAAAAACCTGATTTTTTTTTTTTCTGTACACACATACGTTGCATATATTGGAGCTATGGCTTGTCTTCTACTCCGCACATTTCTCATTTATTCTTCTTGATTGATCTGGGCATCAGAAAGATCAAATAGTAATAGATTTTTCATATTCTTTGACTGTTTTCCCTCAGGAGTGAGAGGCTCTGAACACTGTGTCTGTGCAGACTTGCATAAATGGAAGCCCTGTATATTTTTTGTGTTTTTTTTTCCCTGTTAGTACTAATGCCCTTACATTTTATTTCACATGCTTGGTTTTTTAAATAAAAGTCTACGCCCCCTGAGGGGTGAACTAACATTTTCTAATTTTTGTAAGCCTCTCCTCACACTGGTACTGTCTGTAAACACTTGAATCCTTCAGGACCAAAGAATGGAACTTGGTGTCAGTAAACAAATCATGTTTATTGCTTCCTAAGTGTTTACACAATGACAAAAATCAAGCCCCCAGGGAATCGTATTGTAAAAAGGAACAGCTGGTTTAAATTAGGTTTCCATGTGAAATATAGCTACTTTTTATGGATGTTGTGGGAACACAAACTGGAAAGAAAATCTGCACACTGATGAAATGAAGGTTTGATTTTTATTTGTTTAAATACAACCAGAATCACATACTAAGTTAATTTCTGATTCTGGCATTAATTAATCACCGAACAGAAGTTGGTAGTATGGTCACACTTAGGAAGGCGGGCGTTTTTTCGTTCACTTCATTTGTGATCTTGCAAATAGTGAATTATTTTAAATGTTCAGTGCATATAGGAATTAGCAAATTTGTACATTAAATACAACTACCAGTTTTGTGAAATTAAGTGAAAATAAAAATTCCAATTTATCAACTTTCACTGTCCATGTTGTAAGAACAAGGATTATTCAGTGTGAGGCTGAGATTTGTAAGCTATGTTAATGAGAATTTACACTGCAGATCTCTCTGGCAGCTTTAGAAATCAGCACTACCTTAAGCTGTCCATTTTCTTCTGTGGCCTGAAAGCGTATTCTGAGTATCTTCTATTAAGATACAGTAGGTTTTGGTTTAATATAAGTATTTCTAGAGTGGATAATTATTTAACTGTTGTAATGCGAGTATGTCTGTGTGCAAGGTGTGTTTGCAATGCATACGTGATTTGGCCGTGAGTGTATAAGTAGAATTTTGACTGATACCCTCCTGACAGAAGGAAACCAAAACCCCCACGTTATCCATCAAGTATGCGTGAATGCTCCAAGTGACGACATTGCTTTGGCTGACCGTACTGTCCGTTTTATTTTTGAAGGTGAGCTCGTGGGTTACCTGGCTGATCCTGACTGCAGGTTCTATGGAGGAGAAACGAGAAGTCTTCTCATATTTGGTACATGTGGCAAAATGCTGCTGGAATATGGGCAACTACAATGCTGTAATGGAATTTCTGGCAGGGCTAAGGTACTGGCAACTCTTTTTGCAAATGGATTTTCAGTGATAGATTATGCTGTAGCTTCTGTTAAGCAGATGTCTCTGGGGAACAATGGGCTGAACAGAAATCTGTGGCTAAATCACATTATCTCACCCTGTGACTTTCTAGTAATCCCTTTTTGGAAAAATGAAGCATGCTAAAAGCTATTTTTTTCAAAATGCTCTGGAGACCCCATCGGTTTTCCTGGTACATGCCAAGTATGTTACATTAGAAAACATACCTTTTTTTTTAAACAGAAATTTTTAAAATGTGAAAAGAAGATGGGAAAGCAGTTGTGGTTTATCTAATTAACTAAAACTAATGTAACTTGGGGTTGGAGTTTCCAGAACACAAGCGAAACATAATAATTCTAAAAGGGTCAGTGTTAAATTGTAAAAAAAACCAAAAACAAAAACAAAAAAAAGAAAAAAACCAAACCAACCCAAAACAACAAAAAAAAATTCCAACAAAACCAAACAAACAGCCAAACCTCTTTTTTTAACCCCTTCAATTTATTTAGTGACTGATGTTGGGATCTCATGGTGCTGTGGTCTTACATAGCCAGACCTGCAGAGTCTCCAAGAGAAAGACAGAGTTTGGGGTTAAAGACAGTTTGTTGCTAGCTTTCCTACAGAATCACAGCTTCGCAGGGGGCTGGGTGAGGAGGAAAGCAGTGCCTTTGCACCCACAGTTCAGAGGGCAGCAAATTGGACTGAACAGGGAAGATCAGATTTCCCACCTCTTAGCTTTGACCCTCCTTGTATATGGTGTTGGTGTAAGAAAGCTTTAAAGTGTTTGTATTGTCGCTCTTTGTGGTTTAGTAAGGATTCTTACTGAGCTATTTGTTTACATTTTTGGTAAATAAAACACATTTGAAACACTCACAGGCACGGGGAGTCTTCCTGAGCAGAATGCATCCACAGTCTCCAAGCCATGTAAGTTGTGAGGGAAAATGCAAAGCCAATTAAGGGCTTAATTTTATCTCTAATGCATCTGCACAGCACAAGGGAAAGAGAGGAGAGGAGGGCTAGTGCTGATTAGCAGTGTTTCGGGGACAGGGACAGAAAGTGGGATTAAGGATGTTCTACTGTTAGCGTTTCTACAGACCTTTTTGTATGCCTGGGGCCAGGGGTGGCTAGAAAGACCGCACCATTGCGTAGACATACAGCTCAGAAGGTGAGAGAACTCCCAGCAGTACTCGCAGTCCTCGGGGGGCATCAGGAGCTATTTCTGTTTGAAATCAAAGATTCTTTTCATCTACAGCACTGCTTTGGTGCCTGAGAGCTGAAACATGGTCCTGACTCACTTACTTTCATGAAAATAAATAATTCATTTTGTGAGTGAAATGGGGAAAAAATCAATGTAAATTATTTTAAATCACTTTAATTAAAAAAAAAGAAACTTTTGCTAAATCTATGGATTATTGATAATACAGCTAAAGGAATTTGTAGTAAACTATCTGGTTTATCTTTATGCCATTTCCTTAATCTTTTATTATTTCTTCCCAAGCCCTTATAAATTTAAGGCAATGACACAATGAAAATGTTAGAAAGCCTCCTTGTATATCTTATGCAGGATATTATTAAAATGTCGAATGTTCTCCAGTAGATCAGACTGCTTGTTTCTCCTTTTTAGTTTTGTTCTTTAATAATTCAAAGGGGGGAAAATGGTCCACTAACCAGAATTTTCATAAAAATAATGAGCTTGATTTCATTCATTCATTTCTCAGTAACTATGATAATTTCCTCTGTTACATATATGCTGCAGGTGTTGAACTGGAATGTAAATTTTTAAAATTTTTTTTAATAAATGTTGTGATCTATTTTTGCAATAGATCAAGAAAAGTTCTAAAAATGTGGCAATTTATGGACCAGTCTGATATTGAAACCATGCGAAGTCTGAAAGATGCTATGGCACAACATGAGTCGTCATCTGAATACAGGAAAGTGGTCAACCGGGCACTCAATATTCCAGGCTGTAAAGTCGTTCCTTTCTGTGGGGTATTTTTAAAAGAGCTTTGTGAAGTTTTGGATGGAGCATCAAGCCTCATCAGACTCTGTCCACGATATAACTCCCAGGATGAAACACTAGAGGTAAGAGACTGATATGCTAAGAGATTATGTTCATAGCCATCCAGTGCTTTATTTTATATTATTTGATTTCATATTATTTACTATTTACACAAAGGCATCATCTAATTAAAGTGTTCTAAACCACTGTTACCAGACTGTTCAGTTACATGGACCTCAATTTAATGCCCATAGTTACTGCAGCAATTTAGATTTGGTTGTTCATACCTACTTCAATATCAGAGTACTGGGAAATTAATGTTAGTACCAAAGGATCATGTTTATACTTTGGGTGAAGTAAGTATGTAAATCCTTAAAGATGTAACTGTTTTCTGTTAAATGCTCTGACTTCCACTTAGCTCATTGGGAACTGGAAAGTTTTCCGTTCCTTAAAAATGGAATTCAGAAGCTCAGTGGATCAAGCTTCTCCTCTGAAAAGAAGCAATTCCTTTGAGTTTTATCATTTTCGTTTTAAAAGAAAAACGCCCGTTACATGAAAAAATGAAAAGATGAAGACTGAGGCTTTTTAAAAGTTTCCAGGAGTTATTGTAACTTATGTTATTTGATTTATGCAGTGAGTTGGTCCATTTAGGATTGGAAGTAGGTACAAAATCCCATTAGAAGCTAATAGGAAATATATACTAAATATTCTTAATTCTTTTAAAATTTTTTCCAGTGAGAAGTAGATGACGCAATATTCTATCTATTACTATACTAAACTTTTAGATATCTCTAGTTTGTTTCAGATTACAGCGGACAAGATAATTTCTTGCAACGAGTAGGTCAAGATGGTTTAAATAACCCAGAAAAAGAATCAACAGCAAACAATATCTTTCAAACTATTCGGAGCTGTAATCGCAGTTTGGAATCTGAAGAGAGTGAAGATAATTTTAGTGAAGGGAGCAATTCAAGAAAAAATTCTTTGAAGGACAAAACCCGCTACCAGTAGGTGTCATTTTATTTTCTGTCGTCACCTTTATATTTCATGTTTTTAATCTTTAATTTCCTTTTACCACAGCTTGCTTTTAGAAATAAGGGTGACTTTTTAACATCTTCCCTTGTATTTATCTTCTTCCAATTCAGAACTTTTCTCTCCTGCAGTTATGCTAAGTATCTGATACTCAAATGCTTGGAAACTCTCCATATAGTTATATTTTCCCTCATGATGTAACTACTTCCTCTCACGATAAGGGTAAATCCTTTTTGCCTTACACATAGAGCTTTAAAAATCCACAGTTACGATTACAATTTTGATCTGTGGTGACAGGAATAGCACCAGGACATATCTGTTATCAGAGCTCAGAACATTATATTCTGCATGCTTGAGCAGTGTTCTGCCCCCTTCAAAATAAAGTTTATTTATTATCCTTCAAAAGACCTCTTCTTTTAAGGATGCGTTTGTTTGAGGCTTTTAAATTATGTCCAGAAAACGTATGTAAGTCACTGCACATTTTGAATTTCCAGGTTGCTGTAGTCCTGTTATGTTGCATAGAAGTTTACTTAAATTGTGCCCCATGTAAAAAAGCCCAGTGTTCAGTAATCTCAGATTTTAACTTCAAAGACCTGGTATGGCAAAGTTTAAGATATCACTTGATCTTCTAGAATGTTGCTTTGCAGTGAAGTTGCAGCCGATATAGACATCAGGTGGTTCAGCTTTAAACTAAGTGACCGTGTTAGAGTAACTTCAAATTAAGTAACAGAACTGTACTGTTCAGAGGTGAAGTGCTGTAAAATTGCATGAGGACTTGCATAAAAGAGCATGCTTAGGTCACTGCTTGAGTTATTTTGTTGATAATGTATATCAGTAATATCCGTATGTTCAGAAGTATGCAACAAATTTCAGCTACTTACACATAAAATCTAGTAAGTGACTGCCTGAGAAGGAACTACCGTCTTCCTGTTTTAAATGCATTTATTTCATTAACATGCAATTCTGAATTTCATTTCAAATAAATAATCGTTATTTCCTGAAAGAATGTTTTCTAATAGAATTATTCACATCTGGCTTTAGTTGCTTCTGGGAAGTGGAAGGGTAGATTAAGCCAAGAGAGACAGACCCACTTCTCTGTCCTTTTATGTTGTCTCTTGACTTACTTCAGTTCAAATACTTTCTTCCAGGAATTATTTTTGTTAATCAATATGCTTTAAAATCAGCTTGCAACTCACAGTTCAAATGGAGAACAAGCTAGGGAAATCAACATTTCTGTTGGATGAACAAAGTAGAATTTAAATAGAACAGTATGGAGAAAATGAAGTTCTCTTTGTTATGTGTTTGTGAAATCAGTTCTTGGTAAATTATTTATTCTTTATATTTAAAGATAATCAAGTAAATGCCACTCTAATTAAAGTAGGAATTAAATGAAAAAAAAAAAAGCTAATGTGACACTGAAATGAAAGTTTAAAATTTAAATGAGCAAAACTGCAGGTAGGTAATTAAAGTTACATTTCCTGATTCAGGCTTCTAACTGCTCAGTTACTAGTATCTGTAGTTCTGGTGCAGTAAGTACTGATTTTAACAGTATAATGGCTTGTAGAAAAATACTTCTGAAAGTATTAATTTAGCACAAGTACCTCATAGACTTTGGAAATTCCTAATTCACCTGCCGTCTCTTTCCGGAACATTCAGAGAGCTGGGTGAGGCACAGGAGCAAATTGCTGCAGGGGCAGAAGGGCCGTATTCTGTTGTCCCTGTGGTATGGAGGCTGCTATGTTTGGTTTATTTTTAATGCTATGAACAACTAAAGAGTTCTAAGGAAGAAACCTAGGTCTCTTTCTTGTGAGACCTAAGTCATACTGCATACAGTATTATAAAATCCAAATTATATAATAATTATGTATTACCTGATAATTGTAGTATTGTGGTCATAAAGGCAGAAAAATACACTGTATAACATGTTTCTCATTACTTTAAGATTGCAAGGACGAGTTTCAATTAGTTTGCCTTTTGCTGATTTGCGTTGGTATTGTGGAACATGAACCCACCAAAGCTGGTAGGTTAGTTTCATTTGAAGAAAATGAAAGGCATCTAATAAAATCAGTGGGTAGTGGGTATAATTATTTTCCCAGTTGTGTTAGCAAATAAACTCTATCACTCTGTAATCAGTGACCTGTCTAATCACCTTGAATTTCTGTACACGCGAGATAAATATCAAGCTGTAATCTTTATTGGAACTCTGTCTTGACAATTCTCAAATAAACGAAGGTAGGTAGGAAAAGAAAAAATTTCAAATTTGAAATGTAGTTTTTATAGAATTGTTAACCAGATGACCTCTTAAGATACTCTAAACTTTGATGCATTGCCTAATTAGCCTGGTCTCATCTTCACTTTTAAGCTTTCCTAATTACAGTAAATACCTTTTAAAATTATAGGGGAAACCCTCACGTTTTTTCTTTTCGTATGCCGTGCAATTTTCCCTTCTAAAACTGCAATCTGTTTTAATGTTTCCTTTATCCTTTCTTTTCATTTCCTTGCATCTCAGTGCAGCATATGTAAAGAAAGCTTCTGATTCAAACCGAGTTCTGTAAGTGTGTTCTCAAGAATTGCTAGCTGTGTCGCTTTTGGCAGCTCATGTCAGAGGTTATGTTTTTGTATATGGGTACGTGTGTGTGCTTGGCTTACCTGCTTCTTGTACATTTTAATCTGCAGCATGCCAGTGCTATCAAATGTGAAATAAGGCATAAACAAAGCTCTGCCATTTCTGTCTCCACTGTACTAGACTCCTCCAGCCATGCACATCTAGTCTCAGAATACATTTTATAGCATTTTTTGCAGAGACTTACTTGATTGTTTTGAGGGCATGGGGGAGAAACAGCTACTTTAGTTGTTTGTCTAATTTGAAAATCTTAATCTTGTATAACACAGGTAAATATTTTAATGTACATGTGCTTGGTAAGACTCTGGTAAGACAGCTTATACCAGCCCAGTTATAATGCATGACCTTTATTCTTAGGAAGATTTCTTAAGAAAATAGAGCTACAGTTAAAGGCTGATACAGTTATTCTGCCTTTGTCAGTCTCTTCACCACAAGCAATAAATCCTCAGCCTGTTGGCTACTTCTTGCTCAATTTGGCAGAGAGGTAGAGATCTCACTGGTTGATAAATTCATAGAGGAATCATTAGAATTGATGTGTGGAATAAGGGAAAAATTCAAATTAATTCGTGCCCTGGGTAGAGAAGGGTTTGAGGAAGAGTTGATCGTTATCCGTGCTGTTTCGCTTAGGGAGATAGCATATGTGACTTGGAACGAGTCACAACATGAATTGTCTTTTGCTCAGCTGGTCGGACACAGGCAGGAGCTGAGAGTACTGTGGCAATATGAAGGGGAAGCACTGAGGGTATTAGGACAAGACGCCTTGAAGAATACGCAGAGGAAGCTGGTTTGGATTTTATTGGCCGGATATCCTAGAAAAATGTGCTTCATTCGGTTTGCTGTACCCAGAACAGTTTGCTCTTTTTTATGTTCATAAAAGCAGTATCAAAATATTGAACATTTGTGCATTCATACATGTTAGAAGCTTCTGCAGGGAAGAAATTTTATCTAAACTACCTTATTTATTAGTTCAGTATTGTTGCTCTGTATCTGCTGTTTCTAATTATGGTAAAATAGTTAAAAAATTTTGGTTGCTGCTTACAAGTTTCATGTTAATATTTTGCTTAAGTAAAATTAAATTTTCTAATGGAAAGTATCTGATCAAAATCTTGCTGTATTCTTATGAGGAAGGTATGTATTTTAGCCACTATTTTACAAGTGTTAATCAGAGAATTCTATAATGTGAAAAGTCTACACATTAAAGCAATAATAGAACAGAGATCACAAGTCGTGTCTTCAATCCGCTAAATCCTGCTAACAGTTTCTACATACGGTACTTGAAATTTCAGCTGAAGCAATCTTATGCTGTGGATTTAGATACTGGAATCACTTGGCTGTAAGATTCAAACAGATGCTTTTTATTGTTAATGTAATATTCGGTAAGTTCTAAGAAAATATAATTATATTGTTACAGGAATTCTAATTAGTTGTAGCAGCATCTATTCATTAATTCAAAATTGCAATAACATAAATTGTACTAATGTAAAAACTACAGATGTTCCTGTAAGTCCAAATTATACAATGATGATAGTATTCTTTTTAGTTAAACTACAGCAGAAAAAATGTTCATCAATCATAGCATAAATCAGCACATGTATCATTAAATACAAGTCTGTCATCTTTGTTCACATGCAGATTTATAATCGGCGATCTTTCAGATTCTGAAAGTGATATATTTGAACAGTTGAAGGAGTGGGACACAAATTCAACAGAAGAGCAACAAAAGGCTTTCTGCCACGGAATAGAACTCATACCCTGGTACGTGTTATCCATCAGGGCTGATGTCCATCAGTTCATGCAACAAGGGGCAACCGTCATTCATTATGACCAGGAGACACATCTCTCGGCACGTTGCTTTCTTCAACTTCAGCCTGACAATAGTACTTTGACTTGGACAAAACCCACAACCGTTTGCCCTGCAAATGCTAAGGCAAAACTGAGTGTGCTGGGTAATACTGCTGAGCTTGGTAAATACCAGTTTCTTGGTAACACTGGACTGGTGGAAGGTTTTTTGGACCTGTTTTCAGCCAAGGCTGTATATATGGGGCACTCTGGCATTGATATGCACACTGTGTGTGTTCAAAATAAACTTTGTAATATGTCCCTTGAAGAAAATGGTATAACACTACTTTATGGGCTTCAGACTACTGATAATAAGTTGCTGCACTTTGTTGCTCCAAAATACACTGCCAGAATGCTGTATGATGGATTGCTGGAATTGACTAAAGCTGTAAGAAAAATGAGGAGATTCCCTGATCAAAGACTACAGTGGCTACGGAAACAGTATGTCAGCCTTTACCAGGTAAAAGACACTGTGATTTTGTGTAAGAAAAATTCAAAGATGTCAACAACTTAATGTAATGCAATTAGTTTTTAGTATAAGTAAGCTAAGATTAAAGATGAGCACCAAATCTCCAACTTTGTAACATGGCTTAAGTCAAGAAGATCTGATTCTCCACATAATGTTCTGTCAAAACTTGCATGTTTTCATTACACTGAAGTTAAACCTTTTGTATTATGAAGCTCTATATGTTTGGAGTTTTGGAATAAGTATTTTATTTAAGAAAAAGCAATGACCGTACTTGAAAAGGGTGCTGAAATACTGAGTGATGAGTTAGGGCCAAAAAAACGCCCCAAAATAGCAAACAAAATAGCCCTTTGGTATTCATGCAGTAGTTAAAAATTGCCTCCTCTTGGTGTTTTGTCCTTCATTGATTCCTTAGAGATGTCTGTATTATTGCTTAAGAAAATGTGTCTGTTCTTACTCTCCTTGTTTTGTTAACACTGAGAATTTTTGTAGGAGGATGGAAGGTTTGAAGGCCCAACCTTGGCTCAGGCTGTTGAACTGTTCGGAGGCAGACGATGGAGTGCAAGAAACACAAGCACGGGAACTCTCACCAAAAGCACCGAGAAACCTAGTGTGCAGAGAAACAACACACTGGGAATAAGCGCAGCTAAGAAAAAGAAGAAAGTACTTATGAGGGTAGACTATTTTCTTATTCATCTATTTGTTGCTTATCTGGCTGATTTCCTTCCTACAGTTACTGTGTGGCTAACTGTATTCTGAACCAGAGAAAAGAAGTTAGATAATTTTAAAACTGTTTATTGCAGTATCAGGTTTTGGGCTTATTGTTTTCCAGTAGTTCGGGGTTTTTTTTTCCCATGCTTGAACCATTCTCAGGACATGTGGGCACTGGGGCTAACAGAAGGGGACAGAATCTTGTTGAGATCTTTAGGTGCTACCTCAGCATAAAGGTAAAATACTGGTAATAATAAAAATATTGATGTGCAAAGTGATGTTTGGAGGCTGGTGTCAGTTTCTTTCTCCTTTTTGTTTTCACGTTCCCCAAAATGTCACCACAGTTATTCTGCCTCAAGTTAGCACACAGTTTTATCTTACGTGGGTGACAGGAACGCTGGACTTCCTCTGGCAGTCTCCTCTCTTTTCCTGGACTCGGCCACTGTCAGCAATAGCCAGGAGAGAGGAAAATGCAAGGACTAGCAGCTCTGCGCTTATCCACGTGTTCTAGTGGGCAGGTAGGGGAGATCCTCAGATGAAGAGATCCATCCTCTTTAGGGCTCCTATGCACCAGCAGAATAGTGTAAAACCAGCTGCACCACTTTAGAGGGGCACGATCATTGTCGTCTTCTGTGCGATGTCAAACTGAGGTAACACCTAATGGTGCAACACTTCAGTACGTATCCTGTTTAAGTTGTCTCTTTTCTCCTGGTATTGGTCTTATAGGAGTCTGTTTCATAAGGAACAGCTGATTTATCTCATGGTTTTGTTACAGATTGCACTGATAAAGAATGAGAATAGTAGTGTTTTCGGGATGTTTATTATGGTGCTTGTTATTTCTAGGGTGAAAGTGGAGAGGCCACTGATGATGAAATGGCAACGCGGAAGGCAAAAAGCTGTAAGGAATATCGTAATAGAAGTGGTTCGGATCCTCAAGATATTGATGAACAAGAAGAACCAGGTAGATATATCACTTCAGTACTTAAAAGTTCCTCAGAGTTTTGCTCAAAGTCTTTTTATACAGAGATATTTTATGGTGTTAAAAATATATTTATGCTATAAAACTACTTTTGCAGTTGAAACTCCAAATGCTATAAACTTTTAAATTAATTTTTGTAGTTGTTCGTGATTGTTCTTTCAGTTAGTTTCAGTAGCACTTCCTTTCCATTCAGATTAAATGGGTATGTAAGTGTTGTTCAGAACGTGTCTTTTTTACTGTCTTGGGACAAACCTAGGATCCCTTTAGTGTCTTACTGTGCGTTAATGAATTATGATATAAGTCGCTTGGACAAAAGCATTTTTATTGGGCCAGATGTTGTAATTGTGCTGCAAACTTTTGTCTTCTCCATAGATCACAGTATTATTATTAATGCTTCTCCGTCTAACAACCTGCCATCAAGAAGAGCTCACTCTCTGACAGCATCTGGATCTCCTAATTTGGGAGCTACAACATCTTCACCAGCAAGACCAGTCTCCTCTCCTGTAATGTCTTCAAGCAAGAGTCAGTCTAGGTAAGGACAAAATCAACTCTTTGATTTAAAAAGAAAAAAGTTACTGTTACTTAATTATCATCAAATGTGGTTTTCGTGCCAGACTGATGAAATCTGACAAAAACAATGCTAGAAATGTGGTTAGCCTTTTGATAGACATCTAAAACACATTGTAGAGCAACTTAGGACATTTAAACTGAAATACCATGAATCTGAGGATGGCTTTGTACCAAGTCCCTGAGCAGCATGCTTCAGTTTGTCTGTTACAAAAGCAGATTGGAATGCCGTTCCCAAACTGCACAAATACGGAGTTTAACTCTTTGTCCAGATCGTCTCCAAAACATAGTTATAGATGTCTTCTGTATAATGAAAATCAACAGAAATGTTATAGATGTGTGAACTGAAGTTCTGAGGTTTCTCAGCACAAGTCATTTCTACCTGGGGGAGTATTAACTTTTGCTGACATTCCTGGTGGTGATTGTAGTACTGTCTAGGGGAACTGGAGGAACAGATTTGAAATCTTTCTCTTACAGGCCTCTCCTCCTTGAACATTCATCCTTTTTGTGTCACTTAGGCAGTGCAAAAGGTTATGCTGTCCTTGTGCAGTGACATAGTGCACTATTGTTTAATTCTATAAATAGTGATGGTGGTGGTGGTAGCAGTTGTAGTAATAATAATATAACAATGCTAATATGTCAGGGATGTGGATGGTACTTCATGACATACAAGAAGACAGTCTCAACAGAGGCCTTACAGCGCCTTTTAACAGAATGAATACTAAGGTATGGTTATGAGTATGGATCTTGGGGTTTCCAGGAGAGCAATGGTAAACAATGGAAGAGATTACTGCTGCTGGTAGAACACTATTTTTGAAGAGACATGTCTTGTGTAATGGTTTATGTTGTGTATTTCTTAGAGGGGGTTTTACACTTAAACCGGCTGGCTTTGGCAACAGGTGTGAGTAGTAGAGCCACCTGTGGACATCTGTGGTTGGCTACTTCTCCTTTTAACACTGCTTTCTGAGACTTTTACTATGTTCTTTACTTTTTGTACTTCACTGTCATTCACAACCATGTGATGAACATACCAGACTGGGATTTATCTTTGTAAGACACTTCTCTTATATTTTTTTAAGGATTGGAACAGCTTTCTTTTACATTAAACTGAAGAAGTACTGCTTTACTGCCTCTGGAAAATGCTTCTCTGTTTTGCAAATCTGCTTTTTGCTTTTATGTCAAAATAATTCTTGTTCTCTACATGAGATTAAAAGGCTCAACAGAGAATTCACATTCCCAGGAGGACAGCTACGTTCCTTTAAATCCTCTCAGTCCTGGGTTTCTGTACAGATTGCTGCACAGCCTAGCACTGTGGGCCTCCCCGAGTTATGACAGGTTTTCCCTGGCAAAGTTGTCTGGAAACTCCACAGCGTCGCTTGGTAGAGCTCTCCCCAGCTTGATACGACCCTTCTTGCTAGAATTTGCTGAGGATACAGCTGTATGGCTGTTTCATCTGTCCTGAGGAAATCTTCCTCGGAACAGAATTACATGTTTTATCCATTACCTTGACCCAGTTGTCATGAGCCGTTAAGAGACTTGGAGCGCTGGAGAGTTTTATTCTTGGTATTTACCCTTTGGACCCTTGATAGGTCTGAATTATGCTTGCCAATTTTCATGTGTGTGGACACTTCACGTGTGCTAAAAGAAATATCTGTAGTGCCTCAACTGTGATCAGTTAGTCTGAGCTATCAAATAGCTGGCGCTCTGCTTTGCTGCAAAGTCCTGTGATCCTCCACCCTGTACGTGTATTAATTCACTCCTGGGGTCTCTTTTAGAGTAAACCAGCTGGTTGCCCCCAAGATGGAATTTAGGTGCAGTTCTGGGAATATTTGCTCCAGACACTTCTCTAATTAAATAGTATGGATGGAGAGCTTACTCAGTCTCAAACCATATACAATATACTTTCTTGTAGGACACACTCCCAGCAAGGATTGTACCTTCAGGCAATCCATTCACAGTCATGGCATGTCCTATTGCTTTGTGTTACATTAAATAAATGGCAGTCTGTCAGGCAATAACATATGCCACAGCTTATTCCAGCCACTTCAGACAGAACACACACTGAAAATGAAAACGATGTCTTAGAGACAGGCAAGCACCATGGGGGACCAAACCAGACCTGAGCTGGGCAGTGCCGAGCAATGTGAACTTGGGCCTTTCTGCCCCATTCAGAAAAAGTGGCGGGATGGATGCCTTTAGCAGTATAGGTATCACTGACGGAGGAGCAGACTGGGGCAGTGGTACGCAAGCTGTGGTACGTATAGACTGTGAGCAGCACAATATTCTTCCTGGAAGCTGCTGCCCTTAACAGCGGTGATACACGAGCAAACTAAGTTTGGGAAGCCACACAGGCTGAACACAGACATCTTTTGTTTCTTTTTGCTCCATTTTTATTTTTAATTCTACAGTCTCATAAAAATCAAATTACATACTTAGTTATACCCAACCAGTTTTGTCAGTAGCATCATAAATTAAGACGAAGTGAAGTATCCATTTTCCAAAGTAACAGAAAGTTGGAATGACCTAGATAATGAAATAACCTAGGAAATACAGGATCCACTGGGAGTGCTTGTGCGCATTTGTATGGCTCTGCACAGATTAGAGCCAACAGAGTTTATTAATTCAAATTAGCATCTGGGTTTAGACTCAAACACTGACAAGGCTTCATAGTTGGAGGCAGTGTTGGACATACCATGTTAGGTGAGTCCATGATCCATTGCAGTACAGAAAGCGGAGCTGGTAACAAATGATTGTCAGCTGCAGTGTAGCAGCTAGCAGGAGGAGAGCAAGAGAGATTTCTAGTTCTTTTTCTCTTGCCATATAATTTGTGCGTTAACTTTACCTGACCAGTAACTTAGATCAACATCTCCACCAAGTGAGGAGCGCTAAATAAAATAAAGTTTCTTAAAGCGAAAAAAGGTCTAAATATAATGATAGCAATTTAAAAAGAGAAGGACCTGACTATTTTTGTTGTACATATTAAATAATATTCTTATAGGTAGAGAATGAAAAAATGGTATTTTTACATACATAACTCACAACCTTGATATTCTGACCTCCTTACAAATAATTTACGTTGAGAATAAATCCTTGTACAATCCAGATGTCCAGGTAATTTCCAAACACAGGTAGCCTGCAGCTGTCTTCTGTCATTCTTTCAAAGCAGACGTGCGTCCAGCAAATTCCCAAGTTCTTTGGAGACCTAGTGCTGCCTGTAAGGTGGAGGAAGCAGGGGAATGGGTGGTAGCGCCACTGGGAAACAGATAACAGGATATGCAAAATTAGAGATGGGGCTTTTTTGCAGAGGGGGAGTAAAAGTTGCTGTATACAGGTATAATCCAGACTGCCACTAGTTACAGTTTTGGTTGTTGGTGGTAGGGAGGGTTTCTTGGGGGTTTTGGTGCTTTTTTTAACAACCTGTGTTTATTACCTATGGAACGATTGTGGAAGATACTCTTTAGTGATCAGATCCAGTGAAATGCTGAGCATTATCATTCTGCTGCCAGTCTTCCATTTGGTGCTCTACAGTTCCAGTCTGTTTTCTGGAGTCAGGAGACTTTCCTCATCATGGTTTATTTTTCTTGTCTGATAAAAATGTTAAGAATAATTTTAGCCAAAAAGTGATATGCAGTATGTCAGTACTTGCCATAGTGATGTCAAACAAATTGAACATTATCAGCTAAAGTAGATGGTATTTTTTAATACTTTTGAATCACATTCTGTTTTCAATTGCACGCAGCCATCCCAGGCCAGGAGAGAGCTGAGGAATGATCTAGCCTATTTAGCTTGCAGCAGGTGACTGGAAATGTCTTTAGGAACACTGGACAACAAGCTGGTCCTGTTTTTCCATCACAGCTGTTAGAACTACTTGTACTGAGCCTGATGGCAGAATTCATAGATTAATGGATTTGTAGATTTGAACATTACAGAGCAGTAAAGTCTGACACAGTCACCTAGTCCAATATTTTGAAACAAATACTGTAACTTCTGGAGTTAGTTATGGTTTAAACTAGACAATTGATATTTGTGCTGGCTGCTTAGATCCCTCCCTTTTCAGGATGCTGGTGCTGGCGGATCCCATTCCTGCAGTGTGTCTTCATTGGTGTTTAGGCCCAGGAAGGGGCTCAAGAGCTCAGCCCATTGTTGCAAATCTACATTAAATTCACTAAGGACTTGTTCATAGTGCTCAAGGGATAGTTCAAGTAGGGGCCTAAGTACACTTACTAGTGCAAACCCTGTAGTAGCCTAAAGATTTT
Source organism: Sagittarius serpentarius (assembly GCA_034782735.1). Taxonomy (NCBI): domain Eukaryota; kingdom Metazoa; phylum Chordata; class Aves; order Accipitriformes; family Sagittariidae; genus Sagittarius; species Sagittarius serpentarius. The sequence continues at coordinate 23,700,360 of JAVKLA010000093.1, read as the reverse complement.
GGGATGTGGCTTTTGGAAATGTACTGGTTCTGCTTCAAAAACTTTGTTCAGCTGAACAGCTTAGGTTAACAATTGCAGATACAAAGAAATTGGCTGGGCTTGGTATTACTCAGGTCAACTAAAATAATTAGCACCAAACAGCTAGTTGTTTCTGTGATCATTTTCTGCCTTTGCTCTCAAGAAATTCCAGTCTACTTGACTTCCTTCAGCCCACAAAGCTGAAAGGAGGAAATCATTAGAACCTCATTTCTAGAAGGAAATGGCCTCCAGAGGCTACTGTCCAAGCCTAAAAGAAGAAGAGGACTGTAGCTTGACCTGTCCTTGAGGTATCTGATGATAATCCCAACTGTTCTTGGGAAGTATCCGGGAGACCCATGGGCTGCGAAACAATGAGAGTTGAATGCTAGGAAAGGGGAAGGGTTATGCTTCTTAAAATCTGCACTCTTAATGATCCCAGATATAAGAAACCCCAGGTGCATAAGTAAAATATTTGGTTTTCTTGCATAACCAGTCACAATAGTACTATTTCATTTTGACAGCACAGAGCTTTAAGGAATTCTACATCCATTTTAGTTTTCCCTTAGCAAATCTTCAAGGAACCTCATAAACAACCTGCGCTACAAGGCGACTAGCATTTTTTTCTTTAAAGGGAAAATGAGAATGCTTTCATTTGTGCCATTTGCATCAGGCCCTTTTGCACATGGAAGAGTTTTAAATAGCATGCATATACATTATTAATTCTGGCAAAGTCTGCAGTTGTCTTGAGGGAAAAGAATAGCTGCTATAAAACAAGAAGGTACAAACTGTCATTACACATCTTATAAGATACTGCTTTATTTGCTGCTTCCAGATGTTGGTAATAAATGCATTAAGGAGAGTACAAATAAGGTGTTAATGCAGTAATGCATAATATTTCAATAATTAGAATTTTAACGTAACCAAACTAAGCAGTCTCTTTCTGATTTAGCACATGGAGCAGCAGTAGCTGGCATGGCCGCGTTAAAGGAGGAATGAAGGGGTTTCAGAACTTCATGGTGTCTGATAGTAACATGACTTTTGTGGAATTTGTAGAGCTCTTCAAATCTTTCAGGTAAAATATATTTTTTTTCTGTACTGATCTCATTCGTCAAAGTTTATAAAAGAGCAAAAATTGAACTTTTAAACTCTTTTCGCAGTGTCCGTAGCCGCAAGGATCTGAAAGACCTTTTCGATGTCTATGCTGTGCCTTGCAATCGTTCCAGTTTAGAGCCTGCTCCACTTTACACTAATTTGAAGATTGATGAAAATAGCAGTGGATTCCAGCCTGATTTAGGTTTGTTAAAGAGGAAAATACAGCTGTTAAGCTGCTGAACAGCTTCAGTTATTTGCCTTAAGAAAAAGTGGCTCAGTCAGTCTCATAAAGAACTATCAATTATAAGTTTAAGTAGAGGATTGCTGCCATACCTCCACTAATACCTAGTTAGCAGGATGTAAGACAGATTCTTTGTTCAGAAATGAAGAGGAGGAAAAGTATTGCTGCTTTACACTAGCCAGGTATGTTTGTAACCAGTATAGCAGAGGCATAAAACTTGTTGCTGAGTGGCTGGGCCCAACACAAGGATCTGTATCTGGTTGCAGGAGCTCTGCAAGAGCTAAAACTGAGCAAATGTAGGGAGGAGAAATAAGGAGGCTGTGCCCTGTGTCTCATATGATTGTTTTTTTCCTGTCTGGTTTCCTAGTAGATCTGCTTTATGTGGGACAAGGGGGAAGGAAACCTCTGTCCCCCTTTACATTCCCCACTTACCATAATCTAAGGCTGGAGCAATTTTAAATTTAAAGAAAACAGCCTTTCTGCAAGCAGCCTGTGGGGAGGGTACAGTACAACTGGCATATGGGACTGGAAGAAGATAAACAGTGATGGCCCAGGAAGGGTATGGGGTTGTACACAGTGAAGGAAAGGCTTTGAGGCGGTACATGGTGGTGAGAGGAAGCAGCAGGGTTCTGGGTGACAGTATGTGAGCGGGTCTGAATCCCTGTTAAAGGCTCCAGGATTTTGTTTATAGTAATTGAACACCTACGGTCCACTCCCACTGTTTTCATACACACTTAATACTGAATGGAAACAAGATGGTTTTGTTCTAATTTACTATGTCAGTGCAAAAATATTCAGTCAGATATTCACATGTATTATATGTTACCTCATATTCTATACAATACATGTAATACACATAATTACATATTTTATATTTATATTTCCTTATTTTTTCTTTTAAGATTTGTTGACTAGGAATGTTTCAGACCTTGGTTTGTTCATTAAGAGCAGGCAGCAACTATCAGACAACCAAAGGCAAATATCTGATGCTATTGCTGCTGCCAGTATCGTAACCAATGGTACTGGAGTTGAGAGCACGTCGCTGGGAATATTTGGAGTGGGAATCCAGCAGCTGAACGACTTCCTAGTGAATTGCCAAGGAGAACACTGCACCTATGATGAAATCCTCAGTATTATCCAGGTCTGTAATAAAAACATCTTGCAATTCCTTTTACTTGAACTCTTGTTACTTCTGTTTTCCCCACTAGCATTTTCTCCCTTGTAGTCAAAATAGCGTATCTGTGTGGGTATCTCCTTTCACACTGATGTTGTCACTACAGTTTACTTGAATGTAAAATGTAATACTATCTTTATTGTGGGCTATAAGATTGTGGAGATATCCACAAATATGCCCATAAAAAGAAAAAAAAATATTATGCAAATAAACAGTTTTATTGGCTATGCATGCTTTATCCAGAAAGGGATGTCACCACTTGGGAAAAGTACTCAGGACAGTGCATTGTTTTCTCCTTGTCTGTGACCACCTTTGATACAGCTTAACCCTAATTTGGAATTCAAAAAACCACCATTTCCATGTATTTTTATTTTATCATAAAAAATTTTCCAGAGCAAATGTGGACATTTTATTCCATATGTACAATGGCTGAAGTGATTAGAAAGTATGTAGAAAATTTTGAATTCCTCCAAACATGTATAATATACTCCAAAATTAAGCCCCCACTTAGCAGTTAACAAAGGCTAAAAACTGTGTATTTCAGCTATCAACATGTAATATAAAATTGCCAAGTTTAAAAGACAGAAGTTCTAAAGAAACATAAAGTTAGCATACCACAAGTCTCTTTAATTCGAAATGGTGGTGTGTTGTGTTTAAGCACAGCAGATAGGAGAAGGATGCCTGATTATAGATCCTTTTTAATTTCAGCTTAAGTGCTGACTCTGCTTTGAACAGGAGGTTGGATTAGATGACCTCCCAACATCCTTTCCAACCTGAATGATTCTATGATTTACAATTATGGGTTTAGTATGCTTGTTTAGTCATTTGTAAAACAAGCATGAGCATACTGCAGGCACCTAATTACTTTATCCACCAAAAGGCTGGTTTTACATACTAACTGGTTAGTTCAATGAGCAGACTACACTATGAAAATATGAAAAAGCCGTACTTCTAAGAATAGTTATTACATATCTCTTAAATTTCTTCCTTTTTATAGAAATTTGAACCGAGTGTGAGTATGTGCCAGCAGGGGCTGCTATCATTTGAAGGATTTGCAAGGTAATTATTTATGTGTTAATTTATATATATATATATGTATATATTAAGATGACACCGGTGTATTGATGTTTGTATGACAGTCACGAAATACTCAGCACAGCATAAAATTTCCTCACATCTTTCCACCTTTTAGATTTTTGATGGATAAAGACAACTTTGCCTCCAAAAACGATGAGTCACAAGAGAATGCTGAGGACTTGCACTTTCCACTGTCATATTACTACATAGAATCTTCACACAACACTTACCTTACTGGCCATCAGCTTAAAGGGGAGTCCTCGGTAGAGCTCTACAGCCAGGTATGCAGGATTGGATCGTTGTGTAGTTCTCAACAGGAGCTTGTTTGTTTGACTGGCAAGTTGCAGAAACATGACCTTTTTGCTTTGAAAATCTAAATGTCCTAAACCCCTGCTTGCAAAACGTTGGAAAACATGACGTGTGGGAAAGCTGCCTGTAAGCACACTTGTGCTCAGATGCCTTTTCTAAGGCAAAAAAATGGGTTTAGTTTGAGATTCATAGCATTTAGACACCAGTCGGTCTGACCCAACCTACTAAAATTAGACTTTCCCACAGGAAAGACTGATCTAATATTTTAGTTCATTCAGATGTCAAAAACACTACTCAAATACTGTATATTGCACTGCAAAGTCAAATTTCAAATGGAACTGTAACTTCTAAAAACATTACTTCTAGGAATATTCTACAATTTTTTAGACTTTATGCCTGATTGGTGGTGAACAGGAAAAGAACGATTTCTCCCCAGGGCTTTTGGTTCTGTGTTTGTTTGTGTGTGTGTGTGTATATATATATATATTTGTGTGTCTGTGTATTTACCAAATGCTAGAGAAAGCAGCAAACTTCCTGTGAGTAGTGTTTTCATTACTCTAAATGTTAATGACTCACCATTGAGAAGGGCTCATCTGCCGTTCCATGTGCTGCTTTGCCTGGAGTTACAAGAGAGAGGGGTGAGGCTGTGTTGGGAAAGCCCAAATAACATAACTGCTTTGAATAATGCAATTGCAAAGGAGGTTCTTGTAGAAGCACTGCACAGAGTTATGTGAGTATTGTGTTGGTAGTAGATGGGAAGTGAGATAGAGCTTAGCTGGCTCCAAAATTTGCATGGTGCAGAAAAGCTTCTTCCTGTCCCTCAAGTAGCTGTCTCTGGAGGAGAAGGGGCACTTTGTTCTGGCTCAGTGTGGCTGGCCCTCACAGAAGCGGTGGTGTGCTGGCTACGGACACAACCACCTGAAATCTAATTATTCAGGTTTGGAACAGGAGAAGTAATTTTTTCTTTGTCATGAATGTTTTTGCTGGAAATGGTTTTGATTGTAGAGATCTTTGTTTTCAGTAAAATACTGAAAATTGTAATACAGATAACTCAATAATAGGCATGCTTAAATACTGATTGCAATAATAATAAGTTGGGCTGCCAACAGATGGGTTAGCTTATCTTTCCCTCCATCCTTCCTCTTTGCTTTCTTCAGTGGTTTTCTAGCAAGTAGGGCTTTCTAAAATAAACAAATAAAAAGTGGATGGATGGATGGCTGTAAATTAGCTTCATATCGTTAAATAAGACGGCCTGGCAAATTTCCATTCTAACTATCCTCATGGAAGTTGTTCATAAGACATTATTTTCAGACCACCTTCTATTTAAAAAACTAACAACAACAAAAAGAACCAGCAAACAAACTGCAGATGCCGTGCCCATAACCTGTCATGGTAGCAACCTCGAATAAATTGCCATGTTGCTTTATAACTTTTTTACTTTTACAGGTAGAAATACAGAAATGTTTCTCTCCCTCAGAACATTATGCTATACATTAAGAATCACTTTCTGCAAACAGATTCCATGTATCCTGTAAGATACCATAAATTTCAACGCTTTATAGTACTTCTCCTAAGAACATAAATGCTTTCTTAATTTTCCCCCTCTTTCTCAAGCTAGAGAATGCAGTTAGCTGGGGACTGTAGCTTCTGTGGGATACGTTTACTCCACAGAGATAGCTCTTTCCAGCACTTTTGCTGAATCACTGGGCTTTCATTTAGCTCTGCAATGCCCGTCTTCTGCTTTGATGGCATGAGACTGTGGTTTATACGTGCTTACACTGTTCAATTGCATTGTAGGTTCTTTTACAAGGCTGCAGAAGTGTAGAACTAGACTGCTGGGATGGCGATGATGGGATGCCTATCATTTATCATGGGCACACTCTTACTACTAAGATCTCTTTTAAGGTATGCACACAGAAACAAAAAATGAGACGAAAATCAGTAACTTTTTCTCTAATGAAGGAGAAAATTTGCCTACTAGATAAGGACAAATCCTAATGGGCTAAATCCTAATAGAATATGAACTATGGAGTATGTCAGACATGAACTCCTCATTTGTAAACATTATGCTTTTCAAATTAGTTTGTACTGTAATTTTCTGTCTTTTTATTGTCAACATAACTAACATAAGTAACTGTTACCAGTTCTGCTCTAACAAGATGCTAGGTTGATCTGTAGGAGCTTGTTTTGAAAGCAAATTGTGGATTCTTTCTTCTTAGAGGGGAAAACAGATGGCTTCCTTTCTCCCCTTTCAACTAACAGTAAGTTAACAGAACGCTGCAAAATAATCACGTTCTTTCAATGACCTTTCTTTCTCACAGGAGGTAGTTGAAGCTATTGATCGCAATGCATTTATCACCTCCGACATGCCAATTATCATATCAATAGAAAACCACTGTTCATTGCCCCAGCAACGCAAGATGGCTGAAATCTTCAAGGTAGGCCGTAAATTGTGGTAAATTATTCTAAGCACATGCCTTGGGATTTTCCGTAATATTATCACATGTTCTCGATATTTCAGAATGTATTCGGAGATAAGCTGGTAACAAAGTTTTTATTTGAGAGTGACTTTTCTGATGATCCCCTGCTTCCTTCACCCGGCCAACTGAAAAGAAAAATCCTTCTTAAAAACAAGAAGCTTAAAGCCCATCAAACACCAGTGGATATATTGAAACAAAAGGTAAAGTTCTTCCTTAATAGCAAGCAGTGAGACGTAACTTTTGTTGGAAATAATTCATTTGTGTTTGAAGTTTTTGCCATTCCAGTATGTACAGCAGAATAATCTAATGCATATTCATGCTTGCAAGACTCACAGTGGATTGCAGCACTTTCACATAAGTAGACAAGACATGTAGTAAAGTATAGATACAGCATAACAACATTTTAGTGTATTTTAGTTTTATAATACTCCATAATATTATGAATAGCACCACATGCCCTATGTGATAAACATAAATGAAGTTTCATTCTGAGGCTATAACATTTGCTATTCATGTTTGTTGAGTAATAGTGATATGCATTGAGTATGTGTGTATACATACAGTATGTAGTAATTTTTAGTAGAATTCTGCTTTGTTTCTTTTTTCATTTTCAAGCCAGGTAAATACTCTCTTTCTTACTCCCTTTTCGGGGAGACTCTGCTATTCAAGTAGTGCTTACACCTATTTGAGAATTCTTTTGGTTTCTAAAAATTAGGGCTGCATCGCTGGTAGCCTCAATTTAACAATGTCTGTGGTTAGTCAGCAATTAGATTGAATCCCAAAATGTAAACACAACTGAATTAGAATTGAATTCTTGTATCAGAATAAGTAAATCACTGTAATCGTGCCAATATATGGACATTCTCCATCTTCTAAAAAAGTTTTAAACTGCTTCCAAACAGCATACCTCAGACTGAGAAAAGGCAATCTTGCTCTGAATAATATGCAAAGTGGACATTTTCCCATAATTAATCAGGTTTCATATCTTACTGGGTGTTTTTCTATCAATACAAGTTTTTTTTATATTCAGACCCTTAAAATGGTATTTTAGTTTGATCTTTAAAATCTTACTCATTTCTCATTATATATATTCAGTGCTGTCATATAAATAAAATAAGATGCAAATGGTGATGAAAACTCTTTTACTTTCTAAAAATGCTTACCAATAATGTAATAAGTGGTTCTGTTGCGGTAGGCTCACCAGCTGGCGCATATGCAAGCACAGGCTAGCAATGGTGCTAGCAACCCCACACCTACCAATGAAGAGGAAGATGATGAAGAGGATGAATATGACTATGACTATGAATCTCTCTCTGATGGTAACAATAGTTATTTATTTATTTATTTATTTATTTATTTATTTATTTATTTATTACAGTGCTTTTGTTAGAACTGTAGCAATAAGACATGTAAATATTCTAGTTCAGGAATGATGTAGGTAAGTTGATCTTACCTTGCAAGAGGAAGATGTACTAAATGTCCTTGGTGGCACTTTGGTGCAGTAGTCTATAATACTGTGAAAATAATTTGACTGTGTAGAGGACTTGAGTGTGACTTTAACTCCAACCGTTAGATGTTTCAACTGTGCAGTGTATGCTAAATTGTAGTCTTTGTATTTTATATTGTCTATATTATGCAAAAATTATTGTGTTCATGGTGTACTCTATCTACATTCACCTGTATTGCCTTTCATAAGGCGTTTAGACACCTGAAAGCTCAAGGTTCACAACAGGCTTAGCCCTTGCATCTGTATGACTGCCATTAAATTGACCTGAGATGCAGATTCTCCAAAGTGCTCCTTGATTACTGTCTAATGCCGGAGACCCCTGAAGTACTTATTTTAGTTACACTTTCAGCATCAGCTGTTCACTTCACGTGTAAAGGTAGAGAAGACACTGAGCCCCTGGCTTGTTCAATAAAGATGAGTTTATTAAAGCTTCAGCTGCTCAGTGAAAAAATGGCAAAGCATGCCTTACCGACCTGCCTTCTAAAGTTCATGTGCTGTCTATGCTTCAGCTGTCTTAGCCTTCAGGAACTGGCACTTTAGCATAGATCTACCTTTAGCAGCAGTTTATAGATTGGATATAATGACTGGCGTGCCAGAAGCGATAAAAAATAGTGCAGTTAGTAACTTCCACTATTTCCTTAGCTCTCTGGTTCAGTCAGACATGTTTGATTCAACTACAGACGAAGGACAGAATGTGCCACACTGAGGTGGCTGAGCTGAAGTCATGCATCTTTTTTTGCTTCTCTTGCTGCGGGGCTGGTAGATTCTGATAGAACAAACAACTGGAGTCAGAAACATTTAATCCTCTGAAGTTTTGTCAAAGGACATTTGTCAAAACTCCCATGCATGGATCGAACAAGCTGGATGCATCTAAATGGGTTACTCGTTATTTTTAATTGGTAATTTTCAGAGAGTATGTCAAAGTAGATCACAGTGCATTTACCCAAGGAGACAGCAGTGATCGTACAAGTGATACCAAGCTCTCTGGTAGTTAAATGCTGCACCATTGTTAACCTCCATAAATGGATCACAAAACTGACCAAGGGGACAAAAAGTTACCAATGTGCTTCAGTGTAGATAAACATAAAGTAATACATTTGGGGGAAAAAACTTAAACCTTGCTTGTATGATTTTAAGCTCAACAATGGCAGTATCAGTTTGGGAGATCATGGAATTATTGAAAGTTCTCTGAAATCCTCAGCTTGGTGTGCAGTGACAGCCAAAAGATGGGGATCATCAGGAACAGTACGGAAAACAAAACATCTTTTTGCTTCTGTGTAAAACTTAATGTGCCACAACTTGAGTTCTGTGTCCAGTTCTTGCTTCCAGATCTTGAGAAGGATATGGTCGAGTTAACGCAGTTAGAGAGAAGGGCAACCAAAAAAGTAAAGGGAATGTGGTGGCGGCCTTGCACGAGTCTGAAAAGGCTGGAATTCCCCAGCTGGTAGAGAACAGGACTGAGGGGTGAATTTGAAGCAGGTTTACTAAATCATGAAGTGGTGGATAAGGGGAGTACAGAACTGTTACTTGTGTTAGGTTTAGGAGGTGCTCAGTAAAACAAGTGCAAGATCAGTGTAAAACAGGTAAAATAAAGTATTTCTTTGTGCAGCTGGTAGTAAACTTCTGGAATTTGCTGCCACAGGAAATTGTGGAGGCAAACTGTATCAGCAGATTGAAAAGAAGCCGTGGACAAATTCGTGGACAGGTTTTATAAGCAAACGTTATAGCTAGAAATGTGTGGTCCGACATCCCTAATATTCAGCAATTGTGGATGTTAGGGTGGTACTAGGGAAGTGGACCATGACTAGTGGCTGGATGCTCTCTTTAAACAGCGTCTGCCATTGGCACTGTCAGAAAGGGAATGCTGAGCTAGGTGGACCATTGGTCTGGCGCAGTTGGGCACGTTCTCCTAGGTAAACAGTAAAGTACTTCACTCATTGAAGCTTTACGTCTAATGGGTACCTGTTTAAGTTCCAGGTACCATGTTCAGAGAAGATGTAAGGCTTGAGCGTGCCCTGCAGCACAGCATTCCTTTCCAGTTGGTCTATTTACATTACTTCCTTCTGTGTTTAATGATTTAAAAAATAGTCACAAAATTAATGAATGCAGTTCAGCACCTGACACTGCTTGTGGGATAGCAGTATTATTTATGCTTATATGAACATTTTTGAGTTTGGTGCCAGCGTTGCCTTCAGTTGCATTTTGCTAGAAAGTTGGCCTAACTGGCTACTTGAGAATACTCCTTGTGTGGGACAGGGTGGAGACAGTGTAGGTGTAAATTGCTGTGAAAAACTTAGATCTTTGTTAAGAGATTTGCCAGGAAAATATTTCGAGCTAACTGCAGTAAGTGATGTTTGAGCAATGTTTTAGTTAAAAGAAGGTTTCAGAAATCTGAAGCTAGCAAGAAACATTCATACCTTCCAATATATGAAGGAATCTGTGGCATGGTTTATCACTTTATTACAATTATTATTCTTTGGGATCTATAATTACATTAATATTTTGGCAAAACTAATCTAAATAATGGTCTGTAAACTTTCTAAAAGATTTTCAGGTTTATTTCCCTTACTGATACATTAGGTTTGCGTAAGGCTAATAGTTTTACAACTGACACTTAATTTTCATTTCTCTGGCTGTAAATCTTAATTTCCTTTACTCTTATTCCCTCTCTGACTCCGTTTCCCTGTAGCTGATGTCCTTAATGCTTCTCCTGCTCCTAACAGCCAGGAAGGTAAAGGTCATTTAGTTGAGCATTTTAACTGCATGAAATCAGCACTGCATCTCCAGCCTGTTAAATGTGACAGTGTGAACATATGGTTTCTACTTCATTTTAAAAATGGAATCAGATATTTTTATATGGCGTTGTTAACTGTTTAGGAACTGTTAGAAGGCTGCATGTGTGACACTGGTTATGCATCAAAAGAATATGGTCAAAGCATCAGGAATATCAGGGATGAAACAAAACCATTCCTTTTGTGACAGCTACAATATTTTGGTCCAGAAAGACCAAATTAGAAGGTGTATTATTCTCTGATAAATATGTAGCTTTGAAGAGGAATTTCTGTAGATGTCAAAAATATTTGTTCATGGTGAATGTAAGGAGAGGAAAGCCAAAACTTGCTGTACAAAGACGTGTACGTGTTTGATGTGGTTAATTGTGTTTGGACTTGAGCAATTCTTTGTTGTTCAGGAATATCAGTTGTTTTCAGATGGCAAGCTTAATTCAGAAGATGATTTTGTTTTAAGCATCTTCTGAGCACAAAAGGATGGGCTTTAAAAGAAGTGCAACATATTAACCAAAGCCAAGCATTACATTTTTAAAGTAGAAAGTTACTACTAAAAGAGAATGCTTTGACCAGTAAATGTATTGTTTTGGCATCTGGTTATTCAGATAAGATTCACAGCATTATCCACAAATGTTGCTAATTCAAATTAAATTTCCAGTTGAAATTGTTTGGGTTTATGTTTATTAAAATCCCATTCATTTTTAGATAACATTCTTGAAGACCGACCTGAGAATAAATTATCAAGTGATAAACTGCAGTTTGAATATAATGAAGAGACTGCCAAACGGATAAAGAAGGCTGATTGTGCTACTTACAATAATAAAGGAAAGGTAGTTCTGCTTTTTCCCCCTTTCTTCTCAGCCACACTTTGATATATAACCAGCTTCAAAAGGATTTGAGCAGTTTAGGTAACTGAGACATGAGATGGCAAATGTACTTTAATGAAGACAAATAGTAGAAAGCATGGAAACACACCAGAGAAAATAATTGAAACAGAACAAATGCTCAACATGCTGCTCAGGAAGAGTCCTCAGAGGTTACTGTATACACAGGCTGTTTGGCTGAAAATTTTAACTGTCGCTGCTCTCAGTGAAAGACTTCATTGAAGCTAGATCCAGAAGTTTATTTAGATAACTGATTTCCATTAACATCGATGGAACTGAAGATTTCATCTGAATCTTCGGCATCTTTGTGTATCTAAATAACTTTAAAATACTGCACTGTGACATCAGATAGCCACACTACCTTTTATTAAATCATCTGACAACTGAACCTGTGCATTGCTGTTTAGCAAATTGTAGTTTCCCCTGAACACGGATGACTTCTGTTTAAATGTTTGTAAAGCTGACTCTGAGGCCTTTGCACACTACTGCAGCATCAGTAACAGGCATAAGCCTGCACACAGAGATGTGTTAGGTGAAGACAGCAAACCATATAGGAAGAATGAGATAAAGGATTTCAGGGACATAAGTAAGATATGCAAGAGCACTTTCACATTCAGTAATTTTATTATTATATGTTCTTGGAATTGTCACTTAGGTTTATGACATGGAGCTGGGTGAAGAATTCTATCTTCCGCAAAATAAGAAGGAAAGCAGACAGATAGCCCCAGAGCTGTCAGATCTTGTAATTTACTGTCAAGCTGTAAAGTTCCCTGGTAAGTACACTGCCCTGTTTTATTGCTTTAAGCTTTCTAATTCTTGGAGACGTTATGTGTATGTTTTGAATTAGTTAGTACAAGCATTTTCAAATTGAAGTAGTCGAGGAGCTTTTTTCTTGATGATTTGGTAGTCTACGTAATAATAGCTCCTGGCTGAGAAGTAGTATTCATAAATTATGTGAAGACATATTGTTTGTCATATTAAAATGTTTACAGAGGTGAAATTTGCCAGTCTTTACAACTTAGACAACTGCTTCATTGCCAAATTACAGATGACAGAAAGCTTTATCTTAAGAGTTCCGAGTTTCCATGTAAGGACCTACTGAATTAGGAAGGAAAATATTCTCAAAACCTTGCAGAAAGAGCTTGTCAGATTTCTTTAAGTGACCTCAGTTTAGTGCATTTCACCTTTGCCTACAGCTGCATCTTCTCTTCTTTCCGAAGTGGATAGGAGGGGAGCCATTTGCGGGGGTAAAGCAGCCTTTTCATGGGGTGGGTGATGACTGCTGATTGCACACTCACACACTCTTCAGGGAAGGGGTTAAGGAAATAGGAGAGTCGTCTTCTGTGCAGTAGGAAGAATTAATGTTTGCAGAGGAAAAGGAGTGGGAGTAACTGAGGAAGAAATCACTGATAGTTACTTATTCAGTACTGAAGCGTGAGGGTGAGTATGTTTTGGCTCATACCATGTACATAAATACTTTTAAATTGAGAAATTATTGTTTATTGATGTGTTTAATGTTTTGAATGAAAAATCTGCTTTTTAATGGAGTGGTTCTCCGTGGAAAAGTTAACAATTCTGCCAAATCATGATCTTATACAAATAGAACTATAATCAGATTAGAGAAGCTATCCAAACATAAAATAGTGTCAAATAGGCAAGATAAACATGCTGAAAAATGGAAAGACATTCTTTTATAATCTTCTATAACTTTAAGAATTGTAGGTGTCACTTGTAAAAATAATAACTTCTAAAAATTCAAATCTGATACTCCTTTTAATGAAATCTGCAATGAGGTATCTTTCAAATATAATATTTTCTTTTAGAGAATGATACTCAAGATTAAACAGAGATAGTTTAAGTTGTTCCAAGCATTTTGACACACAAAAAGTTCTGATGTTCTAAGAAAACTTTAAAATATTTCAGTTGTTTTATGTAATTTCATTTATAAAAGAAATGCCTGCTTTTCTTGTCGGATTTCTTCCTTTTGCTTTAAAGGGGACATGAATAGAACAATTAAGAAAATTAGATCCTTTCACAGATGAGCACACGAAGCTGTAGAAATTAGTTTTCCAACAAACTTTGTCTCCTTTGAGACAAATACTGCCTTCTCTGCAAGATATGTAGACTTCCATGGCCGCCATGCTACTGATTGGATTCCCCCATATTGTCCATTAATAATGAGAACAAGGCTGGTAGATCCATGACTATGTAGCTCTGTTGACTGCGTTCCTAACCAATTCAGAAAACGCAAGAGTTTTGGAAATAGGGAGGGCAGAATTCATGTCAGTGGCTGATCAGTGGTCTAAATATTTTATTTTTCCTGTCTTTATTTATTTCTATTCTGTGTTTGCAGTTGCTTATGTCCCTAAATGTTAATCACTGATTTGTGACTAAAAAAAAGGACAAGGACCATTACGTTCACTTATCCTAGCCTACCGAGTAACACAGACTTCCCTAAGTGCTCCCTGGTCAAAACAGAATTTATCATGTGGAGAAAATAACATTTCTTGTTTATAAAAATCTCTGGTAACAAGGAACCCACCGCAGCTCTTGTTGTTGCAGTGGTTTGTGACCCTTACAGTCCTTGCTTAACTTCAATTTCAGTCTGTTGGATATCATCATACCATTATAAGAGGGTGAAGGTCTGTTCTCTTGGGTCACCCAAGATGAGAGCAGGGAAGCATACCAGAGCACAGTACTACTATAACCCACCGGCACATGGCTCGTTGCCTTGGTGGTGAGGATCCTTACACAATGAGTACAGAAAGCTGAGTAGATGAAAACAGGATCTGCACAATCAAGTGCAGAGAGCAGGGAGTCACCTGAGCTAACCAGCATGAAATTCAGTCACCACCTTCGTTGTATCAGACTATCTGCGCCTATGGTATCACTTTTTAAGAAATCAAAGTGAACGTAAAAAAGGGCACCCTGCATACAAAAGTTCCATAATTTCTTTTTCAAGGTCTGCAGGCCTGCAGACTAACTAGCTGTTGGTTTGGAACACATGGTGAGAAGGTGACATTTACAGCTTAACCTGTTACTTTAGCATGGTTAGAATAAGAAGGGCAGGGAAGTTTGCCATCCTCTGGATTAAAAATCTAAAAGCAGTAAAGCAGCGTAGTTATATCTAACACGCGAGACGGGCACTAAATTCTGTAACTTGAAGGATATAGCATAGGGGTTGTAGGGAAATACAAAATCTTTACTCTGTCATTATGGTAGTATGACAGGATCTACGTGCAGTATGGTGGGATCTAAGCTGGTCCTGCTCTGACCAGAGAGTTGGACCAGATGACTTCCAGATCCTTGCCAACCTCCATGCTTTTATGAATTTATGATTCTGTGAATAGGTGATGCTGTGTTTTGGAGTCAAGTTTAAACTGGAGTGAAAAATGGAGCTTGTCTCTGGGAGGAGGCATGTCACATGCAAAGCATGGCCATGGGAAAGACTGAAAGAAAACTCCCAGCTGCAGCTTACCCTGTGGCCATCACGTTGGGTTCAGTTAACCCCAGTGTTTTGCATTGCACTCTCTGGCGATTTATGAGGTTACTCTGTTTCCTCAGTGACTATCTCCACAACAGGATTTTGAAACCTGGATGTTGCTTGCCAAATCCATTTGATCCATTGAAAACTGGAATTAAATAGTGCTGGAAGCACACAGTGCATAACTCCTCATTCTTCTAGTCAGTTCATAGTCCTTGATCTCAGCTTTTACTGTCTTCTGTGGTTTATGTGTGTGCTTTGGCCCAAAGAGACAGTACCTCTCCAACACTGAAAACATTTATGTATATCCTAAATTTTACTAACCCAAGCTGTTCCATTGAAACTATCAGCATAATTTTGCTAAGTACACGTAGACATGCCATAAAGATTGAGAGCTGAAAATTTACAGCTGTGGACAGACTTCAGTAGAAGAGTGTCCAATGTATCCTCTTTGTGATTTACATTTGTGGTTGAAGTATTAAATCCAGAACTGATTTTAGGCAGGTGTGAACTGATGCCAGTTCATGAGGGTTGATGAGTCACAGTTAGGCAAATAACAGGGTACTTGCTTTGTTATATTTTATATCACAAGTACATCTTGGGTCTCTGAGAGCATCCCACACCTCACTGCTGTGGGTGTCAGAGTAACCATTGTGCGTTTTGACTTACGTTAATTTTGGTCTGCCGTGTGCTCTCTCCAAGTCAACAGAAAGAAACTGACCTTAAGGGGGATTAAGGCTGTTTACTTCACTGGGATTTACATCATGATTTTAATGATTATTTTGCTAGAATGCATATGTTTGAATAATAGCTATACTAGGGCTTTCCATCTCCACTTCTAGTACATATTGGCCATTAAATGCTTAATGGATTTTGCACACCTACCATATTTCCCATCATTGAAATACAAATTCTAAACAGAAGAAGAAAAGTCTGAAAAGATCTTGAGGTTAAACTGTTTAACCAATGGGATTTGGGCTTTTTCCTTTACATTATATCTTTAAATCATATTCTTGCATTTATTTAATTGTGTAAGTATCCTCTCCTAGATGAATTCCATGATATTCACAACTGTACAGATTTATTGCTTCTGTAAAAAGGTGTTTGTTTTTTTTTTTTTATTCTAAAGATGAATACATAGGGACTGTTACCGCAGATCTTTTTAGCATTAATTAGGACCATTTGGTAATTTGAGACAGAGCCACTACCTTCTGCAAGCCAAAAAGTAAAATGGAGGAAAGTTATATCACAGAGAGATAATTGTATATTGTATTGCTTCATATAAGTTTTTATATACATTATCTATATAAACATACATAATATATAAAGGCATGTATGTATGTAAAGATGTTAAAATTAAATTATGGAGAAAAATACACTGCTTGCCCTGTGTACTATATAACAGGAGTATTCATGCCTTCAAAAATAATGTAAAATATGATGGAAAATGTCATGCCCTCTTGGTCGTGTTTTTTGGCTCATTTATTTTACATTTATGGGAACAGGCTTGTCAACTCTAAACCCATCTGGCTCTAGCAGAGGAAAAGAAAGAAAAAGCAGGAAGTCCATTTTTGGCAACAATCCTGGCAGGCTGAGCCCTGGGGAGTCAGCTACTCTTGCCAAAGCATCTGGAAAAGGTAAAGTTAGCATCTTCTTTCACCAGTCACGTGGAATGACTCTGTAATCCAACGCATGTACCAGACCAAGCTGTTAAAGATCAAATACTTTACAATGTGTAAGACGTTGAACTTTGGAATGCTTTTTTGTTAGCACAGCAGCTATTACAGTAACACTATTATCACTGAAGTGTTGAGTGCGGAATGTTAAAATGGGATCACTTGGTCAGGAATATGAAGACCCTAATTCATAAATGATTCAAAACTAACACACATTTTAAGTGATGTATCTTAAAGTTTGTATTTTAAAAGGTGTGAATGAGTATTTTCTATGTACAAATGGAAGGCAGAACTGTTGGGCTGGATCCAGAAAAGGATTTTTAATGTGTGAAGTAGGACTTAGTTGCCTAAAATTCAGCCAAGTCCAAACATGTAATCGTGCAAACTCCCGTGTTCCACCTTGGAGGTATTTAGACTCCGCAGGTGATTCAGTTTGTGAACTTGGAAATCGGACTTTTGCGTACGAACAGATGTAAAGAAATACAAAGAAAGTCCAGAAAAGGTTCTGGAGCAGGGATGAGACTCAGACCCCTGCCTTTCCGGTGAATGCCGTAAACAGAAAGTTACAGAGTTGTACCCTTTCTTGTACTCATTTGCTGGCTCAAGGAACATTGCATTTCTTTCAGCCCAAGGGCACTGCTGCAGCAGACAGGTTAGATTCCCTTCTAGAGGCCAGTGTCCTAAAAATGAAGAAGTCTAGCGCCTAACTGTAAAGGATATAAGTGTTTGCTGGCTTTGTCCCCTAACCGTTATGGCCTCTGTAGACTGTTTGGAGACTTAGCAGATGGGTTTCAATCTTGCCTCACTTCCCCATGTAAAATGTATAAATGAGAGGAATAGAATTTTATTCCTTTATTTTATTCAGGCAAATGCCAATTAAGTATTTATTTATGAAAATGGTTGTTCGCACATCTGATCACAGTATCATTTCAATACTTAAACATTATGTTTCCTCTCATGGATTGTTCTTACTGCATAAGAAGGAATGTGACACTTACACTGAGTGGTGTCATTTTCCAGGATGACCTTTTTCTACCACAACCAAAGTATGCACACATACTTCACTAGAAAGCGTTGACTTTTTGGAGTCTCTGGATCTGCAGCTGCAACTCAAGGGTACTATTTATTTTCCAGGTCCTTTTGATGTGATGCGGCAGACCTGGGAAGATCCTTGCTCTCCTTACAACTCTCCAGCTTCTCTCAGTGCTATCATCAGGACGCCCAAGTGCTACCATATCTCGTCCCTGAACGAGAACGCTGCCAAGCGGCTGTGCAGGCGGTACTCTCAGAAGCTGATCCAGCACACCACCTGTCAGCTCCTGAGGACCTACCCCGCTGCCACGCGCATTGACTCCTCAAATCCCCATCCACTGGTCTTCTGGCTCCATGGCATACAGCTCGTGGCTCTTAACTACCAAACAGATGGTATGGGCGCCCAAATGCACATTTTAATACATTTTGAATGTGAAATAAGTCCTTAAACTGTGAATTTGTATTTAACATTTGCTTTTACTCCCTATCACGAGGGTATGTACCTGTCTGTGCGCCCCAGCACAAGCAGGTTCATACCATGACAATCTGGTCCTTGAGAGCAGCGATCCCAGACTTCAGGAGCTTTATGCCAATACCGCAGATCTCCTGATAGCACCGAAGTGCCTGCACAGCAACACCTTCCATCTTTATTTTTGTTTTATTGCTGAAGGTTGGGGTTTTTTCCCCAGTCCAAGCAGCTGTTACCACTTTCTGATTATTTCAAGTATAAAAAAGTACTGAACTATTTTTTACTTAGAAGTGCCACCTTGGATGCTAGTTTAATGTTGATCAAAACATTTTTGGGCCATTTTCTACCCTGTCTTGTGTTCCTTCACCTTTTCGATGGGGGATCCATTAGGTCATCTACAAAGCTACACAGTTAATGCTTTTTCATTCTGCAGCTCAGGGCAAATACCTAGAAACTTCTCAGAGAACAGGTGTAGGCAAGCCCTACACTTGGATAAAGACAACAGAAAGGGATAGAAAAGAATGAACTGTTCTTACAGTTTTATATAATTAAGTATCGGATAGATTGGAGAAATAAATTGCAGCTATCTCTGAAAACCAAGAATGCATTGATAGTACACAACTGAAAAAAAAAAAGATACTTAAAACATGTCTTTGTCTTCACTGTTACAGTTTTCCCATTGTACTATTGCTCTTTGTCAGTTTTGGCTGCCCTACTTTCACAGATCTTCCTCTGCAACTTAATGCAGCGATGTTTGAGGCTAATGGCGGATGTGGATATGTTTTGAAACCTCCGGTTCTGTGGGATAAAAATTGTTCAATGTACCAGCAGTTTTGTCCATTAGAAAGAGATCTTGATAATAAGGAGCCAGCTATATATTCTTTAACAGTAAGTACATTAAAAGGTAATTTCATACAGCCAAACGGATAGAAGTAGAGAACGTTTAACAACAGCCTCTAACCAGCATTACAGTCATGCTTGTGTATGAAAAGATTGAACTTTTAATTGTTGCTTGTACTTCTGAAGGTCAGCATAACTAACGGAAATTGGAGCAAATAATTGTCTTTATTTTATTTTATTGGCTGGTTTGTATCCATAGTTACTTTCACTGTTTCCTTCACAATATTTGTCGAAACCCAGTCCTGAAAGCATTTTCCCTGGGACTCCACAACCATGTAAAATTATACGCGTGCCTGGGTGTTTCACACGTTTGTGAACACTTGAGAAGCTACACAAAAAGCCATTATGAAAAGCTGTACTGAATCTTAAAAAAGTGTTTTTTAAAAGTTATATAAATAAGATATATAATTAATGGATTTATGGCCAAAAAAAAAAATGCATTTTAAGAAGCTAGTCCCTTCCCGGCAATGTTTTAGAAAAGTGAGCTTCGAAAGAGTCAAAACTCTCCCAGCTGTGGTAATTGCACACCTAATTCTTGTGTTGTGTATGCCAAAGCAAGCCAGAGGTCAGTGCCATCGCCCCAGAGTAATGGAGAAGAAAATTTGATCCTTTTTGACTACGTTACTGGTACATTCTTTGTGGATTAACTTTCAGATGCCTTGAGTGGTTACGCTCATGATGTCCAGTGTATTTTTTTCAGAGGAAAGATACCATAGCAACAGCATGGCGGGGGGAGCGGGGGTTGAAGCAGCTCTGCTTCTGAAGTTACTGCCCTGGCAATTACCAAAGCAGGGCAGCGTTGTAATTAAATCAGCACGTTAACAAACGGGGCTTAGCAGTGCGCTGAACGATATTTAGCTCAGAAGCAGGACAGTGAAAGAATTACTCCACTAATTGGTTTCTCTGTGTACTCCTCGGCTTCAGATTGTGTCGGGACAGAACGTCTGCCCTAGCAATAGCACGGGCAGTCCGTGCATCGAGATCGACGTGCTGGGGATGCCTCTGGATGGCTGCCATTTCCGGACGAAGCCCATTCATCGCAACACTCTCAACCCCATGTGGAACGAACAGTTCCTTTTCCGGGTTCACTTCGAAGATTTGGTCTTTCTTCGGTTTGCAGTTGTTGAAAATAACAGCTCAGCTGTAACAGCGCAGAGAATCATTCCCCTGAAAGCTCTAAAAAGAGGTACGGTATAGTTTGTAGTGACACCCTGTGCCAAAATGGTCCAGCCGATTCCTGGGCTGTGTCCTGCCGGAGGGAAATTTTTAATCAGCTGGTTGCATTTTTCTAGAGGAGACAGGGAGCGAATATCAGACAAAATACTTTGCCCTGGCAGTATGATGCTGATCTAATACACTCCCTGGGAGCTGGAGGCTGCCCCCGTGACTTTTTACAAAAGTCAGATCCTGTGCTGTTGCAGAGACCGGGGGCATCTTGTACGCACTTGCTCCCATCCTGAGCTGTGGCTGTGAGGTTGTGTTCACCTTCAGACTTGCTGCTCCCTTAGGAAGTGTGGAGTGGTTTCGCTCCCTGCCTTGTCCTTTGCCCAAGAAACTGCTGTAACTGGTGATCACTGGGCAGAGGGGAATGGCACTTCTTGCAGCCGTAGCTGGAGGAGAGGTGAAGAAGGGGTGAAAAAAGGTAGAGAGAGAGATGAGGACACATCATTAATTCTGTGACACCTGGGGGAGGGAGTTTCCGTATTGCCAGCAGCTCTTCAGCAGAACGGTAAGAATACTTTCACGTTCGCTTTATGCCACTGTAATACTGCACAGCAGACTTAGCATTTGAGGAGATCTGGCCATAGACATGCATTTTCCAAGTGAGAATTTCTCCTTGTTTCATTCATAGTCTAATATTTAGCTATTTCATGTATGAATGTATTGAATAATACGGCAAAACAAAGGTAGGCAGCTGTATGAGCCACTCAGCAGTTCATAGCATTTGGGTTACACTGTCGTACAGACAAAGAGTGTTAATGCAGTGTTAGTACAGTGCTTTAAATCCTATAGGTGTGGCAAATTGTAGCTACAAATACAGGAAATTTGAGTTTTCCATTTATGAGATTTGTGTCCTAAGATGTGGCAAAGTAGTTACAGAAGGGCTTTTTCTCTTTAGGCTATAGACATGTCCAGCTCCATAACCTGCACAACGAAGCATTAGAAATTTCGAGTTTGTTCATAAACAGTCGGAGAATGGAAGAAAGTCCCTCTGGAAACACTCTGCCTGCATCGATGGTAATTTAACATTTTTTTTTGTGAATGCCATGTATTCTTGTCTTAATGACTCCTATGGTCTGCAGACTTCTAGAACCAGACTGTTCAAAGATGTTAACCCCTAAACCTGCCCATTTTTCAGAAGTACCTTGCGGCCTAATTCTTTCGGGCTTCGGTGGAAGCAAGGTTAATCCCACCTGCCTGAACCTGTGGGAGGGTAAATCTTTTCGAAGTTTGGCTTCTGGTGTATTTAGGTATAGCACAGGAACTCCTGTGCTGAAGGAGTGTGGCTGAGCAGTAAGGCTCAAAGCTGCCTCATGCATTCTGTTATGCATGAATCATAAGCAATGCATTTGGGACAAAAAAAAGAAAGATGCAAATTACCAACAACTTTGGGATAATGAGAATAAAATTGAATTCTATTACAGGAAAAGACGGAGTCTGTATTTCCGTAAATACATATGTATTTATGTACGTGTGTGTGCACATCTCTGTTTATATGTACAAATAAGTATACATACACATGCAGATGTCTGTATATTATATATAAAAATACTTATGTATGTATGCATTTATGGATGTGATATATATATATATTTTTAAATAGCTCTTAATGTTAGGTTACCTGGGTTACTTGTGTTTTAGTAACTTTAAGCATGTATATTATCCTTTTGCTGATTTCTGAAGCGTTAGATAAAACCTCCTGAGCTACTGTGTGTGCAGCAGATGTACGGCAGATGTTATCCTCCTGTGAATACATGCTGAACACGTATCTTGGTGAATTACTAGGGCAGAAAGGAAGAACATAAATGGTTTGGAGGGTAAAACGAAGCTATAGATTTTCATCCAGTAATACATATGCTGAATCCAAATAGTCTGAGCTCAGCTAGAATGGATAATGAGCGACGGAGGTCTACCCTTTGTCCAGTGGCAGTTTATGTACTCTCACTGGAAAACTTCCTTTTTCTTCTTTCTCTTCAGCTTCAAGGTAAGGTGGGGTGGGGTCTTTTGGGGGGTTGGTTTATTGTTTGGGGTTTTTTTAACGCCTTGATCTGTAGCGTAAGGGCCACGTTATTAGCTGGATAGCTTTGATCTGTCAAGGTCCTTACAACTTGTGTGTACAGTTTCTTTTAAGTAACCTAAAAATAACATGCCTGTGTAAAAACATTCAGTAACCTGTTGAGTGTTGTCTGAACA
Source organism: Sagittarius serpentarius (assembly GCA_034782735.1). Classification (NCBI taxonomy): domain Eukaryota; kingdom Metazoa; phylum Chordata; class Aves; order Accipitriformes; family Sagittariidae; genus Sagittarius; species Sagittarius serpentarius. The sequence goes on along the minus strand of JAVKLA010000093.1, from coordinate 23,677,817 downwards.
GATGTTTAGCGTGGGGGAAAGGAAAGCTGCTGGGACTTACAAAGTGACAATTCACGGAATTCCAGGCCCGGAGCCTTTCACTGTTTTTAATATAAGTGCGGGGACCACGGCTGCACAGCTCCTCCATCAGGTAGGTTGCCCACTGAATTGCAGACTCTGATTGCAAGAATCCACACTAACACCGTTCTGGACATTGTCTCCCTGCATTTCTCACATGCAGGGTCGTTGTAGTTCATTCATCACAGCAAGGAGGTGCTTTAGAAATGTAGTACTGTGGAATTAATTACATTGCAAACACAGAATATCATCAGTGAAATTTTCCCAATCTTGGCTTCACAATCTTAGAACATATTCCCTGTTAGTATTTTGATATTTGGGCATAAGCAGATGAGAAAACCAACCTTTCTGACTGACAGAGGCAGTGGGCTGTCCTTAACAACAAGGGCAAACATTTCTGTGCAGTCCTTTGAACTTGACCACCATAGGAATACAGAGTAAAAGTTAGAGGGCTAAATTCGTGAGTAGAAAAACCAGTTAACTCAACAGGGATTGTTATTCTAGCAGTGGGAAAAGACTGTACTGTCCTGGGATTATGAATAAATTGTCTGGCCAGCCAAACAGGACAGAAATAAGCTTAAATAGTACTGCCTTGTCTGGAATAGTTGAACTGCTTGGCAGGGCTAAAGAGAACAGTACATTACCCTGGAGTAAAATATCTGAATAATAAATAGCACATCAGAAATCTTCCCTGCACTATCAGAATAGTTATTGATTCTTAAAGCTTCCCTATTCATTCTCATTTATAACTACTAATTATGCAGTGTTTATATTTAGCATTCTAATTGCTGTGTGTTTATTGTGGTCTGTCTTAGCTCTTGGCTACCACAAAAGGCACCGAGTCATGTGCTGCAGACTATTTTCTAATGGAAGAGAAAAGTTTTATATCTAAAGAAAAGAGTGAATGCAGAAAACCACCATTCCAGAGAGTGATTGGTCGTGAAGAAGGGCTAGTGCAGCTTTTGAACAGTTGGTTCCCAGAAGAAGGATATGTTGGAAGGATTATCTTTAAAACCCGAGAGGAAGTAAGTCTGTTTTAGATAAAGTGTTATTTACAAAGGTAGCTAAAAATAGCTGTTAGGACCAGGAAACAAAAGGCTGCAGTATTTGTTTCACTACTTGGCGAGTAATGTCAATGCTGTGTACATCATTTAAAACCAAACATAGCTCTTGAGTGAGCACAACTCGACTTTATGCACCTGTGTGACACGAACTTGAGTTCACTCAGCTCTAGTATCAGCTATGTGGTGTTTAATCATTATCACTTAGTCAGCAGATCAGTGCCACTAGCTTACTGTTTTGACTGATAGAGTTCTAATTTAATGAAATCTAGATTTTGACGTGACAGGAAATTAATATAAAGAAAGATAATAGTTAATACCAAAGGATCATAGATAACAGAACTCCAGACTACACTTACCAATCAGTTTAGATGTCAGCAACTTCTTCTCTGCTTAGAAAAATTAGAAAGGATTTTAGTATTAAAGAAGTCTAAATACCTCAAAAGATGATTAATTTGTCAATGATAGCCTAAAATAATGAAATAGGTGATTTAATTTAAACGAGGAAGATGGAGTGATTACTTCAGTTTAAACTATGAGCAAAATATCCACAGCTTGAAAATATGCTAGTGCCCAGGCTTATGAGAGAGAAACACAAAAGCAGAAGGACGCTTGCCGATTTCATATTCACAGGCACTTCCTTTGCTCAGTTCAGTGTATAATAATGCTTGTTTAGTCTGAACATAGTAATGCATGTACACATGTTTATATACATGGATTTTACATACACAAATGACAGAGATCCTCTGGGATCCTTTAAAGTGAAAAAATATATTTTTAACCAATTAAGTGATACAACTTTTGATAAAGCTTCAATTTGACAAATTACCCTTCTATTACATGAAACTGTGTTCTGTTTTCCTCTACTTCTAATATTTGGAGCAAAAATTACTAGGCAGAAATTTGTTTGTGGAAATAGTAGCCTACTGAATTCAGGTGACTGCAACACTTACTTTTCAAGTGTACGCGACCACAAATGTGTCACTGCCAAACCCCATTCTTTCAGAAAACGTGGGTTAAAATCTGTCCTGGCGTATGTGGAAATTATGATGTAGTTTTGTCCTGTGGTGCTAGTACCTCAAAGCATTATCTGTAATTTTGAGCCTTTCTGCAGATAGCAGCCTCAGATCTTGCAGGGTGTGATACGCAGCCCGTGTTTACAGCTTATGAATTCAAGCTATGTTACAAGGGGTTGGAGAAATGCATTATCTGAGAGAAGGTGCAGGTAGGAATTCTGTCTAAAATCTGCAGTAGTCAGAGAGCCTGAAAAACGACAGAGAAACGGCCTTCCTCTTGCTCCACAGGAAAATGTTCGCTCAGACTTCTTGCTCTTTAAATTCTTTTGGCTTTAGTGTAGGGACAAGGAGAGGACAGGACATTTTCCACGATCTCCCATCATAATGCCACCATTACATGACAAAACATAATTTTGCATACATAAGGAAATAAAGGATTTAAGTGTTCATTTTTTCAGTGATTTTAGAAAGACAGGTGTTTATTATTAACAACAGTGGCTTGTCAAAACTCTTACACAGAAGACTTGCATTTAATGAAATGGAGCTGGGGCAACAGCACAATCTCCAGTTTTCACGTGTTAAAACCTTTTGTGACCACCAACTATTAGTTACCTCTCTGAAGTAAATTAATTTGGCTCACCCTTTTTCTATAGAATTTAAACGAGAGAAACGCCTTTCAAGAAGCAAAGGAAGATGCAGCCATCAGCTCTGAGGATGACAACTTCTTTGTTCAGGTACATGACGTCTCCCCAGAGCAGCCACGCACTGTCATCAAAGCTCCCCGCTTTAGCACAGCTCAGGATGTCATACAGCAGGTGAGCAGCATGTTTCCATTCAGGAGGTCTGTAACATGTAGGGTGGAGGTTGGTTCTCAGCATTAGCTGAGGAATCGGTTTAGTAACCTGAATCTGAGGGAGTGCCTTCTTTTTTTCCTGCTTTTAAACAGACTCTTTGCAAAGCCAAATACTCCTACAGCATTTTGAGCAATCCAAATCCAAGTGATTACGTGCTCTTGGAAGAGGTGACAAAAGAGCCGGCAAACAAAAAGTCCTCGACATCTAAACCATCTCAGAGGATTCTCTCTGATCAAGAGTGTGTGTTTCAGGCCCAAAGCAAGTGGAAGGGAGCAGGAAAATTTATCCTTAAACTCAAAGAACAGGTTCAGGTAAAAGATTAAAGACTTTGCAGCAGATTTATAGACGGTGTATGATCAGCTTAATGGGAACCTGCTTTCAATGGGAGGGAGACACGACTGGCATAAGGCTGGGTGGGGAGAAGACACTACAGCAAAAAGCAGATTCCTCTTTTCTCTGCACTTCCCTTACTTTTCCTTGCAAAACTGCACCAGTTACATCCAGCAACACAATTTCCTCACGGCCTGCAAATCCTGTGACCACCTTTATCTTTTGCTACCGGCTTCCTGTTTTCAAAATCTTCTGGCTGTGCATGCCATGCTCCCCATCATAGTAAAGCAGGTCTATTCAAATGGGCAGAACTTACTTAGAAACTACTAGAATAAAGTCCCCTTTATTCCTGCCCAGTGAAAAAGTTGTTCTGTTCCTTTATCTCGGGCTTTGGAAAATGGTGGGAACGAAGTATGCGCCTGTTGGGAGAAGGAGCTGTGTTCTCCCTTCCAGCAGATGCCACCAATCCACAGCCTTTGTTGCTTTAGCACAGTGTCATTAGCACAGATTTTTATACACGCTTATACCGAATTTTTGCTAAACATACCTTTGACAGTGCATAATGTTCAATTAGTTTATTCAGATCAGAAGAATGTGCTCGGCTATGAAAGCACAGCAGCACTGAATTTCAGAAGGAAGGCCTGCTTAGAAATATGTTAGGTGTTTTCATATTAATTCTGTATTTCACAGCTAACCAACAGCCTGATAAACCACTTCTATGACCTGATTTATTTTTTTATACAGGCAGCACGAGATGACAAAAGAAAAGGCATTTCCTTTACCAGTGAACTCAAGAAGTTAACCAAGTCAAGTAAACAGTATCGGGGATTCATATCACCGCCTCTGCAGGTCTTGCCAGACAGTCCACAGAGCAAGGATGAAAGGTCTGCGTGCAGTTTGACTTTTAGTGACATGATGGAGTAATAACCACCCCTGCCTACAGTACGGTATATTCAGGTATGACATATTGATTCTAACTCTGGCCAGTCATTTAATACATGATCTACAGAATATTTTTTCCAAAGCTGTAGCTGGTTAAACCATAGTGAGGTACAAAGGACTGACAGAAAGATCCATAAAAGCCTTATACGCTGGTGCGCCTATGCACAGGTAAGATCTGTAAGGTCTCCAGTTATTTATTATGGCATTTGCTCCAGTGAATCAGAATGGTGAGAAGACTGGAGTTTCACACACTTTCTCTGCACATTTAAAAAACAAACCCAAAATATTGCATCCTGGTTGATTTTACAGTATGCATTTCAATCAACTAACTGTTCCTAATTAACAATGTCCTGTTATTCTTTTGCTCTGGGCCAAAGGAAATGGAAGTATCCAGTAGAGCTTTTGTTACTTTTTATTACATGCATACAATAAAATCATCAAGACTGACAGTCTCCTTTTTAGCTAGAACAAGTTTAGTGTTAATTTCTCTCTGTGAAAATTTTGCCAGAAACATTGAAACATTTTTACTATCCTTTCTGTACCTCGTCAATTTCTTCCATCTTGCTTGACTTACTTAAAACAACAAATGAAATACACAACCCAAGACTGTCCCCTTGGTATGAAAGCAGTACATGTAACTTGTCCACTGACATACACTAACCGGGTATTTGCATAGCGCTGCTACAGCATTGAGATCATCTGAGAAGTTACAGCTCATTGTAAATGAAGAGGAAATCTTTTTCAGTGTTGATAATCCCATCTCACATATGGCCAATTTAAGATTACATTTTTCTTTCCATATACACCTAATTATTAAAGCATAATTTGACAGGCATGTCATATACTATGCTAAATCATTACATTAACAGAATTCAAGTAATACTTTCATATGCAAAATATTTCAAATATGAAGGTACAAGTTTGATACCTTATTGCTAGGCTACTATAAAAACCCTAAATCAGCAAAACAATCCAATTTCAAGAAAAGCAAAGTAAATTATGGAAATGTCACAGTCCCTCTTCTTCTGCATTTGTTCTTTCATTTTTTCAAAAAATGGAATTTACATCATTGAATCTTTCTGCAGTGCCTTTGAAGGAACCTGCTGCAGACTGAACTGGTCAGCAATTGAGTGCCCTGTGCCTATAGATGCTTAATCCAGGCAATGCTGCTGGATTAACATCCACAATCTGGGAATCCTAAATGGGATGTCATAGATTGGATAGATGCCCGTCAGCTATTGGAAGATTCTCCTCTTCCTGTATCTTCACATCTGCAGATTCTCGATAGGAGTATGAAGAAGTTTTCTTGGACTGTATTTTGTAAACAAACATGTGTCATCACCCTCCTCCCCTTCTTAAACAAAAGATAATTTTAGCTACTTGTCTCTAGGGAAACTGAAGGCAGAGAACCAGAGTGTTCTTTTATGTGTATTATATTAAAATAATGCACTTTTACCTGAAGATTTCTGTTAAACACTGTGTTAAGTGATTGTAAAGAGATTTAAATATACTGTAACTTTCTTTGCATATCTGTTTAACTTTGGTGAATATACACAAAATGCTCAAATTATTTATGATTTATCTACTTTAACAAAACAATGTACAATAGCTAAAAACCTAACTGGTAGTGATACTTTGACAAGGAACAACATTTTCTTCTTATAAATTCTAGTTTTCCAGGCTTGTGTTCAAAGAAAGAATATTTATTATCATGTTCCAAAGTACATGCCATTGTATTATATATTTATCATATACTACTTTTTAGAAAATGCAGAAATTTTACCTCTCTCTGGCTTTAGAGGAAAATTGTCTGAACTCTTCTGGTTGTTTCTTTTCAGCACAAGACATTTAATACCCCAAACTGACCAAACTCAAAACAATGCATTGATAAATGTAATTAACATTTCAAAACTTTGAATTCAAAATACATTTTTCCATACAGTCAGGAAATGTCTTTTTACCTGTCTGTTAAACCCACAGAGTATAAAAAACGCCTACACTATAACTCTTGACATTTTTGTTTACATAGAAACACTGTTGTAAAGTTTTGTGTTTGCTGAATTCATCTTTTCATATTTAAGTTAGTTGTGGTTATCTCTTTTTCTTCCTTTATGGGAGTTAATGTGTTTCGTTAGTTAAAACAATCCATACCAACTTACAGGGGCACAAATGAAACAGTTGCTGAAATCAGTCCCCCCTTTGATTTCCCACAAGTGTATCTACGGTGAATAAATTGCTCTGCACACAATTTTGTCTCCCTAGAGCAATCACTAAACAAAGCATTTCAGTTACCTGGTGTGACTACATGAAGAAATGCATGAATATAGGGAGTGATGCATGCACTCAGTTATTCCACATCAACTTCAGCACTCGAGCACAAAACACTGCTGCTCCTGGGAGAGAAGCTGCATCAGGCAAAGGGTAAAACAGCAGTGTAACTAAAATGAGGTTTACTTTTGATAGCGCAAGGACGAAAGGGAAAGAAGTTACAGGCAGTAGTCCTGTGACAACCACCACCCCCCCCCCCCCG
>JAVKLA010000093.1:23649159-23671017 GCA_034782735.1 Sagittarius serpentarius | reverse complement strand
AATTAGAAAATTAACTAAAAGAAAGCAAAGTCATTAATTGGCATATAAACAAGCAGACAGAACCTGAATTCTGTCACCAGGGGCTATGAAGTTTTTCACTATACACTACAGTAAATTCCTATAAAGTAGCCATTAGCAAAGCAAAAAAGTGCCCTCTTGAGGTCATTTCCAGTTTTCGGGGAAAAACAACCACAGACACAAAAAAAAGGCAAATTTCCCCATGGTCTATCTTCCCAGAGGCCATGCACTTCCCACTGCTTAGCTTCAGTACTGATGCAGCAAAACAGCATTTTGCAATTCAGCAATATGATCCAATTAAAAAACCCAACCACCTCCGAGCTCAGCCTCTTCGCTCGCGTATTATGGATTCTAACGACATCGCCAGCCCCGTAAGCATGAGGTATGCTCTCCCTACCCCACCCTCACGGCACATGCATAATGCAAGTCTGATAGTAAGTAAAATGTTAAAAGTGACAGCTTAACTTACCCATAGTTTTATATGCAGTTTGCTTTTGAATACTTTGGAATTACTGGGCAATATATCAACCTACTGCACAATTCAACTAATGCAACTTTTTTTTTTAACGTTTCATTCTCTCTTATTTTACCACAGTAGCAGTTTCATGTCACTAAGAATTTTTTCTTTTGGTGTTTTTACAGCATTTTAGAAACCATCCTATAGAGTTTACACTTTACCTGTTTGGCGCCTTTTTTTTTTTTTTTTGTTATATTCAGCAGCACTGAAAATTCTTAACATCACCTGTAGTATCATAGTAGCCTGGAAGACATGCTTGCTACATCATTAGATTCAACGTAGAAAGTTCTTACGCCCATGTCATCATGCACTAATGGTTTTCTGTCACATAGATTTAAAAAGAAAAAAACTGTTAGGAAATCAAGGGACAACAGTAGCCATGTCACACTGTAACACAGGTCTAAGACTAGCCTCAAGTCTAGTGGCAATTTAAAATCAATAGTTTTGTACTATTTCTGCTCACAAAATAATTTTCCAGCTGTGGGAATAGTTTATTAATACAAGTATCATCTTCCTCATCAACCAAAGTCTAAAGCTGCTTTTGCTGCTGTTTATCGCAGTGAAAGACAACAGCAAAATATTTGGCTTTCTATTAGAAACCTCAACTTTATAGGCATGTAGACATCTGGAATTGTGTAAGGCTAATTACACTGTTCCAGTATTTTCATTAATGTACATATACCACTTAATTTCAAGTTTAGGTATTGGTAAACAACCGAGTAAACTTTTGTTGGTGAAATGTGGTATAGTTTGGGGTTGAAAAGGAATACAGTATCCTTCCCTTTGTGTTGGTTCCAAGTATCCTAATAATGAAATAATGAAAATAATACACCACCACTTGAAGCACTGAACGGGGGGGGGGGGGGGGGGGGCCCGGTTTAACTTTTATGAAACCCGCCCCCGCCCCCCCCCCCCCCCCCCCCCCCCCCCCCAGTCTTAACGTTTATGAAAGCCCAGTTAAACCGATTTCATGTGCTGAGTTATTATGCTAATAGGAAAGTTCTGCTTAGCCACAGATTTTATTTCTGCAGGAATACCTGTCCACACATTCCTATGACAAGACTGATGATAAAATAATTTTGTCCCTTTCTGTGCTTTTGGCTGGGCATGGACATCAATTAGGAAAATACATTCATTTTTACATTACAAACTATTTACAGGAAGCAGCTTCCAGGATAGTTTGAAAGAAAGGAATGTAAATAATCTACACCTTCCAGAAACATGCAGTCTGTGAGTGGTAGCAGGCCTCATGCTGAACAGTTTACAGGTGGAAATCTCATGCTCTGTTGCCTATTGGCAAAAATACAGAAGTATTTTATTCTGTACTATTTTAAAACCACTGTTACTTTTCTACCACTTTCTTGTATTTTCCTTGCGCAGCGTGTGCTGCTTGCAGTGGTGTGACAGTATGGGACAAAAGTTGGGCAGCCACGGATCCTGGCCCCATCGCAGTACTACTCAGTTTGCAGGAACTGGGGCACACCAGGAGGTACTTCCTATCACCTGAAGGGTTTCCTGTATCTATCTTAGCGTTCCAAAGTTTAGCAGTTAGAAGAATAAAAAATACTATGTCAGTTTTAATTTTTAAAGCCTAGTCACATTATTTTTATTGCTACAAATATTACTAGATGAAGTATCTCAATAGGCATCTTTAGAAAGCCGTCTGCTTCTAGAAATCATGTGCTTTCAAGAATTAAAGACTTTAACATGGAAATACCTAAATCTTTCAAGAACACATTCTCTTACATTCATAGTTTGTCTTCAAAAAAGAACTTGCTGGTAGCTTTACATTTCAGTGAAAGGTTGAGCCTGCGGCTTCTGAAACTGAACTGTCTGTCCTGCTCTAGCTCTCTGAATGCTTCAATTAATTAACATTTGGTTTCTAATCACTGGCTGTTACTAGTCCACTATAAAACTCAGTTGACTTTTAGGGTAGCCCACTGAATGTAACAATGGTGGCATTTTTCCTGTCTGTGATAAACATTTTGTAACTTCAATAGTGATAGACATTTCGCAGAGTTAGCAAATTAAACACAAAAATCAATAGCAGTAAATAGATTTCGTTCCAATACATGTATAGGATATTTCAGAATGACTTAGTTGTACAGTTGTCTTCCTCTGCCTCTTAAAGCATGTCAAAGTATTCTGACAATGCAACATCACCATGTCCCAGTCTTTTTTTATATGGTTTGGAAACTATGTAAAATGAACAATTTTAAAAGTGACTTTTCCACCTGGACTATTTTCTCTCTGCTGACTTGAAGAATAAACTTGTATTTGTATATGTTGTAAAAATAAATGGTTTAAGATGTTGACTCTTTGCTTTTTGCCTTCCTGAACTGACAAAGCGCTGGCAAATGGCCCCCCCTGGAATTTAAATCACATCCATATTTGCAAACACTTAAAAACTAAAAAGAACTACTCAAAAACTATGGGAATGGTAACCTGAACAGACAAAAACACACGTACTACCATCAGTATTATGGAGGCAGTTTTGTCATCTACATAGTAAAATACGTGTTTTCTAATCCATTCTTAGATAGATGTCAATTCCAAAAATGTTTAACTACTTGAAATGTGGTGAACTAATAAAAACATGTATTAAAATAAATTAATTACTTATAAAACTATCTAAGAACCATAAATCAGGATAAAGGACTAAATACTGTAGAGAAAAAGAAATATTTTCTGATTATTGTAAGGAGGCTAAACGACTTTTGAACACAAGCTTTGCAAAACTTAAAACACATATCATTATCACATCATAGACTAAACACTACAAAAAGTATTAGCTGCCAGCCAGGGACAGCCCACCACACTCCCCTGTAGAACAGAATTCACATAAAGCCAATACTCACTTTTAAGTTATTTCATATATTTTACGTACTGCTTGCAAAGCCAACATGCAGCTGAAAATGGATTCTAAAACAACCGGGCAGTAACTAATATTTGGGGAATGGGGAGAAAATTACTTCCAAGACAAAAAAAAAAAAAAAAAAAATTCTTACCTTGAATTTGTCCAGTGTTCTTGACAGCAATGGTTTATCGCAGACATTGTAGTAGAACATTCAGTCATGATGACAGTTCAGAATTGGAATTCAGTAATCTCAATTTGCCAATACCAAGATTCACTGGAGGGAAAAAACCCCACCAAATGCAAAATCATTTCAAGATGAGATAAATGGTTAGGAGACAACAGAAGAAAAACAGAAAAAATGCAATACTTACTTACTTACTTACTTATTCCAATCTCCAGGTATCTTAAACATCAGAGACATCGATATAATGTTAAAATTTCCAAAATATTTATTAATTTATCAACACAACCCATTGATTTCTCAGGAATAAACACATATGTCTACATTCTTTTTAAAAAAATTAAAAAATACATAAACAAAAATACTATAATACATGGTTGCAAAACACTTTAAAATGACCTGGTTTTGTATCTTTTTAAATAACTGATGTGAATGTTCATTGTAGTTCCCAAGCCCTGAGCACATGGGCTGGGTGGTTAAGTGGAGAGGCTTTGTAACTGTGTGAAAAACTGCTGTTACATTTTTTGTGTGTTTCTATACTGAAGCAAAAGCCTACTTGAATTCCTTTAATGATGAGTGGGAATTTCTTTCAGCCAATCTTTCGCCATAATTAAGATGCCAACTGAACACGACTGATTGATAGATACGTTTACGACAAGGATGATTCCTTCAAGTGTTTCGCAAAATCCAAGGGATTGTGAATAGCAGTCTCACTGATGTGTTGTTGAAGCTGTTTGTTTAGCTCTTCATCTATAAATGAATCCATTTGTGAGAATGTATCCTGAAAATTACAAAACATTAGTTGCATTACTAAACAAGGCTAGTATGTGTTTTCCATGCATAGCTTAAATTAGCAGTCCTGTTTCTCTCCCATGCCCTGGGTCACCTAGACCAGACCTATGGAACTGGCAGCTCACGTATATCTGGCCTGCCAGTAAGTTCCACTCAGCCAGAAACAAAGCCGCGTGTCAGGCAGTCCTTCATAAGCCCATGGTTTTGGTGAGGATTTTTTGGTCTGTTGTAAACTGGACTTAAGAAAAATACCTACTACACATAGCCACAGCTTCCAGCTCTGAAGGCACTGACACACCGCTTCCTGTTCAACACACCTAATAAAAATGAATCAAGCACCTCTGATCAAAAGGCCAGGGAAAGCAATAATGCTAACAGTAGAGGTTGTGGGTCAGAAAGGAATGCCCTGACCCTGCCTCAAGAAATCCCTTTTGCCTGCAGCTGGATCTAGAGAGAGGCTTCCACTCGTTCCTGGCGCTCAGATGAGGAAGGTCACACACATGATTTATACCTCACTCTTAAAAGTCTTATAACACTCAGAGTTGAGTACTTTGTGCACTCAGGGACAAATGAGATCCTCTCTTTAGTGGTGCACAGGGAAAGAAAACCCAGAGCTTCCATCAACAGGGGGGAGGTGCCGACAGACAATGGCAGCACAGCACACAGAGAAAAATATGCAGCATAGATAGGGTAAAACGGAGATACTGCCAAAATTTGATAAATGAGCCAAACAGCCAGAGAATAGGCAAGACCCCAAGGTAATTTTCCCAGTTATGTCCATTAGAACCACCTACGGACAGTTTGTTCTCTCTGTTATCTTCCTCTTCCTTTGTTTCTGCTGCCTTAAGGAGCTCCGGCATTTCCTTATTCAAGCACTACACAAATCTATCTGCTCTTCCCAGCCTTGTTCTGTCAGAGATGCTAATCTAACATCCTAGCAGGACAGACACGTCAAGAAGTCAATGTAAAAGGACAGAATAATTGAGTACAAATACATTTTCAGAAGTTGCTTCTCTAAAATGGAAAAAAATTGTGCTCTCAAGGCTTTAACTGACATTACTGAGTTACAAATTGGAGGCACTAACAAGGTTAATAGGTTATAATGTTTTCACTAGGAAGAAAGAAAATTAATTACCACTTTTTAAAGGACACACCACTCACTGGACATTTAATGGAGGTTAGCATCTGGAACACATCCAGCGCTGAGGGTCTGAAAAGTGTTCACCCATTTCTCCTCTTTATATATTAGCTCTTTGTTCCCTTCGTATTTACACTTTAAAGCTATAAAGTGACACTAATGGGTATCAGTATCCTTCTACATACTGAATCAAAGGCTCTGGAAATCCAGCTGTCCTGCTAACTACCCACCCTAGGGAAAGACAGCTGGCTTTTTATTACTGCTTTTTGAACAAACATGAGTTCATCATTACAGAAGAGGGACAAGAAATATACACTGAACCACTGCAAAGTGCAAAAGACAAGTAAAATAATAGCTATCACATTCATCTTGCTACATTAACTGATGCTGTGGGAGGTGGAACTATTCATCGGCTTTTCTTCCTTCTTTACAGTCAGTTACAGATGCCAGGTAAAAAGAATACTTGACACAGAAAGTACAGAAACCAGAAAGCCGAACTAAGCGTGCTAATGCCTGGGCACTGCATAGTGAGCCAGCAGATACAGGTTATTTTGACATATCGCAGTTAAAAAGGGACACAGAGAGACGAGATGGTACCTTTCTTCTGGGTGTTACTGACGCAACAGGGGGATTAAAAGTCATTCCTCTCATACTGTATGCCTCAAAAAGTTCTGTAGCAGACCTATAGCAAAAGCCACAGTGAAAGAAAAATGGCATTAGATACATTTTTCAAATAATACACCACCAAACCAAGAGCAGCTTCTCCCACACACACGCCATTTACCCCCTCCACCATGCTTTAGGAGAGCTCCTCAGAGTAATGAGCATCACCTGGAAAAGATCAGAAGCCAAGAGCTGGGAAACAATGCAAGTAAAAGCAAGTAAAACATGTCTAAAGACTCAGCTGGGGGACAGAAGAAGAAATGGGAGACAAGAAAGCTGTTCTGTTGGCTTGCCAGAGCTCCAAGTAGTGACTGCTTGCCCTGGACATATTTGAAAAAGTAAAAAAACCCAGACGTGGATAAAGGCTACTTAGCTGATACAATCTGCTAGAATTTCCAACAGTTCCCTACCAAAGGGTTTTATGAAAACTAAGCAGCCATGGAAGAACAGGGAAGACCATTACATGGGAAAAGAACTGGTTAAAAGACAAGATACAGAGAACAGGAGTCTATGATCAGTTTTTGCAATGGCAGGAAGAAACTATGAGGTCTGTGCCAGGACCTAAGATTTTCAGCGCACTCAAAGATGAGCTGGAGAGTACCAAGTTAAGTGTGGCAGCAGGAATGAGCTGCCTGTGAAGAACTGCAGATAAGACTGTATGAGATGGTTGGTAAAATGGCAAATGAAATTTAGTGTGGGGAAAAAAGAAACATAGAGAAAAGCAATCTCAGCTTCACATAAAAACAATGGGCTCTGAGCTGACCACTATCGCTTAAGGAAAAAAATCTTGCTGTTATGACAGGTACTTTCATGGGATTGTGACCTTAATGCTGTTCGGAGTTGAAAAGAAACAGAGAACAGAATAGAAAATAGTTACATGGGTGTATAAATCTACAGATCATCCACATCTCAAATACTGCATCTGAGTCTCCAATTTCCTCATCCTGAAATACTTGAATTGGTAAAAGTTCAGGAACGGACAACAAAGATGATGAAAAGTATGGAACAGCTCCTGTCTGAGCCGGATCCCTTCAGCCAGAAGAGATGGTAGACAGAGGGACAATATAATAGATGCCTACCAGTCATGTGAGACACAGAAAGAGTGTATTAGAGCAGACTGTTCATTTCACCTCCCAGAGCAAGAACCGAGGACAGTTACATGATGCATGCTGGCACCAGGTTCAAAACAAAAGAAGGTAAGTCTTAACATAACGAGCTGTGGACTCATGGAACCCTTACCAAACAATGCCGTATTTGCAAAATGTGTGCTTTGGTTCAAGGGACACTGAACAGTTTTGAAAAGAATTCCATGAAAAGGTACTAAACAGAAAATGGTATCAGGTTCAGGAAATCCACCAGGCTGAAACCAGTCGGAGGCCAGGACACTGCTCAGAGCATGTCTTGCACGCTTGCCCTGTTTTTACTCTTCCTGAGGCACCTGCTTCCAGTCACTGCCAAAGACAGGATGCTGAGTTAGATCCTTAGTCTGAACCAGGATGGCTGTTCTTACATTTTAACATACTATGGACTTCACGCTGCAACTTGGTTTCCGGTTTACACTGGACAGCCATGGTTCAGTGATCCTGATCCACATTCAGATCAGGGCTGCTACTGAGGAAATGCAGATATTTTGCTCCTGTGGGAAGAAAGCACACTGCTCTTTGAGATTTTTTTAGCCTTGTCACAGCCTGGCAACAAGCCTCAAAAGAAAAAAAAAGAAACAGGCAGCCAACATTCTGTACTGGCAGAAAAACAAGGAAAGTGAGTTTGAAGAACAGAATCTTTTAATTTTATGGATAATTATTTTTAGGGATTCCTTTAATAAAGTATGAGCAACAGTTTCTTTTCAGGGCACTATTTTTAAAAACAGAACTCTCTGATAACTCACCTTTGGCTCAAATCAAGTGAAAGAGCTCCTGAGCCTTCAGTTGGAGCTCCAGCAATAAGGTGAGCTGCAAATTTCTGCACTGTTGGATGATAGTGTCTCTGAAAGAAAGGAAGAAAGAAGGCAGTTGACTGAGGGATAAGGGATAATGTATTTATCATGGATTCTCGCATTTATGTCGATTTCAGTAAGACCAAAGGTTCTGCTTTTGTTTTAGATAGAGAAACTAAGCACACCAAAATCAGTCAGTTTCTGAGGTTCAGTGAATGAGAACACACAGTCATACATTTATTCACTAGTATGTCATGCTGTGAGCGTAACTCTCCACAGTTAATCTAACACCTACTCCCAGAAGGCAGGAGAAAGGGCAGAGGAAGCCCTCTCCAAGCCCCAAACTCTAAACCCTGGCTGGAATGACAGATCAAGGTGTCCGTTGCTCCCTGGAGGAGGGCCAGACTGCAAGGGAACTTAACAGATTGAGAAAGCCTCCAAAGGAGTCTTATTAGGCAACCTGCAGTAAGATCCAGTGTGGTACTACCACAGGGGCTGTGTAACATCCCCTTTTGAGCTCACTCCTTCCCTATACCGCTGTGCTGCTCTTCCTCTTTGTATGGAATAGGCTCACATGGGCCAGATCTGATTGATAAGCCTGAAGACCTCTGTTACCCGTTTGTGTAAAGCATATAAACACGTAGCAGCTATTTACTGCTGACTTTTACTTCCCAAATCACGCAGCTACTCACTGACCTGCAGTAAATGCAGCTCCCACAGAGCTGTGTTCTGAGCATTGCAATGCTCTGGTTCATCTAGTTCTGGGAGATAAACTCCACTGCCTTGAGATTCGTTGTCTAGTAAGAGGTCCATCTTTGGGAATGTCTACAACACAAAACAAAAGGACTGAGTTGCTTATATTACACATCCAATTATAACATGGTTAAGTTAAGTTCAGGACTCATTCCATGTTATTCAGCCTCAGTAGCATTTAAGGATACCCTGTTTTCATCATTCTTGCTTCAGATGCTTCAAAATATTTTGCATAAAATCAGTTTGTCAAAAAATTCAATAATCTTTAACCAGTAAGCTAAAAATTCCAACAAGTAAAACTTACTTGCATTAATACCCTGTTTGTTGCCAAGATCCCAACACTAGAGTTTGGAAGTACATGAAGAGCAAGTGTGGAAAGTCGCTTTAAGAAAGCAAGAGCTCGTTGCTGGGAAACTTGCTTTCTCCGCTTGGCAAACATGACATCCAGGCACTGGAGCACAATCTCTATATCACCATTGGTACCACCTCAAAAGCAGAATTTCATACAAAGAGTAAATAACCATTTCAAGGAACATACAGCTAAATGCTCTGCTACTGAACGTACAGTGGAACCTGAGAAATAGCATGGAAGCTAGGAGGTTCAAACACAGCACTAATGCAATACAGACATATGCATCCATCCTTTTTTGGTAAAAACAGTCCAGCTTTGAACAGAAAAAAAATGTATCACTGTTTCTGTACTCCTTTCTAAGAAAGTATTTGTTCCATCAAAAATGTCTAAACATTAGAAGCCGTTAATGTTCTAACCCTAAGTGCATTCATTAGATCATCTTTTATAAATTGTTAAATGGTTCAAAGATTCAGTCTTTTACCCATCCAGAATAGTAGAATGTTTTTTCTCAATCTTTCCTCCTTAGTAAATACGCATTTATGAATTTCATTAAAATTATTAATTTCAAACTTTATAAATATCTTTTTTCATAAACTATTCAGCCTCTCAGAATTATTAGAAAATTTAATTAGAAAATTAGAATGTCAGAATTATGAAAATCAGAAATACAAACCAGAAGATTTTAGAAAAAAATTTAAATTGAAGTAATTTTTTAAATTATATTAGAAAAATTAGAGATTTTTCTCGATTAGAGAAAAAATAGATAATTTTTTAAATGCCACTGAAAGAAACAATTACAAGAAAGTCAAAAAACATAAACTGAGGACAGGATAAATGCTTATCCAAGGTCACATACTCAGCATTCCCTAATGAAACAACATGATTACAACCTGTTACCATGTATTGCAATAATACTTCTAAGTAACTGTATTGCAGTAGTGCAATGTGCAACTTGAGAAAAACGTAGATTAAACCAGACAGTAATCTTTTCAGAACTTGGGTATCTTAAAACTACTGTAGTTTATTAACACTATATTAAGGCTATGATACCAAACAAGCAGAATAAACATTATCTAGGTAAACACTGAAAATAAGAATCTGGATTTACCTGCATGTAGGCTGAACAGCGTCTTGTAAAGATGTGTGTAGAATTTCATTGGATCAATGTTAAGAACATCACCTATTAACATAATCCCAAATAAATACATTTACTCCATTCATTTATCAGACAATATTAAAGAAAAGTTTGTTTTTAAAGATCTCTTACCTTGACCAGAGAGTATATGGAAAGCACTGAGAATGCAATGAAGACTCTCACGATAGCTTAAACTCTAAGAATACAAAACATTAAGTACCCAAAAGAACATAATTTTAAGAAAACTGTAATAAAAGTAAGCTCAACTTACCCCAGATGCAATAAGAGAATGAAGGACAATCACCAGGTCATCAAAAAATTCCACATTTATGAGATGGGCAAACCTTGAATCAAAGAGATTTTTATTTTTAAACTATGACATTATCTGCAAACTCAGTTCAAAGTATTCTGAATGGCTAAAATCTGCACTTTAAAAGTGGAGCTAAATCAAATGCTGAACATCTATTATCTTCACATAGATGGACGATTCAGCCCCCAGCTGCTAATCATGGCTCCCCTATAACACTACAGACATGCTTGTGTTCTTCAGGAAGTAATCAGACAAAATAATGGTATCGCATCACACCCTGCTGGGTTTGCATCACATCAATTCTACCATGGGAAATTTCATATCACATTGAAATGTTTTTAGAAGTAGGTGAAAACTTCAGCAGATATAAAAGAATTTCAACTAATTTGTCAGGGACTGTCTTCTCTCACTGTTTATATATCCCTTTCAAAGCCAAAATCCCTTCAGTGCTTTACGTCTTTTCTAACACACACAAAAGAAGGTGGACTCAGTTCTTACTTTGCAAGACCTTCTAGCACGGCTGGCAAAAGTGGAGACTTCTGAGCTTTCTTCAAGATTCTAAAGTAAGTTACAAATACAATATTCAAGGTCTCTGTGTGCTGAAGGAAAGAAAACAAAATAAAATACTGAAGTATGGAAAACAGACATTTCTACTTCACTTAAACTCAACTGAAAATACTCCTCTCTGTCCAAGCCTGCACTCAGGCCTTCCAAACCAGTCTTGGTACTGCCATCTCGGCTCTTCTTATGCTGAAAAGCTCAAGTCCTGCTCTCCTGCCCCCTTACTCCGTACCCCTCACACTCTCCTAGTTAAACAGCCTCTTTTCCTCTCAGTCCATGCTAGCCACACTCCTCCTTTGCCTAAAAGGCCACTCTGAGAGGCTGGTAACAGCCATTACAGAGTCACAGGGAACAGGGCACCTGGAGGACATGTCAATGGATTCAAATACCTTTTTGTGCAGAGAACAGAAGAAAATAGGAATGGCTAAGTTGGCTTTTCTGGGTAAACTGAGAGGGCTTGGTTTACTAAAACCTATACCTCTGGCACAGGCAAAATGTTTGTAAGCTGCCAACATTATCCAGAGGTGTGGAATGCTGACAGGTTGGGATGGAGGGGAGACACTTGGTTACAGAAGGGTTAGGAGCTGCTATTTTGTAAAAATAGGAAAATAATGTCTAAATTACTTACCAGCTTCAGTTTTTTTTCTTTACTTTCTGATGCTTCTGCTTCCAAGAGTTCTCGTTCCAGTTTCTCCTCTGCTTTCTTCCACTGAAAACATACACTTGATTTTAAGATAATGGATTATATGTTTCCAACCAGCCTAGATATCCAGGTTCCAAAGATACCCAGGGAACAGATCTTCCATGCTTGGTGAGTTGCTTAAGTCACCCTGTGATGCTACAGGGTAACCAGCTTAGATACATTGCTTCCTATCAGAAACAACCAATCAAAGGCATTATCAACACCAGCAAGAAAAAAAATTAGGAAGACAACCAAATTCCCTGTAGAACCTCATAAATGTTCAAGGCAAACACTAATCACTGATGCTGAGAGTTAACAATGGCAACAGGACAAGTGCAATCATTGCTAGAACAAATTGCTACATAAAGTCGCTGAAGCAGAGCATGGGAAAGCACACATCATACCTTTCTTTGCATTCTTGAAAGATTTTTTCTTTTCTCTTTGTAAGTCATGAACTTTTTCTTTGGTGCAATGTCTTCGGAATCTTTTTGTAATTCTACTTCCTTAATTCTTAAGTGAAGAAATACTTTTAACACCTATTGTAAAATAAATACAATGCAAGGTGATCCACAACAGAGGAATTCCTAAGCTGAATTCCATTTGCTGGTCAAAGGTTCTTCTGTTTACTCCCCTCCTGTTCCCTCATACCTCTCTCATCTCTGCTCCCAGTTCCTTCCCCAGCACTGTCCATTTCTACCCACTCCTCCATTTGCCTCTCTCACTTCAAGTCTCCCTGCCTGACCACCCACGTCTCTGTCGGGATCTCATCTCCTCCTCCCAGTCTCCTTCCCTTGCCCCATATGTCTCTTCGTAATCCTCTGGCTCAGCCCACTCCTATGACGCCTGTGTTCTGACAGACTGAGAAAATTCTGCTTGTCCGTAGCCAGCAGCTGCATTAACTTTAACGTTTAGACTTTTTTTAAAACCACTGACAGAAAAAAATTGTGTAGTACAACAGAAAGACTCTTACCTCAGGTCTGACATCGTAATTTCTACCCCTCACAAGGCCAGAAATAACCTTAACTACACCAAGCGAAGCATAGCCCAACTTGTCTTGTTTAAAGAGCTTCTTAACTGCCTCAAAGCACAGTT
Organism: Sagittarius serpentarius; assembly: GCA_034782735.1. Taxonomy (NCBI): domain Eukaryota; kingdom Metazoa; phylum Chordata; class Aves; order Accipitriformes; family Sagittariidae; genus Sagittarius; species Sagittarius serpentarius. The sequence goes on along the minus strand of JAVKLA010000093.1, from coordinate 23,658,030 downwards.
CAGAAATCTGGAAAGTGAATTCAAACAAATTCTTCTGTAAAGCCAAATCCACCACAACAGCTAATTGATAATACTGATAGTATTTACTAATCAGAAAGTGAACACAGCCTGTAAAATAGCGAAAAGATATGGCCACAAGATCTGGATATTGTGGAATAAAGCTCAGAAACAGATTATTTTTCATGCAAAACAAGAACTCTTTCCCTAATCAGAAAATCACTTACCTTTTTTGGTGCATCATTCATGAGTGGAACAATGAGAACAATAATGTTATTGTGGAAGTTAAAGTGGGGTAGGGCCACAAGCAGCTCACACAGACACTTCACTGCTATCTCTGCTAGACCTTTGTATGCTTTTAATGAGATGACATTGCTTTTCTTCAACTTCCTTTGTTTCCAATCTGCACAAAATATTATTTTTAGTGATTACTGTTCAGAATGTAGGGGAGCTTCTAAATATTTACATTTTCAGTTATTGCAGGCATTCTCCTGCATACTTTATGCAAGTACTATTTCAAAGACAGCAGGTAGCATCCAACCAGAGGAGGTAAACTGTGATGCCGCAAACAATTCTGCATTTACTACAAAAAATGGGAAATGTTGACTGTACCTTTAATTGTTTGTTCCAGATTTTCCAAGTAAAACTTATACTGGCTCACAAGGCCTTCTTCAAATTCTCTCAGTTTCTGAGTTTCTTTTTTAACCTGTAAACATAAGACAAGTGAAATTTTATTTGGAGAGCTAAATCCTGAAATTAACCAATGGTGAAAAAAACACAAAGTTTTAAAACAAGTATCAAAGTACTTTTTTCTTCTAGACAGACATTCTTAGAAATGTATTAAAACCAACATATTTCTACGTATTTCTTTATGTGTTCTTGTGCTCAGAGGGCCTTTTCCAACTCGCCCTATTTCACTGATAGAGACTGAAGTGAAATTTTCAACTAGGTGTTATTTTAAAGCCGTGACTCTAAACTGCACTACTCATATTCAAGAAACCTTCTAAAGAATTGGTTAAAAACAAACTCCAGAAAATAAGTTACTCTGCATTTGTTCAGCAAATTATTGAATACATTTCAAAGAAATCTGTGCCAGTTAGGTGACAATGTTGCATAATTTGCTTTCTTTCTAGTTCCCTTCAGTGTGACACAAAACACCGTCTTATTCCAAGGTTTATATGGAAAGTCACTCAGGTTTGGTACGCTACTTTCATGTACTATTTTTTCCCGCCATTGTCACCAGCATGTCACCTACTTATTGAAAGAAGTACATAAGAATTAAAGGCTCAAAACAAAGACCTCTGCCCCTGAAAGTGTCACAGTTTCAGCATTTCCGCAAGTACTTCTGTATTTGTCACCCTTTGCTTGAAACTATAAATTCATATTAAAAAAATCAGAATTAGTATTTGGCATAACTTAAAAAAAACTGAAGTACTCTACAATACTCTATAAAGAAATTTGGTATTTCACCTTGGTAGCCTTTTCTGCTTCGGTCAGAGGCCGAATTTTGTAAGATGGTGCAATATCTTTGAATACCTCCATCAAAGAAACCATGACCAGCTTCCGAACAATCACGGCCACATTAGGATCCTGTTCCATCAGCATGGCACGCAGCTCCTTCAGCTTTTTAATCTGATTACGAAAACAGGCACACAAAGTCAGCTGTCAATCACCTACAAACCAATCTACAAGCACAATGTACATTTCAGCAAAAGTCTGCCACAACAAACATGCCTCCTTTTTAAATACTACAAGGAGAAAGCCATTAACTCAGCAGTTACTCAGACGCTACTTAACACTGCATAAAGAGCCAAGAAATGCTAGATATCCCAACAAAATTTTTATCATGGGAATGTTTGATCTATCCTGCTATTACAAACTTGCACAAAATTACAGAAAATTACTAGCATATCCTGAAATATTGAGAACTACCAGATACAACCATGAAATACGAGCTTACATAAGGGTCATGCTTAAGGAACAAGGCAGTTTGGACAGGAAACACCACAGACAGTATTATTCCTAAACCCACAAGTATTCAGAGGGACAAACTACTCCTGAACAGAGCAAACAGTCACCTGGATCTTCACCTGATCCTTTGTACCAACCTATGGCAGCAGTTTCACTGTTTGCCGCTTCCTGACAAGGGATACACACTGACCTTTTTCCTTGTTCTACCCATGTATTTTTCTGCTTTTGCTACTGTTTGGTCACTTCAGATGTTTATTTATTGACCTACTGCACAACACAGGCACACATACATGCACGTTAAGTAAACGCTACCTACATTGTTGTCTGGCTCAGAGAGAATGGCAGATGCTAAGGCAGCTATGTGCATCTTCCTTTCCCGCAGCTTTTGTCTCCTTTGAGCAGCCATTTCCTCAGGAGTGAGAACAGGCAGGGGTTCTTCATCAAAGTCTAGCACAAGGTGTGAGAGTTAGAAAAGAGGGTCACTAGGGAAGCTGCTTAACAAATACCATATTGCAAACTACAGTTCTAGATACTGCGTCTCAGACAGGTACCGCGATAACCCCACACAAGAGTAACACATGCAGTTCTACAGTAAAAGCAGCTTTAAGGATGACCTTGCTAGAGCTTATATTAACCCAGAGATTAATTTTTGCTCCACTCCAAAAATCTTATGCTTGCAAAAAGAAATGGACCATATGTTTTTGAATCTGCAAATGGTATTCCCTAAGTACAGTGGGAACATATAAACTCAACATATGACCCCAGCTGTGCCAAGAAACTGCAGTGCTCTGCAATTTGCAGCGAATTATTCACCATTCACCTTTTCTTTTAAAAATACAAATGTTTTATTTGTGTTTCCTGAGTATTATTTTGCTACAAGTATGTCCTTCCTCAACTTCAAATTATATTTAAAGAATAATGACCCAGAAGTGGCAGAGTTACAACTGCAACTGTTATTTGAATATGACTTAACTGGACAGCAAACTGCAAATCGAAATCTGAATTTCCAGGTATTCTGATGTTTTAAGTAAAAAATTTCAAAGACAAAGATAGATACTCAAAAGCCTACACAAGTCTGTGTCCTGAACTGCATTTCAAAATGATCTCAGAATAATCAAACTAGAACCACAGCACATATTCTTTAAGTAAGACCAAGACTGCCCTTCTCACTAGCAAAGATGACACAACTGATAAAAGGAAACATCAGTTCCAGGTGAAGATCAAAATAATGTTAAAGAAAGAGATTCTGAAGCCAGCTCTTCCTCAGGTCCTGGGATCCTAACAGGTAAGAAAGCAAGGTCTGAATCACTGTTATGCTTTGGGGGGCAACATGGTAACGAATGTATTCAAAAACACCCTAAACAAAGTACACGTAAATTACAAACTTCCTTAGGGAACAGCAAAATACTCTTCAGATATGTCAGTGATTTGGAAAAACAAAAAAACACACCAAAAAAACAAAAAGCAAACATTATGTTTTATTACCCTCTGCTTCCTCCTTTCCTTCTGTATCCTCTTCTTCATCCTGTGCAACATTGAGAACTGCAAAAACAGAGTGTCTAGTGTCAAGTATGTAATAAACACTGTGGAATTCTGAAAGAATAAGTTATATACACCTTCGCTACTATAATGATTCTGGAATCTGTCTTACCTGGCTTTTCCATAGTTTGGGGAATAATGCCACCCTTGTCTTTGATGGGGAGCAGATGGATGAGTTCTTTTTCTGGCTCAGTCTGCATGCGTCTTGGCACCTTCTCATATTTGTCAATCACACTTTCATGTTTTCGTTTTTTGACATGAACGGGTTCACTAAAAAATACAAGGCAAACTAAATGAACTAGCCATGTAATTAGACAAGAACCATGTATGACAGTATACTAGCTGGATTAAGTGTCCGCACTTAGAAAAATAAATAATGGCTGATCTTATTAAGTGGAATGTTTGAGTGTGTTCACCATTGACAGCACCAGTCACCACTCAAATGTTACTGTGTATCCGTATAGAATCTTTGAATTAAGAACAATACAGTGCTTCCCATCTCCTTTTCATAGGAAACTAAATGTAAAATGAGCAAAGACAAAATGAGATTTAGTTAATCTGGCAGGTCAGCCAACTTTGTGAATTTTGAAATGTTGGCATATGAGTCTAAACAGACACAACGCATGCAAAATGCTTGCATTGATTTTGAATTTACAAAAAAAAAAAAAAAATTAAATGATAGCACGGCACACGGTGAAGTGTGTTATCTGTTTATCTCATTAAAAAACTAAAAGCCAGGGATGAGGAATCACAATGTTGAAGCCATACGGTCTGTCTTGTAAGGGTCAGAGTTTCAACTAAGGACTTCTGAAGGGCTCTGGGCTCAGAGACTGCTAGGCTTCAGAAAGTAAAAATCATTTGTAAGAGAAGCAGTTACATCCAGAGTCTACCCAGATTCCCTGCACACATGACACAGTCACCCTATGCATGCATTGTCAGGACACTGCACCAGTCTCAGCCTGCTGCCCCTGTGCAGATCAAACCTTTCCTGTGTACCCAAATCCTACTCAATGAGCATGGGAATTCTATACGTCTGTGATTGATCTGTTGAGCAAGAAGAAAATACAGCTGCTGTGAAAACAAGGGAAACTCTGGGTCATACCAGACATCTGGAAACCCTAGTACTAGCTGATGGGTTTTGAGATGGCACTGCTCCCATTCATGTAGCAGTAAGAGACTTGGGGACTCTTCAAAGTAAGGCAACAGTGAACAAATCAGGTGAAGACTATACAGGCAAACATACTTTGGAAACATTTCAGCCCTAAAATATTAAAAATTTTGGAAAAGACTACGTAAAATACAAAGATGCAAAATAGAAACTACTAAGATATCAGCAGCCTGTCTCTCACCTGGGCCAGAGTGCTGTTTTACCTGCCTCCCTCCCCACTATGCTCCCCCATTGCATGAGCAGGTGCCCTGGCAGGGCTGAGGCTCACCAAAAACTTAACCTTGAGCAGTCCTGCCATGAAGAACTCCACGAGCAAGCAAGGAGGACTAGGACTGTCTCACTGGACAAACTGTGTCTTCCTTAAGATATCCCACAGCCTTGCTCTCCCCTACCTGTGCCTTGACCTCCCAAGCAATGCTTAACTAGGATGTGATAATGAGCGGGCCAGTACACTTTTTATTTAACCCTACTCCATGTTAACTTTAATCACTGTTACTATCCCTTTTCTACTCTGCTCCCTGGGAAAGCCTATGTCACATCCCACTCTCCATGGATAACAGAAATAATGCAGCATGGTGTACCATTCTTTCGCAGGGTATGTTCCTAACCTGCACATAAGTATATTGAGAACATAAATATTAGTGTCTATGTTAATATGAAAACATAAATTATAAGTGGGGTAGCATTTGGCAACATCTTAAAAATGATTATAGTTGATCAGAGTAAAACATTAAAAAACCAAATTCTCCAGTTTAAGGGAACACCATGAAAGGAGCTACAAGCTAGTAACAGTAAAACAGGTAAAAGAGCAACTACTTCTATTGTGTTTTTCCACCATTCTAAAAATGCCTTGTTATAATGAATGCAAAACACATAGAACTGCGTCTTGAAAAATATCACTAAATAAAAACACACAATAAATTTTGAGTTTTGCAAGACTTTAAACTTACGAGACACCCGGTTAGTCTGGGGGGAGGGGAAGGTTTAACGTAAAACTCTTAATTCAAGAACTTGCAATGTGGCTACAAGACACCATACAGTAGAGTACAACACAACTGCAACTTTGGAAATAAAAAGCCATTTACTACTTTCCTTAGAAACTAGACTAAATTATTAATTAGTAATTAACAATTTGTACTGGAATTAGCAAAAAAAACCCCCAAAATGCTAGAAGAAACTCTCTCTTCTTGAAAACCATAAAAAATGCTTTTTGGTCATTTCAACATTTAGTCTGAAACAACCGCTTCAGAAATAAAGAAAACTCAAGTTTATAGAAAAAATTAAAGCCACTGTACAGCAGCTAGGCATACAGAGTGTTTTCACATTCATCAAAAAAGGCAAGTTAAGATTTTCAATCAATCATGTAACCAGACTACTCTGTAGAACTGTATTTGTAAAGACTCACAATTTTACAACTAGGAGCACTATCCTTCTGTGTATTTCATTGTGAATTCTACCTAACACCTTGCTCCAGAAAACTGGTAACGAATTTTTTGTATGAATGTTTTGGTGTCGCATGTGTTTACAGACATGGCCTCCAGAACTTTTTTTTTTAAACAGCAATTTGCAATGCAATATGGAAAGTATAGCGGTCCAAAGTCCAGGGAACGTCCTGAGTACTCTATGTAGAATAAAAGACTGCATACAGATTAAAGCATTTCTTTCAGTTTGAGGAATGCTACTCATCTCATAGCCAGGGACCTCACGGGAAGGAACACTGTGCAGAAACAGTATCCTGAAGGTCAGGCGAGTAAGTGAATGTACTGATACATCAATACATTAATACTGAGTGTACTGACAGACTAAGGAAACAGGAACTGCAAAGGAACACCACACTGAAAGTGACCTCCTGATACATGTATTACATTAGATATTAATTACACATTAACCACACAAAGCTGAATCAGTACGAAAAGTAGACATCACAACAACACTCACTTAGAAGAAAGATCTCTAGTTAAAAAGGATGCTTTTTGAGCCAAATCCTCCATTAATTTTAAGTCATCTTCATCCATCATGTCCAGTGGAAGAGCATCTTCTTCCTCATCTTCTTCCCGTTTTTCAGCTATTTTAGAAGATGATGTGTACAGATTAAGATCCTGTATGTACATTCAAACTTGAAAACCTAACCCTGCCTACACTTGTGAGACCATTTCACACCTTACTTCAACCTGGAGCTCATCAACCTTCATGCATGTGTTTTGTGTTATCCCAGAAAACTGCCCCTTTATTGTAACCTCCAATAGCGACCAAAGCAAACACATTTCTATCATCCCCAACTGTCAGATCTTGGTGCCAGCATGGTTACGTTTTGTATTTTTCATAACTCTCCCTTTCCTTCCTTCATAAAGAACAGCAATTATTCATACACAGAAAATGAAATGTTGTTTTCTTGACACATAATTTTACAACATGAAGCAGCAGGATATTTAGTAACCCTCATACCTTTTCACTTACAAAAATAACTCTGAGCAAACACTTACCAACTGTTTTTTTCTTGCATTCTTCCAATGGAAAAGGTTTTCTAGAGATAGCATCTCTGACAGCCTCCCTTAGCTTCTTTTGCTCTTTTCGATACTTCTTAGCAGCACTCTGCTGCTTGTACTGTTTATTCTTTAATTTGTTGTCAAGTTTTATTTTACTAGTTCTCAGTAACTTGCGAAAGCTTGGAACTCGTTTTGTGTTTTTTCTCTAGGAAACAAACAGAAAACTACAAGTAAATGACATGTTCATAGCCTTTGTGAAATGTATTTCACTGTTTCAGATCTCATTAAGTTCATATTTCTATCAGGGCTGAACAATGTGTTTCTTCCAGACAGGATCATCAGTTAGCTCCAAATTTACCCAGCTATGTTTTTTGAGAAGAGACACTTATGAAGAATGTTTTACAGAAACATTCTTTGACAAATTTTTTATTAAACCCTATGTCCATCACTTTTAGACACACAAACACTCAAAGCATGGTAAAAATTGTCAGGGCACAGTTCTTTGCCCTGCATGCTCCCAAGCACTCTGTCTCCTCTCTTCAGGATGCCTCCCCAGCACAAGATAAGGTACCAGGTACCTTAGGGCACCTTAAGCTAACGGTAAAAGACCGCAGCCTAAGGCAAATGTCCTCCTGCAGCATATTTGCCATGCTGAGCTTTGGCTCTCTCCTGTCCCAAACTCTCTGTGACCAGTAGCGGCGTGGATGAGATGAGGCTGCCTGCTGCAAGGCTCAGGACAGCACGGTGCAGAAGCTGTGTACGTGTTACAGGTGCCAAAGCTCAGGGAGCCACAGTGGCCACAAGAAAGAGGGCTCAGAGAAAGCCGAGAGGTGCAAATCAATACAGGCACCCTGTGCCAAAACGGCAAAACGCTCCCAAGAGTGTTCAGGATGCAGGGGGACGCAGCACGGCTTACCTACTGAGGGGCATGGGAAGGCAAGGGCTGCGGCGAGAGAACGGGCCACCATATTAGATGGCATCACTGGCAGGGGCAGGTGCGTCCCTTTAGTAAGGAGACAAGTGGCTGGACCAGCGTGGGGCTCCTCGAAGCTGGAATTTCTGTCAGCTCACCTTTAGCTTCTCGTTTTAGTTTTGATTATCGGGAAAGCACTTAAGAGACAGAAGCAACACTGACGCTTGTCCCCACGCCGTACACACACCACCGAGCTAGAACAGCTACAGGCAGCGCTGGCCCTGCCCCGCAGCCAGCTCGGCCTCTGCCCGTCCTCTCCGGACGCCATCTCACCGCCCCACCGCCTGCGAGCAGGACACCCTGCAGACGACCCTGCTCTCTACTAGAGCTCCGACACCACGCTCCTCAGCGTAAGGAGCAACAACCGTTCATGTCTTCTTCTTCCGTGCCTTAAGTTTTGGCAAAATCACCTCTGAGGGGTGGGAGACGAACCTGCATTTTGCCGGGAACCCGCCGCCGAAGGGGCGGGCTGCTGCCCGCCCTAGGCACGCCGCTGTTTACCACTCGCCCCCCAAAACGTTCAGAGTTTTGTCGTTTCCTACAGCCCGAGGGGAGGCTCAGCCAGCAGCGGCAGGCAGCCCTCTCCCGAGGAGCCCGCGACGGAGGCCCAGGGGCCTCCCCCCGCACGGCCGGCCGGGACGGGCCCCGCCAGCCGCGCCCCGCGGCAGCGGGAGGGCGCGGATACCGCTCCCCCGTCCGGCCTAGCCCCGTACCCCCCCCACCCCCCCCCACCGCAG
>JAVKLA010000093.1:23634683-23649059 GCA_034782735.1 Sagittarius serpentarius | reverse complement strand
GCCCACCCCCCCCCACCGCAGCGCCCTACCGGCTTCATGGCGGCTGCCCCGAGCGCGTGCGGCACCGCAGACGGGCAGCGGAAGCGGCGGCTGGGGGCGGAGCCGAGCCGAGCCCTCCCCCGTCCCGCGCGGCCGCAGGCAACAGCGGCCCCTGGCGGCGGAGGCCGAGGCGGGTCCCGCTGGCGGGGCGGCAGCCGTTGCCGAGGGAGCGAGGGGCGCCCGCTCCGGCGGGGAGCGGCCCCCACTTCAAAAATAAATCAGTCTTGTATTTAAATGTCCCACCCGCTGCCTCCCCCCAGAACACGCCCTCCGGGACCAGAGTATCCGCCTCCGAGCTCAAGCCCCGACCCTCAAAAAGACCAAAGCTAAGGGCAACGCATGCTACGCTGCCCTTCACCTCAGCTCCTCAGGGAGGCAAGAAATGGAGGTAACAAAAGCGTGGTTACTACTCAGTGCGGTAACCAGCTCAGTTTGCACCAGTACGACACTACCCTTGAGGCGCTGTCTTGCCCCCCTACTTAGCAGGAAGTTATGGAGGAATCGGAAAGAACCACGGCATAGTCTGCTATAAGTTTTATTTACAGTGGAATTGGTACTAGTGGTCTTAGAGGAAAGCTTGATCCTTCTATTTACAGTTATATACAGATTTATAGTTGAAAAGTAAGAAAACTGTACAAGATAACACAAAAATATAAGACAAATTGGATTCAATTAAAGTAGTGAATACATAAGTTAAGAAAAATCTGACATTTACATTTCAAATTGTAATGTTATGAGTAGCATATATGTAGTTTTTAAACCAGATAGCAATGTAAGATACACCACACTAAATCTTTACCCCAATTATGTAGACTCTGCTTTTAAACACCAGACAACTGGAAGCCTCCTGCACTTAAAAATACATAACGGTAATTTTGACTTGATTTCCACAGAGGGACCAGTTACAAAAACCCACATGTAAGGAATTTATTTACATTAAATATTAGCAAAAACGGACCAAGAGTGCAAGTGTTCCTCACCTGCAGTGCCATCCATTTTAAGTTTTCATCCCCTACAATCACAAGTTGTTGTACAGCATCTTTAATAACAGGAAATGTTTGAAAATATCTGCTGTGACACAAAATATGACCTTATGTCTCACAGTTAAAAGATGTTAAAGAATTTAGTATCACTAAATCAGATGCTTTTTGGATTTCAGCATTGCACACTAATAAAAGACAGTTTCAAAACCAATTCTGTGTCTGCATTATTCCAAAGTGTTAAAAGTGGCTGCTCCTTTGACAACACAAAGTCTGCAGATAGCTTTGTCAGTTTCTAGTGTTCACCATTACATACAAGTATTTCTTCGCTGGAAATGGCTCGACAAAATAAAACTTCTGGTGGCAAAACCCTTTCACAGAATACCCACCCACTCCATTTTTAATAAGCTGCACAACCAATACACCAAAACAAATGCTTAACACCACTCGCTTTGAAAGCTGTACGCTCTGAAAATAGCAGCCCTGATCTTACCACTGTTAAAAATTCAGATGGTTTTTGCTCTAACAGGTTTGGGCACAATACTTCCACAGTTCCTGAGTTAATTACATTTGCCCAGACTGAAGAATGAAGCTGCAACTTAAAAAAAAAGAAAAAACCCAACAAACACAAGTAAATAAGACAATACCCCGTCCCAAAATTTAACCATCTTGCACATAAACATACCAACCAACCTTATTTGGTCCCCAGTACTTTCAAATGGTTAATTTTGGAGGTAATATTTGTACCAAAGCATTTGGTTTGGATAGCAGTTTGGGGGCCTTAAGATTTGCCGTTTCCCTCATCCCCCCCCAAAAAAGTGCCGTTGTGGTATTTGTAAAAAAAGTTATGCCTCAAAATTTTTTTTAAAGTACCAACAGAAGTTATTACAAATGTTTATTGCATTGAGCTGATTCTTTTAAAATATTAAATATGAACTCCCCCGCTTCTCAGCTTCATAGGTTTTAGTATTCTGTGTGAAAACAAATCTTCCCACGACAAAAGCTAATACTGGCAAAAGGGTGAAGATTTCATCAGTTCATTACTCCACTGAGAGCTGTGTCATTTTTCCATGTCATTTTCACATTTTCTATAGTGCTTTTCCACATAGAAGTGATGTGAAAACTCCTTTGTCACCAAGTGGTTTTCAACATTTTCAACTGACCTCAACATTACAACGATTAGCTTTTCAGTGCTGGGCTATGGTTCTTGTCTCCTTCTTTGTTGTCCTTCATCAGTGAGGCAAACACCTGGAAAAGTAAATCATAGAATCAATATTTTAAAAGCCAGTCTTATAAAAAAGATCAGTATTAATCACCACAATATTAGCATGGACATTAATTTCTTGAATGAGACACTAGAAAGGAAGTGCCCATTGCTCAGAAGTCAGACATGCAGCATAAAGCAGTCATTAAGAGAACTGCCCCATATACTCAGGTGTTGACATGTCTGTTTTGACATACATATCCAAGAAACTCACCTGTGCCCATTTTTTGTTACTATTCTGCATCTGAATAGCTGCAATACAACTAAAAAGCTTTTCTGATGTAATGTCTTCTGGAAGTTTTGTTAGAAACTGTGCTATATGAATAAAGTCCATCTGCAGGAGAATATCTTCATATAACCGAAGGATTCCTAATCCTGTCCTAAACAAAAATTCTTCTCCATCTCTACAGAAAACGTCCCAGACACGACAGGCCAGATCAAGTGGTAATGACTTGCTGTAGAGTGTAAAAATCCTACAATTGAGGAAAAAAAGGCACAGTTATAACATTAACCTATTTCAGAAAGAGGAAAATACAACTTCCTTTACATCTCAGTTATATTAGCTTAGAGTGAGCAGATGACAAGTTTTCGTATGTTCTTGGTTTTTTCATATTTCAAAGATCTGCAAATCTCCAGTTTTTGAAGTCAGAACTCCTACTCTGAAACACATCTCTTTCTATGCTACAGGAAACCCTCCATTTGAAAGCCACTGCCTTTAGGAAGCTCTGGCTAGAGTAGTTAAAACATCTTCACACTCAAACAGGGTATAATATACTACTAAGAACTTCAGCAACAAAGGTCATAACTGTGTAACTTAACGCTTCCCATTATTTAAGCCATACAGTCTAACAGCTCTGTTCATCATTCGTTTTCTAAACTACATCTAAAGCCACAAATAATCTCAACAGAACACTACATCCCACTAATGTACTAATGAGAATTCAGTAACTACATTTCTGTGATACATTTAGAATTTCTATTCATGTTAAAAATCGTTACGATCTAAAGACAGTTGCTCTTCTGTTCTTACTGGGAAGAGTCCAATTGCATTTGTTATTGCAAAGTTTATTTTTAAAAAGCATTCATTACACATGGGCAGAGAGTTCACTCTGCTGTATGCACCATATTGCAGAACCCCTCCCATAAATCTGTAGTGGTTCCTTTGATACAAAGCGCAGTGCCCTCTGTTTCCCCATTATTCCTATTGGGAAGTGGTTCGGGAACCTCAGAACACTCCTTACCGCAGGCTACCATAACCTCTTCTACTCTCTCTTTCTAGAAGGAGCTCTCTCTGTCCCAAGGCCATCTTTGGAACATGTGCAGGAATAACAATCTTCATTTCTCACAGGTAACTGGAAGCAGAATACTCTAGTACTTTGTAAAGCAGCACAATTTCTGCAACATATATACCTCTCTCGATGTGCCTAAACTCTCAGGACTGCAGCACACTCTTGACTCAATGCTGCCATTTGTATAACCTGCTCCTGCTGAGACTTACTGCTTACTGATAAGCTGCATCTTATAGCCAAACTTCAGATAACATGAAGTTTTTATATTATTTAATTCTACCCAATTCAATTTACTCTATTATAGGATTATTATTAGAAGTTTCTGTGAAGCACATCCTTATCCACACACACACTATTTGGCAGCACTACACACAATTCAAGGATGCTTGCATTACTGCCTTCCATTACAGGCACATAACATAGTTTGGTACTCTCTGCTTCAGAACATTCATTACTTCAAAATGTTCACTGTATTTCCGAATTTATCCCTTCCCAAACCAGGTGCTAAATTTTACCCTCCTTCTGCTTTAAAGTCTCTGTTTCTATATTCATACTTTCTTCAGTAGCTGATTATGCTGATTTCATCAAGTCACTTACAATCAGTCACAAGACAACTATTGTGTAGTAGCCTCATCTCCCCTACTTATGTTACACATAGCTGACTCTTACCTGCAGCAACAAGAAAATGAGACACACAGGGCTCCTGTGTGTCTCATTTTCTATCTAACTAGATGTCACTCCTAATCCCAGTTCATAAAGTTTGAATCCTGCCAGAGCAACTGTGGTTGCACAAAACAGTTCACTATGATTTCACAATACCTAGAAAGCTGAGGTACACAAACACCTACTGAATGCTTTTTTTTATACTGTATTTCTATTGCTGAAAAACCTATAGCAAAATGGAAAGTGTTCCAACAGTTCTAAGGTTAGGTTTGCTATGTTCTCTGAACTCACCAGTCTATCAAATATATGTCTGGAGTAAGACTGTACGATTTGAAATGAAGAAACAATTTGGGAAGATTTTCTTCAAAGAACACTTCAAAGGCTGCGAAGTATTTTAGCATCTGTAGAGATAGTAAAGCACCTCATAAGCAGTCATCAAAAGAACGTTTAGTTGTAAAATAACACAAACCCTACCAAGAATTGAGGATGTCAACAGAGCACAATGTGACTTCTTAGAGTAAGTACAACAATGAAGTGTGTTCTAGAGGAAAAATCAAAACAGTAGAATGTGTTCTATGGATTAGTATCTGGTATTCTCAATTTTGCAACCACAGGTTAGAGTTCTCCATTATTCAATAGGTCAAAAGGAAGTCATCGATAAATCAACTATGCTTCAAGTCAAAAGAATGTTATGGTTCAAAACCAGAAAACTCTGTGCATACCATGCTGTGATCCACACGGAAAAAGGCCAGCTGGCATGGCTTGTTTAGAAGGTTAGCAAAGGCAATGAAAGCATCTGCCTCTTCCAGATTGAGAATGAGCACAGCAGCAATGAAGGACATCCCTTGTACCTTCAAGTGGGAAAAGCATCGGGCAAATATAGGTGAGTAGGTTCAGTACATCTTATCTTTGGAAATGCAAATATTTATAGTCTGCAATATATCAAATACCATTGCATAACATTTCCAGATGAACAGAAACAACACTGACAAATCATTTTTTACACACGCAGTCAGTCTGATTTCAGCAAGAAACAGAATGTTTATTCAGATGCTGGTTTTAGGTGCTTGATGGAAGTTCTGGGAGGTCTCATGATCAGAAGTCCTCAGGACTTGGAATCCAAGGAAGTTAAAACCACACAGGCTGGAGGCAGAGCTCATAAGAGACAAAACTTGGCCTTAAGCTCATTGTTAAGCTATGGGAAAAGCAGACATGGAGAAAAACCTCACATATGGGACAGTTTAGACCCAGACAGATATGTTGGAACTGAGACAAAATTCTGTTTCAGAACAGTCAATATGTATCTTTCCACTTGCCAAACAGTATTTGTTCACATATGTAAAATTACTTTTAAGTGGTTAGCTGCAATGCGAGTTTACATTTTTCCATGATTACTCTCTCAAAACCACTGTAGCCTGCAATAAAAGTGAAAAGCATTATTCTTGTAGTTGTTAACTGACGATCTGAATACTCATTATACTAAAAATAATTTTAGCAATTTCAACTGCAATGATAATTACTCTGCTGTTTCTAGGCATTTATGCTGCCTGTTCCTCATTTAAAAAAATGCGCTCAGCATTTTAGCCAACTAGGGAAAAGAGCATTGAAATGCATCAGAAACAGTCCAGCAGCTTTCCATTTTTGTGGGACAGATGGGTGTGGAAATAAGATTACATTAAGTTTACTGCCATATTAACGTTAAAAAAAAAAAATATCTGTGATCAGAAATACCCAGGCTAGCTGTGTTGCTAATGAAAAAGAGAAGACCTACCCATGAAAAATTATTTATTTGCCTTTTTAAACTCCACCCTGGGAACAAGCAGCCTCAGAACCTGCAGAGTTTGTAATCTCACTTAAACAGTATGGGAGGGTCTCCAAAAATGAGGTCACAGATGACAGAATTCAGGGCTAAGAACATTTGAACATGGAAAACCTAACTAGATATTGAAGCAGAGTCCCAAGCATATCTGATTCAAAGAGGAAAACACACCCTGTGCTAAATAATGCTTTGTTGCATGGATCAGGCTTAAAATTCTACAAGTTCTTTTTAGCCCAGAAGCGATTAGAGCTTGTGAAAGGTGTTCCTAGCTACCCCCAGGAATAAGAAAAGGAAAAGAAGAAAAAAAAGCATCTCTGTGTTATTTAACTGCTGCTGTAAGCCGACACCATTCAGAGAGATATCAGGTTTAGTTGGTTGGTTGTGGGGTTTTTTTATGGTTTGGTTTTTTGTTTGTTTTTTTTTTGTTTTTTTGTTTTTTTTTTTTTTTAATACAGTACTGTTTGCTGCAAACAATCTTATCTTCACTGAACTCAGATGGAGTGATTAATCTTTGACAACAAGACACCTGTAAGGAGTTTCTGGATTTTAGGATGTGTGGTAGTGAAGCAGAGACTATTGCTATGGAAATGGCAGCAGTGGGAGCAACGCTAGGACAGAACAGGCTAAGTGCTCACGGGAAGTCTGGTAGGAGTTGGGTTTTTTTCTGTAGATACTCTGGGTCTGGCAGAACTATGCCTTGTGAACACATCTGTTTAAAAATTTCCGTGCAAGCCAGATAGTATACTCATCCTTGACATTCAGTACTTTTTCAGCTATTTAATTATCTCTAAGAATTACCATTATTTTAACTGCTATGAAATGAGAAAGTGCCAAAGTTGAATTACTTTTTTTTAAGTGTTAGTAACAAAGTTTAGATACCCTACTTATTAAATACACTCTAATACATGACATCTTAAGCTTTTATTTGACATGTTGTGAACATTTTACAGCAAATACTTACATATCCCACATCCGGTCTGTAACATGTATATGCTCCTAAAACACTATGCAGGAGATCATGATAAGGACCACCCTAATACAAGGAGAGAGAGGAGGGGGGAAAGAAAAAAGAAGGTTTCTTTCTTATCGTTTTATAAATATAGGAAGGTAAAAAGCCAGTATTTTAAGATGCAAGTATGCCAGTGAATTATTGCTTTGTTCACATCTAGAATAATACCAGTTTTTACTCTAAGCATTACCATGTATGCTTTTGAGATGTTAAAGTAAACAGACCAATAATCCTATGAAATAATTCAGTGCAGATCAGTACATAGTGGAAAATGAGGATATCCGTTACACGTTCAGGTTTGGTTTTTCCTTTTCAGAGACAGTGAATGTTTTAATTCTTAGTAACACAAGTTACCTATTACAATAGTGCATGCTATTATAATGTATGCACACACATGTATATAAATCTATATAAAAATCATAAAGCCTGAAAATGTGTACTAAAACACATCAAGATTTCTGTAGAAGCAGTGAGAATATTCTGTTTTGCATGTAATTTCATAAACATTAATAGGAACCACATGCAATTATAGTCCATCATTAAGTGTCCCTACTTCATTCTCATAAAAAAAGAAGAAAAAAAAAAAAAAAAAAAAAGAGATGACTTTGCTGTTCTGTGTAGAAAAGAACTAGTTTTACATATATCACTTCTAAAAAATATTTTGTATTTAGCCAGCTAGGTTTCTTTTCTTGTGTAACTATCCAAACATTTAAAGTTGTCATAACTAAAGTTACATAAACCTCACCTTCTGGAAAATATAGAGGGATGGAAATGTGCGTGATATATCCAACTTAATTAGCTCCAGACTGGCCTCACGATCAGCAACAGATGCACCTGCATCTGCAAGCAAAATCAACACTTATTAAAACTGATAGATAAATTCTACAGACTTCAGAATAAAACTGCCATAGGCACATAAAGACTTTCAGGATCTAAGGAAAAAGTCACCTAGTTCTAATTCTTGGAGTGCACTTCTACAGTGCTATACTTCATTCAAGAGCTAAAACTGTCCACTGATACCTGGTATATGCCATCAACTCCAAAAAGTGAGGGAAACTATCAGTAATTACTACTCGTCTACTCATTCTTTTTAAAGTCATACACCTTTACAACATTCAGACTTAAAACCAACAGGTTACCTTTTAGTTCTGTATAACACTCTATCCAGGCCCAGACTGGCCCTGCATTCACTAGAATTTGAACTTTGCACAGCGCATTCCTCCTCAGAATTCTGTTTTCTTTCTTATATTCTACTGTGACTTCAGTTACTGAGTTTGTCCAAGAGCATAGAATGAGAGCACTGCTCTTGATCTAAACATGATCCAGTGGGATCTCACTTTTCAAATTTTTTGTTCCTTATCAGCTCATTTGGTGGCTCATTTCAACCAGCAGCATTGAAATACACTATGTACAGTACAGGAAAAAAAGATTAATTACATCATTATCACTTCACTGAAGTTTCCAGAATTAACCACACAGTTATGATCTGCAGAAGTTACATTACATCTGAGCTCTTGTTAGCTCTCATGTGACTCAGATTTTTTTTGCATCCTTAGGATTGGCATTTTTCAAATAGCAGGAAAGAAGGCAGCATTCGCTCAAGAACCTCCAGAAGAAATTCAGCTGGACCTGGAGTGATCTCTGTCCTATCCTCTACACAGGGACACAATGCAAATATTAGTGATGGCGAGAAGAAAAATACATGTCACTCTGGGCTGGTTTAAGCCCTCTGAAAGAGCCCTTTACCCAAGAGCCTTCTGGGAAGTGGAAGATCACAGAATTTAATGAATGGGCTGAACAGAACCTGCTCTGTTGAAGCCTGGAAAGCAGCATTTCCTTTCAGTCCTCCTAAAACTACGATAGTTGCATTCAGGAGTGAGTGCTGCAGGCTGCATCAGGGGAATTTGGGAGAAAGACGACAATTTTTATTACAGAGAAAGCACATACACAATCTAAAATAAAAAGTTCAAGAACTGCTGCTTAATATCTCCTTTCTCTTTCAAAAGGAAGAGGTATTATATTGGATAATTCGGGATTGTTTCATTTGGGACAGTATCTATTTAGAGTGATTCCCAACAAAATTAGAATCTACGATACAGAGCACAAGAAACTCTGGATTTATACAAGAAATTCAGTTCTGTGAACTCCAAAAGAGGAGTTGCTGGGAGTCTTTTGAACAGATCTGACAGATAACATCTTTTGATGAATGTCTTGTCTTCAAGACAAAAAGATACTTTTCATGCTTTTTTTCTGCAAAAATAAAATTTTAAAGATATCTGAACAGGAAAAACCCTCAGAACTACTCAAATATGTTAAGTGAGGCTAAAATAATTGATCTTCCAGACTTTGCTACCAAAAATTAGTAGTAAGCACAGTGGGTTGGCTTGCTTTTCAACTAGAGATGAAAGTTCTGTTACTCTAAGTTTTCCCTTATTACTACATTTCCCAGAACATCTGACACAATCAAAATAGACCCTTCCCCCTTTCATTCCCATATAGAACTACTACCTTTCCAAAATAAACAAATTACCTAAGCTTTCCCCCATGGTCAGGTCACACCCCCACAGCAAAAGACCAAACAAACCGCACTCCACAAACCAAGGGGCATTGCAAATGTGTCTTCTAAGGATAAGCATATTTACAGTCATGTGCACACAGAATTTTTTATAAAGTTTGTCTCAAGACAAGCTTCAGATGAGTCACAGAGGCAGCCTAATGAAGACCCGAATAATTTACAGTCAAAGTAGCCAGGTAGTCAGGACTGGCTATGGCAAGTGCAAACAAAAAAGTACTTAAATTACAATGCCATGTTATTTCCCAAAAAAGAGACCAACTCAAAAAAACAGTTATTTCATAGCAGCTGGTACAGACAGCATCATGTAAGACAGCATTTAAAAAAGTAACTGTTAACAGCACAAGGAGTTTACGTTTATAACAAGGATATACCCACCATTGAAAACATTATTGATGCTATTTTTAACAGAAAGAATACCCACAGGAGACAGCAATATGCCAGGGATAGCACATTTGTATGTATAATGGAGTTTTAACATCCCCACTTATAGATTTGGGAGGAAAGGCCACGTGGGCAGCCAGGGAAACACAAATGGGATCCGAAACGTGTAATGCTACACATTCTTCACCTTAGTTCCACAATCAAAAAAATGGAGAATAATTATTTTCTTTCCCAAAAATGTGGAAGGGATACCAACGTAAGAACCATGTAAGCAGAGCTAAGCAATAGTGCATACTGTAGTTTAGTTTACCCATTTCTTCATTTTGTATTTTATCTAAAATTTTCATGAGAGCTTAGTCCTGGTATTTCAGGAATTCAGAGGAAAACACATTCATTTGAAAGTGAACTAGCACATGCAATATTTCAATGCATCTTTATTGATAAAGTAAATACCGTTAAGGCCCCCTCACTCACTGCCTTGTTAAAAGAAAGCAAACATTTAAGTAGGGAATGACTTGGAGCACTTTTAACAAGTATTCCTAATGCTGCAATTGCAGCTAAACTTGTGAGACTTCCTGGGTTTGTAAAAGCGAACAGGAGGCTGTCTAGCATTCAGGAGATCTCACCTTCTATGTCATTCTCAGAACTCGTCTCACTGAAGCTTTTCCATCGTTCCTTAGCTCTCGACAAAAAGATTTCATAAAGTTCTGCAAGAAAGCAAAACAAAACCAACAACAAAAAAGGAAGAGAGAAGTAAGAAAAGCACTGATCGAAAACAAAAGCACGTTAAGTATTCTTGGCTTTGGTTTTGTTGCTTGGTTTCATCTTAGCCACTAGGGTGGGGGAAGAAGCTATTAGATGGTTACCAGTAACCACTGGAGTACCACTATACACAGTTTTATAGTGTGCACTGTTATTATGCTTTCTTCTGTGGTGAACATGCAAATTATAAGAGGGAAATCATGTCTTAAATAATTCAGATTTTTATTTTTGTGAATAAGTTATAACACTTCCAGTTCATCAAAATCACTAGTTATGAAATAAAGCAATTCCCCTTTCTACCCCCTTAAGAAAGCAAAGCTACAAATTTGCAATTTTAAACCTAAAAATTATTGGGGGGTGGGGGGGGAATAGTGCCACCTTAACTCTTATAGGACTATGATGTTTTTGTAAGCAGGTTTTGAACCTTGTTTCCATAATTTACCAGGCTATGATGTCTAACTGTAAAAAACACCTGTTCCTAAGGTTGTGAAATACAGTTCTTCAAAAAGCAAATACACCCTGATTTTTTTTTTTTTTTAACAAAAGTTTAAATTTTTCTTTGAAAATGACCAACTTGATTTTGCATTAAAATGTGATCTGTTAAGGCATACCAGGAGTGATATTTAATTCGTTTCCCACAGCCAGACTCCAAACCTTCCCACGTACACTTGGGGGTAATCCCTGCCACCACAGCTCTCGAACTCTTCGGGTAGCACGCCTAAGATAGGGAAGCAGGGGAAAAAAAGGCACATATTGCACATCTTGTTTTCTAAAATCACTGGGCAACTTACAAGCAAAATAACATACTATTTCCCAAAACAATATTCAAGGATCACTTTTTATGCTAAAGCCCCATTAAAAAGAAAAAACAAAACATTAAGCTCCCAGAAAATACATTTCATGTTGCTCTGTAATGACCTCTTACTATATCACGGCAACAAAAGCTGACTTCTTAAGAAAACAGAAAGGAAAAGGAAAATAAGATATGTGGGTCCTGTGTTTCCAGAGGAGAAACAAGCCAGCCTTGCCTCATTTACACAACAGAACTTTACTTACATGCCTTCCCAGTTAGGTAGTATTTCATTGACCCAAATCACCATAGCACTAGCGATACTCTCTTCTTGCTTGAAACGCTCTCTCATTATTTTTTTCCTTTTATGTGCTTCTTTAATTTCTGTTAGGCATAATACATTAATATTTCTGTATTAGTGTACATAAATTATTAGGTAAATAATTCTGCTATTATGTAATTATTTAGATGTCAAAGAGATCAAGGGTAAATTACAGTTGTGCACGAGCTAGCTGGTACTATTTCTGGTGATTGTAGTTGTATTTCTCAGGAATTTTTTAAATTTATGCTAAGTTATTAAAATACACCGCAATTTAGACAAGCAAAAATCTGGCTAGAAAACTCATAGCACTCTTTCTGCAGTACATAAAATGACTAAAAAGCAAGAACATCATCAGCGCTGTTTTTCCTGTAATGAATTTCACACAACCTTCTACCCAAACCTTACTTACTACTTAGACTAATCAGCAATAATTACAGATAAAATTATTACTCAAAAGTGCAATTCTACATCCATTTAAAAATTATTCAAATTTTACTGAAACTGCCAGCTAGAAGAATTATGTATTTTCTTTTCTGGAAAGAGGACCTAAAGATCTGAGACAAAGCCACAATGCTGAACAAGAGGAGTATTCTGCCTTCTGTTAAAAAAAGGATCAATTGTGGATCCCTCTTATTAAAAAGGCTAAAAGAAGGACAGAGCAGTGCTATCTGGACATCACTAAGAGCCACTGTGAAAATGCAGGACATTTTCTATTTATGCATGCATTAGACACATCGGTGGATTAAACGTGCCATCCCTGGTAAACTGATATGGCTGATCAGCTTCATTAAGTTCCTACTGAAGCTTTCTGTCTGTAGCAATAGTTAATTTAATGAATACCAGGGCACACACACTAAAACACTACACATGGCTGACCCTCCAAAGATGCAGTTAGAGAATATGGACCACAGATCACACCTTACAAGATGCACACCACAAGAGAAGAGAGAAATGAGTTGTCAGACGCCTCAGATTTCTTACTACATCTTTCAGCATAAGCTGCCACAGGTCCATAGAGGCTCAATCAGTTCAGAAGCTTATATCTCTGGCAACAGCCCAAGTAAAACATGCAGCACAGATTCTTAAAATAGCTTATTCCCCGAATATTAGGCATGAGACTACAGAAGTCCTTTCAACAATTATTCATCGATTGACACAGTACCAGATGCTACAGATATGTTTAATTTAAAAAACAGATCTAGCAGGAATAGAAAGGTTCACACAGGTACAGCTGGTTAGGGAAAAAAAAAAAAAAGCCCCCAATGTTTTCATCTGTCTTCACATTGAAATTGATCTTCAATTCCTGAAAAAACAGATCTTTAAGCAGTCAGCTTTCTTATACTTCGGCTCTCAGTGGCAACGGCAGTAACACAGCTTGAAAAAAAGAGTTCAAGTACCCATAAAGTTTCTGGATGATCACATTACACAAGTAGTTAGAAAAATAATAATCACCAAGTTTCTACTTAAAAATTAAAGAAAAGGTTAAACTGGCTTCTGAACCTAGTTACATTCACTGTGGTGGAATAAGAAAGTAATTTGATAATTGAGGTCTGTTTTAAACTGTGTGCGCATATGTATCAGAGAATAACCTAGATATTAAACAAGGTCATTCCTTACTGTACCTACTAGCCTACAAGCCAGAAATTATTTTTATTATTGCTGCAGAGTTAAAAAGAATTATAGTGATTATTGGCAGTTAACATACCTCGTTTTTTTGCCTCTGCCACCATCTCATCATATTCTTGTCGGTGACGTAAAGCCTCCTCCACTGATTTGGCAGGAAGATTTCTGAAAACAAGTTGTTCCTGAATTCAATACACACAAATGGCATTCTGAACCATTTCAAAACAGGTTTGAATTTGGCTTCTCTGTAAGGTGAGCTTTGGGGTTGTCACACTACCGATGTTTCAGTAGCAGCAGCAGAGAACTACCAGATGTCTACTGCTTCTGCTTACTAGTTCTGCTATAGCTTCCCCCAAAGCAGGATTATTAGATTTGTTGAACATCTGGAATGATGCTCAAACGAAGCTTGCATGAAGTGGCAAAAGGGAAATACTGATATTCCATACAGTTATTTATTCCAATGCATTTCTGCACATGCATATTTTAATCACTGAATATACCTGCATATTGATACTCCATTTGTTCATCTGATATCTATGATGAAGTATTTTGAATAAAAGGTAAAGGTTTTTATTCATTCTTGTTAGCACTTTAAAACTCCCACAAAAGAAGATAGGTTTACCAATGCAAGAAAGGATAGGTTCCCCATTTTTATCTGAGCTAAAGCTAAGGAAGCTTGCTCCAGTCCTACAAGTTCACCAGCTTAAAATGTGTTTGGCTGCATAGTGATCCCCTAATTGCCAAACACACTTCCTTTTGACCAAGCAGACTCATTCCAAAACAAATCATAGAATCATAGAATGGCTTGGGCTGGAAGGGACCATCAAAGGCCATCTAGTCCAACCCCCCTGCGGTGAGCA
>JAVKLA010000093.1:23600877-23623693 GCA_034782735.1 Sagittarius serpentarius | reverse complement strand
TGCAAGACCTAATACCCCCAGTCATTGTTAGTCCTGGGTTCAAGGCAATTTGCTACCAATGTATTTCTCCCCTGTATCTGCTAAACAGGCAGAAGTCTTGCCTTTCCCTTCTCTCCAGTAGTACTGCAAGATAAGCCAACATGACCTCTATCTAGGTAACAATCTGCTTCAGAACCACTCCTATAAAAAAGGATCTAGCACTGTATTTACCTACTTCTTTCAAATATTCAGTCCTTAGATTTGTTGACAAACATGCCATATACACTTTTTAAGCATTAAGAGCTTCATGCACTGGTAAACTGAAACAACAAAGATTGGAGGGAAGAGTTAATATTGCAAGTTAGGTCTGAGTCATATGAAAACCAATTCAAAATGCATCTGTTCCTCTGAAGAGAAGCCTCCGACAACTCTTGTCCCAGGGAGACCATGGGAGTTGTGCCGATTCAGTGAAGACAGTTTCTCTGTTACATTTCAGACTGGAGGTAACGACATTGGAAAAATATGCAAGTGAAGACACTGAGTTTTTTTAACCACGAAGTACTTTTTTTTTTTTAAAAAAAAAGATTTCAAAGCCATCCTAGTTGTAAGACAATGACACAGTCATCAAAATCAGCATTAGTATTAACGGACTGCCTAAAATTAATACCTTCCATTTTGTATGCAAGGTGACAGCTTTTGGAAAAGATGGCTTCACTTCCGAAGAAGCGATCATTTCTAAATCACTGCAAGTTTTTCATGTGTCAGATTTAAATAGAAAATAGGCGCTTTTTTCCCCCCTCATTTAAGGCTGCCACTGACAGTACTTTGTTAAAACTGCTGATAAAGTGAATTTGGTGCATGTTTCACTTTGTGTATTTCCGTATTTTGACTTTAATTTGGGTATATTAGAAGAAAAAAACCCCACTGTACTGCTTTAAACAGATTCACAAAAAGTATTCAAGACTGCTTTAATAAAAAACAAGAGCTAAGCTTAATGACTTGATATTCAGAATCATTTTGATCATAGATTAAAAGCTCTTTTCTTTAACCATAAGCACAAAAAGTGAAATTGAGCTTGCATTTTCAAACAGAACTTGAACTTCAGTCAATACACACCAAAATGTTACACATCAGCCCAGAAGTCGGTTTCTGCTTCAAATGCTTCTGTATTACAATATTTCAGCAGTCTAATTTAAAGCAGATTTCTGTACAGACTGAAAAGAATTTACCAGACTGATCATTAATGGCCACGTACTTCTTATAATAGCCAGTTTTATTAGCTGCAGTCCATGAAAAAAGGCACACTTCCTAAAACTATCAAACACATTTGACATTTGCAGTCCTAAGGAGTTGCTATTTTCCCTTTTTAAAAAACAGTGAAGGAAGGAAGCCAAGAGGAGGGAGATGTCCAGCAAAAGAGTTGGCCTCAATCACATCCTGCTTGGGCAGCTCTAAATCCAAGGAGAGCCGAGCATGCCAGCAGCTGCGAAGCAGGGAGATGCAGCTGCCAAGAACTTCCAACCCCTGACCCAGTTTGAGCTAGAGCATCTCGCCCAAAGCACGCTGATGGCAGCACAGCTGCAGGGGACTCTGCCATCTCCCCAGCCAGGCAAGCCCTGCAGGTTGCTTTTTGACAAAAATATTTATCATCTTCTACATACACTAAGAAACTTGCAAAGAAGTTATTTACAGTAATATTCATTAGACAGTCTCTAAAGGCAGAGCTGGCTAGCATCATTGTCTGAAAAATGTCTGAAACAGTATCCCAAATTAAGTTTCCAGATTTTCTTGGAAGTTATTCAAGATGTTAGAATCACTACCTGACTTCTCTGCAGAGGCATATATATAGCAAGGTCTAGTTGATAGACAGTGACTGGGAGCCACAAGCATTCATTTAAATGTAATTATCAATTTCGTACATCATCCTTACCAAAACAAAGATAACAAAGAAGGCTTCCATCAGCCAGGATGGAAACAGGGCATGTGAGCTCTACCACCCTTTTGACTACAAATTTATAATGACGCAATTTTTTTCTTGTTTTACTAATAGGAAAGTCCTTTAGGCCTTGCAATATTGCCATAAATTTTTGATATAAGTATTACCCTTACCCAAAAGGTTTCCTCCTTCTATTAATTACAAAGTTTTTCCTGCCACGAGTTAATTTTTCCTGCAGATCTCATTTTTCATCTGAAGGATACTGACTCATTACTGAGTTTCCTCAACCAAGGGTGTATTGGCACCCTCCCAAAGCTAGCCACTGGCATCAGCAAAGTCAGAGGACTTTCTGTTCAACCATGGAGAATGCCACAGTTATTCAGGAACGGCAAGATTTTTTGCTAATAATAAACTACCGTTAAACTCCCTCACAGGCAGCTTGCCTACAGCTTAAGCCCATCCTACCTGCACAGTCTTACATCTAGAAGCTCATTTTACAAAAGCTGGTAAATAGCAAGTAGCCATTGTTCTGACCACAGATGGCTAAAAAAATTGGAGAAAAATGCAGGCTTTGTGTTTCAAAACACACTTGGTCCCTTGACTTCAACTTAGAAAATCAAAGTGGAGGTTTGTAGAGACAGCCCTTGTAGGATACGAAGTATTCTGCCAGGTTCACAGAATTACTTGTGAACAGAACATACTAAGTTTTAATCATATTTCTATCAACTTCTTAAAGGCCTCATAACTGCATTCTTACCTATATTCTTTTCACTCACATCTCCTGCATAGAGAGGAATTTAGTCTAGGGACTTCAGTCTGCCATTCAAAAGTGAAGGGACTATTTTACACTCATCTTCAATAACCTGGTGTGCCTATGTTCATTCTCACCCATCACCAGCTGAGCAAATTTGAATGTTTTTGAGAAAAGAAATCATTGTCTTTTCTTCAAAGGCATATGCACAAGGAGCTATATTGTAAATTTTAAACACGCACACCAGACATTTGATGTATGTTAAATATGGAGACATTAGGGTCACCTCTCAATTTAAGAATCAAATTTTCTCAGGTATTGCTGATCTAACTCTGTGCAGAGTATATCGTCAATCTGGACCCCCCTTTGATAACTGTGCATCTTAGTTCATGATGCTTTATCTTAAGACCATGCACGGTCTAAATTTAAAGCTAAAAACATTAGCTATTACTGACACATTACTCAAGATTATATAAATCCAACAGTGACCCTAATCTGGCAACCATTATAACACAAACCACATGATTAGTAGCTAGGACCAACTCAATCACATTTAAAGACAAGGCATTGTTTTAATTATTTGCTTTTCTGCCACTTTGGAGAAGTTAAAAAAATGGGAACACTACAGTTTAAAATGGTCACTGAGGGACAAAAGGATAAGAAAAATCAGACTATTTTTGCAGATTATGACTTGGTCTCCAGAACAAACATCTTCATTACTAGAAAACAGAAAGCAGATGACTGGTAGCATTGTATACACTCTCCATTTCTCAGAATGGAAGAGACATCTGGATTTTTACCACAGTATTTTCATAGCACAACGCCAACAGCGCTAATCTGCAAGTAAACTAAGAACATGTACCTTGTCCCACCCAAAAAGAGAAACAATTTAAAAAAGAAAAATTGTATTTGAAAACGTTGAGAAAGCACTCGGTTTACTTCAGAGTGAATCACAGAATGGTTTGGGCTGGAAGGGACCTTTAAAGGTCATCACATTCAACCCCCAGGATTGCACTTTCTGTAATCTCATCATTTTCCTGCAACATTTTATCGTGTGACAAGTCCCATAACATTGAAGTCCTTCAGAAAGAACCTCTCGTTTTTCACTGTAGTTGCTCCCAAAAGGGCCTCTTCACCACAAAGCTCTTTTTAGGAGATGGCTGAACACTGCTTCATTCACAGCCATTTGCACCTGCCAAACACATCAGCTTATATGGAATTTAAGAAAGGAGACAGAGAAAGCAGCTCTCAAGGGATTCAAGTTACTGTTTTCACCAGCACAAGGGACATTCTCATTTCTTATGTCAACAAATCTTTCAACTTCAGGATCGCATGTTAACATTAATTTAATGATACATTACCAATTGCTCACCTTTAAAGACTATGCCATTTTATTATTATTTTAGCAAATTAAAGACAGACTCCATAAGAATGAATGTATAGAAGTGCAACTTTGTATTACAGGAAGGAAATCAGAATTACCTTTCTGTAGTACCCCAGTAACTCCAAAACAAGTTCAACTTAGGGTACTATTTTGAAACAAAAATACCTTGAGTGAGATTAAAACTCTAAATGAAACAAGATTACACGTTTCAGAATTCTAAGCAATTTGTCACAAGTTACCCAGACAGCAACTCTTCCAGGCAGGAAGGACTACGGAAAGATGAATTAGATTATAAAGAAAAGAAAAAGAATAATCAGTTTTGTAACACTAGAATATCCAAGAATGCTTTAAGAGGATAAATTTTACTAGATTAATACCTAGTTTGAAGAAAAACTGAATACACAAGTATGACTATGGTTTTATTGCACAACACAGGCAAAAGTAACTCTGAACTGAACTTCATAAAGGAAGCCTGAAGTATTTCACAATCATTTTACCATTAAAAAAATTGTAGCATAACATGTTAAATAAGGTAAAGTTTCACAGGAAATTAATACAAGTTTTGATGTTTTGACTGAAACAGCTTAAACACTTTTTGAACATGTATCACCTTTTTATAAGCAGAGATGTACTGAAGAATGTACTAGATAATCATAAAACTGGAACTTGTTCTCAGTAACTACTGTTCTTTAGACAAAGCCCCAAAAGAGTCTTCCCAGAGCACTCTATGGTTGTATAGTAACAACGTGGAGATAACAGCAGAGAACTGCAATACCTATGCATTAATTTTCACAAGCTTTGTACCTAGAGTTGTGTGATGTTTACTCACCTGCTGAATAATTTTGGAATCTTTCGGAAGGTTTTCCCTGGGTGGGACTTTTCCAAACAACTTCCAACCAGGAGCACTCTGGACAGCAGGTTTGAGTTCCTTTGTCCTTTTAGTGAAAAAGTTTCTGAGAAGACAGGAGGGGGTTTTTTTGGTTATTATAAGCATATAAACAAGTGATATTTGTACCCACTTACATTTCTTTAAACCAAGTTCACCGCGGTAGAGATTTACTGCTCAGCAAATGCATAGCTACCTTAGCTTTCTCTTATACTTTAAAATAATTAACTTGAAGTAGAGCAGCTTTCATTACAGGTACTTTGATGCTAATATTTGTACTTAACACTCAGTTTTACTTCTGAACTTTAAGCTACTTTATGCAGTATCAGAGCTCTTTCAGTAATACTGGACATTTTCTTAATTGTAAGTTAGCAGCACGCAACAGCTCTCAGACTTTTATTTGGGGTTTGTTCTAGTGTATCTTATGGAGCTATTTGGAGACTGAAAAGACGACAGCTGAAAATCACTGTGTAACTTACAGATTTAAAAAAGAAATTGTGAACTATTACTTCTATTAACATTTTCTGCAATCTTCACACCTTCAACTTCCATGACATGAACTAGAAAACCATGGAACACGCACACAGCTTCAGTTTAGCAGATAACCTTTGAGCGTAACTGCTTTAGGCAGTGGCAAACAGGCAAACAACTGCATTGCTCTATTACTTCTTAAAAAGCCAACAATCACAAGATCATACTAGCAACCATTTATCTAGATACATACTGTAGGAGGAAATTCTTTACTCGGAGGGTGGCGAGGCACTGGCACAGGTTGCCCAGAGAGGCTGTGGATGCCGCACCCCTGGAGGTGTTCAAGGCCAGGCTGGATGAGGCCCTGGGCAGCCTGATCTAGTGGGTGGCCCAGGGCAGGGGGGCTGGACTAGATGATCTTTAAGGTCCCTTCCAACCCAAGGCATTCTATGATTCCATGATTAAAGTAGTCTGTAAGGTTACTTCTCAGGATGCTTACAAGTTGACCTCTGAGTGAACAGAATATAGAGCGCTTTTATTGAAAGATGTTTTTGTGCAGTGGTAACTAGCTAACCTTGTACTTTCACACTCTTCCTCTGGAAAGAGATCCCCAGATTTATTCTTCACTTACAGCATTTGCTGTATTTTAAAATACGGTCCCTTCTCAAATTGAATGCATTCACATTTGTGCACAGAAAACAGTCTCTTGGCTTTGCCCAGATAGAAGTAGCATGCTTCAACCACCACAGTCTGTCCGAGAAGTGCACAGTTGCTCTTAAATTCCAGCACTGTCAAGGTCTCTGACCATGCAGCATAGTTTTACAATTAGGAACTGTTAGTGTTTGTAAGACATTGCATAGCTTTCAAATACAAACTATCTTTTCAGTTCCAGAATGGTTTTTGTTATTTGGGAAACAAGCGAATGCCTGTCACAAAAATCCTTTCTGTGCAAGTCTGCGTGAATGGACTCTACAGATACTTGTGTATAGCTGAAGATCTAACCACTGGAAAACAGCAAGCTGGAGAACAGAAGTAGATGTTGATAAAGTGTGATATCCTCCCAAGAACCGGTAAGCTCAAGACTAGCGGTCCTGTGGAATCCAGGAGAGCAGAGAAACTCAGAACACCAAGACTCTGCTCAGTCTGTCCAAGGCCACCAGCACACACTACCATCAACAACAGCTTGTTAAAAAAAAAAAAAGGAAAAAGACTGCACTCAAGAAAACAGCAGCTGCTATAGGCAGGCAGGGAGTATGCGATTACATACACACCTGATGACAGAGAGAACACATTCAGAGATTTTTTTGAACACCCACATAGAAGCTGTTGGTGCATCAGCACACCCCGCCACTTCTGTGGAGGTCTCCTAGCTGTTGTGCCAACCCAGTAATTGAGTAAGCATGTTTGGGAATAATTGCTTGCACTGTATGATAGTTACCTGCCATTAATGGAATCAAGCTGTTGCTATTAATAATAGCTTCATTAATACAAGGTGTTCTAGTAAGCATTGTCTGTGATCCATGCATCCTGCAACTCTGTGCCCATCCAGGAAACTTGCAGGAACTTAGTCCATCCCTGTGGAAGCAAAGTAAGCACCTAGAACACCAAACTAGCGGTTTCTGACACATGTCCGGGAAGGAATAGCTGATGAAAAAGCCAAGACATAGTACCAACGTCTTTAAAAGGCACCGTCCTCAGCCAACCCCAGGACTGCATACCATTAGTGACAGGAACGGGTCCATCCATAAAAGAAAAAAAGATGCAAAAAGTGTGCTTATGTAAATAACAAAGGCTCATTTCACAAGTACAGGACACCTTTCACAGTGCTTTACATTGTCTTCAGGAGGGCAGGAAGAATGTTCAAAGAATCATCAAAAAACCAAGACAAAATATTCTAAAAGACAACATGTCACTAAATCTACACTACAGCCTGCCCTTATATCTGCAACTACCGCAGGTACGGCTGTATTTGAAATTTAATTGGAGAAGATATTTTTCTGAAAAGCAGGTATGCAGGAAGACACGTTCTGGAATACTGTTCTTGAAATACGAAATAGCTCATTCATCCTGACTTCATAGATAGCAATGACCATCCAGTCTCTGCACATACTACAGAATACCACCAGGATTACCTGGCAGTTCAGCTCCATTGCTTCTAGCATTTATGGAAGCTGAAAGATGTACACCTTTAACATTGATGGCAATCTGTCACTGTATCAAAGCTGGTTTATGATTAACCAGGAAGCTGGCAGATTTTAAAAAGGCAAAACGTGTAAACACACAGAAGGTTTTAATTAATATTTCTGTACAAAAGATTTAGGCATGCTCATGGCTCTTATGAGATTTGATTTTTTTTAAACAAATAAAACACTAAAACAAACCTTCCAGAATGCAGTCCCCGCCATAATGAATCTTGGGGGTTTTTTTTAAGTATTCTTTGGTGCACTGAATTAAGTAAAGGCTTGTTTTGCTTTTTATGAATGCATGAGTAAAAACATACAATTTTACTTTTATTGAGTAGATAATCATTGAAGTCTGTTTCTTGTGAAGGCAAAAAACTGGTCAAACTTTATACCACATCAGAATAAACCTCACATAGGAATTCTAATCCAAGAGAAATTAATGGGATGTTTACAAATATGCTTTGCTGAAGATGGAAGGACACTTTTAATACATTGTTTTGGCAGCTAACAGTATCACATCCGATGTGTTGTTAACAACAGTAAAGCTTCACAAAAGCCCTGTTAAGGAACAGCATCTGTGAATGCTTACAAATTGCATTCACTGAATTGCAGGAAGTGTACTAGATTTGATGTATTTGTTGCTGCTTAGAATATTCATGAGTTTCACTGATCCCAGGAAAAGTCATCCATTGAGATGGACTGAAAGGTCAATAGCATTTTGGTACAGAATCTCAAAATCCATTTGAAAACTTCAAAATTCCTTAAAAAGAAGCATACACTTTAGAACTGAATAATGCTTTCTGTTGAAAGGACCTGTGAAATACAAGTATTAAATTAGTTCATTGAATTAAGCTCTAGTTTACAAAAGCCTAGTAGAACAGTTATAAGGGTTTTTTTCCCTGCTAGTTTTATATAACCACACTGGACCACATATTAACACTCTTAAATGACACTCAAAAATGTTTCAGTAGGTGCACTGAAGAGCTTGAAAAGTAACTGAAATGCCACTGAATAAGACGACATTACTGGCACATACCAAGACATCTATTCCTAACATTGTTTGGATTACACTATACAAAAACCTACGGGCTGTGATCACACAACTACATCATCTGTTGTAACAGCTACAAGTGGCAGGTTTCTTCCTTATTTAACAACATCGCTTCAACTACTCCTGCCTGTGCCCACAGCACTCTCTGCAAGAGTTTTACCATACTGATGGAATAGTAATTCAAAGATGTTAACCATTTCCACAGGTGGCATTAATGTGACATTCTAGTAATGCAATTGCTTCTTTCCACTCTGCTTTTGCTTTTCAGATCACTTTTTTGTTGCCAAGACAAATTGGTAAAGTCTAAATGCAGTTAGAATTAAGTCTCAGAAGGGGATAGGTGGAACTTGATATTTTAACAGGATTTTTTTTTTGTTTACTTTTGGGATTTTATATGCTAGCCCAAAGGGATGACAAATCTCCAAGTTCTAGAGGAAGTTACTGGAAAATACCAGAGACAATTACCTCAAGCTTGATTTTAAATTTCATCCAACACCAGACTAGAAATTGCGCTGCCACACTTGCATAACAGCCACTCAAAGAAAGCTGAAGTGCTCTGAATAGCAGCAACCATGAACATCAGCAGATAGGAAAGGCACCAGGCTAGATAAAACTCCAGTACTCTGTCTCTAGATATAACTGATTCACTTCTCCACAAGACCAAGTAGTCTTGTGATAGTCTTCTGCTTGACCAAAAATGTCAAACTCAAATCTAGTTTCAAGCCAGATGTCATTTTGCTACAGTTCTTTCAAAGATGACACATAGAGATCTTCCCTTTCTACAGCTCCACAGTGTGTCAATAACAACAGGCTATTTTGCCGCTTTGTGCATCCCAACAAAACCTGAAGTTGCTTTCCTTCCCACTCCAAGTGCACACCCTTGGATTTCCAGTCTTAACTTTGAGCCTCAAAGTAGCCTGCCAGAAGAATCATCTCTGATGATTCAGAGCTCTGATGTTGTTGAGATGTAGTACTGCGTTATTGGAATCAATTAACTTTATTTCCTTCCCATTTTTCCCTAAAACTCCCTTTTGAGTTCAGCGTTCTCAACAGTAACACTTAGAAACAGCGTTCACATGCCTGTATCTGCCCTTAGTCCTCTAGCTTTAAAACAAGATACAGATCCTGACTCACCTCTCCACTCCCTCAATAAAACTGTAACCTGTACCCTTTAAACCCATACATCCAACACTTGTTAAGTGCCAGCCCCAGCTTTCAACACTACAGGACTAAAGGAATTTCTTTGGTACCACAGCTTTTCTAACCTGGCAGAGAAGCAAAAGCATGAACTGTGCTAGAACCACAAAGGAAAAAGAAAATAGTAGTTTAGAAATCTGTGAAATGCAACTAAGTTGTGAGATGGCAAGCTAAAATGCAGTCCTGGTGTGTATAGCTTACTCCGCACCGTTAAAGTGATTTTAATCTTATTGCCTAGAAAGCCATCCTAACTGTTTTAGCCAGTGAGTCTGGTAATGCAGTTTCACTCAGATTTTTAAAAGGCATAGCAAACTCAAAGATAGTTAGTCAGCCGAAGCAGACAGGTGTCCCAATAGGGATTTGCCTCCTCCGTATCAAAGGAAAGCTTGCAGCATCGTTCTACTTATTAGGTGTTACAGAATCAAATCATTAGAACCCCACCTTCAGACTCAAGCTTCACCTGTTCTGCTGCTTTTAGTTCTTTATATACAAATTTCAAGCACACAGGAAGGTTGGCTCTTACACCTGAGCAATTTAAGATGGGTATCAGTATGACGCATATTAAAATGAGCCTACCGTTCTCCAATTTAAGCCTGCAATACAAAAAATGGAAAAAAATCAAGTGGTGTCAACTACTGAGACAAGGATATGGTCTCAGCAGAGAGCATAAAAACACATGATCATCATTACTATTACACCTAAGCAACCAAGCATGCTTCCTTACGGTTCATTTTAACATACAAATAAATCTAATTCAAAATGCTGCACCATGTTAAAACAACAAAAACTGTGAGCATCCCTGGAAAGCAATCCTTGCAAAACTAAGTGTGGCACCAAAGAACCAATTTTTTCCAAACAAAATATTCATAATTCAGGGTTATCTTAAAAATAAATAAATACTGTGTTTAAATCTTGATGCTGAAAGCTAGACTACTACTCTCTAATTTATTTCCTTTGCAAGGTAACTTTGACCTTGCTTAAAATGTTTACTCACTAATCTACAAATAAAATAGTTCCAACAAGTGACCTCTTACGTTATAGTAGAGTACTAAATTATTATTTTTTTTTTTTAGGAAAAAAACCCATACTGTTAAAACGTTTTTCTGACTTTTACTTTACACACATAATCTAGTTTACTGTCATTTTCAATCAACAATCACTTCTCATTGCATCCACCTTTCAATACCTATGATAACAGGGAAGCGCTGAGAAAACAAGCTTTGAAAGCCACAAGAACTGACAAAGGAAGTGAGGGTTGATTAAGTTTTTCTTTTTATTAAGCATCCAGTAACTGTTATTAGACACTGCATCAGACAACTGTCTCATGCTAAATCCAGGGAAGCAAGACACAAACAGGAAGGAATCAGCATCACATCAAGAGCATCCTCACTCTACCCCACATAACTTCTCCTCCCAGAATCACAAAGGCTTAGAGGGGAATCCAGCATGGAATTAACGTTACAAATGAGCACCGAGTTGGACAAAGAACAGCCTAGGTTTTCTCTTTGTTTGTTTGAAATATAATTACAAAAATGTAGTTAAAACCCCTGGAAGTTGCACTGCTCTGCAGTAACTGAAGTATATTAAAAGTCCACTGCTTCCTATAAAACCTCAGAACTTGTAAAAGGAATATGAAGTAACAAAACTCATTAAAAACTATATATGTATTACAATACAATTGATTTTGCATCTCCAGAAAAATCAAGAGTTCTGCTTGTGCACACAGTCTGTTCTTGCTCCATCCCTACGCTATTTTTCAAATAAGCTTCCAAGGCATACAAAATAGGTCTATGTTTGAAATTTGAATTAGCCAAAAGACAAACTGATAAGGCAACTACTTATGTACCTAATAAACTTTACCCAGAGCGCTGTATCAGTGAGGAGTTAAAAGAGGTATGTCCCAGGAACTTATAGATGCACTTTTACTGGTATAACATTAAACATTTTGACTTAAAACCATACTCAGAATAGTCTGCAGAAATTCTGAAGGCCTCTGCAAGCCTGCAATTCCATATTCCTTCATGACTATGACTGAGTACATAACAAGAATTATTACATTCCTATCGGCATGTTTTTACCATGTGTAAAATGCAAAAGCTGCTTAAGAACACAACAGAATTTTTCTTCATATTCAAGTCTTGTCCTTTCTGTTAAGGTCTTAAGTGCAACAATTTGGAAATAACAGTAGAAAAACATTGCTTGGTTATAGACAATAAGTTCCTCTGCTTTAGACAACACTTTTCAATAATTTACATACAGAAACAAATGTAGCTCGACTCTAAGCATAAATAATGAATCATTAAAAGGAAATAAAACCTTTTTGGTTAGCCACTTACAAAGCTTGCAGAGCAACAAAAGTAGGATTCCATTTCTACATTTTAAACTGTTTATATACAGTACACCATTTGTATGAATTGATAAGAGAAGCATCCAGAAAGTTGCAATGTATGTTCAAAGAGCACACAGTAATTATTTCCGAGACCAACAGATAGGGTGTCCCCGTTATTTTTGATTTGAATCATATGATATTGTCCAGGAGCTATTTACTCACTTTCACATGCTCTGAAGTGTTTTCTTGCATTATTAGTTATGGCTAGAAAAGTGACATGAACATAAAAACATTAAGAATCAATACCCTCTGCTTTACGAATATACTTTTCAACTCATCCTTTACTTTCACTTTTCAAACTTAATTTGTAAGTTAACATGCAACCGGTTTTAGGTTTAGTTTAAAATCCTTAACATGGAGATTTAGAACAAAACACTGATAAATTTAGAATTTATTACACATTCTGCATTTTTAGTTTCAGTAACTTAAGAGTAACATCAGCCCATTTTGATTCAACACATTTATGCAGTTGCTCTGAGCACATTTCCAAGCTCTGCACTATACTGGAGGAGAGGTGACCCAACCGATTTTACAGTTCACATCTTCCACCACCTTGCTACAAGGAGAAGCTAGACACCAGCTTCTCTTTAAATTTTATTACCCCCAAACACAGATCTATTACAGGATGATTCTAGTTTTAGCACCTTTTAGCAGCGGAAAGATCTCTTCTTTCTCTCCACACCAAGACAATTTCCATGGTTTAACCTCAGTTCCCAGCCAAAACCAGGACAACACCCCAAAGAGTATCCCAAACCACCCTCTCCAAAGAAACTTCAATGTTTGCATCTGTAATACTCTAAAACTACAGTCTTATGTGCTATACAAGCAAGTTTTTGGTTTCCTCCTCCTCCCCCAGAAGAATTAAAATAAGGAAACCAAAAAATCTTATCCAGGAGAACATGCATCTTCAGCAAAACCAAGCTCACAGTATTTTTTTTTTTTTAATGAAACTATGACATTTTCAGTGATATTACTGGTCAACTAAAGCCTCAGCTACAATTAGGTATACCTGAAATCTAATGAACTGTCAACAAGTAGCTGCTAAAGATTGAGGGGTAGGGAAGGAAGAGGTTTCTGGCCTCTTATAGACACCACAAAGATTAACAGAACTATTGATACCAGTCCCAAAGTGGCTTTACAAACTGCTGGCAAAAGAGTTTTACTGCAGGTACACAAACACTTGG
The DNA here is from genome assembly GCA_034782735.1 of Sagittarius serpentarius. Classification (NCBI taxonomy): domain Eukaryota; kingdom Metazoa; phylum Chordata; class Aves; order Accipitriformes; family Sagittariidae; genus Sagittarius; species Sagittarius serpentarius. The sequence goes on along the minus strand of JAVKLA010000093.1, from coordinate 23,610,282 downwards.
GAAGTTTTAAGAGTTGAAAGCATTTAGCGATATTACAGAACACTCTGTACAGAACACTTACTGGTAAACAGTATGTTAACAGTCTACATTATACCCTTAACAAAGAGCTGTTGCACAGGTCAGCTTTACAAACAGGCTCAAGCATTCAAAAAAACATAGGTAAACAAGCAGACGCATATGCAAGGTAACAGACATGGTTAAATTTCAGAATGCTCAAGTACAAAAAGAGCAAAGGAAGATAATCACCTTTACTTTTCAGAGTGAATTAGCAAAACAGAACTCTATGCCAAACTATTCTATCATCTTCATATCTTACCAGGCAGTTCAGCAGCTATTTTTACACTACACCAAACACTATGGTCAATCTTCTGTAATAATCAAACATCACTTCCCCAATCTAAACCAACATCCTAGATCACAGCTGCAAGAAGTGGAGAATTTCTACCAGCTGACTACAGATGTTCTGCCATTTCTTGCATGGCCAGGAATATCCATTCCAACAAAGCCACAGCTGGTTAACCAGCAACATACTCTAAGCAAAACAGCACTACAGGAATAAGACCCGTTCCTCCTGCACATGCACATAATGGCCAAGCTGTTTCAGCTCCACCAAGGGGAAGCCCATTTCTCTTCCTTGCACCAGTGATGTCCTACCTTCCCTTTGCTGCACTGATTCCGAGACTCTCCATACCTTGCAAGCCTATTCAACTCACTAATCCCACAGAAAACCATCCACATTTTTTTCACTCCCCAGCTTAATGAGCTACAGCAGATCACAGAGGATCAAATAAATACCAGAAGCAAGGAAGATATATTCCCTTTGTTTCCTGATAACCGCAAATTCTTCAATCAGCTCACCAAGATATCTCAAGAAAGTACAACCTAATGAAGCAAACTACCTAAAACTGTTCTAATAGTGACTCACTTTCAGTTAAGGCAAAAGTCACCAGCTTTATCAGGGCAGTCACTATACCTATACTCCAAATGTTCCTATATGAGATAGGTTCTCAAGACAAAGGTCAGAAACATTTCCAGCATTTCACAGAGCCTGCAAAGCTGTGAACTGTAAGTTCAAACACTGGGCAGAGTTTTATTTTGAAGACTGTCCCAAGAGTTGGTGATGGTTACTACTCCAACCAGCCTGGTTAAGCCTCAGTTAATATTTTTCCCTTCTGGTCCCAGAGTGCCTGTCGACTACTCGATTGCATAATGTAGTAGTACAAAGTACTACCGTACTACTTTTGTAGCCACTCAGCGTATCAGGTTTCTGCTGTGGTTCGCAATTCACAATACTTTTTATGTCACTGCTGCAGGGATAAATTGCAGAAATACTACAAACTGCAAGAATCCATATTTGATGTTAGACAGCTGATATTAATTTGTAGAGCCAGATTCCATTCAGTTTTGCTTGATGGCTTTTTACAAAGCGAGGAAGAAATTTCCCAGTCTACCACTCAGCTGCCTATAGAATTTAAGGAACAGCAACCAACTTGCAAAACACCTAAAACTTACAATAACAAAAAGCTAGAATCATAGAACCATTTAGGTTGGAAAAGACCGTTAAGATCAAGTCCACTCGTTACCCTAACACTGCCAAGTTCACCATTAAACCATGTCCCTAAGCACCACATCTACACATCTTTTAAATACTTCCAGGGATGGTGACTCAACCACCTCCCTGGGCAGCCTGTTCCAGTTCTTGATAACCCTTTCGGTGAAGAAATTTTTCCCAATATCCAATCTAAACCTCCCCTGGTGCAACTTGAGGCTGTTCCCTCTCGTCCTATCACTTGTTACCTGGGGAAAGAGACGGACACCCACCTCGCTACAATCTCCTTTCAGGTAGTTGTAGAGAGCAATAAGGTCTGCCCCGAGCCTCCTTTTCTCCAGGCTAAACAACCCCAGTTCCCTCAGCCACCCAAAGCAGAGATACTTTGTGCTCTGGAATCTCCACTGCTTCCCATTTCACAGCTACCAACTGCCCAAATACCTTTGGTAGTTCATGGTTTGTTTGGGTTTTTTAAAGCATTCTGGCATCGAGCACACAAACAGCTTCATTATTGCCTGGCAGCAAGACAGACAAGATCCTACGTTAATGGATGCATTAGGCAGGTGAAGCAATACAGACAGGCCTGGGCTTTGTGGGGTCTGAGACCTGGCCAGGGCCAAGCTTGCCCTGCTACAGAAAGCAGAGGAGCTGGCATCAACTCTGCTGTTCTTAGAGCACAAGTAAGGTGTGTGAAGTACCCCATCTCCCATAGCATCCTCCTCAGCACATCAGACCAGACCTCAGCGACAGAGGCGGCAGCAGCAAGCCTGGGTTTCTTTGGCTCCAGCAGAGGCAAAAGGGCTCTGGATGTTTTGTTGCTCTCTCTCTCTGGTGTCTTTTCTCCTTTACTTCCAGACAATCACTTAGTTTGCCTATTCCTATAGCTGGCCTTCGGGAAGTTTTAGATCAACAGAACTGCCCTAGGCGAAGGGAGCCAACAAGGCAGCTTTTATTATACTACATGATCAAGACAGACTCTTTCACTTACCTGAGAGCACATTAAATAAAAGTTCCCAATATAACTGAACACGATTTCTTCTTAATAAAGGGGTACCATGGAGAAGGATAGAGAAAAAATGACAAGAGCTTCTTCCCACAGGCTACAGATATTATTTTCAATCGGGATGTAAGAAAGCAGGAAAGGAATTTACAAGAACACCAGTCTGAGTGTTTGCCTCTCAGAAGTTCTGGAAGAATAAACTCATCTATGACCACCAAAACTAGTTTTCTACTAATCAAAGTCATAAGTTCACCCACGCAACATCCATCCACCTCTCACACTGCTACTCCAATGCCAGGCGAGAAGCAATATGCTCTGCAGGTGGTTTGCACAGCTGATTTTTCTGCACAAACAGAGCCAAATTAGCTCCCTTTTGCAGGCTCTCCTTATGCTCAGCCTTCATTCAAAAACCTGTAAGATTTTTATATTCCAAGTCCTCTCAATCTCAGAGAAGTTTGAATGAACCTGGCTAACAGGCTGCAGTATTAGAGAGAGCAGGCAGTACTGCCTAAGCTTCACTTCCTTAAAAAGCAGTAATAAAAAGGCTGAGAAGCACAGCATAGTCTGAAGCTGAGACGCTTAAAGCAATGCCTGCCACCCAGTCTAACAAACCTAGTGCCTTCCCAGCTGAAGAACAAACAAGACCAGTAAGGGACAAAAAAAAGACAGGCTTTATATCATAAACATCTCAGCAGTCCCCAGAAACTGAAGGGAGAAATAACAACTTTTGCATTCATGTGAATGAAATGTGACCAAAACCCTTAAACTCCTTTTTTATTCTTACACAATCAAGACGAAATAGCCTAATGAATAATTGAAGAGCCAGGAGAGCAAAAGCATAAAACTATCATTTTCTTAGAGACCAGCTGTGATTAAAGTGGCCTCCTTTGGTTGTTCTATTCCATGTAGAACATTCTCCTTTTGGTCATAGCCTGTTCAGAAAAGAGGTCCCATTCACTTTGTCACACTACTCTCAATATACTGAGTCTGCAAGAAATTCTGTGACACAAAATAAGCAGAAGAGACCAAGGAATCGAAAAGGCCTTCTGCAAAATGGGGNNNCAAGATACGTTCAGGTCAAGTTTAAATGCCTCTGTAAAACACTCCTTAGCAAAACAAGCTATGACTCCCAGCAGTTTGTTGCACACTAAACACAATTTCAGCTGTTTGGCTTGGGAAAAAAACTACATACAACACCCCCCAAAACTACAGCATCAGTTTAAGGAGACCTTACTTCAGGAAAAATCCTGTTAGGATTATAATACTCCCAGTGCAAATACCTGTACCAACGTAGAATATTACACTGTCTACCAAGGAAAGCAAAGAAATTGCTAGTAATACTTTGGGTAGCTTAAATTGATAAAGATTATACGTATAGCTCTAAGGTCTTAGAAGTGACATCCATTTACTCAGCTTTTTAGGGGGAGGAAAAAAAAAAAAGATGGGCTGCAGACAGCAGTTGGAGCAATATAGCAACTGGATACCTATCCAGCTTTAAATCACCATATGATTCTTCCACTTGCGCACCTGAAATTTAACTTTGGTTTGCTACTCAACAGACATCCTAGCCAAAATTATAACGTGGGTGCACAGCATTTTACATACTTATGGTGAAACACCCACTGCTAACATTTTTCAGAAACACAAGACTCACACAAGCATTTTCAACTCATTTTTGTGAACTTGCTTGGAACTGGTTCACCAATAAAAACAAGGCTGCTGTCATATAGATTTAATTTGCTATGGTGGGATCTGCACTTGTGATAGAAACTTTAGATGCGCAGAGATATTTCTTTGACCTTTTTATGAATAAAAAGTTCACGTAATTCGGGTACAATTTTCTACGTACAGTTATTAAAAAAGTGTGAGCATCTGTCTTCAAAGTTTGCTATAGTTTATTTTACTTTGGAGATTACGTTTACTCAAGTTGTCATTGATTTGTTATTCACATGACTGAAAGCCAGAAACTGGCCAACATGTCAATGCAACTTCATAAAATAAATCATTCTTAGCAAACAGCGAATGAACAATCTACAGAGAAACTGCTGATTTTGATAATATTAATGTTTTTTCCTATCAAGGTATCTCTAACTCAGAAAAAGAGAACACTGTTTGAAGTTAGTCACAGATTTGGGTCCAGGTGCTCTTGCCTACTTTCTCCAGTCAGCTTTAATTCAACTCAATTATAAGTATCCGCACGTTCACTTAAGTTACAAGATTGCTTAAAGAAAGCAAAAAGCTAGGTCTGACAAAGACAGAAGGGTGAAGGGTGCCCTCACAATTTCTGGGGGCAGCTTTGTTCTATTCCCTTAACTCTTCTCTCCAATTATTTTTCCAATATATTGTCAGTATATTTCCTTGATCTGTTAGAAGCACTCTGTACTTTTTTAAAAAAAAAAAAAAAAAAAGATATCTGGACAGGGAAAAAACAACCCCAAAATCAAAAACAAACACGCAAACAACCCCAAAATCAAAAACAAACACGCATGTCTTTCAGGATGTCAGCAAGAGCTGACCAAGCTATAGGCACAGGCAATACAAGAATATAAATAAAGCACCGTGAAGTGCCCCCATCAATCTGTCCTTTGATCTTTACACAAAGAGAAGGTTTAGAAGACCTGTCATAACCAGGACAGCTCATTCCCCACTTGACTCTCGTTTTTGACCAAAACCCCACAAAACAGATTTCTTCCCCATAGAAGCAGAGTACATCCCCTGAAGTTTCATGCTGAATTATGAAACAGAAAAGCTCTGGATACAAAGAGAAACATTGATTCTGGTATTAAACATTCACAGGATGCAACTGTAGACTAGGTATATGCCTATATAGCTGAGAGAACAGCAAGTACCACTTAGTAATAAATTGAAATATAAACTATAGATCTAAAGACATTACTATGTACACAACTAGCAACACTCAGGGAAGTGAACCTCTTTGCAACCTTCCACAGTCTGTCAAGGATATTTGCAGGAGCAAGAAGATGAGCAGCTTTTGAAGAACTACCTACTTACTGAACCACAAAACTGTGCTTACAAAGAGGGAAAAAAGATGTGGGCTCCAGTGATTTCTCAGTTCTTTGTTCCTACATATACTGACTCCCTTCAACTTCCCATCAACTCCCCGAGTGAAGATTTTTCAAGATTTCTGGACAATAAGCACAACCATTCTGGGTGAGGAAGGAAGGATGAGACTAGACAGTTTCTATAAGGGTATGTGTGCCAACTACCATACATGCTTACAACCTCTTACACCTATTGCTCACAGCACATCCTAAAGACCTATGAGAAGCGGCAGTTATGAATTAAGCTCTTTGCGATTTTATCGGGAAAACTTGTTTTCCAGAATTCCTCTAACAAGTATTTGGGAGAATGGTGCTTTACTACAACCAAGTTCACTGCTGTTGTCAACAATAAGCTTTGAATCCAGGAATGAGAAACTTTGCCAATTACCAGATACCTAAATTTATCTTGTAAATACACAATTCGGAAAGGAACAATAACTACACAAGCTGAGAAGATGCCTGGTACATACATGCAGAACTAGGAAGTACATTCAAAAGAGGTTCAGAATCACTGTGGCTTTATCTCAGCCCTGGAGTACTCACTGCTGCTTGCCCTTTTTGATTTACTGTTCTGCTCTGCATGTGCTGCTTTGGGGGATAAAGTATACCACAATCAAGGTAATCATCGTGGCTTTAATTCAAGTGTCCACGCAACATTCCTGCTCACTGAACCATTCTGTACTCAACAGCAATCCACGGGGGCAAAGCAAAAGCAATCCAATAACCCAAGAACAGAGCGTTGCACTTGTAAGCTGCTGTGTAAGACCACAAACCATAAGAACAGTGCCTTTATACGACTGTATTATGAATCATACACAGGAGTACAAAGCAGTGACAGGTGACTTTCAAGAAGCCACTTAATGCTCTGACCATAACAGTAGCACAGTGGAGACAAGTGACCATAGAGTCATGCAATTTTCCTTGCCACGGCACTCTGCTCCACATACCTCTGATTTACTTGAGGCATCCCACTTCACATGCTGAGAGAAACAAAGAGGTAGAACAAAAAGACAGCAAAACGATTATTCTTCAGTTAAAAGTGTTAGCATTTATTTCACAGGCTTAATAATTTGGCATAAATACAACTTAAGACCCCAGGGCCAAATATTACACCTAATACTTACCTGGGAAAAAAAAAGTTAATCATTGATGTAAGCTTCCCCATGATCTTAGAATAGATGTTACTGACAATCTCAAGGGCACAGCCACTCTTCCTTTTGCAGAGCTCAGGTAAGATGCTGCTGTTGACAGCTGCTCACTTTTTCCCCCTAACTCACTTCACTGCTTTCTCCTCCGGTTCAGTGAAACGAAGACAGACAATTAACATGGATGATTTCAAAGAACTGCGAAGCAGGCCAGTCTGATAACTGAAGAGCTAAGAACAAGCAGCTGGAAACAGCAGCCTCCTAACCCAGATCTGCCATGACCAAACAGTCTGTCTGACCAGGCAATTACAACAATGAAGCTTTCACACTGAAGGCAGCAGGACTTCCCCCTTGCTTTCTCTCTGTTTTTAAATAACAGCAAGAAATGTCCACCTTTTAAAAGAACTTCCATGCAATTATGACTATTAGAAAAAACAATGGGAGCTACCAAATTTTAGACAATTTGTAAACTACACAAAGAGCATTACAAGTGTGAAATATCCTACATAAGATGCTCCAGGCTGCTGAACTACCTGTGTTTAGCACATCCAGTACCTTTCCTCATACACTGTGGGAGCAGGTACACATACTGACAAACCACGAATGAGTTCTTCTCTCTCGGCAAGTACTTTTGATCGAACACAGCCACCCAGTACAAATTAAACTTTGGGGAGCAACATCATTTATGGCTCTGTGCTCATTCAAAAATACAAGTGACCGCCTGCTGACAAGCTTTACAAGGAAGTATAGTTGCTACCAACATTCAATCACAGGACAATTTTTATACAGTATTTCTCTTAAGAACTAGAAAAAAATCCACTTACAATGGCAATTGTCAGTTTTGAATGAATCTGAGCAGTTTAAAAAAAAAGAGCAGTCTAAGCTTTTAAAGCATCAGGAATAGTTCAGAAGACAAGAACTAACTACTCAAAAAAATGATGAAAAGAAAGTTTTATTACCACTTTTCTAAGCAATGGAAACAACAAACTCTAATGTTACTGTATCTAGAGACAAATGTATCAAGGAAGAGAAGTCTGAGGGTTTTTTTAAAAATCAGTAAAAGTGGTTTTTACTAGCAGATCTCATTTTGGCTGCTCAGATAAAATCAGCTGTAACTAAGGCACTTCCGTGAACACATAGGCAGAGCTGAAGGTAAAGTCTCTGAGGCCAATATCCATCACCAGGCCAAATGGCACAGCCAGCTGGGCCAGTCAGGGGCTATGAAATTGGCTCCCTGGCAAATCCTTTTTTTCACTGAGGTATCAGCACTATAGCTTTTGCCAGGATAGAAGCAATTAATTTTTTCCATGTATTACCCATGCCTTCACTGAAAACAGCAAACGTCACTGTATATTGACAACAACTCCTACTCCACACCAAGTTCGGTCTTTTCTATGAGGAAAATTCTCCCCAATTTCATTAAGCTATCCCTCTGAGGCAAAAAGCAACAAGTACCGCTGTTACCGGTCAAAGTGTTCAAGTAAGGAGGCAAAGGGAAGATAAGGTACTGCAGTCCACCTACCATGGGATGGGGGGAAGAGCGTGGCAGGAAAGAACACTAATAGGAAATAGTGGGAATAGAGGGACCTCTCAACCCATCCTTGAAACAAAGCAGAAGCATCAAACTTACCCTGCAACTGCCACCGTCCTTATCCTCAGGCCGGAATCCATCTCTCCCTTTCCTGAGGGTTGGCAGAAGGAGCCTACTTCTCAATTTGGGATCCTGCCTTGAGATCAAACCTCTCCTATATCAATTCTTCAGTTAATGGATTTAATCTTATTCTGTCTTCTCAAAACACTTAAGAGACCCACTGTGCTACCAGAGTGACTGTCACACCATAACTATAACCCTGCGGTTTTAGAGAATAAAAACTGTTTGAAATTTGAAAATTAAACTCCCCTAGTCAAACACAGTAAAAGTAATATAGAGTATGCTATAAACTATTATAGTCAAGATGCACCTCCTGCATAGTATGTTACAGAGTGAGTGACGCTACAGGTAACAAAGCTGGATATCCTAAAAGTTTTTGGGTTTGTGCTAGAAACTTAACAGAAGCCCAACTGATTTGAGCACAAAGCCTAGCCCTTGAAGCTTTCCACGCAACACTTAGGAAAAAAATAAGTAAACGGCATCTACGCTGTCAACAGGCAGCAAAAGATTTAGGAGCCTTTGAAACTTTCACGACGATTCTCAGAATCACCCTAAAGTAGCTCATGTGTTCATTCAGACAGCAAAACGCTCTGGCACAGGAAGCAAATTCCAGTTTGAAGCCCACCCCGTTTGCAGCAGCAAGAACGTATTTATCATATTACCCCCACGTCCAGCGCAAAGCCTCTTCCTTGCTGTAGCAATATTTCCTTGGCGGCAAAAGAGCCCGTCGGGGTTGGGATCGCTCATCATCCGACCCCGCAGTAAGACACCGCTGACCCGAGCCACGGTCCTTCAGACAGCCCCACCACCGCCCGTGAAGGGGCCCCGCAGACCTTAACCCCCGCCCCCAGCGCCCCGCGGGGCACCCACCACCCCCCCGGCCCCAGGCACAAGGCCGGGCGCTGCCGAGAGCGCCGGTACCGGCCCCGCCGCCGCCTGCTCCTTTACCTGGTGAAGAACTCGGCAAAGCTGCTGCCGGCGCCGGCGATGCCCGCCCC
>JAVKLA010000093.1:23565864-23584005 GCA_034782735.1 Sagittarius serpentarius | reverse complement strand
GGGAGTCCCGCCGGCGGGAGCGGCCGCGGGAGGGGAGCGGGCCCGGCCCTTCCTCCGGGGGAGCGAGGGCTGACGGGGAGCGCGGCGGCGGGGGGCGGCCCGCGGGCGCTGCGGGCCCTCGCCGGGTGCCTGCTGGGCGCCCTGGTGCTGAGCACGCTGGCGGGCAACGCGCTGGTGTGCCTGGCCGTCCTGCGCTTCCGCCGCCTGCGCGCCGAGGTCACCAACTGGTTCGTGCTGGCGCTGGCCGTCTCGGACCGCTGCGTGGCCCTCCTGGTGATGCCCTGGAAGGCGGTCGCTGAGGTGGCCGGCGGCTCCGGGCTCTTCGGCAGCCGCTTCTGCGACACCTGGGTGGCCTTCGGCATCGTGCTCCACCGCCTCCATCCTCCACCTCTGCATCATCAGCCTGGACCGGTACTGGGCCATCGCCAGCCCCTTCCGCCAGGAGCGCAGGATGACGCGGCGCCTTGCCTGCGCCATGATAGCTGTGGCCTGGGCCCTCTCCATCCTCATCTCCTTCCTCCCAGTGCAGCTACGCTGGCATAAAGCCAAGGACAGGAGATATCCAGCCTCCTGGCTGCCTGGGACGCCCCGCTGTGATGTCAGCCTGAACCGCACTTATGCCATCACCTCCTCCCTCATCAGCTTCTACATCCCCGTGGCCATCGTGATCGTCACCTATACCAGGATCTACCGAATCGCCCAGGCCCAGATCCGCCGCATCTCCACCCTCGAGCGAGCAGGGGGGCAGCGGCCAGCTCACGGCAAGGAACCCACCTCCCGTTTGCAGAGTTCCCTGCGCAAGGAGACCAAGGTGCTGCAGACCCTCTCTGTCGTAACGGGAGTCTTCGCTTGCTGCTGGCTGCCCTTCTTCCTGCTCAACTCTCTGCTGCCTTTCTGCCAGCCCAAGCTCGAGAGAGACCGTGAAGGACAGTCGCCCTGTGTTGGCCAAACCACCTTCAACATCTTTGTGTGGTTCGGCTGGGCCAACTCCTCAGTGAATCCAGTGATCTATGCTTCCAACGCAGACTTCAGGCAGGCTTTCAGCAACCTCCTGGGCTGCCAGTGCTTCTGCTGTGGCACACCCAGATCCACTGTGGAGAGGGTCAACTTCAGCAATGAGCTGGTTTCCTATCACCATGACACCACCTGCCAGAAGGAAGGAGCTGCCTCGTCGTCAGTACCTCCCACTGCCGTCACTGCCTGGGTGCAGCCCGTTCCCCATGCCATAAGCCTTCAGGGAGAGGACAGCAGTGAGGAGGTGTCTATGGAGAAGAGGCCTGTGACTTCTCAGACACTGGCTGCCCCTGGCAGCAGCCCCAAGAGTCATCAGGTGCCAGCTATTTTGCAATTGGATTGCAAGGCAGAGCTATCCCTGGAAACTATTACCCCCGTACAGGGCTTGGTCGGTGCGAGGGACCCCATCACCCTGTTCCAGAGGGATAAGTGATTGCGCGTTTCTCACACACACAGCCGTCCCACACGGAGAGTTCGCTCTGCCTCCACGTAAGCTACGCCCGCCCCCCAGCAAAGTCCCATCCCAGGAGGATGGGAACCTGCTGCTCTTACCCCAGAGGGGTGACAGGCGTATGAAGTCTGTTTCAAAAGCATATGAGAGCCACACATTAACCTCTTCCCACGACCAGCTTCACCCCTTACTCTCTTTCACAGTCAGCAGACATTTCCCATACATTTGTTCACCCCCGTTCTTCAAACGTGATATTTATTAAGAATAGTGAGATAATTAGACCAAAATAAAAACAAGTCATAGTTCGAGACTCTGTAATATAATCTTAGATAGATAACTTAATCTCACATTTAGCTTCATTGCTAAAACCCGTTTTTCCTCCCCTTCATGGTTTCACATCATACATGGGCATAGTCTTAAAGGTTTGTGTTTGGTTTTACTTCTGTGTTTATTTCAAAGCTGCATGTCTGGATTTACATGTCCGAGTCTGTGTTTAGGCTCTTATTTAAAACATCACTATCTTATGTTGAGTCAAAAGACTGCTCAAAACCCTGGAAAATTAAGTTGCTTTTATGTAGGACCCCAAACACAGTTTCAAGTGCCTAACTTTGGTATCCAGGCTTAATGATATTTGAGCTAGGATCTTCCTCATCCTTGAATGTTAGAAAATGTACGATTGTATGAGGCTGAAGTTACAGCAGGATGGTGTTTGAGAGCTAACCCTACAACTCCAGAGCGATTTAAGCTGCCGTCAGCTGAGGCAGCTGTAATTCTTCCTTTCTCCTACTAGTTCAGGCAGCCAGTCCTTCCAGAAAGCAAGCTGGTCCACAAAATAAAAAGTGACCAGGTCACCTCTCTGAAACCATTTCACTACTCGTAGACGTGAACAGCAAGAAAAGGCAGAGCAAATGGGTGTTGGATGGCTTGCAGGAGAGAAAATACTGGGGGAACTTGATAATTTCTATATGTGTAAAAGGGTTCAGCAGACATTAAGAGAATACAGCAGCACCTCACTGTCCACCACTTAGGAGTTCTGCTGCTGACCATTTAATACAGTGCTCCACTAACCACCACCATTACCCCCTTTTTCTGCCCTTCGCCTATGATTGAGTTGATTGACCTTGATTCATCTAAGGAAGATGATGAAGATGCAGCTGTCCAGAAAGAGACATCAAGAACGCTTACACTACAAGAGTTTTCTTGGACATTCAGTCTCATAGATGGCACAGCTGATACCTTTCTGAACAGTGATCCATGCTGAAAAGCCAGACTCTCCTCCCAGTGATCCTGCTCCTGCTTCCTGTGAATTTAAACCGTGTGTAGTTCTTAAGTCCCTGTACGCATTTCCCCCCATCACATTAATTCTTATGGGAAAAATTGCTTTTGCTATCCTGCTCTTTTCAGGAATGTGTCCTTGATGGATAGCTGGGTGTGACTGTAATCTGCTCTTCATGGCCAAGACTGGCAGAACAAGAGGTAATAGGCTTAACTTTAAGACCGACCAAGGAAAGACTTTAGAAAAACTTCCTAAGAATAAGGATAATTAAGTACTGGAGTAGATTGCCTAGGGACGTTATGACATCTCTGTCAGTAAAAGTCTTTAAGATGACATTGCTAAGCATCTGTCAGAAATGACATTGGCATTGTTAATCCTGTCTTGGGGCAGTGGCATAGTGTAATGGTCTCTGGAGACCTTTTCTAGTCCTGCTGCACTATGACAACATGAATCCTTAAGCACTGAGCTTGAGATGTTTTATTTTTGACTTTTTTTTTTTTTTTTTTTGCACACGCTGATCCTTAGCTATTTTCTTGAAGGCAAAAAAGCATACAGATAAGAACTTTGAGACCCCATTAGTATATTTCCCTTCTTCTCTTAGTGATTACCCATTTTTCTTAGCATTTAACAACTATCATTCAGCATGCCTAGTGCCTCATCTGGAGAGCAACCCTGAAATAAACCTTGTATTTCCTTAAAAGAGACACAAGAGCTGTGGTTTTGGTTTTGATTCCCTTTGATTATTTTCTAGGTGATCACACGCGAACTGTACGTGGATTCAGATGCTAAAGGGTCAATCATTTCGTGAGAGGATTTTCCTTGCTACTTTTCTTCCTTCTTACACAAACCAGAAACACGTATAGTAAGAGTGTCGGCATCTTTTATCTCCTCCAAAAAACCAAAATCGTATCTTAGAGCTGTAAAAGACTTCTCATCTCACCCCCTCCACACCAAAACCCATCCTGGGGATATACTGACACACCTGGTAAGACACTATCCTGAAGTGTGATTCCCTCCCTGCCTGCTACACTTCTGCTTCTGTTGCAAGAGCTTCAGCTGGCTCCATCCCTCAGAGAGTTAACTCTCCCTGCCCACCCACATCCCCCTTCTGGCGGGCAGGCAGTCTTCTAGCAGTCAAGGCCATGCGTGAAGTTATTATGCACAGGAGTCTGGGTTTGGTTTTGGTTTTTTAGTGTGCGCACAGTCCTACTATTAGTGATAAAAGCTGCTAATTAGTGGAAGGGAAAGATTTACCTGCTCACAAGGTTTGCCCGGCCTGTGGGAGCTGTCTCACCCAGGAAGCAGTCTGGACTTACTACATAGGGTGATGAAAGCTTAGCGTATGACCGAGTGGGTGGAAGAAATTAAGCAATGAATATAGCTGAATAACATTTTCTCTTAAGTGTAATCAGAAATGCATGGTAGCTTTGATTTATGAAACCATATTTATGTTAAGAATGGAAAAAGCTATTTGTATCAGTGCTTGTGGCTATAGTTTAAATAAGCTTCATTAACAGGTCAGATTGTACCTGAAAATAAATGGATATTTACCCGAAGAAAAAAACTGGTCCTTACTGAAGCTTTTCAAAGGGACAGTTTAAAATTGTTCTTTGTAAGTGATACTGTAAATAATTGTTTGTACCTAATCGATAATAGTCATTACTGATGTGCAGATGATACACATTACAATAGTTTACAGCTGTAAGGTGCAATGTAGTAAGTGCAGTGTAATGTTCAAAACTGCAATAAATTTCAGAAATTGCATATTATAAACTGTTTATACTCATTTTAAGTGGCATATTACTGAAGGTACTTCATATGAAAGCTACACCGCGTAGCCCTTGAGACTACATCTTCTGCTGTTGCTGATTTAATAACACATAGATATCGATACTGTATGTATTTTTATTTTCCTAGACTGGGAAGGCTCCTGAATGTTAATCATACTACAGACCACACAGTTCTGTGAACAGTAAACGAGCAAGACTTATTTTCCCAAGAATTTTTCTAGTGATTAACTGTGATTTCTAATTGACATTTTTCTCATGACAGGGAAAGCTGCTGTGTTAGATTACACAAGATTCAATTAGCATTGTTAGGTTCAAGTCTGATGCGATATGCTAAAATTATTACGAAAAGCCAAAGGTTTACTTCAGCAGAAATTAAGAGGCAAAATTATTTCCTATTTTCACTATTGCAGCCACTCAAAAGAAACACCTTCCAAAGCAAAAACTTGGCAGCACTTTGGTATCCATGTCCAGGTCACAACTTTCTTGGCTTGGCAGGACGAAATGAATCACAAATGGTGAAGGTACTATTTTAGGGAGATCTATAGCTATTCCTCAAACTCACCTTTTATAACTCAGATTATCAAACCTACATACTTCTTTATAGATTCACCACAATATATGTAAGGTATTTCACTGACTAAAAGCAGTTCCCTGTAGTAGCTCCACATTTACAATACCATTAACATCACAGTGCCCTGAAAAATAGCTTTTAAATAGCCTTGGTGTCAAAACAGTCCAACCTCACAGATACCTTATCTAAACACTCTTATTAGCCTATATCTAAATATCCACATCAAAACATGTTCCAGTTCAGCAAAGTACAAGTGGCAGGGCATTACGATGTATACCAAATGCCTTCTCTGTTCAAATAATTCCCACTCCCTTTCCTTCTGTCAGTCTACAAAGTTCTCAACCAGCTACAGGTCTTACTTCTTTGTTACACAACTGAAATGAGTACAAACTTCTTGTGGTCAATTAGAAGCTTATGTGGCTGAGCTGCCACGGCAGCCCTCCTCACTATAACATCGCACGGGAAAAACAGGGATAATGTCTCTGTAGCCTCCTTGGGTGGCTGTAGAGATGCTGATCCAGCTGAGAGGTTTTCCCTGCTGTCAAATTTCTCTGAAATTGTTCATTGGGTTTAAAAGTTAAGCATGGGAGTAAACAGAGACAGATATGTGCATGCATGTATGCATGCCTTCTTAGACAACTGGGCTAGAAAGTAAACAGCATTCTTCAAGGAAACGGAAACTTAAGCCTCAAGGCAGGGCTGTCTGGTGCAGGAGATGCAGCAGGGCAAGGACAAGAACTCCTTCCTGGTGAAAGACCCAGGCTGGTCCCACACACCTGTGTGGCAGAGGTGCCAGGCGACATTTCAGTAACCAGCCATCAGGTTGTTGTTTCTAAAAACAAATGTAGTGCCACCAGTCACATGCAGCACCTCTGTAGCAAGAGGCAACAGCAGGACAGCAAGGATGTGCTTGAACACCGCGTTGATGCAAAGTTTCATCTTGTTTCCTAAGCAATATTTTAAAAAGATTAACTACAACGCACATGCGTCCTTGACATTATGCTTACATTTGTGTGTTCTGTTGTTTATCTGTTTGCCTGTCACCTGCTTTATGTAGGGCTTTATTTTGCATGACACACAAACTTTCAGAGACTGCCATTGACTTTAAGAAGCTTGTTACAGCTATGGCATTGCCTCTACCCGAATCGGTTCCAGGAATGAGAAGGGACTGAAAAAGCATGTGTCACTTGGCATGAGAAAACATAAAGCCTTGGGACAATTCTGCAATTCGAACCATACCAACAGAAAACTACATTCTCAAAGAAACTCCCCATTAACAAAATCCTAATAAGCAAAACCTAAAAAGACTGAATTTCCTCCCAGTCTCCTCCTCCCCTTGGACTGGAAGTCTACCCATGTATCCAACCTGCAGGGAAAGCCTTCCACCTTCCCCATCTTTTCTCCTTCACAAATGCACACAGACACGCGGATATTGCAGAGGGATATTAGCCCTTAGATATTGCAAAGTATATTGCCAAGGCATCAGAGGAAATAATCTTTTTCCAAAATTAATCTTCCCTCCTCCTCCCCCCTTTATTTCTTGCTAAACTGTTGTAGTTTATTTTGCCGAGTTGAATACAGACTAAATAACATTGTGTCCTTAGAAACTCCATCCAAATATATGTACAAATGGAAAATGAATTCGATAGTTCTGATTTAGCAACTATTACATATAGTTGCTATGATAAAGTTTAAAAAAACCCCAACAAACCCAAAACCAAAACAAACCACCTTATCCATAAGTTTATAGTTAGGTGTAACTTTAACAAATGCTGAATTCAGTGGAAATATCAGTGTAAAAGAAAACAAGATCATACCTCAACTGTATATATCTTTTTCTTATCCCCCTGATAATAAGCTGATGCCTTAACATTTCAGTTAAACTTTAATTTCAGTGAGAAACAGCTGACTTACGTAGCAAAAAGAGAAATCTGTTATACAACTTGGTTGTCAGAAGCATCTGTTGGTTTGCTTTTGCCAAAATCGTGCCTCTTGTGTTGGATTGCAGATGATGCACCTACGCACACCATAGTAAGTATATTTCAATTAGCTGAGTATTTCTCAGTAAAAAAATCTTCTGTGAAAAATCCTCTATTCTTCATTAGCTGTTTTTTTCCCACTCCTGGGAGGCTGAAGTGGCTTTCTGGATATAAAGCGCTATCAGTCCAGTCCCCCTGGACTCGGATGAACTTCACTGGTTGCATCTCCATGGTTACAGACTCCCACCACGTAACTCTTAACTTTATTTATCTCATTGTTATGATTTAACTCACTTTCCTGAATCCTTTTGCCTTTCCTTCTGCAAAGGGACGTATAGCAGGATGCACCCCATGGGCACAGGCTACTCCTCAGGTTTCTTGCTCTCTTAAGAACCGATCTGCATTTACACCAAAGAAAGGCACAAAGATGTTAAAGTAATTTAATTTTTCTAGCATATTTGGCTTGAAAAAAAAAATTATGGTAATCTTGATCTAGTCTTCTTATCCCTCCCCAATCCCTACCTGTGTCTAATCATTCAAGACATTTTAGAAAACCCAGGACTTATGCATGTGTTTTTCCAAGTTAACTAGATACATGACAGGAAAACTGCCTATCAGTGGAACTACTGACAGCAGTAAATGAAGTGTGGACATGTACGCAGGATCTTTACATGCGAATAGCATAAAATGAATGAAGATGCTATGGAAAATGTAGGTTTATCTTCATCAATCAGAGAAGCAGAATTTCATCTCAAGCCAGTTTTATTTTAGTTTAGGTAGTGAGAAGACATTCCCATTTGTAAAATTTGCAGAAACCGTTGCTAGGTTCCCCTTTTTCTTTAAAGATCATTTTCATAGAGTTTTCTGCAGTTCAACATTTTAACATATTTTTAACTAATTAAATTCATCTTTGCACCCACCCTCAGTGAGAACACATCACTTCATTTTACTCTTTTCATATTTAAATCGGAACCGGTTGAATGGAGTTTATATACTCTAATTCACGGGCTCAAATCTTGTGATGACTTTTGCATGAAAGGTAACGAACTACATGTGAGTGAGTTGTCTGAGCTTCTGTTACAATCAATGGAGATCTAGGCCAAACAGTTAAACGTGTCTAGAGTGATTTATGGGACCAGGTGAAGATAGCTACTTCAGGATGAGAGGAAAAACTCCCTAGACACTGACTAGCTAAAGGGAAAAAAAGCCAGTGATGTGGGAGAGTAACAGACGGGGGATAACATGATCAAGTGTGCAAACTAGCTACAATTTTTTTTGCTGTTGGTAACAAAGCTGAATCAGTTAGAGATCAGACTAAAAACCTGACAAAAGGTAATGATCTTTACCATGTTCACAGAGCTGGATTTGCTCTTTTGTTTGATGGTCAGTCTGAAAAGACTCTCTAACCTTACCATTTAGATTTCCGAAAATAAAAAGGCAAAAGCCATCAAAGTGATAAGATCAATTTTACAAAGTAGTTTAAATAAATGAATGCATAAAGTAACACAGAGCATAGTGTTTACTAATGCCTAAATCAGTAATACAGTCATCAGAGGCAACATCACAGCAAACGTTCTTAATGCGCCTTTGCTAACAGTGGGAGGGAAATACAGGACAGAGCTGAGTTTGGAGACAGCAGGCTGGTAATTAGACGTTTTCTCTCTTATATTTTGGACTATAGCAGAATATCAGTGCTGCCAAACTACAATGTGACAATAAATTCATTGATAGAGGTGATTAATAACCATAATTTCCACTCTAAGTGTGCTTATCCTGTAGTACCAGTGCTTCCAAGCCACGAATTAGGGTAGCACCAGAGTGATACCTTCTTGGTGTGCTGCCAGCCTTCAGTCTAAAGCTCTTCAAGAGCTTAAAAGAAAACATCTGCACCATCGTAACCCAGAAAGCCTTCTGCTGTAGTCACTCCCACTCTTAGGCCTTTCACACCCACAGCAACAGTCAGAAGAAATCCTCTGCTCAGAAGAGGAGAATCCTTTAGAAACCAAATCATTAGATAAGTGGCATCAACAGCAAAAGCCACATTTGCTGTTACATTTATGCAGAAGTTCCTTCAGTGTGATGTTCTCCTTTCAAACAGTTTTTAAAAGGTAATAGCGACTACGTCTGCTTTTCCTTTCCCACTTTCATTTCCAGCTGTATATCGTTAGGGCCCCTGTTTTGTCTTAACACTTTAGCACTGACCACAGGTATTCACCCCAGGGCCAGGCTGGCCACCTAGACTACTTTTTAACCCAGCCTAACAGCATTTTATGCATACGAAGGCTCTTCTTGGGGAAAAAAAAAAATACGCAATTTTTATTGATGGAGCTGCAGTAAAAATTCTGCACCACTGATACATTTCAAGAACCTTTTAAGGCTAGATTTTAATAGGTATTAAGATAGCTAGCTTTCAAGATAAGTGCCTAAATGACTTCATAAAATGTGCGTATACAAGGCCCAAGAAAGCATAACATACAGAGAAACTATTACTGGAAACAACGGGGTGTTTTTGGGACAGAACCGCTTACTGCAGGCTTCTTTCAAAAAGGGGATAGATTTTCACTGTACTGCTGACAACTTATGCTACTGAAGAAGCATAAAGTAGCTTTAAAGACGTTTGTAGTGCAGGCTATTTCCTTGAGGTAGGGTAAAAAGTTATGATGATCCTCAGAGGCACTATCTTAGCACATCTGGGGCTAGTCCAGGGACAAGGGAATAGAGATAAAGCGTAATGCCTTTTGTGCTACGCTGATATCTGACAATTCAAATAAAATGATTTTATTTGAAGCATGGTCACTGTGCTTACCGCTACTGTCACTTTTGCTTCCAGATAATGCAGGATAGCTGCTTATCTGAATATGCATTACCTTTTTTTTTTTAATAGAAACAACATTTTATTTTGCTTCTAATAATCCCCCTTTTGAATTTGAGACTAACTTTCAGAGACAAGCAAGCTGGACAGGCAGAAAATTTGAATTGTAAATGTCTTGTTGAGCTTCAGTTGTTCAGTATGTCTTACCTTATGAAGCTGAAATGCATAATTTTGGGGTGGCACAAGCGGAGTTCAAACAATGCCTGAAGTCATATGCCTCCAAATATATTTTTCTCCTCCATAGATGTTGCTACAACATGCCTGCTCCCCTGCAGCCCAGTCAAAAGAATCATTCCTGGGAAACACACTGACAGAAGATGAAGGAAATCTATATACAACAAAAAATGAAATAACCTTGAAGGCAGAACAGCAGTACAAGAGAAAATTTTCATGTAGTTTAATACCGCTGAGTATTGACACTAATATTTCTGTATTACTTAGAAAAGTCATACATTTCCACTCAGGAAATGCTCCTCACTGTCTCTTAGCCTCAGCTATAGTGTGTTTTCAATGAAACAGACTATTTTCCCCGTTAACCTTATATTCTGACTTAGGATTTTAGAAGCAGAAGACCCATCACTCTTGGCAAGGGTATCATGTGTGGTAAGAAAGGAAAAAAGCTCTTTGTGGCATATTGCTCCAGGAACAAAGACTTCCGTAACTTCAGTCTACTGATACATGTTAAAATGGAAAATACAAAGCGTTTCAGCACCCCCGAGGGATTAACCTGGAAGAACTAGATGTACCAAGCAGGAGGAGTCATCGTGATTTTGATAGCCTTCAGGCTGAGCCCCTAGCATCGTGCCATCTTGTATCCGCAAAACAGATTTTCCTAAATGTCAGCCTGCCTGCGTGCAATCCCACAGCTCTATACGGCCTGCTACTATGCTAGCATGCATCCGCCATACACTATAAGCAGTTCCTTCCCTGCCTGATACCGTGGCATTCGTGTGATTCTGTTACCACCTGACCTGGTAATTATAAAGGTCTCATCACTGTGCTTTCCTAATAAGCCAGGGTGTGGAGAAAATATTTTCCATTTCTAATGGAGCCTTGTAGGCCCAGAGAGACCAGGATGCAGAAAGGGGAAAGCAACAATAGTCTGCTAAGAGAAGAAAAGACACGTATTTGACCGTGTTGGACGTAGAGAGAGAGCACAAAAGGGCAAAGTGCACACCCGAGGTGCTCTGTCCAGTGATGGAACTAACGCTCCGCACACCTCGTCTCCCGTCTCCAACAAGCACCTTCTCCTGGATACGCTCAGTCTGCAGCGGGAAGACTTCCTTCAGAAACATCGGTTCTTTAGAAAGATTAAAATGTGGGTCCCAAAGAATGATCCTTTCCAGGCTTAACAAGTCCCAGGTCCTGCTTGGGGGCTCGGTGGTCACCCAGCCACATGGTCCAGCACAGAGCAGAGGGGAGGGTGGGCTGCAGCACAGGGACAGCAGCGGAGTGTCAGGGCAGGACATCGTTTGTGTGATATTCTCCTTTGGACCTCACCAAAATACAGCCAGAGCCAGCCCACAACTCCAGTCGGATAGGCTTGTCTGGCTGGCTGTCAGGATGCCTGGGGTTTTGACATTCCCGGTTCAGGGATGGGAAGACATTCTACCTGCATTTCAGTTCTGCTGTACGTACCACAAAAATACTACCCGTTTCCTTCCTTGCAGAGCAAAGGGGATGACTTAACTGGTTTCTCCACAACTCTGAAGCACTAGCACAGGTGTAAAAAAGGTTTCTAGGCTTTGTGATTCATTTTTCCTTCTAAATTGAGGGGAAAAAACCTCTTAGAGTGATTTTTATCATGCTTAAGAAATAAGAGAAGGAACTTCAGTTTGTCAGTTGCCCGGTTCTGTCCTACTTTGCTAATCCTTTGGTACATACTGAGAGTAGCAAGGCAACAGGGAAAGTAATTATATTCTTTGGGAAGAGCAGCAGCTATGGTATGTGAAGGGAAAATCATGTTTTGGGTATAAATTCTGTTATCACTTCCAAACTTTCCACAACCACCACGTGTACCGGCAGCCTTTCATAGACGTGTTCGGACTACGAGTGCAGGCAGAGCCTGGCAGCAGAACTCACAGAAGCTATACTGCACCTGGGTTTCTGGGGATCCAGACCAAAGAGCTGGCAATGGCAAATTAAACAAGAAAATGGATGGACAAAAATGTACAAGTGCAGTGCATACTATTACTCACTTTTATGGGCTGATTATTCCATGTCTTCTACCACAAGAATAAAATACCATATTTTCTAACAGGCAAAAGAAAATGCCTGAACTGCTTGAAAAACCGAGCCTGCAGCAAACGCTTGGTAACAGGATGCACATTTGTATCAAACCAGAAAACACCCTTTTGGAACCTCAGTGGCCTGTGTAGCGTCAAGGCAAACACACGCGAGCAAGAATGTGCTGCTCAGCTGCTTTTATTAATATTAGGTTCTTAGGCTCCTTTTAATCAAGTGTCTTTCCTTGATGTTTCTTTGTTATGGTGTGGGGTTTTTTATTTGATACCTATGCATAGTGTAGTTCTACTTAAAAAACACAATATCAAACTGGTTTTAATTTTGTAATACAAGAGCCACGAATCATATGTTGTCAGAGTATACACCGGCTTGTATAGCCTGTGTATTTCTGCCCCATAAAAATGACTTGACTTTATAAGGCAGGGCCAATTTCATTGTTTGCTTGTGTCTAATACACCAGCATTCTCCCCACTACCTCAGATCTTTAGATAAAAACACAACATAAAAATAAACATAACCCATTAAAAAAAGGTTTTTTTGGTTTTTGGTTTTCTGTTTTAGAAAAACCCATGCACCTTTTTAGGTACATGACATCTTTCATAATTCTCTCTTTTGACATTAACTCTTCCTTGTAGTAGTCCACATATCAGCTCACACCGTGGAAAACCAATCTCCAGCCTTCAGCTTGGGAGCAGTTGGTAAGAGAATAAAGCTCTGAATAAACTGAATGTCTGAACAAGTTAAATGTCTGAACTTGCTCCAGTTTCAGGTGAGGTAATTTACTGTGATGATATAGAGAAAACATTATCCTTGTTACATTTTTTTCTTCAGAAAAAATAGACTATCTCTATTCTTTTCTATGAAATAAAATTAAACATACCAGGTCAGTTCATTGTATGTTTTATAAATTTGCCATTTAGGTTTTCTGGAATTTTAACTGGAACCTGGTAGATCAGATCTTTTGTTCTAGAATTTTTTTTTAAACTTGTATGCCAATATGTAGCTTTGAAGTTTTTTACTCAAACCACAAGACATTTAATCTATTTTAAAGAACTCAGTCTTCTGTTTACAACTTGGTTGTCAAATAATTATAATTTGTTTCCTTTTTGAAAAGCTCTGCAACTACATTTTGTTAATGAAACCCTCACAACTTACATTTTCAGAATGTGAAATTTCCTCGCATTTCATAAAAAGAAGAAAAATAAGAAGCAATCCCACCCCTCTGAGTTTTCTCAGTGATCTGTACAACATGTTTGCTCCCACACGTGGTGAATGGGGAGTTCATGCTGCAGTACCAGGTTTTACATTACCAGCCGTCTGCTATCCCCATGCTATGCCTGCTGCTTCTTGAAAAAAAAATGGTCTCTCACACCATCTGATACAAGCATTCTTTGGTCACATTTTAATAGATGATCTCCTGCATCATTTTGGCTCCCCCCTACCCTACCTGCTCCCCCTGCCCCCCAGCCCCTTCTACTCTTTAGCTACTCTTCTCACTTAAATGATGAAATAAGCCTTTCATAGCACGTTGGTCATCTCCACAACATTGTGAAAGACAGCAAAGAAATAGTCTTAAGATGCATTTGTTAATTTTAACACTTCACATTTCTAGAAATGTGCAGATTAAATGGGTTTCCCCCTACCCCTTCTGTCTGTGTCTAAAATAAGTGGCCAAGATCAATTTAAAAGGCAACTCATTTTAATTCTACAATACTCGCATGGTTTTTTAATTACATATAGTTCTGTATGCGTGTTGCTACAATTATGAGGAATATATTTTCTTCTTCCTTAAATCGACTGTAGGATGACCAGACATTAAGTTCTATGAAAGGAAATGGTATCCTAATGAAGTCCTCTGTTTAGTAGGAGCTAAAATCAATTCTTTCTGTGATTTCCTTTGCTATTAGAGGCTGATTTATTTTGAACAAGCTTAAAGAATGGAAAAGGCAAAGCTGAAGTTCAGCCTTTCACAAGACTTAAAATTTTGATCAGCTGATGGAAAAGCCTGGGGTGGTAGGGGTGTTTTAGCAGTTCCCGTACCAAGCTCAACGAGGGCCATTGTCAATGCTGAGGTCAGTCCGTTAATTACACAGGGAAGGATGAAGGTAGGAAACAGTGGTCATGTGGGTTCTCTGCAAAAGGAGACAACAATGATTCTTTGACAAACATTTGAGAAACAAATGAAAAAACTTCATAAGTTTTTACACGACTGAAAGAAGCATCCTCACAGTGGTAGGCAGATCATAGAAGAAAACATTTAATAGGTGGCATTTTAAATATGAAAAATTACATGCTTAGAAAAATGAGCACGTAGTTATGTATCTCTAATCAGAAATACAACAATCCGAGTTGAGAATATACAATTCAAAGCAAGAAAGGAATATACACCTGGTGTGAGGACCAAAGCGGTTCCTATGGAGCAAAGGAACCACTACTAAAAACTCAAATCACGAAGACTCCCTGAACCCCAGTGTGAGAAACAGTGTTGGAGAACAAGGCAAACGACTCAGACTAGCTAGTGAAAAAACGTGCAGGGAATGCAAGATGGAAGAGATGGTGGAAACATATGTGGAGCATTTTTTGTTTAAGCAAATGAACAGAGGAGAACCCCTGTTCTGGGATGATTCTGAAGTGCCCTGCAGTGTCCTGGCTTCCAAGAGAGCATTCAGCAGCAGCACGCTCTGTTGACTGAAGGATGAGCATACGGATGATTTCAAACAGATTCTGCAGCATAAGAAATTGAGTTATAAGTTTGCTAATCTCTGATCAATCCTATGCAGTTTCTTTCAACTTTTCTACCATTTTGCAAAAAGCTATCTTCTGAATGACAGGTTGGGTTGAACTTCGTTGGAACTTTATTGGCAGGGAAGGAAAGAACCAACACACAAACACACCAAAAACCTGGATGAAGGCATCAGTCTGACCCTAGAGAACTGCTTAAATAGGATCTAGGAGAGACTTAAAAAAAAAAAAAAAGGAAAATTTGAGCAAGGAAATTCTTGTTTCGCTTTGTTCCTTCTATACTATTGGAGACAGGACACAAACCCCAGAATTTCAGCTATCTGCAGGCCAAATGTGCTAATAGTATATTAACCTGTAAATAATCTTACAAAACTTTTCAGTACTCATGCTTATTCACCATCTTGCGATGGAAGGAGGAAAGATGATGAAAAAGGCTTCACAACTTTGCCTTGCAGTGCCCTAGCTCAGAGCGAGGGACCTTACAACTGTCTGCATTCAGAAGATCCTCCAGGGTAACTGGACATGAAGCATTAGACACCTCTGCCAGTAAATACACGATACCCTTCAGGGACTGAACTTCTGAGGTGCCCAACAGAGACAAATGGGACTGTTGGGCACCTCCCCAGTGTAAGGTAATATTTTATTCTGCTTCATGACCAGACTGAGAAATCTGTCTCTGCATGGCTCTGCAGCCACCAGTTTTTGCCTTTTATACCATGCCGAGCTTGGTTTGCTCCGAACAAAGCCATGTAATTAAGAAGGTCAGCCTATCTCCCTGTAGACGATGCTTACTACCACATTAAATATGATTTTATTCTCTTGAGCCAGTAACAAGAAATCAGAAAACTGATAGCTCAACCAAGCAGGTTAAACACAGCCATGCTCATGTTGTATATTTAAACCAATTTAAGTTTATGAATCATCAACGTTCTTTACACTACCCACTTCTCTGAAAAGGAGCTTATAATGACAGGGCTGGAGACTGTGGCTACTTTCCACTTGTAAAGCAAAACTGTTCTTGCAATCATTAACAATTGTTGCTGCAATCCTCCAGGCTAGAATAAGAGAAATAAGTATTACTCTTCACAGTGACTGGTGGGTTCATAAAAAACAAATGGTTAACTCAACTGAATCTTCAAAGCTCAAACCCCTGAATTTAAAGCCCTAACCCGGTATCCCATACAATATCTTCAATGTGGGCGAAGTGACATACAAACAGAATATAGGTTTTTCAGTTCAGAGTTAAAATTTAACAGGATAATTTATTTATTGGCCAATGAAAAGTGTGATTAAAGTTATGGTCTGAACTTCTGAAATGGAAAGATGCATAAGGAGACAGCTTTAAGCAGTGATTAAATTTTTGCTATTGCCATATTTGCCTTCTTAGTTCTTGTCTTCTTTAGGTTAACAAGCCCATTGCTTAAATTGTTTCATCATAAATCTAGTTCTCTAGGTCTGTGATATTCTCATTGCTCTTGTGCAGACTCAATCCAGTTGATCGTTATCTTGTTTGAGGAGTAATGCTTAAAACTGGATACAGTGCCCCCAAGTCAAAGCCTGGCTCTTTACCCCACACCTTACTTCTTGTGTCTCATAAGTGATATACTTATTTATGCGTCTGCCTTTTTTGCAGTTGCGTGACAACTGTTGCCTCACACTCAGCTTGTGATTCACTGTAGCCTTACATGCATTTCTGCAGACATGTTATTTAGTCAGCATCCATCATCTTGGATTTGTGCAGATGTTTCAGACCTGCATCTTACACTTCTCTCCACTGAGCTGAATCCCATGGTTTAGACTATTCCTGTGAACGTTCACGTTAACTTTGAATTTTGGTTAGAATCTGGATTGGAGCCCAAATCGTAATCTAACACGGTACATTTGTAATTCCTTTCAGTTTAGTCTCCTTGCAGGAGTCACACAGTAAGCACACTCTATTTCACTTGCTTAGATGGACAGGCCCATTAACTCCTTGGAGGTTTGTTTAGGCTCTCTGAAGGTACAACACAAGTATCTCTGCCACAGTGCACACGATCGTGTTTTCAAAGATAACTCCATAACCAGCTGACTTCTAGAACTATAAAAGTTATATTCTAAGGCGAGGGGGATGGTAGGGAAAAAGAAGTCAAAACCCAGCTACAGCAGCAACACAGACTAACTACATTATTTTAACTGCAAACACAGAACAAAAGGATACAATGATTTTAGTAATGTAAGAATTATCCCCCCCCGCCATATCCCCATCAAAACCAAGAGATAAAATTGTAACACATGCAGGAAAATTAATATGGAAGCAATGAATATCCAATGAATATCAAAGGCTAACATCTGCTTTAGTGCAAAAGATGAGTCACAATCATGGAGGAAAATGTGTGTGTAAATATAGGTACCAGGAGAACATGGCAAAGAAGATTAAGAATAAAATTACTATATGGGGAGGCTAGGCAAGCTTTCATTCTGTTTCCTTTTCTTTCCTTAGGTCTTGAACAGTAATAACTTGTATGAGATTTTAAGTAAACTGTCTGAAAAGTGTTAACAGCAAAATGTTCATTAAAATACACAGTAATATTTGCCTCCAAACCTGATACACTTAGGATAACCTGCTATAAAAGTAATCTCAAAGATATTAGACAACTCCATTTCACACTGTAGACATGACAGCGAGAATGTGGAAAATGGACAAGAATCTCAGTGTAATAATATATAGCAATTACAGGTGGTCAGAACTTAATCTGAAAGCCACTCCAGGGTTTGGTGGACTAATAAACTAAGGCACATGATGTGCCTTATGCTCGCTGCAGCCAAAGAGGGTTTTAAAAGCCACAATGCAGTTCTTTATGATGTCTCATGGTACCCACAGCCCTAAGTTAGATGCCAGGGTTCTTCCTACAGCCCATGGGAAGTCCTCAGCACCCATGAAAGGGATTTACACGATCCAGCATGCCAAGCAAGGAGCCACGCACAGCTAACAGTCAGCTAAGCCTTGTCCTTCAGAGACAGTTACGCGTGTAGCTCCAGGACAGGAGATACCAGCGTCCACTTGAGATTCTTGGTTGTAAACCCTCTCCTATGGTTTGTTGCCTAAGCCATTTTATTTCCTTCTCATAACCCTCTCTCCCTTGCTGTTGTTTGGGGGGGGGGGGGGGGGGGGGGGGGGGGGGGGGGGGGGGGGGGGGGGGGGGGGGGGGGGGGGGGGGGGGGG
>JAVKLA010000093.1:23512317-23562961 GCA_034782735.1 Sagittarius serpentarius | reverse complement strand
CCGCCAGCGCGGAGCCCGCCGCGGAGCCGGCGGAGAGCTACTGCGCCGAGCGGTGGCACTCGCTCTGCAGCTTCTTCGTTGGCTTCTGGGAGGGCTGAGCCGGCCCCGGCCCGCCTGTCCCCCGGGGCCGAGCTCTGCCCGGCCGGCGGCCGCCGTCCGCCCTGCCAGCCTTGCCTGCCCTCCCCCGCTCTGCCGCCGGCGCCCCTCGCCTGTCAGCCCTCCTCCTCTCCTCCCCAATAAAGCGGTACCTGTTTTATGACAAGCAGCTCACGGAACTCCTTTCTCGTCAAAGCCCCCTAATACCTGCAGCGCCGTTACGCTGCTGAACAACGTGCCTGACATCTGTCAGCTCACCGAGACGAGAGCCTCTAGGGACGGTTCACGTGTTTGAGTATACCAAAGCTTTCCGAAGGACGTAAAGACCGAGAGGCAGCTATTCCCTCCCCAAAAGCAACTACCATGAGCCTAAAGGTTAAAGTTACACTGAAATTGCCCAACTAGAAAACCAGACATTCATACCAAAATAAGGGACAACTGGGACTTCGCTAAACAGTAACTCCTAGAAAAAACTTCCTTGCTTCCAAAGATGTCACAAGCTAAACAAGCCCGTCCAGGCCTGTTTCCGCAGAGCCGAGGATCACTGACGTGACTTCAAACAGGAACATGAACAGAGCTGGGTGAGAAACCAGCGGTGGAAAGGTTGAGAAACTCGGAAGCAGCTAGGTACACAAACTGGGTTTGGGAGATCAGTGGTGTTTCACCTAGCTGATGAGCTAAGGCCAACGCAACAGTCACGGGCAGAGGGACGTAGCGTCGGCGTGGGCAAGCTGTTTTACCAAGGGGGAAAGAGGGGCTTGAGGCGTTAGATGCTTTAGCCGCTTACTGAAGCGCGTTTCTGTGGTACAATTTGGTAAGGAAAGCTCAGGTTTTCCTCAGTCCCGATGATTTCCCTTTTAGACACATCCCGCTCAGATTCTAAAACAAGGGATTGTGATTTCTACAGCCCACAGCTGACGACTGCCCGTCAACAGCTTCTCTGCCCCGCTGCCCAGTACAGCTGTGCAGGAAGCAGGACTGCACTTGAGGTAAGGTGGGAAGGACCTAGCCCCTGCGTCCGTAAAAAAGCAGCTCCTGGGGAGTCACTGGTGCAGAAACTGGAACAATACTTGCCTGCAGAGAGGTGTTTGATTAAGGCTTACATTAATTTAATTGTTCCGCAGAGGTGTCTCAAAATTACCCCTGCAGTCTCTCAGAGGGCTGCTTCTCAGATGTTATTCCTGACCCAGAACACTTTGGAGCATCGGCAGACCAAGCGCAGAGGAGCGGAATCCCAGCAGCAGCAGCAGCAGCAGCAGCAGCAGCAGCAGCAGCAGCAGCAGCGCACCCGTCGTGGTCCGCTCACACGAGAGGATCAGTGATTAAAAATCAAATCCCTGACAGGTGCAGTAAAGCAACCACATAAGCCATGGATAAAGCAGGCAGGGCAATGTCAAAACCAAAACCCAGTCTCTCTCAGGCAAGAGGGTTCAAAGGAGCAGTCCCATCAGGAGGCACCAGGTGTATTTTCCTTGTAACCTGAAGAATCGTTTGGGAAAGCAGCTGGGTTGCAAGAGGAAGCTAGCACTGTTTTCACAAGGTTAGCGGTCGCTGCCTAACCGGCTCTCTGCCTCAGGGAAAATACACCTGTGTCAAAGCTCAAGCATTACAGATGAGCGAGCATTTAGCCGTGTCATATATGTATTCTTATGACAGCATTATTTACCTTGCTGGATTACAGAATTTCACCTTTTCATACACGGGAAATGGTAACAATGTGTTGCAAAAGTTTTGAATTTCACAGCTAAGCTGTTGGCAAGCTTATTAGGACAAAGTGTTATTCGGCCTCACAGGCAAGCACAGCAGCCTACAGACATGATGCAACTGAGCCAAATCAGAATTTTAACTATTTTAAATTGAAATTAACCCAGAGAGGAGAGCAAGCTGCTGACTTGCAGCCCTTGCAACCTGGATGCTGAAAATCTGGCAAGATAACAAGTAGGGTTCGCTTTCCTTGATGTAGGTTCATAACATAATTGTTCAGTCTGAGAATCTGAGACTGATGAAATACTGCCCAGGGACAAATTCAGTGTTAGTTCTGAAATTATTTTTTAAAAGCTGAACTACAGAGTGTTCAGAAAGGTTATGCAATGAGAGCTGCTTACTACTGCTGATCCTAAATGTGGCCCCTTCAGACAACCTCTAAACGCACCCAGCCTACAACATAACGTGCTTGAAGAAAGCCACGTGAAAAGGGAAAAGGCCAGCAAGAGCACCAAACCAGAACCGCTGCTTATGTAGCTCTGTAAGTGCATGTGTACCTTCGCAATCGGTCCTTCAGCCCTTCCTCCGTGCTATTAATCTCCATGTTCAACAGAGAAGGAGTATTTGAGTTGAACCCCTTGCTTACAGTCCCCAGGCCTGGATCATGTACCATGTGCCAGAGATACACCTGAGTGCGGTGCCAGGGCAGGAGAGGGGCGGTAGGAGGGCGGCCACGAGCGTGCCCTGCTCTGCAAACCAGCCCTCCTCCGCTGCCCCAGGCACATTTAGGTGCCCGTGGTCCTACACAGCCCTGGGTGCCTGCCCGTGACTGGGAGCACTTGCAGACTCTTTCTATATGGTTTTAAGGCTGGCTGCGAGCAGGGCACCAAGAGGCAATAAGGATCTGCCCAGTGGCTCTCAAGAGGATCTGGACTGTTGCATACAGCTCTTGGTGCCAAGGCGTTTTCCTTCACAGCAGGTAGCTTGGATAATCCTCAGCAGCACTGTGCAAAAGTTTCATCATCAACGTATGTGACTTGCACAGGTTTTTTTATTCAAATTACAGCTCACTTTCCTTCACATGAGTGTCATACTAAGCCATACAATAGGCTGCTGGCCATAGCATTGCACAGTATCTTGCAATAGCACGCAGCTTTGTTTTACTTCCACGGCACTGGCACGGCAGCGCCGTTAAAGCTTGCATTTCACACCATCAGATGCAAAGGTGGAACACCACGGCAACTGATCTGATTACCCACATCACCCCGTGTTTAGAAACCCAGCTAGGAACTCTGAACAAATTCATTGTTCTACCCGAGAGGGAGAAGAAAGAAGAGGATCCCTCGCTCTGTGTTTCACCACGTTATTCCCCTGACTCTCCAAAAGAGCTCGAAGTCTTTCTTACAGCACCGCCAGGTAACGAAACACAACCACCCAACAGACTGTATTCACCGCATCTACTGCGGTTAGTAACACCAATGCCTAGAGCTGAATGGCAACAAATAGTTTTTGTACGTTGGGTATTACAGCTCCCAA
Source organism: Sagittarius serpentarius (assembly GCA_034782735.1). Classification (NCBI taxonomy): domain Eukaryota; kingdom Metazoa; phylum Chordata; class Aves; order Accipitriformes; family Sagittariidae; genus Sagittarius; species Sagittarius serpentarius. The sequence continues at coordinate 23,559,625 of JAVKLA010000093.1, read as the reverse complement.
AGGCTGGAAAACCACAGTCGGATCCTCCTTAGATTTGTTTTTAAGGCGGGGGGAGACTGTGGCTTTTTGCTTTCTAACTCAGCATTTTCATCCCCTCCCGTGGTTAGGTGACAGCTGGCACCACCAGCTAAGCCAACGAACCAGAGGCAGGCTTTGTAGCCAAGATCTTCACCTCCAGCAGAATCTGTCCCTTTCCAGCCCTGTGACAGCTCCACCACAACAAGTCCTCGTCACCCCTCCAGGTTTAGTTCTGCCGCCCAAATCCACCCACAGGCCCGCCCGGCCGCCAGCCTTACCTCTGCTCTCCCGCTGCAGCTGTGGTGGTCCTTCACCACCTCTCTGACTCCTGGCTTGGCTGGCTCCTGTCATCTCACCCTTCCCTCCCTCAGCTCCTCCTGGCCACCCCGTGCCCTCAGCAAGAAGAGCTGGCGTAGCCAACCTGCCGGGAGCAAACCCTAGCTGCCTGCCCCGCAGGCCTGATAAGCTCCCCCATCCCAGGGGCAGGTGGTCCTGGGCATAATTAACGAGAGGGCACCTTCCCCACATGCAGCTGTGGGCTGGGTTATCATCACAAGGGTGCTGCCAGCTAAATGTATCGGGATATTAGGTCTGTCCTTCAAGGAAAAGCATGAGGTACCATTAAAAAAAAAAAAAAATCAATTGACTTTTTAGCTTCTGGATTTTGAATGCTGAGAGCTCTAACTCTTTGGAAGTTTTCAGAGGTAAAAAAAAAAAATAAAATCAGTTTTGTGCCATATTGCACACGCAGTATTGTTTTCGTTCCTTTGGCTGCTCAGTAGAGATGGTAGCCAGTCTGAATTCACAGTTCATCATGTATTCATGAGACCATACAAACAGATAGCTCAGTGTCTGGAGGTTCCAACAGAACCTCAAGAGCTGGCAATACCATTTCTTGATTTTGCTTTGGAGAGAAATCAGTGGTGCTGAATCTGGGTATGTTTTTAGTGCAACTGGCTCTTCTTTTAAGTAGAAACCCCTCGATCTTATTAAATAGCAAAGTAATAATCTCTCTTTCACCACTTTCTGATTTTGAAGGGATAACTACAATGTGGTACTCTAATTTGCGAGGTTAAAGCAGGCAGTAAGCTGTCTTGCTGTTTGCAACAATCCCTTCCTAAAGCGACATCACAAAATGAATAAATGAAATAAACCTTTCTTCGCTATCTGAGCAGAGCTGAACTAAGAACAGGAATCTCCAAAGGTTCGGCAGAGGAGTGGCGTTCACAGTGACGGCAGCATTAGACAGGCGCGGCTGTGCCTTGCTTGAGAGCATTCCCGTTCCTGTAAATCAGCTTAACGCCTGTGAGTTATGCTGGGCTGAGGTAGGAGAAGCGTCCGGTCTCCACAAAAGGCTACTCTGCTCAGCCCTGTCGGGACAACGGGACTAGCTCTTGTCCTCGGAAGGACCACCGATCTATTTATTCTTGGTTTGTAAAGCGAAACGGAAACTGAAATAAGCCCATGCATGCCAATATACTGCCACATACAGTATACCTGTTGCAATTTAAAGGGCCACAGTGCTACTGAGTGGTCATAAGCATATTTTAAATACTTACAGTTTTGGCTTAGCGGGCACTGGCTGTTGTACGTCCTCAGTGGATTAGTTACTGCAGCAGAGCACACGAGTACTCTCGCACACACCTACATTGCTAATACCGACTCTGCAAATTACTTTCTCTGTCCTGTTTTCATTTGTTACATACTCAGGACCTGCAGGAACAGCGCCCAGCTTTGCTCCCGCTCCTGCTCCCCTCTTCCCCACCCATTTCAAGACATGCAGATTCAGACGCCGTATCGAAAGGCAGCGAGGTTGTGCTGTCTCAGCGCAGACAAGTGAAGGACGACGCTCCCACAAGTGGCGCCGGGCCGCTGCCGGCACGAGCAGCACGGTCCTGCGGGAAGCAGGCCACGGAGGTCGACTTGAGAAAAAAACCAAAACACCTTGAAATGGCTAAACCACAGAGCTTCACCCAGAAACGTCGGCGCCCGTGAAACCTAAAACAAAGCGGGGGACTGCCGGAGGAGGTTGCCGGGGCACGTGGCGCGGGGACCGGCGGCACACACAGCCCCCTCACAGCTGCCAGCCCCGAGGCGGGGGCTCCCGGGACGGCTCTGGGGTTGCAGGCTCCAAACCTTGAGCTGTTCAGTCTTTTGTCCCAGCGCACAACAGGAATTACTCTTTCCCGTGTTCTGCGCTAGGCACTTCCATGTGGAGAATGCCGGATATCAGGAAAAAAGCAGGAGGATGGAATAGGGAGAGAGATACCTGAGCAAGATGTCATTATTTACATGTGCAGCAGTGCAAAAATGTACTTAGTGCTATGTATTGCAAAGTATTTGGTCCCAGCTGGCCCTCAGACTGCCCCCAGCACCCCAATGCCCTGGCCAAGGGGTGGGTGCTGCGGGCCCAGGCTTCAGCACCCACGTGTCCCCCCCATCTCCCTGTGGGAGCCCTTAGTGCTGTCTCCGAGCTCCCTCGAGCTCGAGGCCCTGTACAGTTAGAGAGGACACGTGTGTAAATCTTGTGTATTCCAAAACCTGGTTAAACCGAGGCCTCGGCTAGGCTGGAAAAGTCCTTTAATTATTGCGGATATTTATGAGAGGGGGTTTTTTTTTTTGGAAAAGCGGATGTGGCTAGTGTTTTGGGCTACCGAGGTTTACGCTTAGCCTGGGTCCCCACCCTCCCTGAGGCTGAACATTGCACAGGCTGAACGAGAAAGTTCAATTTGCTATGCGGTAACGAGAGCTATAAACAGAGTCCGGCACAAACTGAGCTTAATTGTCAGGTGTTTGACACAAACCAGGATTTAACCCGCTTACCTGCAACAACGTAGGAAAAGGAGAGCTGAATTTCCACCCCTTTCATGCCTTCACGATTCCTCTGGACGCTTCACAGTTTCAGCAAGTGAAATCTGGTCAGGCAGCCTCAGTTCAACTACCAGCTCTACCGGCTACACATGCCTGTGTTTGCGTATTTAATGTTTCCACGTCTGATCGTTTGACATTGACGTTGTCTATCTGAGTTTACGGCCAACCAGTTCTGGGGCAGCCTACAAAGGAATGCTGTGTTTTTGGAGAATTATGGTGCAACTTCAAAGCCATCAGGCTCTTAACAAATAAGACTAAGGTGGAGACACATTAAAAAAAAAAAGCAAGAAACCATTCAAGTGGGAGCTGGTTGGATAACGGAAGCTGAGATCTTTGGGAATTTATCTTTAAATGCCTCTGACATAGTCTAGGCCTCTCCCTTGTGCCGCGAGCCCTGTCTGAGACTCGCTGTACACCCAGGCAACGCAAGAGGCAAGTGAATGGCAGGCTTTGTCGTTTTGCCAAACACCAAACCCCTTCCTTTGTAACAATTTGGATTTTTAAGAATTCCAAGCTCAGTTCATGAACACAGTTACATGAAAGAGGCTTTTAACTGTATAGTATTAGAGAGTTTAGATTAACTCTCCCAGCCCACACACTCCTTCCTTACGCGGAAGGCATCTGTTAAGTACAAGCATGTATGAAATATCTACGGCTTTAGAAATAATTCAGCGTTTTAGGGCTTAACCTTGTTCAGTATGTGCCGTGCTTTGTGAAGTGCGTACAGTCTGCGCTGGCCTCTCGGAAGGCAAATATTTCCCCCAGTTTATTTCAAGCGCTCCGGAGGTTAATGATGCATGTGTTCTCTGAGGGGGGAGAGGGCGTGAGAGGGGCTGCAAGGCACAGCCTGAGCTCAGCCCGCATTCCTGCTGGCTGAATAGCGGCAAGGCTGGACCGCCGGGCTCCGATTTTACTGTTGGCTCCAGCCTTCCCACGGGAGACACCCCCCCCCCCACCCTGCCCTGCTCCCCAAGTGTCCCCGGCCTCCCCCGGGCTCCCACGGAGCCCCGGCCGGCAGGGATGAACGCTGAGGGTCGGTCCCTGGGGTCTCAGCGCAGCAGGGATGCTTCACCGACAGAAAAAAAAAAAAAAAAAAGTATTTTTATATACACATTATATATATATATATTTTTTTTTTTTCCCAGAGCTCTGTCTTTGCTGCTGGCCCTTGCACCCTGGACGGGTACATGCGTTTAACAACGGCTCGCTGTCGGTGGGTGCACCGGGCAGGGGGCTCTGCTGCCCGCCCGGCTAGTGCCCCGCACGCACAGCACCATCGCCACGCCAGCGCCTGTGTCGTGCAAGTCAGTCACCCGTTTTACACCCGCTGCAGAGCTGTTGGAGCAGCTGGAGAAGTTTTGTGTTTGTCTTTCGGAGGAAATCTAGGAATGATTGCTCCTTGTAAAATAAGGCTTTTTAGGTGTCCCTGCTCACGGCAGAGGGGTTGGACTAGATGACCTTTGATGGTCCCTTCCAGCCCAAGCCATTCTATGATTAAGTTGTAATTAATTTCAGACTCTAACATGACATTATTTTCTATTTAAACTCTCATAAAACAAGAGAGTGTTTGATGAAAGTGTCATGGTGAACACAGAATTAAGTAACTTCTTGGTGCACATTCACAAAGTACTGAAGTTAACATAGCTGTTTAACAAAGGAAATACATAGAACAAGATCTGGTCCAATCAAAGAGATCCAAATCCTAAAATGTAGAATTGTATATAATGTCTACTTTGGCACACATTGTTAATTTAATAAAAGAGATCTTAAAGCATTTTATTCTGCAGATTATACCCAGAGCCCCTATTTAGTCTGACTACTGGATTCAGATTTCCTTGCATGAGTAAGTGAAGGTCTTAGGTCCCAAAATGTCTGTAGCGTTTGAATTCTCGGTTGAACAAAAGCAAAAAATCTTACAGTAATTTTTTTTGTTCAGACTGCACTTGTAACTAGAAAATACATGAGATATATAATCCTCAGAGCTAGTTTAGTGAAAAGCAGGAGAAGAAAACCTACAGGCTGACTTTTTAAAGCTGTGCTTCTTTTCAGTTAAAAAAAGTACTGTGCGCTTCCCAAAGCTGCCATCCTAGCAGCAGCATGATCTGCACTAACAGGAACAAATATAGCCTCAACCCCATGTGTTTGCTGCTTCTTTTTTGATTTTAAGAGCAAAACATTTCAAAATTATGAATAAATTTATCACTAGTAGTCTTTTGATGGGAAAAGACTAACAAGACAGCCGCACAAGGGAGTATTATTTCATGTTAGTCGAGACAAGATGTTGAGGATTTAAAGCTGATCTTTTGTCTCTGCTCAAAGACAAATGGTATGAAATTTATATGCATGCTTCTGTCCTGACAGCAAAGGGCTTCAGCACGGCTCTCGCTGAGAGCTAATGGCTCTTGGGATGCTGCTCTCTAAAGTCCCTCGGCATGAAACGGTCTCTTGCGATTCGTCTCCTGTTAATAGCAGCTCCAAGACTACAGTCTTTTTTTTTTTTGAAGTTCTTTTATCCCTAGCTGAAGCTGCCTGTATTCTCATTGGAGCCAAGCGGGTGTAGTGTGAAGGTTTTCTCTTCTCGCCTCTATTCTCTTGCAGCCCTCAGCAGACGTGGGGGCAAGCTGGGGGCCCTATGGAAAGCGGGGCCTCATGTCATCCCACCCAGCGCGGGGCCAATGAACGTCCTCCTGCGCCCGGCTCCGCCACACACGTACACATCGATGGCATCTTAATAGCTTCTGAGGGCTTTTTAAAGCTTTATTAGTCTGTGGTAAATAGCAGCGGTAATGTGACGGTTTATTTGAATGGACATCTCTGAGCCGGGAACTTTATGGTGCCATAGTTGTGTAGGAAAACTGCACCAGGAAGGAAAAAAATAGTTTGGTTTAAGAAGTTATGATAGCTCTGAGGCAGATAAAGGCTCCTGTTTTTGTCTCTGGGAGAGGAGGCAGCCCTGGGGCCGGGGCCAGCCCTGTGGAGGGAGCACCTGAGGGGACAACACATCACTGGGCCACCAAGAGGCTCGGGCTGACCCTTTCTGCCAGCACCAGGACGGTGGGGAGAGCCCGAATCGCCTGGTGCCGCCTGCCTTCTTCCTTTTAGTGTGCCCACACAGCAAACGTGGCTTAGGAACAAAATAACATCACAAAGTTAGGAGTACGCGCCCAATGCCGCCAGAATATAGTTTGTCACAGCTTGCTCTGCCTTTTATGTGGGTCCTCACCTGCCACGGTCGTGCAGACATTTCATTGCCGCCTCCATGCTCTGTGCCGCCCAAGGAAATTAGACTCAGATGGTGGTGTACGTTTCTGCCTCTGTCGTTCCTCTGCCCACAACTTGATGGCACGATAGAATTCTCAGAGATGCTAAATCCTTCCAAGGTATTTAAACTAAGATGCCAGAGCACAGTAGACTTCTTGCTGGAAATGCGGAGCTAACCCCCGAACAAGGTTTATGACAGTATTTCCCTCATGCATCACTTGCAGCAAAAGTATTTGGCTCTGGAGAGAAGGCACCAGCTAACTTTAAATCAGAGTGGAAGTGAGTGCAAAAAATTGGAGCGGGGAGATCAGAAGATAAGGCTGGAAAAGTCTTCATTTCCTGAAGAAGAATAGCTCATTTATTTTTTTATTATTGCGTATTCTAAGTAAGGCCTAAGTACATATCAGTGCTATTTGTAAAGTCTAAATAGTGATTTGTTGGATACCTTCTTTTTTCTATGCACCTTGGAGATCCCATTTACCGCATGCTTGTGCAGTTAACCTGGTTATCTCGCACCGGCACCCCAAGGCTGTGGAACGCCGCTTACGCCATCAAGCTGGCCTTGCGGCTGGAAGGGGCAGCCTTGTCCTTCTCCTTTTTTGCTAGTGCCCACGTTTTTTATGTCAGTGCAAGTGTTTATGCAGCCACATTGCCAATGAGATTAGGGAACCCGTCTGGGTTGAAGCATTCTGGGGCAGGCGAGGCTTCGGCTGGGTCAGATCCCTCAGGTGGTCGTGTCGGGATCAGGGAGGGGACGGCACAGGAGCTGAAGTGAGTGTCCAAAGGCAGGCGAGCCTGGCTCCTTCAGTGACAGGACTGCTGAAATCTCATTTGAAACAGCCGTAAGTCTGCAGCAGAAGCTGTTCATTTTTTGCAACTGAAGGGAATTAGGGGTCCGCAAAGATCCATTTATTTATGTTTTCCTATGTCTGGTCTGAAGAAAGAGTGATTTCAAACTAGCTACCAGCAGCGTTTCACTTAACATCATGTACAGAGAATTACACAGCAGAGTTAAGGTGACCCGGTGTGACTACCGAACTCCTCACACACACTCGCCAGGGCATCTAGAGGGTGCCAGGCTGTCCCAGCGGCAGCATGGAAAGGCCATGGATCTCTGGCTCTAAAGATCACCAAAAACTTGAAATCTATCCGGTTACACAGAACTAACTGTAGTTCTGTTTGCCTTCTGTCTGCGAAATGCTTGGAGGTGTATTTTTGGGTTTGAGCTGGCTGCTTGCTATTGTTTCCAAGCCCCAGAGGCAGCGAGCTGCTTGGGCAGCCGAAACCAGCCTCCCAGCGTCCTGCCGCAGCGTCTCACTTACACCGCTTACTTCTGTCTGGAAAACAAAGCTGAACGGCAGAAAAAATAGCTGTTCAAAGAGGCTGATCACTCAGAGAAGAAGTTCAACCAGTGAGACTACTGAAGAGAATGGGATTTACTTTTTTTCTGTTATGACAAAAATCACGGCCTCGCCGACATGAGCTAACAGCTTCTCTGCTAGTATCTTGATCAGAAGCGGAATTCAACACAGTCCTTAGCCTTCCGTTGAATGGGGCTACAACGGTGCATCTAAGCTGCATTTTACATCCTTCATGATCACTCCTACCCACACCTGAAGGCTAACAGCCACCCTAGGGGCTTGCAGGGACGATGGCCACCCTTGGGTGCTCTCCTACAGCATCTTCCAGCACTGGCCGTGCTCTCGCCTCACCAGCCCTCACCTGCTTTGCTATCCCATGGGGGCCCCACAAGCCCCCCCGCCCCGTCCCTCCCCTGCTGTCAGCCTTGCCCTGGTGCTGACCAGGGCTCAACGTCTCCAGCCCAGACCCTTCCCTGTCCCCCAGGAAGAGGCTTTGTCCTCTGCCACCACCTGGGCAGGCACCAGGCCGTTGGGGAGCTGCCAAGGGGCGAGTGGCCGTTGTCACTCAGCGCACACACAGCAAACTGAAGCCATCTCCAGTGTAGTGACAAGCACAGGCTATACTTTAGCAACACTGGACGATTAGCATTGCAAAAAAAACCCAAACCAAAAACCAAAACCAAAAGCAAAACCATGCAGTCTAAGTCTCGTGTGGGGAGGGGTTAAAGGAAAGGAACAGGCATTTAATGGTAACAGGATTTTTAGTTACGTTTTTATTGATGAAATTAAGCTTTCCAAGGCCTTCAATAATTGCTTGAGGCTGTAGAAAGATAGCTTGGGTCAGATCTTCTCTCATTAACTCCTGGGGACAACTTCTGTGGGCTCTCACAGAAAAACATTCGTCATTCAACTTCACAGGGGCGTGTGTGGGGGGGCTGTGTGTGTGAGCTCACCCCTCGTGAAAAGCTTCCTTCCCCGAGTGAAAGAGCTTATTACAACTGCTGCTGCTCCAGATTTGCATTAAGATTTTTAACTGGAAGAAGTCAGAGCAAGAAGTATGATTTCTCCTAAACCAACACAGCTGCGCCACTGCCAATAGTGGCTGAAGAACTGTGGGATGGGAAGGGAGAAAGCCCTCCACAAAAATCTGTTAAAATGAGCCACAGACACAATACTAATGTGGTAAGTCAGGCAATATGCAAATGGCTGCATGTCCCAGCAACCCTAATCCTACAAAGAATGCAGAAGATGTTAATTTGACCATCTTTCACAGCTCATAAATCTATCTGTAGCAAAGCCAGGCTGCCAGATGTCATCCAGTAGCACTTCTTTGAGGCTGGCAGTCTCAGCATAGATGCCTGATCATGCCTCAGTAAAGACCAATAAAGAGCATTGTTTGTACGGCCTGAGAGCAGCTTCTCACATTTTGCTACAATAGAGGAAAACAGTGGGAAATGTGAATGACTGATTGTCAGAACTGGTGGTCTCGCTTCTGCTGCTTTCCACATACGGAGCTATAGATTTCACATGCATTTTACATTGTTAGTATGCAGATTAATCTATCTTGTTCTTAACAATTAGTGGTATATGTTCCTCATCTTAATTTCTTGAATCCTAAACTATAAATACAAGCTGCACATAGTTCCTTTTTTCTCAGGCAGATACTCCTTATTTACTTGAAACTACTTAAAAGGGCAAACAGCTTTTATTATGATGTGCTTTCACTCTTACGATTTAACACTGAGATTAGAAATACCCTATTTCAAAGCAAGCAAAGATCTCTAAATCAAAGACCTCCAGAAATACATACTCATTTTGTCCTTCTCAGATACAAGGTTTAAAATTACCAGCTGCAATTTAAGTTCTTTACTATAAACCAGAATTAATCTAATTTTTACAACGAGGGTGGTGAAACACTGGACCAGGTTGCGCAGAGAGGTGGTAGAAGCCCCATCCCTGGAAACATTCAGGGTCAGGCTGGATGGGGCTCTGAGCGACCTGACCTAGTTGAAGATGGCCCTGCTCATTGCAGGAGGGGTTGGGCTTTAAAGGTCCCTTCCAAATCAAACCATCCTATAATTCTATGATTCTATGATAATTTGCTTTTACAGGATGTATATTAAAGCGCCACAGCAGATATTTTTGTGTGAAGTTACCTGGGAGCAAGCTGGATAAACCTTACTCTTATCTAAACTGAAATGCCTTTCAGCTTCTCAGAGGATATTGTGACTACCACAGAACTCCGGGTCAAATCGCCTTATTACAGAGCTGGGCTGAGAAAAGAAACCAGGCAAAATTACAGAGAATGCTGTAGAGAAACAGGAATTTCCAGCAATAAATGATACAGGGCTGCCTGCTATCTATAGGTACAGAGATCCCCATGGAAACTGCTGTTCATTTCGGGTATGTGTATTCCTGTCACATGCCATCCACATCACTCAAACATTTTAGATCACGAAGCTCCAGCCACGCGGACCAGACTTCTCGTGCTTCTTCAGATCAGGTACAGGGTCTATAGCAGGGCAGACTGACCCAAGAAGCTGAGGTCCTTAATGCCAGCAAGTCCCTGTGGCCTGTCGCACGGGAGAAGGTGCACAAGGCCACCGACAAGAGCCCGAGCCTTGCAGGTGAATGCAGCTGCAATGCTCCTTGTTCAGGTACGCCTCTGACAGCGGGGGGGTCTCTGGAGCCACCCACAGCAGCGGTGATGGGGAACGCCACGGGGACCCCTCGGGGAAGAGAGGCAGGTCGTCTGGCCGCCTCAACCTTCCTCAACTACCCGCAAGCCCCTCCTGATGTGAACAAGCAAAAGCTTAGTTCAGGAAGTAAATTTTAGAGACAGAATGCGTGTACAGCCTTTTTTTCCCCTGTAATATTACATGCCAAACGCCACTCTAATCTCAGTATAAGGGAGAACTAGTGGTAATGAAGTGAGGCTTTTTTTAGGAAGCCACAGCTAAATCAATCAAGTAATTCCACTGGGTCAAAAGGGACAAAATGCTGTGAAAAAGAAGAAACCAGAATCAAGTAAGCTTTAAAACTAAAGGACATACTTCACGAGTTTGCTGAAACCCTGGGCACATTTTACGTACAGAATTAGATAGAACAGGAGAGAATGAATTGTGTCTTGAGTCTGAGAAGCCAACTGTTCTGGTTAATAACCTTAAAATACCTGTATTGATAAATCAGGGTATGTGTAAATATAGTTATGCTTAATTTTTTATGAAAATAACAGAATTCTGAGGCAAATACATGGAATTTCATGGTGTTTACGGATAATAGAGAAAATTCATTATGCTAAAACTAGTAGGTCAGTGAGTCTAAACTCACTATTTTAACAGCATTTCAAGTAGGTTAAAGAGGCTGAACCACAAACTCCCCAAAATCTGTACTGTAAAATCAGTTCAGCGAAAGAGACATATTAAGCATTATTTTTTAAAGTTTTTTTTTCTTTTTTTTTAAAGGAAAATACATTATTTATTGATATTGCAGTAAAACATCCGTAATACATAACAATGCACCCTTTTACACAATTAATAATATTTAAGCTATTAATTGTACAACATTGCATCGTTATTCCTTCTTCTTTTCAAAAAAATAAACACAACCAAAACTTGATATATGAAATATTTAACTCGTACATTTTGTTAAATTCCTTTACTGAAACGCTGGCATTTTCTGGGAAGGGGGAGGGGATTCTCAGAAGACAGAAAGCAGGCATACTTAAATCCATAACTATTTGTTTACGGACCATTTTGTACGAGTCTTTGGCTATTACAAGTTGCCACATGTACAAGGTTCGTATATCGCTTGCAAATTATTGTCATGATTTCAGTATTTCTGCTGGACTACTTCCCTACAGCAGACACATGGTACTTACATATATATAAAACAATCCAAACATGGTTTTAAAAGCATGCCCCTGAAAAAAAAAAATCTTTCCATTTACAGTAAGTGTGAAATATTCCTTTTAATTGGTCCAGGTCTGAAATTACTATTCTTTGTCTTGTATTTTACAAACATCTGTTCTTTTTGTTAGGTGTTTCCTAAATCGTAATTGATTAAGTGCACTTGTAATAACAGGTGATATTTCAGAAGTGCCTTGGAATATGGTCTAATACACAAGTACATAAAAAAAAAAAAGCAGGTTTCCATACTTTTTGTTCAGTCCTATCCAAAACAGGTTATTCCCGTTAGAATTCCCCCCCAGGACTAGTCTGCTCTGTGCTACTATTGAGGATTGCTTGAAACATGCTGGTACCAGCTCATCATTCTGCCATTCCATCTCGTTTTGAGTCTGATTATACACATGCTCAGAGGTTTTCAAAGATGTTTAAACACTTACGTGGCATATATAAACAGGAAGTTGGATAGAAGGTTCACTTTAAAGTTATTTATTTCAGAAATTCAGCAACCTGACTTATTTTTCACCACAGTTAAAAGCAGCATTGTTCTCTATTTTTGTCTCCTTACCAACACACTTAGAGCCTTTCATTCTAATTTTGTGTAGGCAATTTCAGATCTTCTGGTATACCACTGACCACATTTTCTCTGTTAACATATCTGTCACCACTCTTGGAGATGCTCAGTCATTCCTCCAACACCCCCCCACCCCCCCCTTCTTAAACACCATTTTTTTCTTCAGGGTCTCTCTGTTCTGCACCTTTAGAAATCCATCTTAATAGTAATGCGCTGACCTGTTCTCCATTCATAGAGCTCTAGTCTCAATAGGAGAACTTTTTCTTCCCTTAAAACCTGTGTTTTGCAGCTTCCAGTGCATTTTCACATTCCTCATCTTTTGAAACAAGCTTTACCGTTAGTCCCTTTCTTTTGAAGTCAGATTTCTTTCTTTGTCCGATTCCTGGTTTTAGCATGCTTCCATTAAATAACACCTTCTATACTACGTGCTTCAGGGGCCTCATGTTATTACTGGGACTATGCTATCCATGAAACTGCCCTTATTTATATAGTTTTTTGATTATTTATACATCTTTGTGTTTTAGTAACCTACTGCTAAGTTCTCCTAGTTCTTTCCCTAAATCCTGAATTAGACTTTGTTTTATGAAAACAGGTGCTCTAATAAGGATTTATTATTCAAAATGAAGCCTTTTAATACCAACCCAAATCTAATTTATTCTGCTGCATGTTTGTAACGCTTCAGTAAAATACTCCCAAACAGGGAAGCACTATCTATCAGGCACTGGTCATCATATACAGATTTATTTACTTAAAGATTACACTTTTGGACTGCTTGGTAGTTCATTCTATCATTAATTAAAACAATACCTAATGTAACTGCTGTCAGCTTCCACTTTGACTATTTCAATAATTAAAAACTATTAGATACAATATCCTCTTCAGTTGGCTTATAAATATAGACGCTAATTGATTTACTGTTACTCATTTCTGCAACAAAATCCATTCTTTCCTTTGTTCATGTAACTTCAGTTCTACTTACATGTCAATCCTATTTACCTGTGTAATTTATTTACCTGCTTCTTTATCAGGCTAGTAAGAAGTTCTACTTCTATACCCATCTATTGACCTATGATGCCCACTGCCTCATAAAATTGAATACATTTCTTTCTTGTTGTGAAATAAGCTTCCAAATATACTGCTGGAAAATGTCACCTTTTTGAAGAGCAGCTAGACACCATAAAACCACACAGCACTAGCCCAGAAATGACTACTTTCAAGTCCATTTCTCGGGCCATTTCTGTTAGCTTCACCATTCAATATTCATCCTTTCCCACATGTACTAACCTATATCTGTAAACAGTATTATCAGCTGACATGAGGCTGCTTTCCCAGCTATAAAAAATCTCAATCATATGTTCTTAGGCACTAGTGCATTTTCTTTTGCTCCTTAAACAATTTACACTTATTTTAAATATTAAGGTTTGCAAATACTACTACTATAATCTTTTGAAAACTCTTTTAACGGTCCTAACTTAAAAACTGCAAGCACAGGTTCCCCAGCTGTGTCACCGTGCCAGTGTTGTGCTGTAGCATTGCCTACGCTGTGACTGTACCATGTAAGAAACCATCCCAATCCCCTTCGCTGCCACCCATTAAGACCCCAGCTGAAACATACTTGAATAAATTTAGCGGTTTTATCAAATTACAGATGGAGATGGATCTGACCTCCACTTCCTCCTCTGAATTTTCTGGCTGCATTAAAATCCACACCCCCACCTCCCTATATACATCCTACCACTAGACAAGATCGAGGTAGATAATTGAATGTGACACACTTAAATTTACTGGTATGCTGGCTACTGTGGTTTTTCAGCTTCTCTCCAATAATCAACACTTCAAAACCAATGTTTTTAAGAACTACGGTATAGGCCATTTGCCTTCAGTCTTTGAATCCTATTTTTTTCCCAGCTCTAATAACGTTTTGAATTCGCAGCAACTTTCTCCTCCTAAACGCCTGTTCTTCTCAAGAAGAGCTATTGTGAAATCCCTGTAATGGCTAGACGGCAACACTTGTTTGCTGTTTTAACTTAAATGGGAAGTTGATGTACCATGATTACCTTGGCCATTCCTAATAATTATATTAGTTATTCCTACTGTAACTTTTCAGTGTTTGTAGAACTTGCCCTTTTTTCTTTACAGGTTGTTATTAGTTCTTTTATTACCTCTCCCCTCCTGCCTGCCTGCTCTCTAGTACCAGCCTTGCCCCTTTTCAGGGCAGAACATGTCCACTTCAAACCAGTCATCTACATGCTTTTTCTTTTTATCTTGCATTCTGTTCTGGCTGCCTGCAGCTTTTTTGTGATCTACTGAGCCACAGGCAGAGGGAAGAAACCCTGTGATACTCTCAGAAGTACCATTGCTTATGCTTGCTGGAGAGGGGCAGGAAGAGGCACGCACCTCCCTCTACACCCTCGACTACAGCACTTCCCTTGCTGACACCATCTCCACCTCCTACTGCAACTCCAGCGGGTGCAGGAGAAGCGCAACTCCAAGAACCGCAGAAGGGCCGACCTCCGTCAGTCTGATTTTCCAGTTCACTGAAGGTGAGAAAGCAGTCTTGGCTGTATTGTTGCATTAGATGAGGACAAATCGAGCCTTTATACTTTTTTACTGGAAGGCAGAAGGCAAGCCACCCATGGGATTCTGTTGTTGTTTTCAGCAAAAGAGAAAACCTGTTGTATTACATTAAGTTCAGGAGATGGGTAGAAGAAGGGGAAGTGGCTCTTAGGCTGCAGCACCCTCCCTGACAATGGTGGCCTGCTGGAAAAGCCACTATTTTAACTTTTTCTCAGCTTCCTGGTGAATAAAGCAAGTGAGAGTGAGCAAGTGTGTGTATGTGTACTCATATATACACACGTATGTACACATCATACACACACACATCATGGTGTTTAATGAGCAAGTTCTGGGTAGAAGAGACAGGGGCAACTCCTTTTATACACAGTTATTTCCATTCGAAGTTAGTGCCAACGTACCTCTTGAACATGCATTGTATGGATAATCTTAAGTTTTTCAGTTATGTATGACAGAAGAGTCTGGCTAAATTATTTTTTAATTTCTAAGAACTAAGGTCTAAGTTACGAGTAAAGTTTTTAAGAAAAAACCCTCCCATTTTCAATTTGCTTAGTTGCAGCAGTTGTTTTTATACTAATTACTTCGTTTTTAAAAAACTAATGCAGAATGGAAAGTTAAATTTTATTTTTTTGCAACCTAGATTTGTGGAATTTTCAGAAGCAATTCCATTAGAAGTTGTACCCTCAAGATACTTTAAAGATTTGCATCACCCTCAATCTTACTACACATTTGCTTTCCTGCCCTCTAGTGCTCGTATCTATTTAAATCATCTATACAAGTCTGGTTTTGGAAATCTCCTACCATGTAAGTGGTCCTCCTGAAATAAAAGCACTTTTGCTGTTGCTTATGTATGTATCATACTGCTACCTGTGCAGTTATCTGAAAGGTAAGAATTTTCAGGTTACTTTTCATTTTACAAAACCAACGTAAGGCAGTTTTCTTTTTCAGTTTTGGACCATATAATGGGAGTTTTAAATGCATAAATTGAAGCTTACTTCTAGATTTATTATTAAAAACATTTTCACTGGCAGCTAAAGCTATTACCTATATACCAAACTACAAGTTTCCACAGTATTTACAGTTTTTCATCCACATTAAAAGCTTTTCTGTTTAATCCAATTAATTTCCCCTCTAATGATGTAGCTTACTATAGCACTGTGCATGCTTACATTTAAAACAATGGGTTGACATACTACATCTGTAATTACTCCCACTCTACCAGAAAACCAGTGAATTAAATTTATTTAGTGTTAAATGAATATGGAATGTTATACAGTACATGTAAAGACACTTCAAGATGAGTAAAGCAGAACTAATTGCACAAGAGATTAAAGATTCACCTCAATAGTCAGTATTATTAAATCATTACAGCTTCCATCTTCAGAGTGCAAGGTATGTCATGCAAAAAAAAACCCCAAAACAACCAAAAACAAAACCAAAAAACAGCTCAAAAAATCCCCAAACAGACAAAACCAACATTGTGGTACCACTTAAAATGCTATCATACCACAATATTTTACAAGACATTAAGTGATCATTCATAGAGAATGAAGCATTTTAGCAATAACAAAAAAGTTTTAAACATACTTAACAGATTTTGCATGAACACCACTTCCAGCATTACTATACCGAAGGAACAGGCAACATGCTGGGAGAAAGTACCTAAAAATCAAGGCCTTTTTTATTCATAGCCAATATTACTTTCTGCAAGAGTTATGCAATCTTATTATTCAGATTCCCCACATAACTGGGTAAGGTTCAATACATTTTTACATAGAGCATAATCACATAACCACCACATCAGCAAGATGATTTATCTTGACCAGTTACTACATTTAAAACCATGGTATGATAACATGCCCTGCAAACAAATTGTCTTCTGGGATAGTGTCCTGTATGTAGAAATATAAAACAACTAAAATATACTCCTAACCACTTTAACCTGAAATGAACTATAATTTGTATTTACATACTTTTGAAATACGTAGGTAAAAACTGCAGATGGAAGAGAAGCAGAATACACAAGAGAGCTACGCTAGGGCTGACTGAACTGATTGCTACATTCAGTAACCCTGAATGAGACTTGATCAGGGGCTTGTACCTTTTGTACTCTTCCTCTACCCAAGCGGTCTTATCAGGGCTGCTGAAGGGAGCTGCTGCTGTGGAAGAGCTGCTCATCCCACTTATAGGCTCCTCGCCCAGCCGGCCGAGCACAGGGAGCAGAACTTTGCACCCCGACCAGTCCCACTCAGCCAAACGCACTGCAGAGAAACACACTTCTACACACCTCTTTCAACTACAGCTTGAATGTTAACATGAAAGAAACACAGAAGATGACAGGATGGTTTTTAACGTTTCCACCTCACAATACTCACATCCTGAGGGCACCAACAGGTAGAGTAATTTACCAAAATAAGCATACAAAAAAGGCCAAGTTGTTTGCCCTCATATTAGGAATAAACTATTTAACTTCCTGGCTTAAATGTAAGCAAGAGGAACTCAAGAAAGACCTCCTTGAGGTTAATTTTCCAACTACATTCAAAGAAAATAATTTACTAAAACTGTAACTTGCAAGGTCTACTAGCCTTGAAGTGAGGATAGAGGTTAACTATACCCATAGTTAAATAAAAAACTTCAGAAGACATTTTACAGAAATAAAATATGCAACTCTAGGAAGTAGGTGGAAAAACACTTTAGTATTCAGCTGGAACATTCTGTTTTCATAGCCCATCATTCTCAGGAATGTGTATTTCATAAATAAAAATGCAGAAGAAAAATTTGCGTATTCAATCTAAAGTTAGATATTTCTAAACCTCTTCAGATAAAATTTTCTTTTCTCCCTCACAAGTAAGTCATAAACCCTGAAAAAAAATTGGCTTTTCAAATCTAACGTGCATGAGAAAACACAGATGAACAAACCCACATCTGGAAAAAACATTTTGTACAAGGTTGCAGTTCTAAACCACTTATATTACAAAGCAATGTAAATAAATACCAGGCTAGTACAAAAGCTCTTATTTACAGTTTTACAAATGAAAACGTTTTCAGTGTAAATGCAGTGTTTTAAAGAACACAGTATTAGTAAAATGAGTTCCTGTATAGAGCATTACAATTTCTGCTAAATTTCAATGCAGTATTGTATAAAACCATTGTTTCAAGTTAATTTTTGTCTACAATTTAGCACAGCCAAACCCCAGTTTATGCCTGGAATGGTATCTGTTAAAGTGCTGAAAAAGAGGACATTTCTGAAATTTTAGAAAAACATACTGTACATTATTAAAGCTTTATCAAGTCAAAAATGGTATATTTTGTTCACATTTGCTACCACACCACCTGTGGATGATAGTTTTTCAACAACTCATTGTAATTAACAGGATGGCAGCCATTGGTATCTTCGCATCCAAAGTCTGATGGTTTCCCACAAGTAATTTGTCTTAAGCTTCAGTGGTGGCTTCAGGTTTCATAATCTGGTAAGTAATCAAGTATTCTGGATAAGCCTGAAAGAGTGACAGACACATTCTTTATTAAGATTTCATTTTCTGGATAAATTCAGAACATTTGCTACAGAGGGGAAAAAAGTATTTATGCCAAAGAAAAAAAGGCAAAATGTCAAAGGTAAAATGCCTCAAGCATTCGGGAAACACTGATCCTTTCACCTGCAACCACAGCTGGAGATTGTTTTAAGACAAAAGCAAGTCCTAGCACCTTGAAAGTAAGAAAAAACCCCAACACTTTACCTGCTTTTAAAAAACAAAAAAAAGTCTGAAAAACCAAACCAAAAAGCTAGTTACCTGCTCCCCTCTGTAAATCACATATTCTGCCAATGCCAATCCATTTACACTGGGTCGCCCAGTAACTGAGTGATGTCCTGGGGGAGAATGAGCCATTTTCATAGCACTGAACTGCAGGAAAGACTTGCCCAGTGTTACACGACAAAACAGCAATTGCCTGTATTAAAGGGGGAAAAAGGACCATGAATACAAAACGCTCGTGAAGCTCCAGAAAGACTATCTTTGTAATTTGAAACTTTTACTTGAGGAGAACAGCAGAACTCTAAAGCCACTTTAGTCACTCTTTGTAGTTCACAAAATTCTGAAGTTCTGTTTTGAAGGACAAAAGTTACACTCCCTTTGGAAAAGCTCTTTAGCCTAAGAAAAGTCTTGGTATTAACACCGAAAAATGTTTATCTTAATTACTGGAAACAGCATGCTTAACATTGTACTCAAAGATTGTCACTACCTTTTTTTTTTTTTTTTTAAAAAGTTTTCTGAGGGTGTCCCCCTGCCCCCATACTAACAACATAATTCACTTGTGTTCTAACACTAGATTTGTGTCCAACAGCCAAATCAACATCAAGGCCAAGTGCAAACTCTAGGTCAATGCAAAACACCTCATACTAGCATTTGTCAGTATGTTATGTTGTTTTCATTATAAAAAGACAGAACAAGGTTACTTATTTCTTTACGTAAGTACTACTGCAATGGGGCAATGGAATCTCAGCATTTTTGTAGACCAATGTTATGTACCATGTTGTTCAGCCAACACTTTTGCTTTTCTAACTCTTCACATAAGACAAATTAAAAATACTTTCTTATTCAAAACTTCAGAAAGCATGAAAAGACTGGCATCCTCTATAACTCTAGAACATTATTCTCTTTGAGAGTGCCAGAAAAGAGTGAGCAATATGAAAAGGGGCAGGGAAACTGGAAGACAACCTTATCCCTGTGATACCAATGCAAAACAGTATGCACACAAACACTCAAAATATTCTCCCGGTTGAAATGATGGCCACTGTCACAATTAACTCCATGAAGTAAGAGAAACTTCATTCTGAACTGATGGTGTCAATAAGACATAACAAATGTTCTGCAGAAAAGTGGATTTAAGAACTCAGTGGTAGACAGTCCACAAATCCACATCTATTATTTTAGTGTGTGAAGCAGCAGTGACATGGGGGCTGACTGAGGAGGATGTACTTTGTAACAAGGAAATACAGCATCTGAATTATCACTGAATTTCTTCTTTCTCTGTAAGAAAGACTAAACCTTCATATTGCTGCATCTTTCACACACGCATTTAGCGGATCCTCTTCAGTCTCTGGCTGCCCAAGTCTGATTTTTAGAGTAAGTTAAGGGCAAAGGTTTGGTTAAATGCACTGAAGATGGTTAAAGGTTCTTTAAGACTTAAATATCAAAGTTTTCTGAAAGTCTCCATTAGGCCCAGCATACAGAGAGTCATGAGAAGGTTACCAAGCGAATCTTTCTTCAGAGAGAGACACTGCTGACTTGATGATCTATAACACAATATACAAAGGCAAAATCAGATTCTCTTGAAGGACTTACCTGTGGCAAACATAACAAGATCTATCTTTGTGAATAGGACATCCGGTGCCACCTCCAATTCCATACACATACTGATTGCTTTTGGAAGAATTTTCAGCAAAATAAATCCCAGCTCCAAACATGCCACCTATATAGGCATGTCTCTCATCAAAGCCTTTGTGAATGATTGCATTCACAAACGGAGATCCTAAGAGAAAGGAAGTAAAATATTGAAAATACAGGATACAGATTTTTGTATGTGTCACAATTCAATCATCCATTCCCAACTTTTTTTTTGTAGTTTTTCTACACATAGAAGGAAATCAATCTCCAGAAATTCTGACCTCAGATTTACATAGCCAATTTGCTACAAATGACAGTAGCTGATAAGTGTACATTTTTAACAAAGATTTACAAGGGATAGTATCCAAGACAACTCTTGCTGCAAGAGAAGGCTCTATGAATCTGCACTCCCTTTGGCAGAGCTTCATTCTAACCAAGATTCACTGAATGCATTGCTACAGATATCCCACCTTCTTCCTAACACTAAGCAGACTGCATTTTAAAAGCAATAAACATAAACCAATATTTGTTTACTTGCAATGGTCATAAAATTTAGCCTGTTCAAAATGGTTGGATTCTGTATCTCAAGACACCTGATACCCGTTAATTTTCACAAAAAGCGCAGGGTTTTTTAGTAAGGATTTTTATAACAGTATATATAAATACGAAAGCACCTTTAGAGAAAAGCTGTTCTAAAAGAACACGGTATTTCAGAGTTATGTTGGGAATTAATAGTCAAAATAATCCAAACCCTTATTCTCCAGCCTAAAGATGATAAAACCATATATGAAACAGAAGAACATTACAGATGAGAATGAGAAAAACCTATGAAAATTGCTCATCATCTTCTGCAAGTGGCAATGTGGTTAAAGACATATGTTAATGCTTAAAAAATTTATATAAACTAAAGACTTAAAAACAAAAACCAAACACCACCCCCCCACTCCATGCCCCCAACACAACACTCATAAGGCATTAACTGCTTTGTTCCAGGGATAACTTTGTTAATAGCTAACTAATTTAAAAGACTTTCCTTTAAAGACAGGTCATTCCATTAAGAGGCCGTTTTCCTCTTACAGGGAAAGTCAAAAGACAGGATTTAGGTATCTGCAAGTTTGGGCAAGCAGTTAATTATTGTGTTACTGCTGCTTCCAACAGTAATGTATTATGTTGGGAACTCTGTAGCTTTCATTGTAAGGATGAACCGTGAACTTGCTTAATTTGCTTGTCAGGACAAACTATGTATTTGTGCATACGAGAGCTTCCAATTGGCTTTAATTTGCTAATTATAAGGTATCTTTTCTGGAATGATGAACAAGAACTACCTTCTCAAATTATAAAAACAAGAAAACAGAAAAATCCCACCCCAAACACCAAAACAACCCATAGCAGAATAAAGTTTGACCCTTAATCATTTCGGTAATACAGTCAATGAAACAGAATTAGTAATTTAACCAAGGAGGAGGCACAGCCTTTAATCTCCATTCATAATTGCTAAAATGTTTTCACTTACAACTTTGAAGTCTCCTTTAGGAAGGGACAAAGAGATGCAAATTCCAGAAGAAAGACATAGTGCATTATATGTCCCCATCATGACATATACAGACACTTGTTCATATAAAACCTAGAACCTATTTCCATTGGGAAAATTTACTTTGTCTGAGCCAGTGGAAACCCTCCGATAAAGCGTGTTGATGGTGAAACAAGTTAATAAGGTGCATTTCAATATCTCACCATGAAACAGCATCCTTTCATTAGCATGGTTATGATTCTCTTCAGAGACCTCTTTCCTCCTGTGAGTATATCTTTCCCATAGTTTTTTGTTGCACACTTTCTGAATCTGAAACAGTTAAAATGTGAGTTCTGCCCTGAAACTGAAAACTTCTGTTTGCTTTACTTGACAGATATTTAACCTAAAGCAGCAATACCACAGTACACTTACACTGCCACTTAAATAAGAATACTTTCCTTAGAACTCAATGAAACACAAATTCTCTAACTTATCCTGCAGAAGTTGATTGCTGTAGCATAACTTAAGTAAATCATAATTACATGCTTAATTAAGAATCAATTAATTTTAAACATCTCTTAAGCAATACTTCTTCATTTAAATTTAGCAGGCTTAGTCACAATTCTACTTAAGCATCACTCCAAACGTAGCTTGATGCCAAACCACTGGTAAAAAGATCATCTAGTAAATTACGAAGTGTCTTCCATGAAGACTTGTTCTAGAACACTTTTAAAAGAAAGTAAATTCTGTACTCTCTGCAGAGGTATGCTGGACATTGGCAAAGCCTCATGTGTGCAGATACAGCATATAAATTCTACTGGGGAAACTGTAACAACAGTTCAGAATAAAACTTAGTAGTACTTACTTGCAAATCAAAATCTCTATCATTTTAATGAAAATGACCATTTCTTCGGGGGGCGGGGGGAAGAACGCAAACCAAAATTCCACTGAATTATTTAAAGCAAAGTTGTCTACTGCCTGGTGTTTTAAGCTTCTTTGGCATTAAATCAAGCCAAAATAGGTACCCTTACTTCCATGCTTCAAGAGTTTTTCTTTCACTTCTTGCTGGTTTTTCCCCTGACATTCTCTCAACAGAGACCTTCTTTTGTTTCCTACAAAACCTTCTGTCTTTTTCTTCACACATCCTGCAGTTTTCTGTGAGGTCCTTCTATGTCAATTTTTTATGAAATTTCTTAATGACTATTAACCCACAAGCAGTATCTCCATATAACCTTATCCTTTGAATTTCCCTGAAAGATGATCTTTTTCTTGTGCATGTCTCAGAATGGCACATCTTATCACATTATGGAACTCAACAAACAAACGAAGAACATTTTATTGACATTTTATTTTCAGCCAAAACTCTAAAGGAGTAGCCATTGACCATAAAAATGCAACAGTTACCTTTAAGATGTTGTATCTGTTGAAGACTCCACCAGCATGTCCTCCGTCTCTATGCTCTCGGACAGTACTTTGCATCTGAAGATTGAGAATTTTAAGGATCACTTAGATTCAGAACACATTCAAAACACATATCCTTCACACAGTCAAATAATCAAAAGAACTAATTCAGTCTTAAAAAAACAAAACAAAAAAATCATACAACAAATTTTTAGGTAACGACTGTATGTTAAGTAATGCCAGAGTCTGTGGATGCACATGAACAAGTTTAATGATTTCTTTAAAAAACCTGTATCTTGAATAGTCCATGGTCTAGTTTTCAAACTGAAAAAAAGACTGTCACTAATCTATTTAGAATATTGTTTCTTCAGAAACATTGTCACGTGTGATTACAACACTTTGGAAGGAGGTGACTTAAAACTGTGTATAACAGGCAATTGGTAGCATAGAATTTATACGTTACATCAAAGAGTTTTTCAGTATAGTAGAGGTTTTAAAAATACTACAAGCAGTAATAACATAAGTAAGAAAAAAATTATGGACATCATGAGCACAGATTATAAGCGGTGCAGTAAAAGTTGGAAATCTGAAGTATCCTTATGCAAGTTTTTCTTAGGCTTAGAGATATTTATTGCCCCGTTAAATTGTCTAACAATACTTTATCTACTTAGTAGAAATAAAAAAAAAATACTCAGAGACTACAAAGAAAGGCATACCTCTTCTTCTACTGATTGAAATTCTTTATCTTCGGTGGAAAGATCTATGAGAATAGTTCCGCTACCAGAAGTATTCAGAGTCAGGTATGGGTTAAGTCCTGCAAATATAAAAAACCACAACAGTTTCAGAAACTGCTTTAAGACTGCTGATTTGTAATAATAACCGCCAAGAGATTTTTCAAGAGGTCAGCTGCTAAGGAAGGCAGAGATTACCAATGACTTTAAATTGCATTCCATCAGCCACATGCATTTTCACAGATGTCAAAGTGTGATCCCTCAGATCACTTCATTGGTTTCAAACAAACTTCTTCAGCATCACTGTTTGTACCCTCTACCACACATTACCACGCATACGCTATAAATACCACGACAAGCACAGCAGCTGGGTTTGGATGCAGATCAACAGCAATCATTTTCATTGATCTGGGAATACTGATCAATCATTCTCTCAACAAGAATAAACATTTCAAACACACTAACCCATTTGTCTGTGCTTAGCTCAGTATGTTAATGTACATGACAGGGAAACATATGTAAGCAGTTGCTTACTTAAGAGTTCATTTGAATTCTAGGTAGTGAAACAGTAAGTAACCTGTCCCTCCAGAGAGTCCATGACTACTGATGGCAATGGTGTCATGAACAGGAGAATTGACCTGAAGTGCTAATTCAGTAGGAATATTTTCCCCGTGGATCATGCAGAAAGAGCTGACAAAAGAACTAAGACAGTCTGTGAACCTAAAAGGCCTGAGCCTGATATTGAATGCTTAAAGGAAACTTCTCTATCCTTCCAAATATGCAAAAAAAAAAAAAAAAAATTCGAATTTTACACAGAATCCATTTTCAATTTACATACAGACTTCAATCACAACTGGCAAGTAATGGGAATGTAATTACTGAACACAAGAATACAAAGACAGTGTGTATCAGGTGTCTTTTTGCCCACGGCCTTCCCAGACAACTAGTAGGCGACTGGAGATAGATGCTGGGTCTGTCATAATCTCTCTAGAAAGGAATAATGTGGGGAAAAGGGAAATGACAAATTCATCCACAGTCAGAGCCTCACATTAGCAGTGTGCAACTGGAACAGTGTGTTCAGGAGCAAGAAACTCTGGTGAGAAATCACCAAGATAAAGCTCTTCCACAAAATCCCTACTAACCTCAAAATAACAGCTATACTGTGTTCAGGAAGAGATGCTATAATACCAGTGCAAACATACTTGAGTGCAAGAGCACAACGGCAAGATATAGAAAATTGACAAAACAACTGACTTACAACAACCCTCTCTGCCCCAAAAACACAGCCTAGGGTAAAAAAAAAAAATGAGGAGCTGTTCAAATATTCAGTTTAAGTACTTATGCCTGTGGTTAATGTTACAAATAAAAACATCAGGCCTTTTATGGCAAGACAGCAAGAGTCTAAAAAGAATGTGGGTGACAACACTGAAGGATTTCAGTGTTTGACATTCTGTCTACATACAGGCATATTAAAATATGTACAAATATACGTATGTTCAAAAATACATCAGTCCTACTTGGAAGGCAAAACCAGTATATAATTACTGGTTGTGTAAACTTAGAACTCAAACAGGACATGAGGCTAAAATGACACCTTGAAAGTAACTTCTATCCAAAATACTCCGTGAATCTGTCAAAAAAATCCGACAATTAAGAGAAAGTTATGAAGCTTAAATACTTCATTACTAGGAAAAGGATTATCTTAAGGGTTGGTTAATACTGCTTTAAGGAGCAAAAAATAATTTAGAGCTTGGGATAGAGACTCTCATTACTACGGAGCACAGATTTTAGAATGACAATTCACAGATGGTGCCTCAAGAGGGAAAAAATCCTACCAATTCTAAGTAATTTATTCAATTTCTGTGAAACACAGAAAAACAATAGTAAGTGATGTTTCAGTGAGACAAGGAGGAAAAAAGGCCTGGGTTTTTTTGTCTCTTATGCAGCCATAGTTAAATGAAGTGTACTATTTCCAGGATTGTGCTGGTATCAACAGTGCTGCACAAATAAAGAAGCTTTAGCATAAACTTCAATACAAGCTGAAGCTGTTAAACAAAGAAATTATGGTAATTTTGGTTCACTGGAAGCACACCAACTGTATTTTTAAAAGAAAAGTATATATAAGAATTTCAGCTGGCTTTCTAAGAGAGCAAACACAGTATTCTTTTGCAGAATGCAATGGAACAGTACATAACAGGCCCTAACCCATCAATAGGTAATGTGCTCTTCTCTCCAGAGTGCTCCGATGAAGATAGTCTCCATCTCAAAAAGATTACCATCATTTTGCACTAGATCTACACTTTACCTAAGGAAACACAAAACAGCGATCATGAAGAAAAAAAATAAATTAGAGAACTGAAAGGCAAGAGTCACAATAATTCACAGCACAAATAAAAGCATTTATGTTTCAAGTCAGAAGACATTCTTATCATTTGAAGTGCCATCTTCTAGGGCAAATTTTATTATCAAATCTTTTTAATGAGATATAATTTGGAATAATCTAAAGCATTTATAAAAATGGATTCTATAAAGGCAGTGTTACATAATAATTTGAAAGGAGTATATACCTTGCTGTCCAGAAATAAGTCTTTCAACTCCTTTAATGATTTTATGCCTATGGCCATAAGCATTAATTCCGATTTCCTTCAATTCTTTGTGTCCCATTTCAACCAATACATCCAGTGTTATCTATAATGAAAGCAACACTATTTTTTTGTACAACAGCATAAACAGACTAGAACAGCTGCCAATGACAGTGAAAATGTACCTCACAATAGTCAAGATAAAAAGCAAGTGTGAAAAGAACATGAACACTGGCGACTTTAGTGTATTATTCTCCTACTTTACTTTTACTCAACTGTTTTCTCCAAACTTTTGTCTTTAAATAAATATGCTACAAACTAAAATCGTGGAACTCATATTGCTTGCAAGGATGTTTCTGACTGAGAAATACAATTTTCTAGATGTATTCAAGCCAACAGAAACAAACCAGGAAATTACTAATCAACACTGACATAATTATTTACTCCACCATTTATGCCACTGAAAAGAAATATGCC
The DNA here is from genome assembly GCA_034782735.1 of Sagittarius serpentarius. Lineage (NCBI taxonomy): Eukaryota > Metazoa > Chordata > Aves > Accipitriformes > Sagittariidae > Sagittarius > Sagittarius serpentarius. The sequence continues at coordinate 23,532,976 of JAVKLA010000093.1, read as the reverse complement.
TACACTCTCAAACTCAGACATTATTGCCCCCACCTTTTTTATATAGACATATATTTTAATATATATTTATATTATGTATCAATTAAAAAAATCCTTTCCTTCATTCCACTCCTTTTGACATTCACTTGTTTTAAATCTGTCTCATTACGTTATTCTAAACTGGCAGTATTTATTTCCTTCCTTTCTAGCTGAGTATCTGGAAATAAATATAGCTACTTACCTGTTCTCTCTCAAATATGTCAATTAGATGTTCAAGGCCAAGGTTCCGCACAAACTGATTTATGCTAAAATCTACACCTGAAACTGGGTAAGAAGAAACACTCACAATGAACATTCATACATGTATTGTAGAATAAAGCATGCACATCTCGCACTGTCTGTGACAATAATGAGACAGAAATTCCTGGTCTTCTGAAGATGGGGAATAAATATCTGTATCACTAACCAATGGTAACTATTACTTAATCTATGCTAGTACTCTAAGATTTCTACCCCTCCCAAGAGCAGTCTTTGTGCTTCCACAAAATAAGCAACTAACTAGCTACCAGAAATGCATGTTCAAACAGAAAATCTTTTGAGAACTAAAACGTTATAGAAGTAACTTTTTCCAGACATCTGATCTAAGAATAGCCTCTTAGAAACTAGATAAAGTTTGCAGTAAAATACTGCTTGGTATGAAGTCAAATTACATTTGACATCTCTTAAAACACAATTCACCATTTTGGTTCTGTACATTTTAAAGATTCTATATGGGGAAAGTACTAAAATCTTGTACTACAAGACTTTTAGACTTCAGTTCCTCGTTAACGACATCATATGGAATAGGGATACTGCATATGTCATAGTGACTGTGCACGTGTGGGAAACTTCACACTTGTGTATTGTTTTTACCATATGGTAGAAAGTATTATTCATTCCTAACTGAGAAAGCCTCACCTTCTTTTTTCTCCAGAACAGTAGCTCCCTCTGCACTGTTTGCACTAACAACAGAAGGAAGTTCAGAAAAACTACCAGACAAGTTGTCAAGACTACTTGCAGCAGACAGACTGGATGGACTGGATGGAACAGAAGACAGGGAATCAGCTGTAGAACCTGTAGTCTGAGACACACTTATAACCTGAGGTTTGTAGCAAGTCGGTAAGGCGGAAGGAGGCATTGCTGCTGTCAATAACGCGCTGACATCATCTGCCTAAATAGCAGAAAACAACTTATTAAAACGGAAGAACACTTTTACACAACATTTTTCCTAGAATGCATTATCATTATTCCAGACTCCTAAACTATTACTCTGAGTGTAGCTTTGAATTGCACTATAATACTTAGAAAAAAAACACCCAAAAACTTAACAGCCAGATAGTTTCCTAAATTTATGTTGCTACAACGTTTGCTTACATTTTTTGGCCACAATTTTTGTATTAGTCAAACTATGAGTACCACATTAAAAGCATCAAATTATAAGCATGAATTCCTTCTGGTCCTGTGCCCCCCTCACCCTCCCCATCTTGAAATAAGAAGTCTTGAGCAAGAAAACATTTAAAGAAGGTTTATAAAGGCTCTACTTTTTCCTTACCAGGCACGTATAAACACCAGAGAAACCACAGTATTTTAAATTTTGCTGAAGTTGCTGTATTACTATTTTTTTTTAACGGATAGTTTTCAGATGAGCTGCCACAAATGGCAGGTAAGTATAGTTTTCCCAAGAAGAGCCCCATCACTTACAGTGACCAGGTCCAATGGTGTTTGTCCTTCTTGGTTTTTCAGAGTAGGATCAGCCCCATGTGCCAGTAACAAGGCACAAAGCTGTGTCCTTCCTTTCTGGGCTGCCTCATGCAGAGGTGTGAAAGCCCATTTGTCCGTAGCATTCACACATGCATTGTACTTTATAAGTAAAGCTGCTACATCAACATGCTGGAAAATAAAAACACCTGTTAAATTCCAAGGTACTACAGTGTATTAAACTAACTCAGAACTATTACTGATACTTCTCTGTAATCCTCATTCTGAATTTTCTTAGAATACATTTACTTTTTAATTATGGTTAAAAAAAAAAAAGTATTAAACCAAGGTGTTTTCTTCCTCACCTGTAACATACCAGTAAAAAATTAGTATTTCTTCTCTTGTGAAAAAAGGACAGACTACAACAGAAACCCAAATCCAGGGGAATCTAAAGGGAAAAAGCCTGAATTTGAACTTCCAGTTTGGAAAGTACTCCAACTGATTTGATTAAAGACTTGATCCAGAGAGTCCACAAAAACCAATTAGTGTCTCAACACCAGCCAAATAAGTGAAAATGAGATCTTGCTGATAAAATTTGACTGGCAGAGGTCAGGAGAAGCATTTTATGGAATACCTTTCAGGCTGCTGGCTGTCTAAGCATTCATGTTCAGAAAGCTCAATTCTGTAAACTCCAACCATGATTTTACAAATTCAAGTGAGTCTTCACCTATACAATGAGCTGACTATGATCGAATTATTTTTTTGCCTTTTACAAATAAGATTACATTACAACTCAATGGCAAAAGCTTTCTAGGAGTATTGGCTTACAATGCTGTCAATGAAAGTTTGAGATATTCACCCCATAAGATGCTGCATTATGCAGAGGAATCAAACCTCCTTTATCCTGTGCATTCACATCTGCTCCATGCTGTAACAGGTACTCCGCAACCTCCAAATTGTTGTAACCAGCTGGAAGGTTGCAAAAGGACAGAATAAACAGAACATATTAAAAAAACACCCTCAACAGGCTAGGCTGTAGAGAAGTAGTAATTCACTTAAATTACTTGAAAGTTAGGATGTCAATCCCAGTGCAGACAGTGTATTATCTATTAGTGAGGACAGCTTCACCCTATTTAGGAGTATTTGGTTTTAAACCCTCTGTCAATAAACAATAAAAGATCCCCTTGGCTACAGAGAATAGAAAATTAAAGTCATGAGAGTTAAACAGTTTAGAAGAGAAAATATGGAATCCTGTAGCTTGAGGCTACAGTTTAAACTTGCTTAGACATAGAAAGTTCAGCCACAGAAACTAGTAACTGATCAAACCAGTTAATTAAAACACTGACCTGCTAAATGTAGTGGTGTTGAATGCCGTCCTTGTGTGTCCCGACAGTTGACATTGTCAGGTGAACACAGCTTTTTTACTCGGGCCAAACAACCTTTCTTTGCAGCATCTAGTAGAGCTGCATCGCCTCTAAGTAGGTCTTGAATATCAGTATCACCATCTTTAACAAGGTCTAGAGGAGTATTTCCATCTCTGTTTTTCTTTGTAGGGTCAGCTCCATGCTGCGCACATCAAAAACAGGCGTTAAGTATGTAAGTAGAATAAACATGTTGCATCTTGGGCATCTAATGCCTTATTGAGCAAATACTCTGACAAGTATTCAAATCCTTTAGAGAGCACCTTCCGTTTATGTGTGAGAAAGGATAACACAGTTGCTAATAGTATCCCTTTTACCAAAACCATACATTTAACTACAATCACTTAGAAACCACCCAAAACACAAATCAATTTGTCAAAGAAGTCCAATCACATTTCAGACTGAACAGGAGAGAAAAGAAAGTAACCTCTCTCCAGCATATGTAATACCTGTAACAGGAGTTTGCAAATCTCGTATTTTCCTTTTGCTGCAGCTTCATGCAAGGGAGTAAATTTCCACAAGTCAGCCACATTGACAACTGCACCATGTTTAACCAGCAGTTCTGCAACTTCATAGTGACCATATGAGCAAGCATTATGTAAAGGAACAAGTCCTCTGGAAACAATTAAAAAAAGAGAAAAATTCTCTTCAAAAAATGGGTCTCTTTTCACAAAATGATATAAACTTAAAACACAATGCACCTTCAACAATCAAACTTTTTTTTTTTTAATTTTCCACAATAGTCTAATACAGTAGGAATATCTACCGCAAAAGTGGTAAAAATGCAAATCAACAGTGGCACTGAAGAAAAGTAAAAACACAGGGCCAGAGAAATTCTTGACACTCTAATCTCAAGTACTGCAAAATGCTTTTATGGATGTTCTGAACATTTCCATTCTAAAAGAACTTTCCATGAACATAAAAAAATTGGACGTTTGAAGAAAGATGGGATGCTCATCAGCTAGCAGTATTCAAGAGCTGACAGATATCAGCAAGTACAATTGCCACGAAAATACACATTTGAGTATTTACCCCTTGTCTTTTGCATGCACATCAGCTCCATGCTGAAGAAGATATTCGACAACGGATACCCTATTATATCCAGCTGCAAAATGAAGTGGTGTAGACTGACGTCCTTCAATATCTCTGCAGTTCACACTTTGAACTGTACACAGTTTCTGTGAAATCCCCAAAACAAAACATACATAACTATATATAGTGTTGGCATACTTTTAATTTAGTCATAAAATGTTGTTATACATATCTGATTTTGAAAAATTGTTTTCATTAGAAAGTTTGTCTTTATTTTTTTTTTTTACATAAAACCTTTACTTTTCACATTGTGTCCCAAGGAAAAAAAAAAAATTAAATACTCCCTCCTCCCAAATCACCACCTGTGACTTCTTATTTATGCTTTTTATGTAGAGACAAGCTTCTGGAGGTGGTGAACATTACATTTTGTCATATGTAAAATTTGTGCAACACGAAGGTTTTAGGAGAGGGATCACCACTCTAAAGCAGTCAGTGAAGGGCTGTTTGCTTGTTTTGAGAAATTACGGTTCGGGATATAATACCCTCTTATTTTTAGGACAGGTTTAAGCTTACTTTTACAGTATCCACATCTCCAGCCTTTGCAGCCTCCAGCAACTGTCGATCTGCATCGGAATTACCTAATGGGATACCTTCTGCAAAACAAATGAGGTTGCATGACAGGTAAGTATATGTAGTTGAAGGAATTTGCTAAGACAGGAAATCATTTGACTATTTCAAGGATTTCCCTTAAAAAAGAAGTTAACCAATTATAGACAAGTTTTGTCTTTTCTTACTATCTACAGCTGTAGCTATTAGCTCTAATAGTGTTTGCAAAGTTGCCTTTAGCCATATGCTTTCTATCCATTTTGAAGTACTGTGGAACCAACTAAACATTCTTATTTCAGTTTCAGAATTAGACTCTATCAAGAAGCTTATCTATGTGTATAATGCCCAAACCTTACTCTTCAAAATCCATGTACCCTGTTGCCTCTGCTCACAAATGCAAAGCAGTCCTTTTTTGCTTTTGAAACTCATTTTCTACCTGCAAGATTTCCCCCTCCCTACATCAGGATTTTTTCAAAATTATTCTAGGTGGCTATACCATGAAACATTCTGAGCATCTCTGACAATCTGTGTAGCTGAATACTAGAGAGTAAATGATACCGTTAACTACACCTAGAGCAGGCACTCTCCTTGTGCATGCAGTCAAGGAATAAGAACTGTACAATCCAGTAGTGTCTTCTGTAGAAAGTACTTTTTTTTTTTTGGACCTGTGTTCACTGTTATTTCTTGACAGCACTTGAAATGACAAGTAGAATGAGGCACCACATTAGTTTAGAAGTGGAACTTGAATAGATCAGTTGTACCTTGTAGTAGCTGTTGCACACTTTCAGTCCCCATTTGTAAGGCTGTAAAGCCCTGCAGAGACACAATGGAAGGATCACATCCAGAACTCAACAGCAACCTGCACGTCTGAAGATGACCACAATGTGCTGCTCTATGAAGAGAGGTCTGGCCAAGGTTATCTAACGCATTAACCTAGAAATAACACAGACAAGAAATACCACCACCAAAACTTAATATTAAAGCTGTTTTCATTGCTGACTGGGAGGCTTTCACAAGTATTCTTCTTACTTTAATTAAAAGAACACATTCAGCATATTTCCAAAGGTCACGACACTTCAAAAGATAAAATTTAAACAAAAGCAGTTCATGAAGTTATAGCTACATTTACTGAGGAAGAATAGCTCCCTTTTAGAGGTATGCAAATAATCCAGCAAAAACAAAGTTACAGCAATTTTACCACATACAGAAGTAGGCCATTATTTTGCTCATGGCAGCACAAGTCCTCAAGTGCCAACATGTAGAACAGTTTTTACCTTCATTGTCTTATTGTGGTTTTTCAGATTGAGGACTTCCTATGTGTTTCAGTCAAGGTGTACTTAACAATTCAAAATTCTGCACCCAAAGGTTACTTGTATTCCTTACTGTTCCTCTGGTTTTCTTCATTGCTTTGGAAACTTCACAGCAGTCAGGCTGTAATCGAGTTTCCATGAGAGAGAGAGAGATTCAACTCCCGGTTTTGGAGAATTAAAGCATTATAGAGAATATCTCCTTTCCACTTTTTCTTTTTGTGGAAATTTGAACTAAACACTGTGTTATGACTTAACATTTTGCCTTCACTGTAATTTTTACTGCATACAACATCACGTAAAGGCTACTTGTTATATCAGTCTAGCTTCTTATTGTTCATACATATCCCTTACTTTCTTCCTTAAGCATTTCAGTGCTACCACTGGACAATGAAGCACTGAATAAGACACTCTACAAGCTTTCAGTTAACAGTGAGAACAACTACATCTGCACTTCTTATAAAATAGGACCAAAACAACGATGCTTCAATGTATAGGATTGGACTGATGGATTGATGGCCTATGTCTTAAGTCCATAAATCTACAGCCTTCCAAAATGAATTATTTTAGAAAAGTCTGTCTACTCAGCTGTCCATTCTCATGGTATGAAAACCTATACAGCAGGCAAACCTCAACAAAAAAACTCGTATGAATAGTAACTCATACCTTAGCTTCATGTTTCACAACTACTTCAACAACATCATTATGAGCCTTTTCTGATGCCACATGCAGAGGAGTCAAGAAGCTTTAAAAAAAAAAAAAAAAAAATTCAAAATGTATTTTGCAAAATCTTCTAAACAAACACTTACGAGTATTCATTTAACCACTCACTCTTTTGTTTTTTCATTGATGTTGGCTCCTTTCCTTAGTAGCAGTTCACATACTTGTTTTCTCTTAGGATACGGAGATGCAGCAGCACAGTGCTGAGGACATTAAAAATTGTAGCATTAAAAACTAGCTAGCAATATACAGGTTTTACTGCTTACTGATCAGCTGGCAGTTAAGAGCTGGTTGTGTGCAAAGTCAACAGAAAAAAAAAAATACATGTAGAAGCTTATTAATTCGGGATATTCCACATGGGCTTTTGGATTTACTCTGGTATTTTCTAGAGCTCCCTCTCCAATAATTGCTGGAAACCTTCAAGCTTTACAAACAAAGCTAACATACGTAGCTTGCTGTTGCTTAAAACTAGGCTATTCTACAGAAAAACAGTCATTTAGACAATCTAAACAGGCAATTCAGATTAGTCTTAACATTAACCTTGAGAACAAAATATTAATCAATGTTATTCGTTTAACTAGAGTTTGGATATTCCAGGTTGGTCTGAATTACACTGTTTGACACTGAAATTTTTAGTTTTAAACTATTACCTAGTATGTTTAGGTCAGCCACAATATATGCAAAATAATTAATAAATCCTGAGTTATTACCAATGCTGTCTCATGTGTTTGAGGATGCTTGAAGTTCACTGTCTCCAAAGAAAGATGTTTCTTTATACGAGCCACATCTGATTCTCTTGCAGCCTGTAGCAGCGAGTGACCTTTGAATTCATCTTTAAAAAGAAATAAATACATACCAGAAGATTACACTCCTTAGCTCAAGAAGGATCAAGAGGATTGTTTCTTTCAGTTAGATAAAAATATTCATTTTATTCAGCAGACCATGATGCAGACATTTCCAACTCAGACTTAAGCTTTTACATCACTTGACAGAACTCGTTAGATAAGTCAAAACGCTACAGGAATGCGCTTTGTTTCTAAACCAAAGCCAGAGACGTCCAAACTGGCTGAACAACATCTATTTCACTCACCACTGTTCTAGGTTCCACTCTTCACCTATGTACCAATTCCAGCATATATAAATTTCTACTTCTGACCCATCTTTGGAAAACCACTTCTAGATGCTAACATGAAGTCTAATGTAGTATTTACTGATAATTTTTGTACATATGCCAGAAAGTTATTGTTTGACCAATCAAGGACAGAATTTGAGGGCATTCTTTTCAACTCAAGTTTGCTGAACAAAAATCAATGCCTTTCATCAATTTATTTGAACTTTCAGTGACTGTGGCATACTCAAACATTCTAAACAGTTTTGTATTTTCTTTTCTTCAAACAAAATACGGTGGAATACAAATGAGTATTTCAACAGTCTTGATGCAATGACAGGAGCAAGTATGGAAAAATCAAAGTGTACTGGCAAGGTTGTGAGGGAAAGCATGTATTCAGGGAAGAAAAGCTACAAAACCCATCACAACCACACAACTAAAAAACTGACAATAAAATTATTTTAAATGCCTACATTTAGAAAATCTAGCAATCTCAAATTATAAACAGCGAAATGTACTGTCCAACATTGCACAATTGCTTGGAAAGTGTAAGCATTTTCCAAATCTGACTTCTGGCAGGTCACTGTCTAGGGAACTTAAGTACATGTTACAATCTATAACTGTAGATCTGATCTCACTTTATACTCACATGCTAATCGTTCTTTTAATTGGGGTGTTGGAGCCAAATCAATGGTGCTTTTGTTGTGACAGTTCAACAGTGTTGGGTCAGCACCATAACTTAACAAAAGAGAACATACTTCCACCCTGTTCTTAGAAGCTGCTTCATGCAGAGGGGTGAATTGCCACAGATCCATTGCATTCACACATGCTCCATGCTTGAAAGGGAAAGGGGTAAAAAAGATGCAATATCAAAACCAGACCGTTAGAAAAAGACTTCTGTCATTAGTTTCAATGCAGTAGACTGTTAAAATAAAAATCAATGCTTGTATGCAAACTGTATGCAAGACATTCTCCAGACATTCGTTTTCAATATAACACATTTCAGCACTTTGCAGTTTTTAATCCTCTAGCGCCTCACAGGTATATTCAAAGAAGCCATAGGCAGGCTAGTCTCTTCAGGCTTTCTCCAGCATCTCTAAAAGGAGAGTAGCTCTGCTACAGGTCAAGTTGGAGAAAGAGCCTAATTCATGTACTCCAAATCATCTTTGAACAAGCTCCTGTTTCTTGTTGCTCTAGAAAAAGTCTAGAGTGAACAGGTGCACTAAGATAAATACATGTTCTGTGAATATCCCCCCCAAGGTATGAATGCCAAGATACCCAGAAGAATATAGGCACTCAAAGTTGACTTCAATCCAAAATATTTAAGTACAAGTTTCTGCAAGTCATAATCTTGGATGATTAATATCTGTGTAATTCTTCTCCAGTAACATTCTGTATGCACCTTGAGTTCTGTCTGCATGCAAGTCTGATAGGACATGCTCTTTCCCATTGCTCCTGTTCAAAGCTGTAGTGCTTTGCAAAAAATAATTCAAGATTCACTAGAGCAGAAATCCAACAGGGAATACAAGTCTAGCTTAACAGTTAAGACACACAGTAGTGTCCAGGCAAGAGGGTTTTTTCATCTAGTACCACAACTGTAAAGATTCACTTTACAATTGGCCTCTGAAGTAAAAAAAAATAAATCTTGACTACTACTACTTACAATATATGCTTATTTCAATAATTTTTTCTTAATTTTTGCTGAACAAATAAGACACATGGAATTAGTGGGGACTGAGACATACATGATAGAACAACAGCAGCTATTCCCTGAGCATCCAAACATCTAGAATTATCTAACAGAACACCCCCAGCTGTTATAATGATCATGATTTGCTGTAGCAGCTGAGAATGGTCACAATTCAAAAGCGCCTTGGTGGACAACTTTCACAAATTTTTGCAGGCCACATCTTTGAGCCACTAGTTTAATGCACATCATATTTATCTTCAAGAGTAACATAATCCAGATAAGCCACTTCAGTTCTGAGAGTTCGCTTACGTTAGGAAAACTGACACATTTTTCTTTCTTTGGGGTAAAGGCTACAATTCAGGGCCAGAACTGATGTTGCAAAGTTCATTCCCTCAGGAGACTGTTTACTCTTTAATTTTAAAACATTTACGATCTTTACCAGTATTCTTTTCAAAACTTTGTTAATACTCTTGTCTTCTGAAGTATTTTTCTATTGTCCAACTCTCAATATTGCTCAGTTTTGGGGGTTTTTTTTTGGTGGGTTTTTTTTGAGTGAGGGTGGGAAGTCTGAGATAAGAAGTACTTACTTGATGGCACAAAAACATTCAACTTTAAAAGAGTCAAAAACAGAAAGCACATTTATAAGGAAAAAGCTTCCTTGCAAGTAGGAGATTCTGTAGCTCCAGCTTAATAATCACTAAGTAATATGTAGAGCAAAAGCAATCTGTGATTCTTTAAGTTTTGTAAATCTAAGTACAAAATAAAAAAATACGCAACTTGCATTAGTCTATCATAAACTGTTCTTATTTAATAATATACAATTTAATCTATTGAAAGACCAACCTTTACTAGGAGCTCTGTTACTTCATAATGACCATAGGAACAGGCATTGTGAAGTGGCACCAGATCTCTATATAGGAGAGAAAGGGGAAGGATGATTATCTAAGTACACGTATTTCAATTCCAAATGCATCTATAACATTGCAAACGGTACTATGTTGCATCTTGAACATTTTACAAAAATAGTATCAGTGATGTTCAAGTGAAGCTCAGGGGAAATAAGAAGCTGGAGAAGAACCCAGAAAATCCCATCAGCATTTTTCAGAAAAATAAACATTTAAAATAATCAGAAGATGAGGAATTAATTGCACTGTCTTATTGCAAATGAAATAGTTCAGCTCAGACTTGGAACCCTAAGCAGGAAGAAATCCCTGTAGGGGATTTTTCAGGAGTGACAGTAATCATTTCCTTTTTCACAAGAACATTGCTGTAAGATTATCTTCTCCCTTTGAAACTAAAGAAGTCTTACTGGCTAATGTTTAAGTAACTACAACATTCTACAGTAACAGCAGAACTACAGAGGTTTTAAAGCCAGCTTCATACTCTCTCAAACCCAGTGGTCTTAGAAGCCAATGAGAAATTGCCCAGAATTAATTCTTTCGTTGTGGGCTAGTAAGGCAGAAATGATGAAAGTGAATTTCAACCCGAAGGAGACAATTTAAGCTGTCTGATCAGGCAGCTATTTACGTAGCTGTGAAGTGATCCTAGGAAAAAGGAGGAGTAAGAGTTTGCTTTTCATGATCTTTAATGTACATAAATACACATTTTAAAAATAGGTTTTTTCATTATGTTTTATGTAACTAAATAAACTTAGCATGTCTATAGTTCACTACATTTCCTGACATAACAACCAAATGCTTGAAAATGTAGTCCAAACAAAACCTCTAGGAAACACATCTTCAATTTTTATCACATTCTTCACAAAAAGAAGCACAGAAACTCAGAAGTAGAAAGAAAATTAAGATTGATTCAATCATCAAAATATTTGCTGACTTCAATGAATGTATTTTATTAAACAAGAGATAATAACGTGGCTAGTGATACCTAAAAGGCAGCATGTTCTATGGTCAGCTCAATTTGGATTCTACTGATTCACAAGTCTTAGCCTGTACACTTTGCGTTTTTGTCATAACAGAAAGGTTAAAGATGGCATAACAGTCTCAAGTTAGAAATCCCTCATGGTTAAAATAGTATCACTATTCTTTACTTCATCTCAGTTTTTAACAAATTCTGTTTATTCTGAACAAAGGAAAAATGAACCTACCCTTTATCCTTAGCATGTACGTCAGCCCCATGTTGCAGTAAGAGCTGTACTATTTTTACACGGTTATACCCAGCTGCTAAATGTAAAGGAGTAGACTGAAATGACAGAATGTAGAAGTAATCAGTAACACAAAATCAAGGGTTGATTTTATTTTTTTTTTCCAAAACTTTTGAACAGTACTGATCACTGAAGTCCTTAAAATACTTGCAACATTAAAAAAACCCAGAGTGCTTGAATCAGACATTTGATAACTATGTTAATTGTTTACTGACTACTCTCAGTCATCATAAACACAAATCCTGAATTTACTCCATCCCTAATACATTCTGGCAACGAAGGCCCTTTTAAAGGATTTTTGAGTCCTGCAGTCCATTTTTGTCTTTTAGCCTACCATAACTGTAAATACTTTGCTGGGACAAACTATGCCCCTTGTGAAAGGGGAAATAAGATGGCCATTAGAAACAGTGACTGCTAAATTATAAAGAGGTCCCCTGCCAATCAATAGATTTAAGTTTAGAAATTATCAGCAGAGATTGTTATCCACATCTGTGAGTGCAGTAAATTAGTGGGGTGTGGGGGAAACAATCTTCTCTTCTAAATTCTCACGCTGCACAGACTGGTCAGATAACCAGTCTATGATCTTTTCTAGCAAACCCACTCAAGCATACCCATCAGCAGCACCAAGGGCAGAGCAACAAATTAGTGAAGAGAAATCTTATCCTCTTCATTTACAAACCCATCAATTGAACTGGCTTTGTACAGTTCTCAGAGAATGAGTCTCATAACTAGAAGATGAGAAAACAGAGATGCATAGGTGTTTTGGAGATCCCAATATTTTACTACAAAGCCTTAAACAGGGAAACTCCTTTGAACAAAACTTAAGTGAATGAGTACACATACTTAATGAGAACAACAAGGATGCCAAAAATTGATAATAATCTGAACCTTCAGTAGGCTAGGGGCTGAACCCAGGAGACCATCAGGATTTTTTATAATGGAGATTTTGAACATTTTTCACGTAGTTCTTTACCAATACTTATGGCAATGAATAGCTTGTTCCTGAAACAGCAGCGATAACTTGCCTAGGTTGTATGGCAAATAAGGTGGTCTGCATGTATCCCCGTGACAGCGACAAGAATCTATGAAAAGGCCTCCCTCCTTTATCACTGCAGGTATCAAGGTCAAGCAGAAGTTCCAATTGAAAAGGTATTTGTTTACTGCTCCTAGATGGAAATACCTACACAGTCATTTTAAGGTTAAAAAACAAAAACAAAAACACCCAGCTAGCTGCTAGAGGTACAATCTTACTTTCTCACATATATTAAAGAAAATAGATAGATTCTATGTATAGCACTCTTAAAATCTGGTCAAACAATAACTATGTAACATGTAAGAGTGAACTAATTTTAAATCAGGTTTGAAACAAAAATACCTTTCTGCCATCACTTGCATGACAGTTAACATTTAATGGTGTAAGAAGAGACATCATCTTTTCTTCATTTCCACTCCTGAAAAACAAGATATGAAATAGGAAGAAATATTTTTATTCCCATTTTTAGTAGCTTATTATGTTTTTATATTTTTTCCTTGCTATAATGTTCAGCAGATCTGTTCTGAAGCAATACATTCAATTCTGTATCGTCAGCATGAAAGGGAAAGCAAAAAATACATTTACGTAACTATTTTTGTAGTTTTATTCACAGATAACAGCCAAAGCTTAGCATCTAGATAGAATGCCAGCTCAAAAGCCAATATACATATTCATTACATACAATTCTGAAAATATAACTAATTCCAGATATCTTCCAAACATGCATACCTGGCACTTTCTAAGAGTTCATCTTTCTTGTATTCACCTGGAAGACAAAAGGCAGTTTCTTTAGTTGTTAAATAAATACATATATACATGAAGTTCATGACTTCTCCTCCTCTTCTTCCAAAAGTTTAGAGAATGTAAGTACTAAAAATTTGACAGTTCATTACTGAACTAGCATGATAAACTATTTATCCAGGACACATCCCATGACTGAGATGACAAAGGCCACATGGGAATTTCTATTTAGAACTATAAAACAGAGAGAAGTTAAAATAATATCAGAAAGACAAAGAACAAAATACAGTATTACATTCATTTGACTGTTATTAGTCATAATGCAATCTAAAGATTATCACTTACCAGTCAGCACTGCTTTTGCAGATGGGTCTGCTAAATCCAAAGCTGTTCTTCCATCTGTGTTGCGGATGGTTGGTTCAGCACCATGCTGCAGAAGGACTACAAAATGCCAAAGTTTTCCATGAGAAAACAATTCTGTAAGACTGGGCTTATGAGACGTATCATTACTGCAAGCCGCAAGCAACAAAAGAAACATCCAGTTACTGATCCTAACTTCCTCTCTCAAATTTTTAATGTCAGAATTCCTTAATGTCATCTGTGAACAGTTTAACTAGTGAAACATGCCTACACACATTTTATGAGAAAAAAGCAGAGCAGAAATGGAACAATCACAGACTGGCAGGAGACAGACTCAGTTGAAAGACTGTGACTGACAGAGCACAAAAACCAGCAGCTACCTCCTATCAGGTCCAGAGCATGCTGCCTTAAATCCACAAGTGACTATGCCCTAACTGTACACAGCAGTAGCAGGCCATGCATCTTGCACTCATACTGGGGACAAACAGGCAATATTATATATCCAACTCTCCAGATGTGCTTCTTAATAAAGCAAGTGAGAGCAAACCACACAATGAGAAATCAGTTTCTTGACCACATATCTAACTTTCTGCCTCTTCCTAACTCTTAAGAACTGTGTAGGCAAAACAAGTGGTCAATACAACTTAAGTTTAGTCCCTATCCTTAACTAATTTAACATGGCTGCTACACATACACACAGAATGAATCCATTATTAAAACCAGTTTTGTTCTTTCCACTGCATTGTGAGTAGCAGCAGAAGGCAGCATAAGAGTCTAAGCTGAAGTAGAAGAGACTAACTCCATCATGTCATTCTAAAGCTCTTTCTCCATGATGTCAATGTGTACCTTTATACTTCGGCAATTATCAAAACCAGATCTAAAAACTTGTTTCTTATAAAACTGGCATATGAATTTAAGTTTATGAAGGAACTTCAGTTTTAATCCTTATACCAGCCACAGCTTCACAGAGTAAAAATGGTCTTTAAAAGGTTCTTGATTTTTTACAGTGAGAAGAAATGAGTCAGTCATAGGAAGAGTAGGAGAAAATTACCAATGCAGACATCTGTCTTGCCCTTAATGGCAGCTTCATGAAGCGGAGTGTAATTCCAATTATCCCGAGCATTAGGATCTGCACCATGCCGCAAGAGAAGATTGACAACTTCAGCATGACCAAAAGAGCAAGCATTGTGAAGAGGAATAAGGCCTCCATCATCTCGTGCATGGACATTGGCACCACTTTGAAGTAAATATTCAACTACATCCTTCCGACCAAAACCTGTAGGAGATAAAGGGAAAAAATGTGTCAGGGTGGGGTAAGAGAATTCCCTGTCCCACATACACAGATTAAAACAACAACCTTAAGTAACAGTAGCCACTCTAAAAAACAATCACAACTGGCATTCTTTACTAAAGGAGCATTTACACACTAAGGCTATTTTTGAAACCTCTAAAAATTAGATTAAAATCAGTAGAAAAATAATATTCAAGATTACTGGAACAATGAATATCTTGATAGGCCTCCCATGAGTCAACAGCTTCTTGAAAACATAACAAAAATAACAAAATACTGACAACAAAACCACCTCTTTTTTAGTCATTTTATACAGCTATTAAATAATATTTTGTATGATACTCTGCCAACCCACAGTCAGTTCACGGATGGACCAACAGATGAGCCCTGGCAGCAGTATGGATGAAACTGGCTACAAGCCAGTACATGTACAATTCATATTCTAAGCTTTTAAAAATAATTCATGTAACATGAAACGTATTTTACAGAAACACGTTGCTTGTTTTCTTAAAAAAGCAAGTAAGCAGCACTACTCTTGGGTTAAAACTAGAAGCATGGCTATGTGCTTTCTAAGGAATAAGTAACACAATGTGCACACAGTTTCCATCTTTGAAATGATCACTTAAGAAAACCCTTAGGGACATGAGAAGCTTATCTGAGACCATTCTGTATTGAAGAAATTTATTATGAGAGTATGCACAATAACAATTTAAGGATATCCATAATGTCTGTTTTCAGTGATGCCTAAAATGATTATAAATATCTGATTATGACTGACGCACAAAATGCTCTTATACATTCTGAGGCACTTTTTCACAAAGCTGTCATTCAAGTTAGTAGCCAGCAAAAAAATATGCCCACTTGTACATTTGGGGCTACAAATATATCATAAATAAGGTAATTACTCTTATAAGCCAATTCTATAGCTACTGTTTTTTAATTTCAGCTATATCTTGCACACTTATATAACAGCAAATAAACCAGGACATCAGACTCTATCTATGTTTTCTGTAATACCTTCACGAGAGGCCAGAATGACTTCGGACTTCTGCTGGTAGCCATTATGCCCATCTGTTTATGTTCCAAAGGCCACCGCCTACAGAAATCCCTCAACAGTTTAATGAAGGTGTCTTTGGGTCTCAGGGATTATTAGGGCAAGTAAAAGCCATATTTTGCTATGTATCAGCCTTGTGCCAAGTATCTTCTGGAAAATAACCCACGTGTGCAGGACTTGGCCTTCCTTGCTTTCAATATCCGAGTTGCAAACCTTTTTCCTGAAGAGATCAAGAACTGGGCGGGAATGAAGTCTTGAGCTTTTCCCTCAGACTGAATCATCACTTATAGTTGCCAACACCAGTGATACTCGGACTGTAGCAAACTTAAACTTTGTTCCAAATCATCCACCCAAGGTCAGTAGGTGGGTGTAAGTCCCTGCAACCATAATCTAGAAGTGATGTTTATTCCTGATAACTACACAGCGTTTCAGTGACAAAGTCACAGAAGCACATGAGGAGTGTCAGCATTTTAGTTACAACTGAACTTTATAGTTTTAGTTTAGTTGCAACTGAACTTTTTTTATAGCATGCTCTTCACTGAGCCTGACTATTCCATAAATCCTTCTCCCAGACTGACAGCAACTTAAATCCTGGCGCAAGAAGCACTTTCACCTTCACTATCCGGAGCTCAAAAAACCAAAGATTACTATTATTCAGCAATTTCTAGACCCTACTTCCTGAGACGAGGTCTCGTATACAAGCTGTATATGCCAAAGATAAAGAGGCCAGGAAAGGTATTCAGAAAAGCCTTTATTAAATTCTGTCTTTCCTTCTCTTCCTTCAAAAGTCTGGTAAGGAACCACGTTCCCCACAGATTTCTGATTATTATAAAAATAATTTTATGTGAAACGTTTCAATCCCAGAATGAACTCCAAGGTATTTTCAAGTAACAGTCCTAAGATTATACTGGTGATGTGCTTCAATTCTTCAAAATACATTACTAATAATACAAATCTTAGCTTGCTAGCACCTTGATTTCAATAGAACCACATACTGTACAGCACATTCACTTTTGAGTCTCAACATTACAGTTACTCATCTTACAGCTAACAGAAGGCACCTTGCCTGTCCTCACAGAGAACAGGAGCTCAGCACGCTTGAGATGAGAACTGGATCAGACACATGGTCCATGCAAAACAAGTTATCTGCACAGGCACAGTAAGCCATATTCACTGCACATGCATGCATATTTCTGCTGCCAAAAAAAAATATCAGTACCTACACAACGTATACCCATATTGTCTATACAGTAAATTATACACAGCATATTTCTCATTCTTAAATAAATGTAGCTTTCATAACTGGATATTACAAATAGTTACTTTTCTTAAATGCGTCCTCCTTATTTTTACTTACAACTTCAAAATTTCAAAAAATTCTGTTCTAGTTTGAATGTGTACTCAAAATTTGCATAATTCTTCGAGGATCTACTCAGACGAGACTTTTTACAAGTGCCAGAGTCCTGCAAACACATCATCAGTGCTGTTATTTGATGACAGACTGCTTGATATCTTCTTTCAAAGCCTGCATCCATTCAGAAAATACCCTAATCATAGCAACACCCTTAAACTACCTGTAGTTATTTTAATGTTGAGACAGGCTCATTTGCATCACACCAATTTTTGTAATTTCTCTTCAGGACTGAGTGCACAGCAGGGATTCCTTACTTCCTTGTGGAAGCATCTGTAGAAGAGGGCACCATATATGGAAAGAGAAGTATTTACTCATTATTTTCTAAAGGATGTATGTGTACAGAGGAGGTGGCCAAACTCTGTACTATGATGGTCTCTCCCTCCTCTCTCTCGTTTTCACTGAAAGCGCAGAGGGGACAGCCTTTGCTGACACAGTGAAGGGAGCCACTACCTACTGTAACAGTTCCTCTTTGCCATTAGTCCACTGCTGCAAAAACAATTTCAACACTTTTTTAAAAAAATACATTATCATTTTTAAGGGCTGAGGGTTTTTTTTGGCTCTTGGGCTTCTATCAAAAGACCAACTAAATGGTATCACAGCTTGCAACTGTGCAAGATAACTGTCTCATCATCATGATCACTTTATTTCTTATTGCAAAGCAAAAGGGCTACTCAGGGCCTCCAGCTAACAGTCTTCTGCCATCTATGACAGCTGAGTAGCTCACTCAAAAAGTTACAAACTTTTAGCTGACAAATTCTGAATATTAATCACAACAGAAACTTGTAAGTGTATATAATTTTTTTTTAAAAAGTATTTATTTACAGTCACTGTTGTGTCAATAATTGACATTCACCTAATTCTGACAGGATGAAAAGCTAACAGAAACAACTGAGCTCTGATCCTTCTTCCCTGCTCCAGGCGTTCATTTTTTCGATGAATTTTAGTTTGCAGGAAGGGCATTTTGGTTCCTGCCAAGTCCCTAAAACCTTGTGATACTTGCAAGTTTGACATATACTGTGATGAAAAGGATTGACTGGAGGAAGTATATGCAGCTTATGATGAGAGAGGACTGAGCCTATTATGTTGTGGAAGGGTGGTGGGCTCTTGACTTAAGCTTCAGTACAACTTACCTACTACACAGCAATTGTGGACTACAAAATCCAAAGAGCAACCTTCACCAAGATCCCAATATGTGTTACTTCTAATAATGACGCATGCCCAGGGAGAGCTTGCAGTACTTTTTTAATGTATTTTAAAGTCCACCTTTACAAAATGACACATAGAAAAAGAAGAATTTGGTTTATTTCTTTAAACTGCTAGGTAAGATCTGGGAAAAGACTTAAAAAATGGAACCCAAGTTCAGACCCCAGAATGCCACTAAAAAAAAGAAAAAAGAGCAATACAAAACGTATCTTCATATTTCAGCTCCACCTCTTCCACAAAACAAGTCTTGAAACTGAATGAAACTAGTCAGAGACATTTTGTAATCTATTTTCTAACACCACCTAGCCACCTAGGCTAAACAAAGCGAGAATACAACAGACTTTTGCTTTTACTTCCTGGAATGTAATTCCTTTAGAGACAGAAGACAAAATAAGCTAGTATAACTCCAACTGTGAATAATGGGGGAAAAGCAAAACCAAACAAAAACAATAACCCCAAAATCCAGGAGTTACTTATGTCCATCTTTCACACTGAATCTAGCGCAGGTAGGCTGGACAACAGCAGAGTTCTACCTGAAGCAGTGGAAGAGTATTAAATTAAGAAGTTATACAAGTATTCTACATCACATGTTAACCAGAAACTTTTGGCATCCCCTACAGTCTTGTGAGAGGAGCAATTATTTCTCTCTATCAAGTCTGAAGTAGACCTAAGTGTGGCAATGGCCTCTCCCATTTACACACCAACCTGTTTAACATTAGAGGTCGAATAAGTACATGAACTCCTCACTATGCACTTTTTAAAGAAAATGCTTTCTATAGATAAGGAATTCTATTTTTTAAAGTCAAGACGGATAACTCCTGTCCAGAGAGATGAACTAGATCACTATACTGTATGAGGAACTCCTTAGGCGGGAAAGGGACCTCGCTTCTCCAAAATGCTGTAAAACATATTCAGTTGTTTAGAAGTTCAGCATTTATTAGTGAACAGACACGACTGCTGCATATAAAAAGATAGCTGCAAAATTGTTTTCCTCTGACAGGATATTTTAAGTTGTCTCCTGGGCTCTCTTGTTGATCAAGTTTCTTAAATCTGTGAAACGCAGCTGTCCTGAAAAGGCTTTCAAGAACTTAGACCTGTTAAGCCTACTGAATATGAGGAAAGGACACCTTAAGTAGAAACCTTTTCCAACTCCATTCAGTGAAAAGCCAAACATCTTTATTACTATCCACGTTGTTTAGCTGAAAAGAAGCCGCTGTGGTCTGCAGCCTGCCAGCCTTGGGTCCTACATCTAACGCTGTAATCAAATCAAAACAAACAACATGAAAACAACAGTCACAGTCAGGTCTTTGTCTGAAAAGGTGGGATACAATCTTCTGGCCTGTTGCCAGCGAAAGCAGTTGTTCTGTGATGTCAGTTGTTTGCGTATCTAAGTCCCGAATTAACAAAGCCTATTTGCCAAAGATAAGAACGAAAAAGGTTACAAAGGGTGTTATCTGACAGGCACCCTTCATGGGCTACATTCTAAAGATGAGCAGGCCTGTGGAAATCAATGGAAACAGTACCTGGGACACACGTCACCTGTCAGAGCTCACATGCCACAACATGAACAGTCTAAACCCCAGTCCAGATGTCCTCAACGCCAGCTGACATTTATTTGAAAAAAAAAAAAAAAAAAGAAAAAAAAGAGAGGAAGAAGACGCTACCTGTACCATTCGTCAACCGCCACCGCGTGGGTGACACCTCATCAGCCACATGGGAGCGGGCGTCGCACCTCGAGACGGCCACGACCACGGGACGGGAGCCGGATGCAGATGGGGCCCGGCGAAGGGCTCCGACCCGCC
>JAVKLA010000093.1:23488439-23507769 GCA_034782735.1 Sagittarius serpentarius | reverse complement strand
GTTTAATTAAGGAGGGGGAGTGAGAGAGCGGCTTTGGTGGGTACCTGGCGTCCAGCCAGGGTCAACCCGTCACAAAGTGACACTATTTTAACAAATTTCACTATTAGTTTCCTGTCCCAATAGAAAAAAAAAAAAAAAAAAAAAAGGCTTTGGGGAGGTTCAGGCATCTTCACAATCTATCCTGGGCACTTAACAGAAGTAATTAACTAAGCAGGCAGGTTTCTCACTGCTGTGCTTTTAATTGCCCTCTGAAACACTTTACCTCTTTCCATTGATGGTATAAGAAGCCTATACTTTTAATTTGGATACCTAAGTTGGTTGCCTATAGTATGTAATGTTAATACCATACAGAGTATGTAGTGTGAGGGAAAGCAAAGCAGCAACTAAATGCAACGGTTTTTTAAAAAGTGGTAGTGCACTACTCCAGCTACTTGCACATAGATTTGCAAGATGTTATTCCAGGACAGATCTTTGAGAGGCAATTTCTCAAGAATTCAAATGATGGCTTCTTGGAACAGCTAGTTCCACAGTCAGGAGGGGGAAAAAAAAAAAAAGAAGAGGCTTTTCTTGACTTAAGCCTAAGCAACACAGTTACTTGGTTCAAGAAGTAATTATAGTTTTACCATGAAGTAATAATGATCAAATCCAATGAATTTCAATATTTCTAATGGAAGGCTCCTACTGAAAAGTAGTCCACGGCACTGATTCAGAAGAGGAATTGTGATGAAAAGGAATGTCATTACAGTGGTATTAAAATCAGATACCAAAACATTAAAATCCTAAGACTTACTGTGAAGAATATATTTATGCAGATTTTTAACTGGGTGACAGAAAGTAGGAAACAGATTCAAAAGATTATTGGAATCACACTCTAATGGTCACAAATGGTCGGTAAACCCCAATAAAAATAAATAGTCATTTTTTAAAAAAAGGAGGCTTGTGAGAAGTGAACACAGTTATGTATATGTCCTGCTAAGCATAAGTTATCACAGAGCTAAACCAACACATGACAACTAGAAACTTCTCCTTTGGGATGATTTTTCCAACATCTTATAATTCACTGTAACCAGTAATAATGTATTTATACATTTTGTGAGGGATATTCTTGGAGAACAAAAGTTTTGTGATCCGTTAAAACAATTCTTATGTTCCATCCAAAGATATTTTTGCCTGTAACAGACAAATCTCAAAAGACTCAGACATTTACCTGGTAAACATATTTGCATTCCTACCTGAATGCAGAGTAGGCAGCCACACTGCATTTAAGGGACTAATCCTCACTTAAGGAACATCCTCTATTTCATTTATTTGTTCCATGGGTAAATTGAAGACAGAATCTATTTATCAGACCTCTCAGATCAAAGCAAAGTAAAGCAACAGCTGGTTATACCTTAAATTTAATGTAGAATTGGGCCTAACAACTTAGAAAAACCCTGGGTGGTCAAAAAGTTCTAAAATAATTGTATATTTGAACTTCTTAAGTGCAAACTAAATTGCAAAACTGAATTAAAAGTCATTAATTTGGCTTCATTTTGAGACTCTGCCATGTAGGTCTCTATTTTTGTATGTATTATCTGGCTAAGTGTGTGCAAGGAAAAAATCTTCCAAGTTTCACTGATGCTATACACAGAGTTTATTGGATTTTAAACTACAGTATGTTACTACAAAGATTCAGTGAGTATTTAGCACAAGGATGGGCACTGAAACACGACGGCAGACTAACTCCTTATCTACAGCAGGTTTTTTTTGTATTATGCCTACATAGGCTACAAAAAAAGATTCATCCTTATTTTCCATTCATTCATTGACACATTATTAATGTTATGTTCAAAGAGACTTTACCAGCTACAAATGTTGATACATTACCAAAGTTCAAACTGTTTAAGTGTTGTGATTTTTATATTTTCACTTGGATTACCTTTTACATGCAGGTTCACAGAATTATTGAATAGACAAGTGAATTACTTCCCTTTCAACTGCTTACTAAAACCAGCTATTAAAACATTTTAAAAGTAAAATGTTGTGGGCATCAGTGCCACACGCACAAGACGTGTAAAGCATTTTTAAATTGATTTCTTAATTGAAAGAAGAGTTAGTATATTGGTAGGCTTTGTTTATTGCCAATATTATACATTTAAAGGATGGGAAAATATTAGCAAATTAAGTATTGTTGCTTTCTGTCACAACTGAGTAATGTAAACAAATGGCAGTGTACCATTCATTTATGTACATATAAAACCTTTTTCTGGATTTTGCATTTTCTAGCAAGAGAGGGAAAATTTTAAGTGCTTTATTCAAACGGTTTATTCTAGGATTACTTCTGCAATCCACTTCTTTCTGTAATTCTTTATAAGCAACTGAGATGTTTCTTCTTCATAGGTTATAGGAAGCCTTATAACAGTAACTTATGTCCTTATTGATCCATGGAAAATAATTTTTCCATTCATTCCAGAAAATTAGTGTTTTTCTTCTTGTGTCGAACATACCTCGATTGTTGAACTGTTGCCTTATGGTCACTCTCAAGATCATGGTTACAATCCAGCTGCCTAAAAATAGTAAATAGTAGTGCTTCTATTTCACCTGGGACTGTGATTATTTTGCATAGCCATGTACCCGCTGTGTACTTGGCCAGTACAGCCAGTGCCTAACACCTGATAAATTCCTCTTTAGATGGCAACATTTTTGACAGTGTAGGGTAATCCAATGTCATGGGGTTTTTTAGCTATCTGGGAAATATATTTAAAAGTTATCCTTTTTGTATTTTAGAAGTAACCAAATACATTTCTATAAAATCAAAAAATAGGCCCTTTTAACTTTACAGGGTTACAGAAATGCTAACTATTGCTGTTAAGATGAAGTTACCCAGGATGTCATTGCAAGAGCAAGGTTACTTGGGGTTAAAACTAAATACGTCTCAGGTTCTATCACTCTCAAGTTCCTCCAGGAAAGTGAGTGGTCATCCTTCTCCCTTTCCCTTTCACTTCTTCGCCTCATCTGGCCAGGCCCTTTGGTTTTCAAGACAGGATCTTAGCTGAAGGAGTCTCCTGCCTCACTTCACCAGTACGTGTTCGGTGGGAGCCCATTTTACTTTGCAGATCTACCTTGTAACCCGAACAATTTCAAAACTGGAAACAGAGCAGTGGAATGGAAGATTAGATTGGTGTGGAGGCAGTGGGCATGCCTAAGATCTTAAAACCTTAAAGACATCTGAAATGCTATCACTGCACACAATATATGTGCACACAAAATAAATGCCCCATAGGCATGTAACAGTGAAATAGCTTTCTCTCAGTAGGTTAGTCAATGTTTTTCTTCAGAAATAATTTTATTGATGATGCTTTCGTTGTCATCTGGACAGCTCATGCAGCAGAGCTACTGTTGTCTTTCTTGATACTGTCCATGTACGGAAACTCTTCAGTGTGGACCAGAATAGTCCCTGTAGTGCAGATGAGGACATAGCACCCAGCCATTTATTGTGGCCTTCTTAGCTTGTAAACAAAAATCCTATGCAACAGATAAGCACTGAACAGAAGCTGGCCTCATTTGTATTTGTTCCAAGATAAATGATATTCCTTGGGAAAAAATATATGGAATGCATGCTAGTTACTAGGGATCTTTAATTGTAGGCAAAAAAATTATGTTTATCATTCGAGTTAGTTTGATGCAACCAGCAAAGTCCCTGGTGTCAGCCAGGTATTCAGAGCAGCACAGAGCACTGTAGAACTTAGGACAGCATGGGCAGGAGAGTACACAAACGGCTCAGGGACTTTCTTCTTTATTCAGGCACTTTAGACTGTAACAGTATCTAATAGCTTTATTGGGAATATCATTTTCCCATTTTATAGCTAGATTGAGTGATCCGAAAGCAGTCCGTTTGATGTAGCAAAGATCTGAGTGACCAAAGTGCAGACTTTTCTTATCAGAACAACTGATACATGCCTGCCTTCATGCTACTAGCATTTTATCTGAGACAGAACGATCACAGTAAGGAAACATCACGAGGTCTTAGGAATCCTCCGATTTAGCCAAAATAGGTTTTAGCAAAATGAACTTGGAACCAAATAAAATCATACTTTTTCTGAGCTATTCTCATTTGGCATCTGCTCAGGTAACACAGCGAGGGCAGCTCTGGAAAGTTGGGTTCACCTTATAGGGAGTATGAAGTAGAAAAACTCTCCCTTGTATCTAACAGCACAGCAACACCAGCTTCTGGAGGAGAATTGCTTTGCTTTTAGTAGAGATCTCATGGAGTTCTGCAGGTGCAGCCCACCTTGGCTAAAAGCTGAATCAGTCATTTTTTTTCCCCAGGTGGCCTGGCTCTGCCTAGCAAAGTATTATAAAATTTTAAGTAGTCATGGTGACTTACATATCGAGACCTGCGTATGGGAAGTTCAGTAACATACCTACATGCTTTGCTAAATAAGGTGGCCAACTGCCAGTCTCTTTAGGATAGGAAGGGAAACAAAAGGCCTTGCTTCTGGGCCAGGCAATTCTGCTGGGGGAGACCTGAAGTTCTGCATGGGCAGAAGAGGTAGAGAAATAAATAAATCTTACTATAGATTCCTTTAGCTAACATTCCTTAGTACTCTTTTATTTATCTATGGACAGATTCATAATATACTTTGATGCTGAGCTCATAACATTCTTAAAAGGAATATTTAATAAGCCCCTGAAGAGAAGAACCAGTTCTTATATGAAATCAGAGACATTATGCTTCAGTATAGTAAGACATTAAAGAAGTATTCATGCTGAAAAAAGCTATGGGAAATCATAGTGGCTAAATCTAAATTACGCATTAATGCCTGCCCTGAGACCACCCTCTAAAGCAACAGTCTTGTCAGCCAGATGCTGACTTGGAAGCCCAGGCTAAGAGATGGTGTGAGCTGGTCCCTCACAGTGCTGAGAGTCCAGCGCCTGAGGCCACCAAGGCCGCAGGTTGCAAGCAACTTGTGAGGCAGCAGGATGGATGGAAGCTGGACAGGGAGTACGGCACTGCTGCGTGGACTCTTTCAGAGCAGCATATATACAGCTGTTTTGTCTTTTTTATGGAGGTAACTCACCTGTAGAGATGGTAGAAGAGTTCACTGTATATATGGTTATAGAGTTAACTCAAGAATGAAAGGGGAGTTAAATAAAAGCAGATGTGCTGCAAAGTGATATTAGAAGCACCCAAATAGTTGTATCGGCAGAATGC
Organism: Sagittarius serpentarius; assembly: GCA_034782735.1. Lineage (NCBI taxonomy): Eukaryota > Metazoa > Chordata > Aves > Accipitriformes > Sagittariidae > Sagittarius > Sagittarius serpentarius. The sequence continues at coordinate 23,502,575 of JAVKLA010000093.1, read as the reverse complement.
AGTAGTCATAACCTTGCTATTATTACTGGTCTGAGCATCAGAAATGTATGAACTTCAAGCTATGCTCCCACCCAGGCCAAGCTCATAGCGTTCCTCAAGCTAGAGATCTGTATGTATGGACAGAAGTCAGCTTGGGACAACACTGAAACTCATCCTTTAGGAAAGGGAAGCCTAAAGAGCCAGATGTGACCTTTAGTTACTGAACTACTTCAGAAATATATTTCTTCTTTACAAAGAAACAAGGAATCCAAGATTGTCTATGTTTGTATTTTGAAATTGCCCGGTTACTGATTTTTTTAATTTCTAAGTTACACTTTGTCCAAATACTTTAGACAGAGGATTTATTGGCAGTTATTTTTTCTTAGGCAAACTGCCAGTGTCCTCTTTTAAACCCCTGCTCCTGCTCCAGCTGATCCCAGCACAAATGTGAAGGCTTAGGTGACTTCATACTCCCTGGACAGAGCTTCCAAACTTATATTGTGTAAAAGCTTGATATAGCACCTTTGTATCTATATTGGGAGGACTTGTGTAAAGCAGCTAGATATGTGGTTATTGTGAGTACTGGCAAATTCTGCTGCTTTTTTCACTTCTGATGCCAAGCGCTCTGATACATCTTGGAACACAGCCGGTGCCATTTGGAAAACCCTGCCTTCTGCCCACTGTTCAGGGAAAAAGAAGTTGAGTGAAGAGAAACCAACACAAACATGGTGTGCATTATGTGTCAAAAAGTTTCAAACCAGAAATTTAAAATCAGTGAAAGACCTTGATTTTTCAGGCCAAAAATGCTGCCTTAGAAATATGGCTAAGAAATTACCTTGTAATTCTGCACACAGGCTATTTTGTACCTTGATCTTCTGCAAGACACTGGGGCACTTAAAATTAATGGATAGAAATGTTAGCATAAATGTTAACCAAGAATCCCAAACAACAAAATCAGTGAATATATTAAAAAAAGTCTCAGAATTTTGGGGCGGGGGAGAATATTTTCACCAGTGTTTGACAATTATCTGCTCTTTGTGGCTGCTTAATAGGAAAATTTACATTGCTTCTCTTATAGGAAAAGGGATGTTTGTAAAAAGACAAAGAATAACACCTTTTCTAGGGACTGATCACAGAGAAGAGAAAGACCTTCTGTAATTTCTTGGTATCTTGACTGGTGTTCATTTCACATTCTGCCTTTTAATTCAGAGATCTCTATACAGCTTACTAATGAGCAATTTTTCCATCCGCTATCGGAAGGTTTTAAATCATCAAGTGATTAACAAAGAAAAATACAACAGAGATAGGGGAAGTGGTTTTTATGTTTGCAGCTTAGCTTGGGCAGGTTGTGCTGTGCTGTGTTCAAACAGCAACTTGATGCGGGTATTGACATTCCAGGCTAAGTTCACAGGGAATTCAAAGCAAGGCCACAGTGACCTGCAGGGACTTATTTGTATGTTCTTTTCCTTTGCTATGTGCCTTTTACCACCTTCTATCACTCTCCCACATTTATCTATAGGAAACTAACACCCTCCTATTTTTAAATTGCTTCTGAATTTTATCTAGACCCTTTCCTTAAAAGATATGTTCATCGTTGTGCATTTGAGCTGCTGTATTGGAGCTTGTTCGCAGCAGACCCACTGACATGCAAACCTTGTTTTTGCATCTGACATGTTAGCATATGGTAAGTCTAATAGCACACTTGGAGTGAGGCACCACTTTGGAGCTGACAGGCTGCTAACTTTAAATTGCTTCTCAGCTGTAACTGAGAACATGACTGCTCTTAATTGTTTTTCAGTGCAAAGAAGTTCATCTGAAGTCCTGCTGTGGCTTCAGCAAACCTGTTTGCCATGACCCAAAAAGAACTAGAAAGACTCACTGAATCAGTTCTTGGCTGTCTTCTGTTAGCTACAGGTGAGAGGAGGCATGGACGGATCTGATCCCATCCCCTCATGTCCTCAGGGCAAGAACAGCAGGTTGAGTCTCCTGTTATATTCCCTTCAGCAACCTGCCTTGCCTCAATTCAGTGATGAGTTTTCCACTGTGGAGCGTTTGTTGTGCAGATGTGTGAGCACAGCCCTGAGGCTGGCACAAACAGCAGCTACACGTGCTCGGGACTGGCACAGCTCCTCGGACTGCAGGGACAAAAAAAAGAGCGGTAGGAGAAGGAATAGGATGGCAGGAAAATGTGCCTGTTAAAATGTCAAGCACCACTTTAGCTCTCACCTTTTCCTAACATTTGTGTTGCATCACTTGAGGCACAAGGCAAAATGAAGAGAGCAAAGAAGGCCACTGGCCAACATCACCTCTGAATTAGGGCCCTTGTGCTTAGCACTGCTCAAGGACACTGAAAAGGTTTTTTTAAAATAAAACCCAAGAGGGAATTTCTGCCACAGTAGCGATGTTTAGATAAAATCAAATGTGCCTACAAAACACTTAACTGCAGTGAAAATACAGAATTTATGAAGGCTTTAAATTTCCATTCATATTTAGACAATGTATCTAAATAAAAAGATTTTTTGCTTAGTTCTTTCTTGGCACATGTTACATTTAAATTATGACATATGTGACAAGAGAAAATGACCAATGTGAACCGGCAGTGCTCTCCTCTGGTTCCCCTTTGAGGAAAGCATAGGGCACCATAGCAAAGTGTCGTGTCAGTACCTGTTCTGGGGGGCTGCTCAGAGACAGAACAAAGCCTCTGACATATGGAGCCTCTAACTCAACTTATTTCCTTGCCTGGCATCCATTTTTTCCATCACCATTTCCTCCTGCTCTCTCCCTCCTACTCCAAGTTAGATCTAATTTAATAGATAATTCCAGACATTCCTATTCAAAAGTGTCCCCTGGCAGGAAACCAGTGCCCTATTTTTCAGATTTAAAAAAAAAGAAAGAAAAAAGCCAACTAAGCATTTTCTCAGAATGCATGCTCATATCCCTCTTACCCACTGTAAATCCATGCATACAGTTTTTGCATCAGCCATCCTATCACCTGCCTTCTAAGCCAGGCTACCAAAGACAAATTTAAGGTGGATGAGTAGTCAATTATCTGCAAGAATGAAGTCTCAGTGAGTAATTGAACCCATCTACTCATAAGACTTAAAAAGGAAGAAAACCGGTTTTAGATATGATGCTGTGTATCAGCAATGGAGTCATAATACGTTTTGGTAGTCTTACCCTGCTAAAAGTATGCTGACTTAACAGTTAAAATATTGTACGACAAAACAGTGGCTCAAAGAATTCTATGGTAGTTTGGCTATAGTTGTTGGTGTGTGTTTATAGTACGGTATATCTCTAAGTCTCCCTTCCCTTGTGCTAGAAAGTCTTGCTCAAGTTCCTTATTTCAGATCTTTGACCATATGACTTTTTTGATAAGGCATGGAAACATCATCATTCAGCTGTGAAACTTACACCAATATTAATCTGCCCGGAAATTACCAGATTTGCTCAGCTGGTTTGCTGAACCACTTCTTCCATAAAAAAATACAGACAGATGAAATAAATATTAGGCAACACTTCTTGAAACTATCATAGTTTTTTTACAGTGTTTCTTTTCAGCATTGCAACAGATTGGCATTGGTTATCACCATTCAAGCTGATTGAATTATACTGGCACTGAAGTACAGAAACCCACGTATTCAAAGGAACCTCGTGCTCTGTTAAATTTGTGCAAACTATTGTGGCTGTGGGGATGATGCTCGGTGAAAGCAGAATTGTCTCAAAACTCAGAGCACATCCCACTGAATGGCTTTGTAAGCATCTCCTTGCCTCATCAAGAAGAGACTGATAGTAGGAGTTTCAAGTGGGAGTTTCCACCCTTATTACTTGCATTGTAAGGGTTACACACAGAGTATTGTAACATTGTTCTGGGAAAGATCTTCAGGAGTGTAATTACGCTTTCAGATTCATATGGATAAAGAAATGAAATGATCCTAAGACCAGAGGACCTTAAAGACCCATGAAAGCAAGAGGAATATCTCTGTTGACTTAGCTGAGAACCTACCATTAGAAATGTCAGCCAGAGAATCATGGTAGGGACCTTCTATATTTATATGGTAACAAGTTAGTCACCACTTCACACTAGTTTGATGTGTTTACACTGGAGTAGCTCTCATGTTTTCCAGAAAATCTGCAGTTTCATTAGGCACAGTTGTTTTTAATCAACATTGCATCCAACTCTAATAGGTTTATACAGTTTAAACAAAATAGAGATTGCCTTATTTTGATAAAAATGGTAGAAAGAAGGCTTTGCTAATTTCAACAAACTGATGTAAAAAAAATAAAATAAAAGATGTCTGAGTCCAGGAAGCTCCCTGCCTTGGACAGAATGACCTTTACCTGCAGGAGGGATTGATCTGCCTTCATTTTTGTAGATGGCTATCATAAAAAAACAGGGCACAAGCATGAGCCTGGAATGCAATTTACAAAAGCTGTAGTGTGCTATAGACTACATTATGTATGTCTAAAGTTCTACAGACCATTTAAAAACACAGAGGACAACACTAATGCTGTATTACCTGTAAAGCTTATAACAAGGGATGCTAGAAATAGGGCATACTAGAAGAGACATTACATACCAATGGGTCTAAGGCTAATCTAGACCTTTTGATTTAGAACAAGATCAATGACAGAAAGCATAGGCACACACCTGTGCACAGAGATTTCACAGTAGCCAAAAATACGTTTAGGCTTGTGAAGCTTTAGGATGTAGCATATGAATCAGCAATCTTGTTTTTTGGATGAACAGATAATGAATCATCACTTCTGTTCCTCTATCTGTACTTAACGTTGTATTACATAAAAGGGCCAGGTATACTATTTTATTTTCTGGTATTACACCTGCAGGGCATTCATAACCTGATTTTAGAGCTAGCAGCCCTGATAATAAGGTGTCATTTCTAAAACAGAGACATTCCACTGACCAACACCCCATCCTGCTTTCAACATTGCTGTGCTATGACTAGCAGAGAAGTTTCTCCTTAAATACCTTCTTAATGGGATATTCCAATATAGACGGTATGAATTATGAATATGGCTGTTTCCTGGAGAAGCCAAATGAGTAATGCATGATGGCAGTAATAAAACAGATACATCATTTCTATGCTACCATTTTTATACAGAGCTAGAATTTATTTTCTCTCATGCTCACTGTCTTTATGACTACCCTGAGAAGAAAAGCTACAAATGGAGCAAGTTTAGTTTCCCTTGGGGGACAGAGAGTATAAAAAGGTTAGCATTCTGGGTTAGATGGAAACAGATTTATTAAGATTTATTTTGTAAATATTTTACTTCCCCTCATTTCCTCCCTTACTCCCAAAGGACAGAATCACAACTTCCTCTCCCATAACAGCCACTTGATATGGCCAGGCACTCGCTGGCTCAGGAGATAGCCTGCTCCTGCCCTACCAATAGGCTGCAAACTGCCTTTACTGGTATCCATGTCTCTCAGCCTCTCCTGTTAGAGCTAGGCAGCTTTGCATACATAAATATACTGCAGGGAAATGTATAGGAAAATCTAAAAGGATCGGAAACTTTAGGACGGGTTTTCCCTCACAGAGGAGAAGGACATGAATGCCATGCCACCCACGCCGTATGTTATCTTGTGTCCCATCTCATTCTCTGGGAAGGGGTCCCTGGTAGAACCCCTTGCTAAAGGCAAAGAGAAAGGTTGTTTTTTTAAAAAAAAATGGTTATGTTTCCAAGAAGCACTCTAATGAACATTTATTCCTCTAAACATTCCAATTTTGTAGCAAAGAAAAATTCCCAATTACTCCTGGTTAAAAGAAGCTTTTTTCTTTTTACTAGTCTGAGAATAAAAACAGAATTCCTTTTCCTCTCCAACACACTCAGTGCTTTCTCCTTCAGAGGAAAGTCCTCAAATAGATGAAAGTCCTCAAATAACTCCTCATACCCTTAAATAGTACATTATGAGTAGTAAATGTATGTCAGTGTCACCAAGGTGAGATCTGTGCTTTTGCAGTAGAGTGCAAATTAGACAAAGTTAGTGCATGAGCTGTGTTTTGCTCAATGAACAAAGTCCATCCAGTTGCCTGGTTAACACAAAGTGGCTAAAAAGAATTAGCCAGGAATGATGTGTGCAGGTTAGACTAGCATTTGAGCAACCTTAAGTGGTTTGAAGCAAATTTTTTTTGGTGTGGTGTAGGAACAGCATGGTGAAAGAGCAGCTGTGATTTTTTTGCATTAGATGCCTTCTTAATGGGCTTCAGAAAGAAAAACTGAAAGGCTGCCAGCCTGAATGTTTACGTGAGATGAGGTAAAGTAGTAAGGAAAATCTTGGTGGCTTTTGCTAGGCTAACAGGGCAATAAGCCTTGGGTAAAAGATTAAGGGAGATAAAGTGGAAGTGTGGTGAACCAGTTTCATAGACTTGGAGCCAGAAGGGATGACAAGGTGAAATGTAAATTGACAGCATGAGAATTCACACAACCAAAATTAATTAGAAGAGATAGGAAGATGAAAGCAGCAACATGTGGGGAAATAAAGACATGGAAGATCTTAAGATGTAGTGTTGGAGAAAAAGCCTCCGAAGAAGTTTGAAGTTGGCCTGTCTATGACAGCAAGCAAGCACATGGGTTGTGTATCAGCATTTTGGGGAGAACCTTTTTTTGAGTTTTACAGATAAGTGTAAACAGGTGTCATTTGGAAATGGAGGCAGATGTTAAATCAAAAGTCCTGAAGGTCTGAGAGGAAGATTGCAGTAGTCTGTTTACAGAAGTGCAATATCCCTTCCATAGACGACTGAAATCATATGTGAGAGAACGAGCTCCAAAACTGCCAGATTTGGACCAAAGAGTGATAAAAAGAGAATCCCCCAACCCACAAATAAAATGTAGCTTACTGTATGCCAAAATACCAATGAGATAACTGCTGTTTCCCAAACAAACCAAACAGCCCTGAAGAAATTGCACAAATTTCTATGTAGCAACCTGTACAGAGGCTTTGCCACTGCAAACAAAGAAGTTCTGCTTGTGTTCTATGTATGAGAGAACACCATGGATCTTGTTGAAAATCCTGAAATAAAGGCCAAGGGAAGTGATTATTCCCCTCCATGGGGCACTTGTGAGGTTGCATCTGGAGAACTGTGTTCAGTTTTGGGTCCCTCAATAAGAAAGCCTCATGGACTAACTAGGGTGAAAGCAGTGGAGGGTCACTAACACAGTTAGGGAACTGGAATGTGCTGCACAAGGTGAGGCTGAGGGAGGTGAGTTTGCTTAACTTGCAGAAGAAGAGACGAAGTAACAGTGGGTCAGAGTGCAGCCTCCCACTACTGAAAGAGGGAGTAGAGAGAAGATGGAGCCAGACTTTCCCCCGAGATGTACAGCAAAAGGAAAAGAGACAACGGTCACGTGTTGCAGCAAAGGAATTCCAGATAGATAAATGGAAAAAATTACAAGAATGGTTAAGCACTGGCACAGGTTGCCTAGAGAAGCTGTGGACTCTCTGTCCTTGGAGGTATTAAAAGCTCAGCTGGACAAGCAACCTGAGCTGCCATATCTAACTTTGAAGCTAGTCTTGTTTTGAGGAGGAGACTGGATTAGATGACCTCAAAAGGTCCCTTGCGACCTCCATTATTCTATGACTGTAATTCTCCAGAGAAGCATGCAAGATTTTTCTCACTGATTAAATCCATTTCAAAGATTGCAAAACTTACTGTAAGCATTACTGCATATATGGAGCAAGAACATTTTGACAGTAAACTCTGTGTTCTGGGAAGCAGCATCCAAGAATAACCCAAGGAAACCAATTTATTGCAAATATGTTATTTAGGCCACAGACCCTTCTACATTCAGGGCCCTAACTACTTCCCCTCCCATTGCAGCATAAAACAAGACTGATGCTGTTACAGCACTTGGATTTAAGAGCTTCATTCTTTCCAGCAAATGTAAAAATGAAATTAATCTCTGTATGAAATCTGACCCCTGTGAAACTGGGGAAATATACATACATACATACATATATATATGTTGTGCATCCAAAAAGGGTAACTAGGTCAGATCCTAGGAAACTCTGATTTTACAGCTGAAGTGATTAGAAATTAGACTAAATCTGAAAGAGAAAAGATTCATTCATCTCTTAGACCTATGCCATAGGGGAGCTTTTCCCCACCCCTGCATAGCAAACGCAAGAAAAGCTTGACACAGAATTTCACTGTACTGGTTTCCAAGCCCTGTTCTTCCCTTGTGATACATAAGACAAAACCAACCTTGAAGAAAACCTAAAATACAGGAATGGATCATGTCTCTTGGGTGGTAGAACAAGAAAAGGAGCATTATTCAGACTCTTCAAAATCTTCTAAATGCTCTGGGTGAGCACATTGCAGATGTTAGCTGGGCCACTGTCAGATACAGCAACGCTCATTCAGGACGAGGGTTTTCATACAACGTAAGTCTTATGGGAATGGTAATCATATTGAAAAATCACGTGGCTTCTGCAAGGCTGTAAGGAATTGTTTGCATGTAGATAAAGAAATCACATTTTTGCTTGAGAGATCGCAAAGAGCAAGAATACTTCCCACATAGCTGATGGAAGCGTCTACTCAACCAACATTTGCTTGGTTACACAGGATTAAACATAAACCCAATTGCACAAAGCAGCATTTCGCTTACTGTTTTTTTTGGAAAAGACTACTGATCAGCAGACGTAATTTCTCCACCTGGGCCTAGGAATAAGAATAGAGAATAAACACTGGTTATCTATACACAGCAACATGATTTATATTTATGAAACGTTTGGCCACAGTGTCTCAGGATTCAACCTTCTTGGGTGTGTGTTAAAAATAAAACCACAAAAAAAAAAGGGAAAACAAATGTAGTTTCAAAAAATACTGAAATACTGCATTTCTTTCAAATATCTAGGAGGGCCTTTGCATTCTCAAAAACTGGCCTGTATTCATAAGCCAGATTTATACTCATGTATAAAATATATGTATGTGTTTTGTTTTCTGCACTCTTGTGAATCCTTCACTGGAAGTTCAGATTATTCCAAGAATGAATACGTACATTCATGTTCTTAATTCTTTCAGTTTTTCTTTCCCTTTTTACTCTAAGTAGCAGCAATTTATAAGTAACATGGCATTGTCTTTATTTCATCTGTTGCTTACTACATACAACCAAAGCAATTATACTTTTAAAAGGCTGCATTTTGCATAAAAGCTGTTGAAGAAAATCTTGCTTGAAATATGCTGAATTTAATATAGTCACATTACACAAAACATTGAAGCAGCCTGAAATACATTTTCTTGCTTTTTCTGTGTCAGTTGTTTCAGAAAGCAATGCACTTCTCTTGCACTATGCATTTCCAAAGCGATGACTCATCTACCATTGACTAATCTGTCATTAATCAGTCTTAATAAGATTAGACATTTTTAATCACTTTCTAGCTTCTAATTCAGTCCAAAGCTTTCAGTTTCTAGGAATTTAAATGCCTTAAATTTAAATGCATTTGAATTTAATCTTACAAAGTTCTGAGACCAAGTGCTGGCAAGAACTTTTGCTATTGGATTAAAAAGAACCAGACCTAGACCTCCTGCCAGTGCTTAAAGAGTTAGGCCTACATCATATCCTGGTGAGACTGATTATCCTTATAGTCGCTGTAAGACAGCATAAACCCCACCCATCTTTGCGTAATTTGTCGGTCAGTTTGGCTGCGCACCGCTTGCCCCTTTCCAGGGGATGGGTGTATTCTGCCACGCAGATCTGCGAAAAGGCCTGATTTCTACAAGCAAGCTGCAAGTGGGTAGACAAAGGATTTACTGTCCTGTCAAAGTCTGAGTTTTCTAACATTGTCTAAAAATGCAATATCTAGAAAAGTTAAACATTTCTGAAAAGTTACCATTCCCGTCCCCAACTTTACGTCATTTTGTCTTTTTGAAATGTTTCATTTTTTACCTTCTTTCTTTCAAAATTCAAAGTTTATTCCAAAAGCAGCGTATTCCAAACAAACATGGTTTAGCAGCAATTTCATCCTGAATGATACCAACAAAAAGTGCTGTCGGAGTCTCCCAAAGCATAGCAGTATCATCATGATAAAGAGGAGTTTTGTGGGCACTGAAATACTTTTTTCCAGACTTTCTGTGATTTGTCTGTTAACAGGTGGTTACAAGTTACTGATATCCTCTTGGTGAGGGGATCCCAAAGGCCGAAGCACATTAGGTCTGGTTGAACCATGAGGAATGGGGTAATAAAAATTCTAAAAAGATCAAAAACTTATTTATTCCTCATATGGACTATGCCAGTGCTGAAGAAACTCCCAAGACAACAACGGAGTTTCCCAGGACAAGTTTCCTTGGTATATATTTGTAATCATTAGGAATTCTCAAAGTTCCCCAAAGGGCTCTGAGAAGCAAGTAAAGAAAACAACCTTCTATTAAGACTAAATAAGCCTTCTGCTCACTGTATTTCATCGGATAAATCACTGATTTTATATTTTCAAAGGCTCACAGGCTCAACTCAGTTGTGCCATCACTAGCCTTGCTATGTACCTGAATAATTACTATTTGCATCACAGTCACATTCGTAGAAACCTGCTGCCCAACTTCATAGATAATACACGTTTACAAAGATTAGTCTTAGTAGTGGAGAGCAAATATTGAACAGAAGAGCTCAATTCAAGAAAAAACAAGGAAAAGCTGTTGTATACCTTGTGTGACAGCACTGCCCCCTGACCTCATGGGCCGTGTCTGTCTGTGATCGCAGATGCTCTTTCATTAAAGCTCTGCTTCATTCACAGGTGTTGAGTGATGCTGCAGGAACCAAACATGTGCCAGCCAAAAGAAGGTGGATGTTTTCTGTTTTCTAGTAATGCCAGTGTTTTGCCATTGGCCTAGCAATTGATTTTTGTCTCAAGCCCAAAATCATATCAAACCCTTCCCTGGTAAACTGCATACTGTAACTGCATTGAGCTAGCATTGCTCTCCCACCCTGCAAACAGAAACAATTTTTCAAGGGATGCATTAGTATGCCAGTGAAACGGAAATTTATATTTTTTTCTCTGGACTTTTTTTCCTATAAATGTGGTTGTGACTTAACTTTGCTCTGAGGAAATGCTTGCTTATCTTTGCTTCAAAAGGCTTCAATTAAATGCCAAAGGCCGTTCAACTCTTTCTATATCCTCAACTGCAAGATATCTCCTTTCTTCCCTCCTGGAGCTGTGGGGGAGGACAGCAGAGAAGCACAGCAACCTGAAAGTAATGAAGTCCGAGTAAGCCACAAAAACCTTGCTTAATTACTCAATTTCAGAACATAGACTGAAAAAAGCAGCTCTTTCATTCTACTCTGCCATAAAATGACCAGAGCCAACAAACAAATGACCAAAGCAGCCCATTGCTGCCCGATAGCTGACAGAAATGCACAATCACTCATTATCTGCTCTCAGAGCTGCTGACTGAAAAACATTGCTTAGTTCAGACAGGTGAAGAACAGCGAGACCCAGAGGGCCGACCACATTAAAAGCATTCACTGTGGAGCTAATACCATGTATTTGTCTTTGAACAGAACAGTGGGAATCCAATTGCCTGCTTGTCACAGAGCAACCTCTGTCAACTCCTTGCAAAGTGAGCCTGTGCCTTACACTGCCTCTGGATCATCTAGGCTGCAAACTATTTTTAAAAACATACATTTAAAGTTTACTGAGACTATGGTCACTATACTAAAACTCTATTTACTATAGCTAACATGTTGCAATTAGCTTCTTACATTTTAAGTGCAACGTTTTCAGAAAAAGACAAAGAATTAGTCTAGGTGGTCAATTTGATTTTCCTTGTTACAGATGCAGTTGCAGGTACAACCCCCTATGATGAGGCTTGATTTTATAATCAACCCTGCCTCTTCCAGGAATATATTTCTGCCATTGCTTCTATGTGCACCTACAAATGTCAGGAAAGCTGATATGCCATGAAGTGCTGTCAAATGCTCAGTAGGACAATGATTTTTTTCCTCCACTGCTCCCACTTTAGCAGCCCTATTTGAAGACAGACAGACAGATCTACATTTTAAGCTGCCGATGACAGGAGAGCTGCTGAACCAAAATAACTGGAAACCTGAGTCTTTTATAAAAAGCACAGCGAGGGAATCATCATTGACAGTGCAAACTGGTGTGCTACCTCAGATAACCCCATTGGTTTGCCTCGATGCAGAGACAGCTCCTTGGATGAGTAAAGAGTTACCTTGGCTCTGCACAATGCTCTCTGCTTGTATTGGCAACCGGAAACTGTGACACCAGTCTACGGCCATGAATGTGCTCCAGGTTACCAAGCAGGCACAAAGTTGATGTATCCAGTCCATATTTACTGACTTGGGCAATGATCTGCCCATGAAAGGCTCTGTACCTCACTACTGGTTTTTTTGCTAAGCCTATCACCTTAAATAATCTTTCATGATGTTTTGTAAGTTGGGCAGAACAGGTATTTTAACACAACAGGAACAAAATTTTTTGTAGTGGCAAACAGTTTAATGAGCTACTGCATAGTAGCAGAAACGTGTAGCAAAGCCTTGAGGTGACTCCTTTTGTGCAGGCTTCAAGCATGGAATAAAATAATTTCCCAGGTTTTATTTAATGCCTGCACATAGGTGGCGTGATACAGCAGCCCCAGCTGCTGCACGTGCTCCCCAATTAACACAGCAGCCCAGCTAAGCGGTGCTGTGGGGAAAGCTGCATGGACAAAGATTCAAGTAGCACAGGCTCATAAAACTTCTCCAGTTACTCGCTCATTTTTTATAACGGGCAAATAGAGGAGATTTGCTAAGTGCCAGCTATGTGCCCAGTCCTCTCTTAGACCCACAAGGGAAGTTGGGCACTGCTTACTGCTGCTAGGTGGGCAGCTGGGGATGAAGGGATTTGTAGCTGTTCCTAAAGAGAAATAAACTTGGAGCTAGCAAGGCTTCCAGAGCACAGGTACGGTTTGCTAGCACTTCCCCTAGGCAAACAATGAGAAAATATCATCTGCCTCTGAGAGGGAGCTGGCAGTCACCAAGAGATAAGATGGAGAAGGGAAAGGAGAGGAAGAGGATGTGAGTGGCAGGGATGGGACTTGAGAAGCGGAGGACCGGGGAAGGTCACCCCGAATGACTGGTGCCAGGGAACAGAGCTGTACTTTCCAAAACCTTGTCTGTGTTGCCTGTTAGTGCTTCAGGCTTCATCTGCATGACACCTTGTGTCACATACTGGCATGAAAGGCAGGAACTTCAGTCACCAAGGGTCCAGGCTAAGAAACTGAAGACTTACTGTCCTATGAATACTCGCATTATACGTACAGAGAGAGCGTATTGATCCGTGTGCCATTCATCAGTTGGCAGAAGTCTTCCCTCTCCAGACCTTTCGTGACTGTTTTTTCTGCTTCTACGTAGCTTGAATCCAAAATGGAGGTGTCCTTGTCATGCTCACATACGATCTCTTAATAAACTCTCACACATAGCAGTGGAGCTTTTCATTTTTTTTTGCTTACAAACCAAGAACAGAAAAATAATTTGTCTGAGCCAGAAAAATCCCATGTCATCTGTCCATCACTGTAAGGCCCCTTTCCTTCATGTAGAGCACAGGACTTCCTGCTGTTTATTTGTGCATGGCTTTATCTACTGGTAAAAACTATAAACTCGGAAAATTACAGTTCACAGACTCCATGTCACACCTTACAGGGTGACTACAAGTCACCTCTTGCCCTTGGGAAAGAGCAGATAGGCCAGCAAGAAGGTGACAGTCAAACTGTCAGTCCACAGAAGACCCACGGAGCCGGTTAGCAGCCAGGGCATAGTCTATGAAGAGCAGTAACTTGGAGACAGACCTTCTCTGGGTGACTCCCAGCCTGCAGAAGACAGCACGCTGCCACCCGTAGGGCTGTCCACCCCTCCGGCATCTGCCAGGGCTTGTCAGGCTTGTGGATCCTGCGCCTGGGGCCTTCCGGGAGGCGGGAGGCAAGCAGTAACGCAGCATCGGTTTTGTCCCTTTGCTCTGGAAACAGGCAATAGGTACAACGCGGGAACTACAGCGGGGCCTGCGGACCACCGTGTGCGGGAGGTGAAAAGCCATCGGCACCGTGCAAATTACATGTCCAGAAGCACATTTTTGGGGGGAAGAAAGGGGGGTGGGGGGAGAAAGAAAGAAGGGGGGAAGAAAACCGCGGGTGTCGCCGCGGGGGGCGGCAC
>JAVKLA010000093.1:23449071-23487844 GCA_034782735.1 Sagittarius serpentarius | reverse complement strand
CCCCCCCCGCGCAGTGTCCGTTAATGCTGCTGAACTCGCCCCGCCTTTTGCTGGCCGTTCGTTTTCGGCTCTTCTAGCAGCCTACCTTTTTCAGGTTGTGCTGCTGGGCATTTTTTCGGTTGCTTGATTTTTTTTGTTGTTGTTGTTATGTTGGGTTTTTTTTCCTCCCCCTCCCTCTTTTTTTGATACCGCAAAAGCTTAAGAGCAGTTGTCCTGGGAGCTGGTCACAAAAGTTGCAGAGAGTGTTTTCGAAGCCTGAGTTCTTTTCCTATGAAAGCAAAGCAAAACTTCCTTAATTTGATGCTGGTACTCTCCTCATCCAACTTATTATGGCAAATACTGCCCCAGTAAAAAAAGCAAGGAGAAGAATTAAGAGGCCAGCACAGATCTGGCTTTTTTTGGCAGGGCTCTGGAATACCAGTGAGAACCCTGGGAAGGAGAAAGCCATTTATTTAAGTGACAAAGCAGATGCTGTGGCTTCCCATGACTCAACAAAAATCCACGTTTCCAGCAAGGACTGCACCCTTCTCAGAAGGGATGTGCTGCAGTTGGAGCCCCTTTTTACAAATACTCAAGCTAACTGGCTTTGACTGGGCCGTGTTCTTGCATGGTAACTGTGATTTTCGTCATCTGGGAGGGAGGGTGATGAATAGATCTTTACAAATAAAGCTGTAGCATTCTTCCTGAATACTTGCAGTAGGCTTTCAGCATGGAATTTGGGAATCATGAAAAGATGTTTTTAAGCCAGTTCTTGAAGCCTGATGAGGTGAAAACTAGGGTCATGTCCATCCATCCATCCCATTTTATTTTTTTTGTCCTATTCACTCAGCAGTCAATGTTAACAGTGCAAAAGAGCTCTGTTACCTAGACCTGGATTAATAGCTCATAGAAGATATTTCCAAAGGTGCTTTAGCATTTTTATTTGTCTTAATTAACCAAAACTGGAGTGCCTAACAAATGCATTTATGGTTGTTCGGAGCCACAGTGTGATGGTTCTGCATCGAGGTACATAGCCTCCCATTTGATGCTGTGATGGAATAGGCGACTTGCATAATACAGTGCTGTCTCTGCTTAGAGGTGAAGCAGCTGATCCAGCTTGCTGGAATTTTAAGACCTGGCTCAGGGTCTCTAAAAGGGACACTAAAGTGGATGAGCATTTCCACTGTAACTGGATCTTTACTGGTTACTAAAATGTTCTTTTCTATATTTTCAAGGAAATGTGTTTAATTAGCTGTCACTAAAATCTATTTTTCAGAGGTTCGGAAAAAGCAAACAAGATGACATTGGAATTGGAAGAGTTAAGAATTAGCAAGAAATGACTGAATAGTCTCACCCTAGTTCCTTAGGCCCATTTTAATTTAGGCTGCATTATTTAAAACCATGCAAAGATGAGGCCACGATTAATTAAGACAGTGGTTGAAGCAAATATGCATTCTTAAGAAGCTTCTTACCTGATGTAACAAATAATAATGTCCTGTCTTTCTGCTCCTTTCAGAATGATACAGATCTTGGACCCAAGACCCTTGCCAAGCTCCATCATGCCTGTGGACGTGGCCATGAGAATTTGCTTAGCCCATTCTCCACCACTGAAGAGTTTTCTCAGCCCCCTTGAAGACTGCCAAAGAAACAACTTTGTGAACAGATTCAAACCTCTCAGACCATGCCTTCACGTGAAACGTGACTCTGAAGCTCAGAAGAGCGACTGGAACCACTCAGCAGCCCGAGCCAAGAAGCGAGTTGTATTTGCGGACTCGAAGGGGCTGTCCCTGACGGCGATACACACCTTCTCCGAGTTCCAGGAGCACCCTGGGTGGGATCTTCAGTTTGACCTCTTAGGCATTGAAAATGTAACGTCTGGCTTAAAGCTACACGAGGAGAAAAACTTGATTCTGGGTTTCCCTCGGCCCTCAGCTGACTACCTGGACTTCAGGAACCGCCTGCAAAAGAACTTGGTCTGCCTGGAGAACTGCACCCTGCAAGAGAAGGTGCTGTCAGGCACTGTGAAAGTAAAAAACGTGAGCTTCGAAAAAAAGGTTCAGGTTCGTATTACCTTTGATACATGGAAGACTTACACAGACATTGAGTGTGTATACATGAACAATGTTTACAGTGATTCTGAAAATGATACCTTCTCATTTACCATTGACTTGCCTCCTGTCATTTCCTCTGAAGAGAAAATAGAGTTTTGCATTTCTTATCAAAGTGGAGAACATACCTTCTGGGACAATAACGAGGGTCAGAATTACAAGATTCTCCACGCGGAGTGGAAGCCTGATGGTGTTCAGATACCATCTGCCAAGAAAGACTGCGTAGATCTTCAGACTCCAAGGAGAGGACAAGAAAGAGAGCCTGATCAGCTAGGCAGTCCGAGGCTGTCCAGTGGTCTCTTTCCCCAGTGGCAGAGCTTGGGTCGGATTGAAAATTCATCACCATATTGGTGATCGATGCTGGCGAGGAAGCGCTCTTCCATTTGGCAACAGAACAATGTTAGCTTTCTGGTTCACGTGCTACGCAACAAAACCACCTGGCAGGTTTTGTTGGCTGTGTGAACAAACCCAAATTCACTAGTCTGTGGGACTTGTTAAACCATATTATGCTACTGAAGTTCTTAGCCAAACCTTATCCTTGGAAGGAAAGAGAACCAAGATAAAACCCATGCGTATGCCACCTACTATAGAAATAGCATGCCTGTATCTGAAGTATATGCTGCTTGCTTTCTGCTGTTGACTCTCCCGAGTCACTAGGAGAGACACTCTTGCAAGGAAGTCTGGAAGGCGATGGTAGCTTAGCAAGCTGTAGTAACTGCATGTGTGAGAGTATGTGTACATGCACAGGGACATTACATGAATGGAACATCATAATTCATTTTGCACCTATTAGGAGTGCAGTAGAGATGAGGTGATGCTGTCAGGACAGAGGCTTGCTGTGACCCTCTGTGTGCTTGTAACAGAGGCAGGTAGGAATGCATGGCTAGTATTAGTGGCTTCAACACAGGTTAAGAAACTTGGAGAAGATAATGGAGAAGTGGGAAAAGGGAAAGAGGTAGGATGTGCTGTGTAACTTGGGGACGTATAGTGTTCTAATTTCTTTTTTCCAAAGCTGGTCTTCTAAATCCCAGAGAAAGTTCTATGGGATAAAAAGGAGAATACAGAAAATGAGTGGTTTCACATGCAAAGTGAGTGGTGGAAGTGACCGCTGCTTTGGGAAGACATCTCTGTCCTCATTGGCTTTGTGAATAATAAATGTCTTGCATTTAAGAACAAATCTAACCTTGACTTCATCATCCTACTCACTTAGCAGGCAGATTGGTTACCTTCTAATGTTAAAAGAAAAAACGTGCCTTTTAAAAAGATTTTAAAACCACCCTACATGCCAAAAGTAGGGTTAGGTGACAAAAAGTGATTTGTAAACTTCCTAGTCTGTAGCAGCATTAGATGATTTGACTCATCACCCGATCCAATCTTACAGCATCTGATGGTCGAGTATCCTGCTCCCTATTAAAAAGTTAGCGATGACATAGGCAAGGTCCTTCATATTGAAGATGGTAAATAAGCTGTACTTTGTGAAAGCCAATTTCTTTAAAAGAGCAGGGTTGCTGCTGGTGTTTTCTAGACTGAGTATAGGCTTGCACATAAATAGATAACTGCTCCGTTTTATTGTACCTCATTTTTTGAAGTTTTTTTTTTTTAAGACTTCATTAAATTAATGTATATTTTGTATCTGTATGCTTATAATTTAGCTTTCTGAGCTGTCAAACTGTAAAGCTGATCTGTGTTTCATGCAAGACTTGTGCAAGAAACTGTCTAGTACGTGCTCAGCAGGTGTGAATACTGGCACACCTTTTAGCTGTACAGAAACGGTGTTAACATCAAAGTATAAATCACATTTTTTGCCCATCGCTAAGAAGTGTAATATCCCAAGTCTGAAGCTACTCACAATGCAGCGAGACAATAAATACTAAGGTGAAATAAACTTCCTCCACTAATTGCACTTTTTCCCCCTATGTAACCCTTGCTGTTATGTGTAAGCTAGCCATTTTAAGAATAAATTGTATTTTGATACACCTGGTTCTTACTGTGTCAACTCAATCTGTCTATTTTCTCAACTTCTTTAAACAACTTCAGTTGTGATAAGGTACAACCAGCTTGTTCTGTGCCATGAGATGTTGCTAAAGCTGTCTATGGTACGGTATCTCAGGTCAGCAGCTGGCAGTACCCTGAAGATGAAATCCAAGCTCTTCGCTAAATTAGAGATCCTCAAAAGTATTTGTCTTATGAGTCGTGTAATTTAAAAAAAAAAAAAACCCAAACACCCTGTATCTCACCAAATTTAACTGGAATATTTTGGTTTGACAGATTCTGTCAGGGATCTTGCTGTGCTGTGGGTGAGTCTGTCCGGGAGGAATCTGTCTTAATCTGATGGCCAGACCTACCTGCTGGGCTATAGCATGAGATGCTTGCATGGGTGCATCTAGACAGCAGCACTTAATGTCTTCTGGCTCGCTCTCACCTGGTACTTAGCTCATGATGCTGCCTCCTGCAGCTATACGGCTGTTTGGGGCACTGGGAGGTTGGATTTTCTTCTCTTATAGCCAGGAACCCAGCTGAACTGCCATCAGTGCCAAAGAACTCCCTGCAAAATCAAGCATCTGTCTTCGACCCAGCCATTCGGCTTTGGCATTGCAGCATGGACCTACCCTTGCAGTTACTTAGAATGGAGAAAATGGTGTGTTGTTTCCCAAGGGGCCTAGTCCCTGAGGGACAGAGGGTTTTGGTACACCCCTGCTTCTCCTCGGTGGCAATTTAGATCAGCACAGAGTAAGAACAGGCTAGCCAGCACCAGTTGCACACCAGATACTTTATATGGGATTTCTTAATACGTTAACTCAGTGACAAGATGCAGTTTAGTTCAATCTGTTGCACACAAAGTCAAGGGTTTCCCAGCAAATCTAGTTTTAATTATGAAAAAGCAATTCCCAAAAGGCAAAGGACAACATGGCGCTAACACCATGTTTCTGACCCGGGGAATGAATTTCGAGCTTCCACATTGCAAAGCCTGTGCTGGATGCAGAGCCCTTTCCCCAACACTATCTACCAGTCTCAAACTCCACTAAGTACTACCCGGTGTCTTACTGCGCAGGAGCTGTTACGATACGTACTGCACCATCAGCTCCCTGCACTAGCAAAAAAAAAAAAAAAAAAAGTGAACTAAAGAGAGATTTGTAACTCAAGTGGCTTGAAGGCTCTTCTGCCTCAGTGCGGGACTTTGCTTCGGCAAACCAGATGCAAGGCTACTGAGTGTAGAGCAGAAGCCTTCTAGCATAAGGAAAAGTAGCGTTTCTTATCCTCCAGGCAAGTTTGGTGACCAGCCATCACAACTGAAAATGCTTGCTTGTCCTCCTCTTGACTGAGACATAAATCCCTTAAAAATACCAGAAGACGGGTTCCTTTGACCAAGCTTTGGCTTTAAGCCAGCTTCTTTGCAAAGATGCCTTGCAAGATCTTATTTGCCCAGCGGAGAGGCAATGCGGTGCTGCGTTGTCGCTCAGCAGCTCCAAAGGCCACCCTCAGTCGAGAGAGCAAAGGATTTCTCCTTTCTCCACTCCCTACCGAAGCAATGCAGTTTCACCCCATCCTCTTTTAAAAAAGAGAGCTTGTGTTTAACACTAAAGCTTACATCCATCAAAAAGGTATTAGCAGGAAGGTATTAGCAACACTAAGGTATATTAACTGGAAAAAAAAAAAATCTGTCTTATAAGTGTTATTTATCAGACACTGAGAAAAACAATGTCACCCTTGGAAAACTGTCTCAGCCCAGGGGATTCAAATATGCATCTGGGATGCTGCTCTTTCAGACACATCCTATTAAAAAACTGAAGGTATAAAAGCAGATGCAGTCCTTGAAACAGAGCTTGCAAACCTATGGCATCCTGTCATTCTCTTACAAAGTCACTTTTCCAGCTGCGTTGTAGATTTGTGTTTCCACCACTAAGGTGACGGAGTGGGTGACTGGGGTCGCTCCTATAGCTCTGTAGGCCTAAGGTGTCTTACTTTCAGTTATAGCCTATGGTGGCACAGTACTGACAGCCTTTATTCTTCAAACTAAGCCTTTCAAGTTGGGTTCCTAATAACTGCACTCACTTTTGTGAAGCTAGGCCTAGTCTTACCATGCAAAATTAAACTGAAATTTGCTGGTGCTTCATATTAACAAAGATCTGTCACCCTGGAAGATCAGCATCTGAACATTTCCTGAGAACATAATTAGAATTTTCACAGGCAATTAGTGAATGTCTTTTTCTGTAGTTACATATATCTGAACAAATTACCACAATTTAAATGTTAAATCTGGTAAATTAATGGTAATATGGTAGATGTTACGGTATTTACATATATATAAAGCAACAACTCCCATCCCTCTCAGACACTTCTGAGTTTTACAATGAAATGTAATCAAGAGTGATATGTTTCAGTGAAGCCAAAATAAGAGAAAGTAAGGCTGTGCTAAATCCTCTTTTGAGAGGCCTCTCCTGTTTAAAGAATCACCTGTACTTCAGCCATTCCTGACTGGCATTTGCTTAACCTGTTCTTACAGCCCTCCAGTGACAGAGGCTCCACAAGCTTTCCAGTTATTCTTTCCTCTTACCTTAAAAGAGGCTCCTGAGGTCTTAAGCTAATTGAAAGTAAGCTCCTAATGACTTGTTTTATTCTGCATAGACAAAAAGAAGAAACTATTGCTTTCTTTTTGCAATAGCCTGTAAGTGCTTGAGAGCAAAGAACAGCTTTCCCTTCTCTCCCCACATCCCTTCTCGAGGCTACGTAATACTTCATTTCATGAAAAATGGATATTTTGGCTTTTCATCCTTGTTTGGAAAGGAACCTGTTAGACCTCTGGATTTTCCTTAAGGCAGAAATATCACTCTCAGCTAGCTCTGGTAAAAGCCTTGTGGTGTGGTCCTCAACTTCACCAGTGAAAACCTCACACAGCTCAGTACACATCTTTCATTGCTCAACTGACTTCATCTGTCTCGTACAATAAGGCCTCAGGAACGTACATGTTGTTTCTGTAGTGCTCGATAGACTGTCTGTGAAGCTTATGACAGCCGGGCAGATTGAATCAGTGATGCGCCTCACTGACAATTTATGCTAAGGACGGCATTTCCTCCATTAAAAACATTAATCTTTTTCCTGGTCCTCCTCCCTATATTGCAAATGGCTTCTCACACTCCAGCCTTTGTTTATCTCCTTTCTGGACTAGTCATTAAGTTGGTCAGCTTTCATTTCTTCCATGTGAAAAACAGTGTTTTCTGCTTCAGTGACAAAATTCATGCTAGCTTGATAAGATTCCCGCAGAAAAGGCAGACTGACTTTTATTTTTGCAGAGTTCACTGCAGGTGGCCCAGTGTTGATCTCTGTAAGTGCATCTTTCAAACAGTAAGGTAGAAAGGGTTAATTCTGGTGAGGGAAAGCTGAACACTGTGGGTCTGCTTAGATGCTGGTAATTTTGTAAGACGCTCTAGGCATTACAGTGCACTGGATGTACGGCAGTCCTGTACATGCATTACATCCTCAGCTTTCTTTGAGCACAGGGGAAGAAATAAGGCTGCTCAACAGCTGAAGACTGGGCTTTCTGACAGGAGTGACGGTCAGTAAGATTATGGTTACATTAAATTAGCAACCAGAACCAATTCAGAGGGAAGGAGCAATCACAACAAGTACTCAAACAAGCAATCACACGTAGTATACCAGAAACTGGAAGTCTGCAAGAGAAGAAATCGGTCTGCAGTTTACTATACTGTAAAATGAATAGGGAAGAATAAAACAAAAATAAAAATTATTTGCTTCAAAGGTGTTATTGGGGAAATACCTCTGCTATCTCTTCATATTTCAAGTCATCATAATATTTTCTATGCTTTTGGACTTGCAGCATCTTGCACCTTGCTTTTAGGAAAAACACGAAAGTGTCTGCCACTACACACTTGACTAGGTGGCAATGGGACCGATACTGCAACTCCCCTCTCTTGCAGTGATGGGAAAATAAAATAAAACGCTTCACACAGCACAGCTCCTGCCCTAGATAGTCCCTCTTCTCCCAATCACACACACAACTGGAGTTAACCATGAAGTCAAATCTGCGAAATTGTGATGTCAAAAGCAAAAACCTGAATATTTTTTTTTTAAAGAATCTGTCTTACTGATATTCCTTTGAGAAAATATCATTTTAACAGGTGAATTCATAATATGCAGCAAGTATCATTAACTGAAATTAGGAAAACCTCAGGGTGTGGTGCTTTTGTGAGTGTGCATGCTTTTGTGGTTTGATTTTTTTTTTTTTTAAAAGCTTTTCTTTGCAAGGCTTTGCTTTTGTCTCCTGGCTTCCCACTCACAATCTCCCTCCAGTTTCCCATGCCCAGAGCTAATTCAACATCTAACCAGGAGACAGATAGGTTCTGAAAGCATCCAGCTGCCTTACTGTAACCCAACAGTTACAATAGAATTTATAGAGATTTACGGAAAAAAACCCTCAAACAAAACCACAACACACCAAAAAAAACAAACAAGCAAACCCCCTCGTTCTATTCCTCAATTTAAAGCTAATTACATACTGCAGATCCATCAAGTCAGGTCAGTCAGGTCAAGAATATCACGGTACAGCACAGACCTCTGACGCGGCTGTGAGCACCGTAGCAAATCCACTGACCCCAGGAAAACAGATCCATCCATAAACTCAGAGTACAGCCACAGCCGTTACTATTCTCCCCTCCTCTACCCATAAAAAGCTCAGGCCACACACTAATGCCGTGCAGAAACACACAGGAGCTGCGGAGCTGGATAGGTACAGTTAAAGATGATTTTGTGTTCAGGTGACAGTCATATGTCAAATACGGATACCCTTCAACCTCTGCATCTAGCAAAGGCGAGTGGTAGAAGAGCTCCTAAATATTTCTGCTCCAATTTATTGTTCCCTCAGAAGAGTCCCCCCCTCCCTTTTGCCCTCAAAGACGCACAAGCAAGACCAGCACATGGTCTCTGCGCCTGTAACTGTCACCTCAGCAGCTGCACCAAGCAAAAGCATTTACCCTTTGCTCTGCATTGGGAAGTCAGGAAATGTTAACCTCCAAGCCATTCTCCCCAACCCTAGAGCTTCTTTTTTCTACCCGTCTATAAGATCCTCCTTTTCTTACCTGGCATAATCGTCTCAAAGACCATAGGTGTCTGAACTGCTGGATAACACCACTTTCAAACGTCTATCATCATCTGTGTTTGGGAAGGACACGAGGGCAACGTATAATCCCGGCACGCAGGGACAGTCTGCTGGTGGAAAGGAGACCCCAGCAACTGAGACAGGAAGAGTTAGGACCACTCATAGCTCCTCGGGATGAGAGCTAAGAACCAACACCCCCTCACCCCCCAGCAGGAAATGGAAATGATGCTTTAGGGATAGGTGCTATTGCTGAAGTAAATCTTCTGCAGGCCTGGGAGTGGTGGGTTAGTGCTGAGCGCTGCATTAGCAGCAGCTGAGAAAACGGGAGTAGCAGTTGCTGATTGTACGGCACACGTGGTGGTTATTTGCTAAATAACTGATTGATGTTCATTCCCTTCCAAATCAAGTCGTCACCATGCTGGAGAAAAGCAAAAGGGGCATTTCACAGGCCCCTGTCTTAGCATCCTAGTCGTAGTACTGGGACCAGTAGCCCAACTTTTTACATTGGTTCATGTGAAAGCGTGAAGTCAAGGCACCACTGAAGAAATACCTGGGCCCGTGCTGAAAGCAGCGTGGACCTTGTTAGAGTAACAGGTGTGGGGACAGGGTGTTTCTACTCAGCTGGAAGAGAGAGCGATGGGGCAATATACTGTGTGATGAGTATGAGTGAAGACTCTGCTCCTCTATTTCAAAATCCATCATCAGCTGAATACGGAAGAACTCGACTCTGATATTCATTCTAGCTAGTAATTCGAAAAACATAGTATTTTGATATTTGACATTTGCAGTGGACTGCAAATGTCAAATATTATGTTCTTGTTCTCAGGATCAGTTATATAAATAACATTGCATTTTATTCTGCCCAGTGAGAGAAATGCTACTTCTTAAGTATAAAATGTCATACAAGTGTACATTCTGGGCAAGTGCAGGTTGAGGTGTCATGTAGTCATAGCCTCAAGCAGCTAACTGACAGTGGAGGTTGCTCTGGATTTCTCCTCCTCGTGCTTCAGTCATTGTTCAGAGAGCGGAAAAAAGAGAGATGAAGTTGTTCCTGAGCTCACATCTTCCTCCTGCTGGCTTCAGGAGGTTGCCCAGGGCATATGCCTGATCTGAGTTCAGGGTCACGGTGGCTGTGAGGCTGTTTGCCCCGGCAGGTGCAGTCTGTCTTGTCTCTTGTGGTAATACGGCAAAGAATTACTTTCTGTTGGTGTGGCAGTGATGGGGAAAGAGAGGCCTGTGCCGTCATTTTAAATAATCAGTCACCTTCCCTGGGCTAAAAGCTCCTTAGAGAAGGCAAAATTTTACCCTCCAGGATCTATGGTTCGCAGGCGTGTACTATAATGCCTTCCTCAGCCACGGGTGAATGTACGGCAGCAGCGCCTTTACAAGGAACAATTAGGCAGAAACATATATTTAGAGTTAATTATCCTGTTAGGGCAGCAAGAGCAGAATGAATTCCAAATGCGAAATACTGTCCCCCGCTTCCTTTTCCGTATGGATTATATTAGCCCCTCCGGCGTTTGCTTATCGCTCTTGGGAGCCTTTTCAAAGCATTCTCAGCTCTGGGATGTAATGCCTGGCATCGCTGACGTGCGGAATTAAAAATGTAAGGCATATTTGCCACCTTCTGTTTTTAGATCAGCAACAGCCAAATAGTCCCTGGCCTGCACATAAAGCCCGAAGGGCCCAAGGGGTGCAGCTGCAGCGCGAGCGGAGCCGGCAGGGGAGAGCTTGTCGTGGGGCAGCCCCGAGGGAGGGAGGCAAAAGTCCCTCTGGAGCTACAGGAGCAACTGGAGGAGAGGGAAGCTGTGGAAAAAAGCTCTGTCAAATGCTCATTGCATGGAAACCTGTTGAAGTGTTATTTCAGGAGATAAGAGGAGAATGTTTTTGTCCGTGGCCCTTTGGCCAGGAAAAGGAGTGGGTTATAGCTTAATTGCTATCTGCAGTTGTTAGCAGTCAGAGTGGTTTGATGAAAGATAGTAAAAAACCTGATTTTCACTGCATGGTCCTGATGTACAAAACTAAAAATCTTTTATTAAAGACAAAAAAGAGAATGGAAGTGCATTTTTTTCACCCTTAATGGGACGTTATCAACAGCTCTAGCATTTGCTTTCTGACGTGGCCTACGGACATTTTCCAGACACCATTCTACCTGTTTTGCCATTCGTCTTGTTTACTGAGTATTTTTTAAGCCCTCAAGGCATAGCTATTAAAGCAATACTTACAAAAATGGTCTCTCATAACACTTTTGAAGGGTATTCTCAGACAGCAGATTTACCACCACTCCGGCAAGACTAGAAACCAGAATAAATTTCTAATAATTTACCTTTATTTTTGTGCTGTTCCTTTGGTAAATAGAGCAGTGTAATTCGTAGGTACACAACCTGTGGTTTAGGTGCCAAAGGGACATTTGCCACTGGTTTAAAATACTCTTGAGGCTGTGGTGGGCTTTTTTTTCATCCATGGTTACAATTTTTGTCAGAGCAACTTTTTGCCTTTCCTGCGCTGAGTCACAAGTTTGCGCAGAACAGCATGGGAGCCCCTGCAGTATTTTATGTAAGGGTTTATTTGTGCGCCTTCACAGAGACAAATCTGCACAGTGGTTTGTAATGTATTTTTTCCAACTGATTTTAAATTCTGTCCTCCCGCAGCTAATCTTTGATGTTACTATGAGTTTGCTGGTTTTTTGACTACACGACAGACTCGGTCTGGCATTGCTGGTGAGGGAGAAGTGTCTGTAGGGCAATTCCTCTTGAACTAATGCCAGTCCTGCCAAAGTGACTTTGGCCCATTAGGTTCAAGCATCTTTTGCTCTCCAAAGGGCATTCCTTTTCAACACCGCGAGCCCACATAGTTTCCCGGACAGGGTGGATTTCCCTTCACGTGATGGTGCAAATTAAGTGTCTCTCTCCTTCAATAAATTTAGGACGTGTGTGACTGCCTCTCAAACTGGCAAGCAGCACAAAAGTGAAAAAGGACAGAACGTGGACTGGAGTCCCTGGATATTTTCCACCATCCGGTCCTTAACGCTTGCCGTAGCTCCTCGCTTCCCACGCTGGCTGCCAAGCAGAGCCCAGCCAGCTCCCGACACAGGGTGAAGGGGACGGCTGGGTCAGCGAGGGCTGCGCTGCAGCTCAGTGCTGCTAAAGCAAATATCCCCCTGCTCTAAGGAGACACTGAGATAGTTGTACTGCCAGCATCCGCTTCCTCTGAAACATCTATTTGACATTGATGATGGACCAGTGATGGGGAGATGAGTGCTGAGAGCCTCCGGCTAACTTCACTGATTTGGAAACATAACTGAGAAATACATATATTTTTGTCCCTTGCTATTTTCACAGGGGTTTTGCTCCTTTCATTCAGCAAAGGCCAGAGCTACAAATCTAACTTGAATTTCGTTTAGCAAGGAGTGGAGTAGAAGGTGGAGGTGTGAAGGTTTGGCTGATCTAAACCATTTCACCTATTTCCACGTTTTTGCAGGCCTGCTGAATATTTCAAACACAGTTACCAAATACACTCTTAGTGCAAAGACTGTCTCTGGAGCAGAAGGAGCTATTTTTGATTTCCAGTTGGATTTCCCACCGTAGTCCCTCCCAATAGGCTGCAAATAGTTAAGATTTCTCTCAGAGAGCCCCCTCGGTTGTGTTGGTCAGGCGACACGGTAGTTCTGCCATCGTGCTTGCCTCCCTCCTTGGGCTCCTTGCTTTTTTTCCTCTCATGCATCCTCAGTTCCCAAACTTGCAGCGGAGCTATTCTCACCTTACGTCCTGCCTGAAATTCGCAGGCTCTGTGTGCTAGCGTGAGTCAGCAGTAATTACACTTCATCTTTAGGAAAGACAGTGGTGAAGGAGCTGAAGGTGATTCAGCAGAACACTTTATTAGCAATATCACACTGGAAGTCATCACACCTGAGTCATCGGGCCTGAGCTTCACCATCCCAGGTGATTGTGAAATAGTTATCCTAAAGGCTTTCTGTAGTAGCCCGAAATATGCTATCCCATTATACTTACACACTGCGAATTAAGGCACTGTAGAAGGGCAGGGAAGGTGCCTAACACTATGAGCAATTTCCCATTTGTCTACCCTGTCAAATGTTCTCCTCTCAGTTCTCACAAAACACAGCACTGTAGTTAGAAATCAGTTTATTCTGGTGAGTCAGTGCTCGTAGTATTATCCTGGCACAACTGAGGCATTAGCAATTAAACCTTATTCTCCAGTTGTCCTGCCTGTTTAATCACTGCCAGTTCTCGTGTGTTTCTGGTTTATTACTTGCTCTGAAGGAGCTGGAGGCAGATGGCCGATCAGGTATCGCAGAGATGTGCCACACTGATGTCAGTCTAACTGCAGAGTTAAAATCTAGTGTCTGAACAAAAAAGATTTGATTTATATAATGAATCCACCATGGGGTTATGTTGCAGCATCCATTAAAACAAGAGAAAACCAGCACTGGATACTAATATCGTAAAAGGAACCAGCAGTTAATTGTGTGATTGGCTTGGTTAATGTTTGCTATAAATTACAGTAATTAGCAATGTAAACTAAAGTCAAAGGCATTTCTTCCAAAATTTAACTATTTCTAATTTCTTTTTAAAACTGTACGGCTGGGGGTAGCTATTTATGAGGCTGAGAGTGAACCATCACTGGACTGAGCTGCACAGAACAGGCTGTTTGCAGGACGTGTAAGTCTGCAGGCTTCCTCTACAGCCCTGCCAGCACGCTGACCCCGTCTGTTGGTATCGTCCCTTTCTGGTCTACCTTTCCAAACAAAGCCTACTAATTCTGTGATATTTTGTACAAGACGAATCAGTAAGGGTCAGCATGAGACCAAGAAACTCCTAGTTTGTGGCTTAAGGAATGCAATGCTTAACATATTTTGCCTCCAAGTATTTTACAGCAATGACATGCTCTCCTCTCAGTGCTTTCTAAGGCCAAGTGGATAATCTTTCCTTATTTCCTAAATATGTTTTGTGTAATACCCTGAACAGCATTTGCAGCCGCTAATAAAGACGGTATTTTTATGGATGTTCTATTTTTACCAGATCACATTTCATTATTTGTTTACTTAGTATAAAGATGTTACCTTCTGCAAATATTTTCTTTAATGCTGACAGTATTTTGAACGCATATCAGAATGAAAATGCTGGGTTTTTAACGTAAGCAGAAGAGACCATCTGCGTGCCGAGTAAGGAAAGATGCGAGTGGAATGAGAGTGCTGTGGCCGTGCCTGGGAAGTCACATCCAAGAGCAGACATGAAGGCTCCTAAGCCTGTAGCTGGGTCTTGATTATGCAACAGCTTTTCCCTAAGTTCAGAACTGAGACTGCTTGGGCTCTTCCTAAGGGGAAACAAGGCATTTAAAAAAAAATCTCTGTAAAAGCTACATGGTGATGGAAACCATTCAAGTTAGTCAGTATGAAAGCCTTGCTCCTCACGATAACTTTTTTTGCATTTTCCTTAATTGTACTTTAAAATTTTCTCTTAATTCAGCACTGCCAAATGCCTCGACGCTTTTGGTTTCTCTCCTTTTGATTCCTTTCTTAAAAGTCTGAATTAAAACCTACCTATCTCCTTTCAAGAATCCCATTTCTGTTAAATAAAAGAATCAGAAAGAGGGACATAAAGACACCAGAGAGCGACTAAGATTCAATGGAAATGGGATTTTGGTAGCCTGACTGTGATAACTCCACTGTTTCCTCCCTCTTTGCCTCTCAAGGGCTGAACCACAAACAGTGAAGACATCAAGGTGTCCTTCTCCAAGCACACGGAGTTACTGAGCTTTCTGCTCGGTACATTTCCTTCCTCCAAGACTCTGACAAAACTGCAGGCATCACCTACTGTAAGAAGCATCCATGGTGCACGGACCCAGTCAAGGCCCTCTTCACCAGTTCAGTGTTAGCGCTTCACTGAGACCACACAGAACGGTGAATAACTCAGATGACAAATTTGGCAGGTGGAGCACAGGCTGTGGGAGCTCTTGCAGCCACTGGTGTCTTAAACCCTCATTTCCATGCTAGATTGTCACCAGCTACCTCAGCCCCGATGGAGGACATCCCGTTTGATTCCCTTTCACATCTGAGAAAATTAAAAATGTCGTCTTCTAGGAGAGTGTCCTGCCCATGAGCTAATGTTGCCTCCAGATCTGAGAGGAAACGCTTGGAAACACCTTTTTCAAGGTATTCCACTGTGCACCATAGACATAAAGCTTCCTTGCATATAATAAAAAAATGGATATATCTTAACAGCCTACTGTTTAAAGTATTAACCTGGCTTGCCTTGCCTTATGAACACTTGAATATTTTTAAACTGCCACTGGATAAAATGCACAAGCAATTCCTGAAGCTGTATTCTTCCGCTTATCTGCAATAGGAATGAGTTGGAAGCAGGTGCTCCGTTGCTGGGGTTTCTCACAACTGAGGTGCCTTTGGGGCCCGCGGTCCCAGAACGAGGCAGTTGAGAAGCATTAACAACAGACCCTGAAGTTGCTAGAGACTGCATCTGCCTGTGGGCTTAAGCAGCAGCTAAACAGAGTTAGGGGAGCAGAGGGATCTAGATGCCAAAGTTCCTTTCTGGTTCTGGACCTCAGCGCAATGAAGCTTCCACTGGATTTCAACAAGGGGTCTGTCGTTTGACCTCTGGTCCTCCCTTCGCTTTCAAAAGAAAGGTGGGTGCGTAATAAGATTACCATATGCCCCTGACAGTACTTGAAGTAGCAGTTAAAGAGGTAAAGGGGATTCATGGATAACTTGTATGTACTCAGAGGAAATTGATTTTCATGGAGAAAGTGGCAGAATCCCTCTCTGAAATGTATACGGTATTTGCCTTTTCCAGAAAAAAACCACAGCTAATTTCTTTACATGGTTTTGCAGAGTTCTTAAATAGTTCTTCAGTGCGAAAAGTTACGTTTTTTCCAAGTGTGTATAGATCTACTGAGCATTTAACAATGGCTAGAAACACAGTCTACTCTGAAACGTTCAGCCAAACTCTGTTGATAAACACCTTGTTATAAACGTAGTCGAGATGCCACAATATATTTTCCCTAGTAAGAAATAAAGTGTAGCCATGTGTTATTCTGATTTCAGCGATGCTGATGTAGCAAAATATGTATTCATAAATTCACTTTACCAGAGAGTGCCATAAGGACATAACTACCACGTTTCCAAGGAGATCCCACAACACATCCCATGTTAAACAATGTTCCAGCTTCATTTTCAATGAACAGGGTTTTCTTTTTAATTAAAAAATGGGACATAATCTGAAATGTACATACACTTACCCAAGCTGTGGATTAATGAGGCCCTGCTTTCAGCTGATGCCTCTATTATGGAGCTGATAACAGAAAATGTTTTATGCTTATCTCAGACGCAGCTTCGCCTACTTTTAGTTAAAGCTCTTCTTCTTCCCTTTAGAGAGCTGATGGCAAAGGTGAACACACTCAGTATGTTCTTACAGCCTCATTTATGTATGTTTTGTATCACGAGTCTTTTGCTTTATCTAGGCTATCCCACCTCATCCTTATCCTGGACAACTGAGCGGTGAGCGTACAGCAGAACTGGGTAATGAAGAAGAAATTGTATATCTCAGGCAAAGACTGTACCCCAGGCAGGGAGGCTGAAGGGAGCTAAAAGCGCATTAAGTCAGGCAAATAAATCTGGGTCTGGCCCCAGGGTAAGAACGCAGCGAGGTGAGGAGCTGCTCTCGTTAATCGTGGCTTTGAGCAGCAGAGTGGGGTGCTCTGAAGTTACAGGGAGCTGGTCCACAGAGCACTTTGGCCACATTTCTGACTCTTCAGCTTGTCCTTCCGACCTTTCCTGAGGTCAGCCTGAGCCACGGCCTTACACGTGGGGCTACCGGGGCAATGCGGGCGGGCAGACTCATGGGCGCCGTGGCTGTAGGAGGCTTCACAGATGGAGGAGGGAAGGGGGTTGTGGATCTTCTGCCAGGCCCCTTTATAGCACGAAGACTACCGAGTCCCCAAAAATATGCAGGGTCAGGTTGTGGGTTTGAAAGCACAGATATGAAGAGCTTGAGAGGGAACCACAGTTTTAACTCCTTGCAGGCTCAGAAGACAGATGCGTTTCTAGCCTTAAATCTTCGGAAAACGAAGGGTGTGAGGCCTCGCAGCCTGCCCTTTATAGTCTGGGTGTTTCTGGGATCTAGTGGTCATATCATGTCTCTCAGAGCTGCTAAATGAGCCTTTAGAAAAAAAAAAAAATAGCAATTTAAGAGCGGAGGGGAAGAAGTGCCAGAAGTGTCAGCGGTAGGCATCCTTCCTTACCCCCAGCCGTGCTCAGTGGGAGGTTTTCCTTGCCGGAGCTGCATTAAAAACTCTCTGTCCTGGGCCTGATTTCCACAAGGAGAAGGATTCCACATGCCCATGTCAGAGCTTGACCCCGAGCTCACATTCCTACTGCCAGAAGGTACTCTTTTATGCTTAGTACAACTTGATTTCAACCTGCAAACCACAGGCAGGCCAGGATCCGCTCAAAAAAACCCACCAACCCAAAAACCCAAACAAAAAAAGAAAGCCTAATTTCTACACATGGAGTCCCAAGTTCTCCGTGTTTCTTGGGACAGCGCTGCTTAGAGGACCTCAAATTAGCTGGCACTAATGCTCTAGGCTGCAACCTTTCTTCACAGCGGCGAGCACAGTTGCCTCTGAGCCATCCATCCTACGTACTCATCTCACCAACATGAGTGAGGGTTGCACAGCTGACATGGAAGGACTGTCAGTTAAGAGGACTCAATGCGAGGACATAGAGCCACAAAAATGATCAGGGGGATGGAACACCTCTTCTCTGAGGACAGGCTGAGAGAGTTGAGGTTGTTCAGCCTGGAGAAGAGAAGGCTCCGGGGAGATCTAATTGCAGCCTTTCAATACTTAAAGGGGCTTATAAGAAAGATGGGGGCAGACTTTTTAGTAGGGCCTGTTGCAATAGGACAAGGGGTAATGTTTTTAAATTAAAAGAGCGTAGATTTAGAATAGATATAAGGAAGAAATTTTTTACGATGAGGATGGTGAAACACTGGAACAGGTTCCCTGGAGAGGTGGTTGAGCCACCATCCCTGGAGGGATTTAAAGGACAGGTAGATGTGGCGCTTAGGGACATGATTTAGTGATGGACTCGGCACTGTTACGGTAACGGTTGGACTGGATAATCTTAAAGGTCTTTTCCAACTTAAATGATTCTGTGATTAATTCTGAAATCCGTTGTACACAGTGAGTGAGCCCTGGTTCTCCCTTATGCTCCCCTCCCCTTCTGAAAAATCCCCCTATATATCGCTAAGCTCACTGCACACAAATCCAACCCCTCTCCCCATATCCTTTGAACCCCAGATGCACTTTTGGGGAGTTCTCAGGGTTTTCTTGCTTTTAATAAGGAAGTGAATTCATGTGAAGGCCAAGTGCTATGCTGTAAGAAACATTCATTCTCTCTAGAGAAAATCAAGAAAGGGCCAGTGAGACAGCAACATTCAGGGAAGTAATTTTGTAGGGCCTCATCACTTCTTGAGAAACATCTTTTTGTGTAGTTCTCTGAAGAATTCATTATTCCACCCAGTGACTTGAATTTATCCCATAGAAACCAGATATATTTAGAAAAAGTTGCAGTCAAAACCTAAGATGCCATCATTGATTTATGTGCAGAGCAGCAACAAATGAGCAATAAAGTTAAAAAGTAATGAGAGGTCTAGCAGATGGGCAAAGCGCCAAAATAAACATTCTGATAAAAACACAGATTCAGCAAACCACCAAACCCAGCATGTTCTTGGAAGTTTGGCTTTATTTGGGTTAACTAAGTAAATTTGCTAAGAATGCTGTTAAACTATTATAATACTAAGGCACAGAACACGACCAAGGACAGTTCAACATAATCTGGATATCAGAATATCAGGGTATCAGAGAGAAAATGCAGATCTTATTGTAGCTCAGTTACGCTTTGACCCCATCATGCAAGCTTAAAAATCCGCCTAGAAGAGCTGCCCTTTCTCACAATCTGTGTCACTAAAACTAGATGCAGCAATGGTATTTGTGCACCCATAGCCCTCAGCTGCTGTTCCTCACATCGTGCCTTCACATTCTGTGTGAAATTGCTTTCATTTCAGGAAACTGGGCTCAAACATGGGAAAAAAGTACAGTAATGCAAGTGTATAAAATACTGTGCAGTCTTAATGGGACATGGCAACTTGGCAAATAACTTCTCATTAACAAGTTTTTTGGTCACCTTGGTTCCTGTTTTCTGCTGCAGGATAGGAAATGACAGATAAATAATACTTTTGTTTTGGGGAATGTGGCCTCATTATAACTGGGGAATCCAGTGCCATTCCTGCTAGCGGCTTGGGTGCAGATTCTGCAACTCAGCTGCTCCCTTATTTCCCATACCCCGGCTTTGAACCTGCTCACAGATGAGCTGGTCAGAAAAGGACAGTCACAGGCTCTACTCCGTGATAATAAAAAAATGATTTTAAGTGGACAACACTGCTGCACCGTCCATTGCAATCTGGAAATGAAATAGAAGGATTTTCAGCAGCATGGTTTTTTTGTATACACAGCCTGTGTACAGAACTAACATTTAATTATATCTTTTTGGGTTAAGAACATCTGAAAATAGCCTCCAACTGCAATTATAACCTGCGGATGGCAGACTTGTTTCCACAGATAATAATCTGTTCTGGGCAGATAATGAGACTTACATGGCCCGAGACCAAGATCAAATTTTAAAAACACTCTGAGAGAAACCATTTCTAGGACGATGGTTTCTCAAGAGCTCTAAGTCAATCCAAGTGCAAGGTGCCACCAAAAAATTCGTCCTGCCCTCCTCCTTTGCCTGTGTGTTTCCCCCCTTCTCTTGGGCCTATGTGACCAGACAGTCATAGGAGCAGGACACTCATCCAGCTGCAAAACAGACTCATTCTTTGCTGGGTTCCATTTTCAGCAGCCCAGCTTGGGATAACCCCAGACCAACAGTCTTGGTTACAAAAGTGCTTTCGAACCATGTATAATTCAAATACTTTTTTACTGCTGTAAATAAACAATCTGGTTTATATTGCAGCGGCAGCTCAGGAGGATGGGAGCTCTGGTCTGCGAACCGCAGAACCGTGCAGGGGCTCTGCTGCTTACAGTTTGCAGCCCGAAGCCCTGCGCCCGCTGAGGGACTCTTGGTCTTCTGCAGAAACCCTTCGCACGATTGGGAGCAGGGCTGGACGACCTGTCTATATGCTTCCAGCTATAATGCCTGGGCTTGAGGAAACTTTCCAGCATTAGAACTCAGGATGAATAGACAGTTATTAAAAAAAATATGGCAGGCAACTCTTACGAGTAGCTTTAATCAGAAACAAAAGCCGAATACTGTACAAATGGGGAAACCTGGGTCACAGGAGACTGTATAGCGGTCTTCTCAAGTATATGTTTGTTGGCTATGGCTGCCGCAGTCTATCAAACCAATATATTCTAAATTAAGAGGGTTTTATATGAACAGAGCGTAGTCTCTAAGGTGCTGTTTATGGTCTCTCTGGTATAAATATTTATGATCATTCTAAAATTAGTGATTTTTCTAAAGTATGCTTTTGTTTAATATAGCTTATGTCAGTTTCTATGGTAAATATGCAGTTTTGTTTTTTAAGACACAAACAGAGGCAACATAGAAACCCATGGTAAACAGTGCTACAATGGTGGCTAACCAACAGAGGGTTGTTCTTGTTTAATACTAAGCCTGCTGCTTGAGCACAGTCTATTTGCATTCAGCCATAACTGGGAAGACTTAATTTGGACATGGCGAGGACTCCAAAATGCTTGGAGAAACAATAAACTTCCATGTGGCATATTCTAGTTAAAGAGCTGCTGTTGGGGCATAACTGTGCATGAAAATACAGATAAGTAAACTAAATAACACACTTACGGTTTTCCTGCACGGAACTCTCTTTAGGCTGAGTGATCAGCTCTATCTATCTGTTTAAAAATAAATAAATAAATTCTTAAAGTTAATCATTCTATGATATGACAGTTAAAACCGGGCTGTCCTGAGACAGCTCTTAACGTATCTTAGGACTGGGTTTAACGTTAAGAGGAGTGCTGGCAGGGTAGGTGCTTCTGCAGCTGCAATTGTTGGGATTTTCCCTGGGCATTCTCAGTTCTGGCAGTCCAGGGTCCTGGCATCAGCGTTACGGGGATAATACAAAGCAGGTAGTCCATTTCCCTCGGAATTAAAAAGTTTCCATGTAGTATGTCCACAGATTATACTCCAGCAAACACCCCCTTGACACAGGCTTTTTCCTTCCAGCTGTATATACTATACTTTCCTGCTTAGGTCTTTTTCATGACCATGTAACGCAAAAGGAACAGTAGCAGCTCTCTTAACAGGGGTAAGAGGGACACAGGTTTTCCCTGAAGGATTTTGAAATGTGGAGTTCATTTTGCATCTCCCTCTGTTTTAACACATTGCTGCTTTGTGCAGTTCTGGATCGTTCTGATTTTTTTTTTTTTTTTAAATAGCATTCCACACTGTTTAGTGAGCTGTAGGCTGGCTGAAATGATTGTCTGTCCTGAATAACCGCTCAGGTCAGAACAGTTAAAAGCACCATAGTTTGGTTTTCTTTCAAGTCTGTTTTTAAATGCCTTGGTAAAAACACGCTCCAAATACTCTGACAGCAATAGCTTGCACGTCCTTATGTACAAGTCTAAAGGTACTCCTAAATATCTACCAAAACGCAGAAATATGGCATTTGCTGCCATATGTACGTGGCACTTGCAGACAGCACAATTCAGCACTTGTGTGGTAAAATTATATTGAAATTTCACCTGTCTTTTCTGTTCAATAGTGTCACTTACGTGTAAATACATTTGCAGGCTCATAGATTTCACTATTTGACAAACAGGCCCTTCTTTATTCTGTTTATTAACTATACATTCATAAAGCACCCTCTAATTATTTGAAAGTATATGTTACTCCTGACAAGCTGTGGTGGGTAGGATGCTTCCAGGTAACATACGCATTGCAGTATTGCCGAAGTTGACAGCCATATCTCAAATGTGCTGAGAATCAGCTGTTACCATTGACTGTACGGTACCGGGCTAGGTTTTCAGTCCGCTGCAATCGAGAACATACCTTGCTCCAAGGTTCAGCCATGGCCGGAGTGCCTGGTTCTTAAAAAGTAATGCAGGATTGCTAAAATTAGTTGTGCAAATTTTTTTCTTGCCTTTCAGCCTGGTGTATTCCACCCCCCCCAATAAATTACTGTTGGCATCGTCATTCTTACCTTCATCACATTAGCAATAGAAAAGTAGCTATAGATTGTAACTTTGCTTGAAATTTTACTGGTGACATGTACAATGGGTTTTTCACAAGTCCATTTCTTAGTACTTTTCTCATCATTGCTGAAAAAATTTTGTTATGGGATGTCTGGAAACACTGACAAATGTTTGCCAAACTGTCTGTAACAGACTATGAAATCAGTTGTGAGCTTTGTTGGAGTCATGAGAAAAGTTTATCTTTAATTACAATTCAAACATTGTAGATTGAATTAGCTGACTATAAATAAAATACCTCACAGCTTCCCAGCCTGATCTCAGCAACTGACCGTCTGTGCCAAAGCCAAATGAAGCACTTAGGCTTCAGGTAATTGATATTCATCTTGGGCCATTTTCTGCAGATAGGAGTTACTAGATCATACGGACGAAGTTGCTGAGATTATGGAAGCTGGGCTATAAAATGAATTCCTGCTCGCATCACCTTGTATTCTCTTTGCAGCTACTGGATCTCGTCCAGATTTGTTTTATCCACGTGTGCTGCTGCAATACCATCCTGGACTGACTCTGGCCAGAAAGAACATTGCATTCTGCTCCTTTCCTCCTCTGGCAGATGCCTTGTGTACACAGCTAATTCAGTCCACCCTTTGCTAACTTGCGTTTTTTTTTTCATGCAGCCTTTTCCCTTCCTTGCCGTCGTTTTTAAAGCTCTTTCTCATTTTAATAACATCTGCACAATTTTCAGGTGTTTCCGATTATAGTCATCTTCATCTCTTTTCCCTCTGATCTCTTGCAGCTCGTCTTTTGCCAGGAGCTGCATTTCCAGTGTTTCTCTCGCTTTGCTTGTTAGCAAGCCCTCTCTACAGCTGCTGTTGCCGCTGCGCTGCTGCTCAGCCCCTCCCGCAAAGGGCACTCGTTATTACGTGGATATTAGTCAGCCCTGGAGAGAAGGGCTGCATTGTGCTACGGGTAAGGTTGAACCCTGACCAAATAAATCAAGCTCCTTTTTGCTTCCTTTCAGAGATCAGTTTATTTTGCTGCAGCCCGCAGCGGAACTAAAGGAATTGAGTCTCAAGGCCATCAGAAGACATGGAGATTTCTGGAGTTTGCATGCATAAACTGGCTCAGATTATTTTCTTAAAAAGGGACAAACATCAGGAAACATCTTATGAACAGCGGCAAAAAATTATGCAGGTACAGAGAAAGCTCAGTTGAGAATTAGCTTTTACTCATTTGACTAGGTGAGGATTGACTGTTGCCCGGCATCTTGAGAAATGGCTGGAACGGACAGCAGAACTTGAAATCTCCCTCCTGGGACATCACAAAAGAAGCTGTGAAAGAAAAAGCTAGCAGCTATTCAGGGAGGTGGTAAGAAAGACATAGAAGTCATTCAGGCTTGAACAAAACACTTCTGTTTTTTGGAGATTAGCTCTTGCTTTTTTAGAAGCGGCTCTCACACCTGGTCGTTTTCGGTGACTACCATTCAACGGTCCTGGATGCTGTGCCCTTCCCTTTTGCCCTTTCATTTTACCCCTGTTGCTGAATGTCATGGGGGAGGTTACCTAGGGAAATTATGTATCAGTGGTTCTGCAAGCGCTGGGGAAAGAAATCAGGGAGGTAAGATGAAGAATATTGAGCTCCTAAGAGCGCCTAGGACTTCTGCCCCTGTTCGAGGCCTGAGCCATAAGAGCCGAGACATCCTTCCCCGTTATCACAATACTTTCCTTAGCTTCTGAGTGGCCAGCCTTCCAATATGAGCACACAAAGCAATAGTTTATGTCACTTCTTGCATGCCTGGGTAAAACCTAGCCGCAAGAGCTGCCCTAATAAGCCGTGGGAGCCAGCCCCGCAGTCTAAAGAGCACTCTTCTTGCTAAGCTGAGATTCTAATTGAAGTACATCACATCTGACAGTCAGGGCTTTCCTGACAGCTGACTAAATGAGCAGCATCGCAGCACTTTCTGTTAGGCTTTATAATGACTTCCAAGAAGGTTTCAGTTCCTTCGTTTGCTCAAGAGGTAGTGACCACCACAGAAACAAGCCTCACACTGCTGCTTTCAGGAGGGGAGAAAGAGTTGCCCCTTTCCTTCCTTTCCCTTCAGATTCTGCTGTGGAATGAAAAAAACCGAGGCACCAGCCCGAACTCCAGTGAGCAGTCTCCCCAGCTGCCCGTGGACCCTCCTTGGCAAGAAGGAAGCTTGGGGCGAGCGAAGCCTCCGGACTTAGGGATCCGAGATCAGAGTCTCACTCAAGTTTGGAGAAGGGCTGGAAACAGCATCAGTCCGCTATTTACGTGCGAGAGTGAGATTCCTCTCTGTAAAATCTGCCCTTCATTTATGTCTGAATCAAAATGCTGGGCATTTCTGGGACCCAATATCCTTTTTGTTGTTGCTGCAGGTAGCACCATATGCAACTCGTGCGATTTTTTTTCAGCTAAGACCTGCCAGATTTGCTCAACTCCTGTGGAATCTCTTCTCTCTCTTTGAGAATAATTCACTCCTACACACTTTTTCTCAAGCTGCACAATCCTTTTCCCACATGACCATGTAAGCATATCCATGCCACGCAGCAATATATATAGGAGCAGAGTATTAAGAGGAAGCACTGGAGTCTGCTGCTGCCTCCTGCAATAGAAAGAATGCAATCACATGGGGCGCAGCTACTTACTCAGATCTGGTGTCAGAAGGATAATTCGTGTCCTCTCTGCAGAAGTAAAAATAAATAGGGTTCAGGCTGAGTTCAACAACCTAAGGTTGCACATTAGCGGCTCACAGTTTTCCTGGGAGATGAGGCACTTTTCGAGTTGCCACTAACAGGAAAGCAGGCAGATAAAAGCCCAGTGCATGGATGAAGGGCACAGTCCTGACACTGAAGTGACTCGTCCTTTTTGGTCGTGACTTCCGTGGGCTTTTGTGAGCCATGACTACAGCATCTTTTAGCAGGACTGCCTTGAGTCAGTGGCCTGTCTATTTAAGATCTACAGATCTATGGAACCTGAGCAACCTTATAGCATAGACTGTTCCTGTTCATGCACTGCATTATGAATTGTAGAGTGCAACTGTGTGTAGACTGTCAATTAATATCTCTCTTAATCTCTTTTTTTTATTAACAAAGCTGTATTAATAAGTAGTAACCACCCCTTTGCCAGATCTTGCAAGTAAAATCTACTCTTAGTGTGGAAATACCAAATGAGAGTAGTAAACAACTGTAGATTATTATGAACTTCCAAATCTCTGACCAAATCAGGTCATCCAAACAGCGTCCCTTCATCCTCTGCCTCTTTTCACTGCCAGTCTTCTTCCTTGTTACACTGCGTAGGAACACGGACTGCAGAGCAAATGCGAAAGCAAGTTTGCTCTGGTCCTCCACTCAAACCTCCTCAGCAAATCTCAAACACAGAAGCAATTTAAATTCATGTATGAGAATTTATCATGAAGACCGAGAGCCAGCAGCAGCCCACTGCTACAATTCAATCTGCATGAGCTGACAAGCTGAATGATTAACGTACATTTGCAAACAGGAATGAATTTGTCCCAAATGGAAGAAGCCGGGCAGTAGTCACTGAAGGGGGAAGAAACGGATTCTAAAGAGCATTTGAGATCACAGGGAGTAATTAATTGAACATCGTACCATTGTTTATAAATACCTGATGGTTGTGGTGAGGAGTAAAGAAGAAGGAACCAGCCTCTTCTGTGTGGTGACAGGACTGTGACAGGACAAGAAGCAATGGGCAAAACCTGAAACACAGGAAATTCCCCGTAAACATAAGAAAAAACTTTTTCACTGTGGGGTAATCAAACACCGGAACAGGTCACCCAGAGAGGTTTTGGAGTCTCCATCCTTGGAGATATTCAAAGCTGGACCGGACAGAGCCCTGGGCAACCGGCTGTAGGTGGCCCTGCTTTGAGCAGGGAGCTTGGACAAGACGACCTCCAAAGGTCCCTGCCAACATCCTCCTCTCTGTGATTCTGTGAGAAGCTGGCTGCGGCTTTTCAGTACCTACACGGAGACTGCAAACGTGAGAATAGAAGGACCAGAAACTTACCCACGTGGCAAGATTCAAGAACTAGGAGCTGATAACTAAATGATTTAAGTAAACCGCAAAGTTTTGACCATTGGGCTTGCTGGAGCGATTTGCTAAGGACTGTGGTGGATACTCCATCAATGCCAATTTTGAAATCAAATTAGACGTTATTCTAAACACCACCGTTTTTACTGAATTAGTTCCTAGTTGAATAAACCTCTAGTCTAAGCTGTGATGTGTTTATATTAGATTCTTTTTAATAAAGTCTTTTTATTAATGGTCTGTTCTATATAAGGTATATTCTTACACTTTATAAAAGCACACTGGTGAATGGGGCTTATGTTCCAGTGAACTTAAGTATCTTGGTGCATCTTTTAGCTGAAGATGTTCATTACATTCTTTTGGCCTCAGAAAACTGAAAAAAATACCAAATGTGTTTTTTGCATAGCATTGTCACCATGTAGGAAAAACCTACAGTGAGAAGACCAGCTGATGTATTTTTTTAACTCCATGAAAGTGTCTTTGAAGAACTAAAAATACCTTTGAAAAAGAAAATATAGCACAAGAGAGCCCTGTACAACCCATATTTCCCTCTGGGGTGCCCTTCAGTATTGGTCTTCACAGGAAAAAAAAAAGTATTGGTGCATCTTTTGGGCTGTGGTTTTAAAAAGTTTTTAAGAATGAAGAAGTCTCCTAAAGTACAACTGCAATCATGATGCCAAAGTTCAGCAGTACTTGTGAATTCATGGGAAATGTGCCCACCTCTTTCTGACTACAGAGGACGATCAGGGGTCACGGACACAGAACTGAAGCTTACAAAGATCCTTTGAATGTTAAGCTAGGTCAAAACATGAGGGCACGTGCTTCTGAGTGGCACATTTTCTAGTTCCCTGTGTCACGGAGACAGCAGTCAGCGTATGCAGCGTGTTGCACATGAACAGAGTGCCTTAAGAGGCCTGCTTCCATTCAAGCATTTATTTTGTAGACTGTACATCCATTAGGTCTATGCAGCCTCTCTGTCCATCTATAGCGTGCTGCAA
Organism: Sagittarius serpentarius; assembly: GCA_034782735.1. Classification (NCBI taxonomy): domain Eukaryota; kingdom Metazoa; phylum Chordata; class Aves; order Accipitriformes; family Sagittariidae; genus Sagittarius; species Sagittarius serpentarius. The sequence continues at coordinate 23,460,341 of JAVKLA010000093.1, read as the reverse complement.
GCATTCGTGTTACAGCGCCCAGTCTGCGGCGCGTCCTGCCTCTATGGAAAGCAGAATATCCTTCCCACCCCTCCCCTTGACTCTGGCAACGTTCAGAAGAGAAGGTGGTGCGGCTTGTCAGCATCTTCCGTGGGATACCTGGGTAGTGACAGCCTGGGCTCCACACGGGCGCGTGGCAGACCAAGAGAGAGCTGGGGGCTGTTTTTCGCAGCCTTGTGTCAGGCAGCCAGACCAAATCCCTTTAGACACAAAGAGGGCATTTTTAGAATAACTAATGTTCAATCAGTGACAGGCCAGACAAAGTGATGTGTTTCAGAAAATTGCTGCTCAGGAAAGAAGACTGGAGATATCAGGGAAAGAGTACTCCCAGCTTTACAGAGCCATGTTAAATACACGCTAAATCTTTCCAGACAGAAAAGAAGTAAAACTAAGCTGGCTAAAACCGCCAAGTATGCTTGACCTTTTTTCCCTAAAAGTAAAATCTTAGACTTGAGCTGAGGTCTCTCTCACGTGAAAAGAACACAACAGAATGTGTTCCCTCTGGTACATTATTCCTTTCTAGAGGTGGGGAAGATGGTGTCTGTAATGTACGTGATTCCAGGCCTCCACCCACACGAATACAAAGAACATTTCTCACTGTTACAATTGCCAGCAAAGGCTCAGACCCCCTCTTCCCCACCCCCAGACTCCCCAGCCCCCGAGCAAACGTAACCGGGGAGAGGCTGCAGAAACCCTGGCCTGAGAGTGCAGAAAGGGTACAACTCACTCTCTCACATAAGGAAATTTCTAAATACCCACTGAGGGTAAATTAAATGCCAACATTACTTGCTGGGACTCATGCTTTGTTTGTGTGATTCACCCGCAAAGTTCATTTTGGAATAGAAGTGCAAACAAGCACTGTCATTTCTTTTTTTTAAAACTGAGTCTGATGCGTGGGCAGAGGTCTGTACCAGCTTCTCAGGCTGCCGAACGGTGGGTCGCCTGCCCAACTCAGAGTTAAGAGAGTAGTTCACAACTTGTGAAAAAGAATTCCCCCCCCCCCCCTTAATTTTTCATTCTTCCCATTTGTGGGCAAATAGAAGAAAAGAAAAGAAAGTTAAAAGCCTTGCTAACTTCTAAAGTTTGCTGATTTTCTAAAATGCAACAGCATAATGCTTAGCTAGCGATGGAGAAAAAAAATCTTACAATCCATTAAAGATGAAACTCTTCCAATTTTTTACTAAAAACGCTGCTTTCAAAACCCAGGGAAGCAGAACTTTATTGATCAGCCTCCACGTGTTTACTAACATGCAGATGTCTAAAAATATGTATTTACCAATCACAGGTTACCTGAGTTTAATAGATCAGAAGAAAACTCTAATGTCAGTTAAAAAGTAACAGTCGCCTTCAAACTTGTGTGGCTGCCAACTTGGAAGCCATGCCCAGAATAAAGTAGGAGTTCTCTGTGGGGCTAACCTGATTTGAGCGTGGTCAGAGGGTAACCTTTGAAGGACTGCCAATACAAATGATCCTTCTTGATAACGTCTGCCTTGAGCATGGTGAAATGTCTCTTGGATCCGATTCACTAGATGTTTCTGTCCTCTCTGAGCACCTTTCACGTTAGGGGGAAAAAAAAAAAAATCACAGAATTTTAGCAAAAAGTTTACCCTAATGACAAGTCTAGATTGTTGACCTAAAATGGGGATTGCCCAAGCCCTTTTTATGTTTTACTAAATAAAGATATTTACTCTAGCGTGATGTTAATTAATAACTGTCTGATGGGCTAATTTGGAGACCTTAGGATGGGACTGAACAATCAAAAGCAGAATCTTTTCTCATTTAGTCTGCATTTGCTACCAAAATCAGTCTTTTAGACGTCTGCTTCAGCTCTCTTATGATGAATTTAGAGTGATGAAGGTTGTTTGCAGAAACAGATTTTCTTGCTGGAGCTGGGATGTAAAGGCACTGGTAATCTCCTTCTCCCTTTCTCTCCTTCCTTCCCCAGTAGAAGAGTACCATTTTTTTAGGTGTGCAGCTTATGCTGAAAGTACCACCGAGGCCGGATGTAGACAGCAATGCAATAGAGAATTTTTGTCCACACTGAGCCTTAAATGTCTGGTTTAGAAAGTACTTTGTCAAACGGGAGCCTGAATGTACCTGCACTGTACCTACCTACCTTTGCAGCTGAGAAAGTGAAGGGAAACACTAGGTACAGCTTTTTGGTCCGTTTTTCCCAGTGTAGTTTGTGGCAGTGCACAAATATGAGAAGGCTTCATCCGGAAGCCCAGGGCGACTATTTCCTTTCATTTGCAGCAGGATTTCCTGAACTTCTGAAGGCTGCTCCTCCTGCTTCAGGAAAAGGAGCAAGGTCCTGGCACTTGGCAGTTTTGCTGCGCGCTGCTGAAGGCCTGCGTGCTTCCGCCCCGTCCCCGGCCCTCCTTGGATAACCCCGAGGCACGTCACCACTGGTTTGTGCTTTGTTTTTGGAAAAACACCGCCTCGGATTGTCCTTTCAAAAACCGGAACCCCCCGACAGTTTAATGCCAATATTTTAAGAGGTTACTTGTTGCCAGTGTTAATATCGGCATCCACCCCATCTTTATACCTCGTGTATGACACAGATTTCTCCTGCTATCCTATTAGTGAAGTCTTACCACATTTAAATCCAATTATCATTAATTCAAAAGGCAGCCAGCAGTGGATAGCTTTTCTGTGTTTTTAGAGGCTGGAGTATAAATATCACACGTTCAACTCTGTGTTTCTTTTTATGGTAATTAAGGGCTGATTTCATTCGCGGAGCTGAAAGGGTGAACCCGCCCCTCTACCTCAGGTACAGGGCCCCTAGGCGTCACCAAAATGTTACAGGGATCTCTGAAGCCCTGCAGCAAATTTTAGCCTCTGCTCCATGTTGGAGATGCCGCAAAGCAAACTTCCAGCAGACCGAAGAACCCCTGCTTTCGGTAAAATTGTCCCTGACCGCCAAAGAGCGTCAGCACACACACAGTGCTTCAGTTCCATCTGCCCTGTTCAGTAACAAGTGTAAACTTGGATTTTGTGATACGAAGCTTAAAGAACTAACGTAGGCATGGGAGGAAACAGTAATACAGACATAAGCCTTCGTTGTGGCCTCTGCAGCATTCGTGTTACTGCAGCAGAAAGCAGAGATGACTTTCCTGGTTATGGGAGAAATACAACTCCTGAAAAAAATTGTGCGCCATATATGAACAACACAAAATGCTTATGAAATGCGAGATTCTTCTTTTTCTTAATATATTTTAGAGCACATTCTCCCACTGATATTTTCCAGAAACATATAGGACAACGCTGCTGCAGCTTAATAAGCCATTCCTTTCCTCTGTGCTTTTTGTATTTCAACACACTTTCCTAGGTGCCACTCTCATCTGTAAGAGATGGGCTGTTTCTACATTTAGCAAACAAAAAAGTAAACACTCTGCAGTTTAATGAACTAAAACCACGTCATGAACTAGAGGTCTTCCCTTCCTCTCCTGCCTCCCCAAGCAAGCGTTTCAATTGGCCTCCAAGCAAGTATTCAAGCTTCTTTAACGGCAATATTGCCAAAATAAAATCAAAGTGGCTTTCATTCTGTCTTCATGCCTGCTAGCTATTAAATGTAGAAATATCCTGGGACTTATTGGCTGACAGGCAGTCCTATTGCCATTTCAGGCCCACGAGAATCTGTTTAGTTTTTCCAGTCTCAAAGAACAGTAAAAAAAAAAGACAGATTTTGTTTAGCAAAAATGTGTGTATGTTTTTTAAAACATTCATAGCAAATGCAGGAAAATATATAATCGTCACAGCTGATATATTACAATTATTTTGCTAAGAAGAGCCATGAGGACAGGTGGCCAGAGTTTTCCAGAAAGCTGGTACGCGAACAAATAGATGCACTTTCCAGGTACGGAAACACAGGCCCACCCGCAAACAGCCGAAGAGCTGCCTGGTGTTGCATACAACCCCGTTCATGTGATGCAACCACGCAGGTCTCATCCACCAACACTGGGACCGAAGCCAACCCTGGGTAGTTACGCTACATAGTAAATTTTCACTTACGTTTTACCAGCGAGTATTTATATCCCAGAGGTACGCAGCTGTGATACGAACTCGGACCCAGAGAGGAGCCACGCCACCACAAACGCAAACCACAGAAGCTAGGAGCGACGTGGCTCTTCCGAATGCAGCCCATCAATGCACCCCTGAATGCTGAAGGATGCCAGTCAGAATCTCTCTGCTGACTCTGAGTTTGATCAGAGCTGTTCGTCCTCCCGGTTAAGTGAACAGAGGCAGCTGTTTGCCATCCAAGAGCAAACGCCTCACCTGATTCTTCCTGAAGTGTTAGGAATAAGAAAACTGTATGAGGTGTTTCTGTTTCAGTGGCCAAAATCTTCATTCTGCATAATTTGTGTGGCTGGAAATTACTGTGTCTTATGCCGGTGGCTCTGACCGGGATTAATTGACTATGTTGAAAAGATAACATGTTGATAAGGCTTCTGTTATCTAAATGAGCTATTTTGTATATTTTAATGTGAAGTAAATGGATATTGCTGAAAGACAGGAAAAGACAGAGCTATGGCAAATGTTCAGCCATTTCAGGCAAAGAAAAGCCAGCTGGGAGTACCTACGCCTTACCTTTGGTATCAAAATGTCCTCGCTTTCAGCAGGCAGATAAGCCTGATTCTGGGCTGAGCCCGCCTGCTCACACACCACTTCTGGTTCATGGTGTCTCTCTTTCCTTTCCCCTAGTCACCCAGGGTATGGGAAGCAGAGAAACCTGGTGCAAATTGCCAACACAGAAAGCCCAGGTGAGCTCCCGCTAAGCAGGGGCTGCCCCCGGGAGCTGGACTCTTCCCTGGCCGCGGCTTTCCCCTTTTGAAGCAGCTTCAGGATTTTCTTCCCCGAACATCCCCAACCCCGCCTGCCCTTTGCTGCCTTTGCCCACGTCATTTTCTGGTTCTGATAAACCCTCTTTAGGGAATTTTGGGGCTCCAAAGAGGGAGTTTCAGTGGTGTTAATGATCCTAGCAGCAGTGCCGGGGCTGCAGCAAGTGGGACGCCAGACAGCGCAAGCCTGACCGCACCTTACCCGTTGCTGTTGAAGAGAAAGAAGGCCTGTTGTGGTAAGAAAGTGGTGGCAGACAAAAGGCAACTCGGTAAAAAGGAATGAGAGCGATGCTCCTGGCCCCCCAGCACCTTGCTTTGACCCAGCAATAATGAAGGTTGAGGCTGGCTGGAAATTTGTGGTATTATTATGCTGACTCTTGCAGACTCAGGACATTATCCCATTTGCCCTCCGCAAAGCTTCCCATGAAGAAACAAAACAGCCTCCTGAGATAATGCTGGTTTATAGCAGAAAACCACCATCAAATAGAGAGAGAGACTGGCTGCACTTTCTTACTATACAAACTATGTACTTCCCTGCACTGACCTCTAAAATAAAAGGGGTCAAGGTAGTGCTTGCCATGAAGGAAGTGTTTCCAATCCAGAGGATTTTAGTTCTTTACTTTGGCCAATATATTATTTTGCTCTTACTTCCTGACTAATTTGTCTTGGATTTTAAAGGCGATTGTGAGTTATAAGAACGCATCCAGATTTTCAATGGACTTCAGCTTAGATAATATTCTGTAAAATATACCTGAAGCAGGAAAATAACACAAAAAGAAATTTCTGAGAGTACTGCAGTCTTTAGAACTGATAAAAAAAGAAAATCTAACACACGCCAGACAAATACGTGTCGTATGTAACAACGTGTGTCTTCCTTGTGTTACCCTGATTGGGATTCGTTCTAAGTGCACTGAAAAGAGTCTTCTCATGGGCACTGGGCCGGGACCACACTGGTATTATCAGGATGGAGAAAGTAACAATCTATTATTGCAAGCAGAATACGCCGGTGACAAATACTGGTAACGCTTACATGATATTAACATTTCCCAATACATTTTCTCACCTGTTTTTGCTGCCTCTTCTGCTTGACTGTGTCTCCCCTTCCATCTATTGCATCTGCCAAAAAGGGGGTGATCACTGAACTACTGACCCTGGAGAAAAAAAAAGCAACTTTTAGTGGTACTTGTCATTGCACAGAGTGGAAATCAAGGGTCATCGGGAGTCATTGCATACGGCTTAATAGTCAGGTACCATTTTGCACATCTATTTGTCCTGGGTAAAGAGAGAAGTCAGTAGCACAGAGAAGTGTGTTCCAGCTTCCTGACTTGTTCTACTAATGCAATGCTAATAGACCAAGTCCTGGAGAAAACTCTTTCTTTGGGGAATATGAACACCCTCTGCTTAAATATGGTGAAGATTTGGACAAAGAATTATTCCATGGGTGGACAAAGAATTATTCCATGGGTAAACAAAATCTGCTGCTTATTTAAGAACACTTTTTAAGAAGCTGAATATGGATCAGTCTTAGGAGAGAATGATCAAGAGCAGTATCTTTCTCGGGGTGAAAAGGGGGCTTCTTTAATACTTATTCAGCATCATTCTTTATTGACGCTATCAGGCTTCAACAGCTGACTAGAAGTTGTGGGTTTAGCACCCCTTAAGCATAAAAACATCAGTGCCACACTATTTTAAGAAACTGCAAAGGATGCCCAGAAACACAAAGCGTGTTTCTTAATCTGTGAAGACATAATTGGGAGTAGGCTGAGCTAGATGCAGAGAAATATGAAGCAACCATATAAAGGCAAAGAAAGTCTATTGTAATCACTGGCTGAGCTAAATCTGTATTTGTAAGAAGCATGTCAACTCAGCCAACAGAAGTTGGCAGCTATGTGTGCGCAGCTAGTTTTTCCAAAGGAAGGCCAAAGAAAAACTAAAGTGTGTTTATTCTGGCATCAAGACACGCTCACTCCAGCTGAAAGCTCAGCTATGTTTGTTCCAAGACCAGAATTATCTTCATTCTACTTGGTGTATTATCACTCCTTTCAGATACATATACATTCTTAAAACAAATAGTAATTTGCATCCAGAGGTAATATTTTTGAGGAAGGTTAATTCTGGTGAGGTTACCTGACTACCCAGCAAGCAACAGGGCACCTTCTGCAGTTCTCCACTGTCTGGTGTCCTTCAGTATCCAGAGCTTTTACTAAAAACCTGCGTTGCTTCCACTTTTTCATATGGGGAAACTGAAGCCTAGGGAGATTATCTGTTTTGCTGTAGGATCAATAATTTTGAATCTTATTGCAGCCTCGTGAGAAAATTGACAACATACCATAATTCCCAGGTAACGGCTATTTGCTTTCAAAGCAGAGTGATAATGAAGCATACGGATGCTTACAAAAGTAATGTCACACACAAACTATGTAGCTCAGGGAATGACTTGGCCGTACTAAACCCAAAAGCAAAATAATCATGTTAACCTTGTTAGAGAGAGATCTGTGGCCACCGCCATCTATGCAGACGTTGTCTGGAGGAGTTACCTGGGAGCTGCAATGAGATGGGCTTTGAGATGAGAAGAGAGTCCCTGGAGCTTTGGGAAAGGCTATGGGAGAATGACTGGAATATTGCTGCGGTTGGGACGAATCCATGGAGAAGGGACAGAGCTAAGGGGGCCCCCATGCTCTACCGAGGGTGGGAGGGTGCTGCTGCAGGGGGGCCTCGGGGTGCTGGGCCTGACATCTGCACGAGGAGCCGTGGGTCTGCTCACCAGCTAAACAGGAGCAGGTCCACGGGATGCTGGCGAGGCTGCCTAAACCTGGGTTAGCACCAGCTGCGGTCCCGCTGGGTGCAGCTCAGTGCCCCCAGACCTGGGTGGGCTGCTGCTGTGTCTGCCGGCTAGCAGGGAGGGGTGGTGTGGAGCCACCGGGCCCTGCCCAGAGCCACGCTCCGTGGCCAACAGGTCCCCTCTGCTCGCCATGTCCCGCAGGGCTGCGCCTGGGTGCCAGCTGCTGCCCGCTCGAGGTCACACAAAAGCTCTGCTGCAGAGCTAGGTGCTGAGTCCAGGTCTCCGGAGATTCAGGGCAGTGCGTTCATCAGAAAAACCCTTCGTTTCCCGTCAAATCGCCTGCACTTACTCTCCAAGGTGTATGTATGTCTGTGAACAGAAAAAAAGAACAGGAAAAAAATCGAAAGAAACTTAAAATCTGTAATTACTTTATGGAAAAATCTCACGGAATACAAAAAAGGAGCCAGAATTTTATAGAAACAGAATCCCACAGAAACGATAAGAAGAAGTCTGCAGAATTTTATAAAGAAGAATTATTACTTGTTCTTTTCATCCAGACCCTGCTAGAGAGTTCTGCAGCAAGCCTGAGAAGTCCAGTTATAAAGCATTAAATGATCATTTGGACCTTACATAAAGATTGCCAGGGAAATGACTTCCTTCTGCAAATCAGCAATTTCATACTTGAATGAGAGTTCACCCTTAACAGTTCACTATTATTGTTCTATGAAACATATTCTTTTGCTACCTTACAAATGCGCGTCAGTGAAGTACTGCCAAGATGGCAAAGAGTGTTACCTTTGTATCGTTAGAGGTTTGCCCATTAAACACACCTTAGAACATTTGGTTTTTTCCAGGATACCTGCATAACTGATATATCATGTAATGCGAGTGCACATTGTCATACTAAGTTCCCACAAACATATTTTTTGGTCACAGCATGAAATGAGTTAAATTCAGAGCTAGATTTGTATCTTTATTCATATAAATGCCAGCTGCAGTGGAAGTATTAGAGACATTAGTAACCAGCTGTCAGTCCCAAAATACCAGTGAATTTAATAGCCTAGTAGGTGGGTTTTAAATAAGTAGATGCTTTACCAGCTTTGATTGACATAGCCACGTACAATGTGTGGTTGCTGGAGAGAAGGACTTTGGTGGCACCTCAGTGGTCCACAAGAGACCCCTCTCCCAGAGAAGGCAGACACACAAAAGGTATCAGAGCCTGAGTCTGAAGTATGGTATCATTTTGCAAATCGTATTATCCAGCCTTACCATGCATGTATGAGTTGTGAATTTAATCTCTGCATTAACTGACTTTCCCCCAGAGTGTGTACCCTGCCAGGAAGATCCATTTTCATTACCTTCCTCTGATTTTTATCCTGAGGCAGGCTTGAAGAAGCAGAACAGCAGTTAGATCCCCATCTGGGTTTTGCAGAAAGTTTGTGGAGGCTGGAAAAGGGCTTACAAAAGGATAATTTAGCATCAGATACATAGCTTTCAGATCAGATTTATTAGCAAGTCTGCTATGGTGACCAGCCTTAGGGAAACAAGACAGGCTTTGCTAATGAAATCCTTACATAGTTATTGCTCTATGCAAGACCTTATGATTTGCATGAAATGCTGCCTCTTGCCATAGGCTGCTCAAGATGCTGGCACTTTGCTCTTCAGCGGTAAATTGGTAACAGAGGGATGAGCAGGCTCCTACGATCTGCTGTGGCTGATGTGGAAGATTAGCCATTTCCATTTGGTGGGGGTTTTTTTGTTTGTTTGTTTGTTTTTTTCCTGGCACCTGACAGATGAGTTGGCTTTTGTATTCTTCTGAATCCTGTGATCGCTCGTGGTCTTACTGAACCGGTAACAATACAGGACTTGGGAACACACAGGGAAAGAAAGGAGTAATTTACCTTGTCTGCCATTTTCCTCCTCGTTTGTCTGTGCTTGCTCAGGAAGTCCTGCTGCTAGGAGAAGAAAAAGCGCGTGAACCCTGATGAGTGGGCTCAGCCACATACGCTTTGCTCACGGGAGGCTCAGGAGTAGTTGCTGTTAGAACAAGGCCTAATGCGAAGGAACTCACAGAGTAAGAAATCTGGGGTAAAAAGAACACAAAATCTGGTTTGTTTCACTTTATTCCCTGTCTCTTTGTAAGCTCTTGCACTAGCCTTTGAGAGAAGTGTCTGCAATAAGCTGTGACAGCGAGAATATTGGGAAGGTGCTTCAAGAAAAGTCCGAAATAGCGTTTTCATTTGCCTGAAGCGTGCCCGGGGACTGCCAAGTCACGCTAACGCACTACTCGCAGAGCCTTGTTAACCGAGAGGGCAGGCTGATGGCCTCGGCCCAAGAGGTTGTTCCTTCCGCTGCAAATCCCACCCGGCTCACACACAGGCTTTGGCTCCGTCCTGGAGCAGCGATGGAGGGCCGCCTCCGTCCCCTCCCTGCAGGCTGTTGCCACAGAGGAGAGCAGCAGCACGGCCAAGGGAGGGACCCGTGGGACGGGGACCGAAGGCGCAGCCCTCTGCCAGGAGAAAGCTCCTGCTGATGGACCAGAGGGGAGGGGGAGGCAGAGCCCGCGAACCCATCTTTACACAGCGGGTGCCAGAGACACCGGGGTGCTCTGTGCTCTGAGCAGTCTGGTGTCCGCAATGCACAATTCCCAGCGTTAACTGGCATCTCTGCTGTGCTTCAAGAATGCGATAATTATACTTAAAAGGTGAGGTAAGCGGTGGTGAATTGGTCTTAGATAATGGAAAAGAAAACATTTAACAGTGATTTAAAAATTTATAATGCAAGACTGTGTATGTTTTTGTAGATGAAATCCTTTTGTTTTTTAAGCACAAATTTATTTTTTTTTCCATCTTAACTGTCAACACTCTTCTGAGCAAACACTCCACGCTAGAATGAGGATCTAATGTGGAGATAAAAGCTTGGGGCGGATTCTTGCCCAGCGTGAACTCGCACCTTTAGGATGGAGGATGGCTCTGCTTATTTAAGTAGCTCTCTTTCTGATAACGTGGTGAATCACAGCTGTTGGTGCTGACAGTATACGTGACCTGAGCAAGCTCCCCACGGGAACTCCATGTCAACCGATCAACAGCATTTCTTGCCTTGGACGGAGTCAAAGTTCTTCAACGAGTTTAGAGGACAACTGGCAAACACCTTATCTCCTATTAAAAAAGGAGGAAAAAGAGCACCAGACTAAGTGATTAGCAGACAAAAAAAAAAAAACCTAATTCAGAATGAACAAAAACAAATTAGACTGGAGAAGTAGTCTTTTTTTGTATTAGAAGTATTTACAAAATATGATTTTGATGAAGTTAAAGGTGATGAGATACACCAGCCCATGCTGAGATACCAGTAAAAACACGTATCTGCAGAAACTGCAAAGGTTGCTGTAATGGGATTACGTGGCAAGGTTCTGGTAGCGGGGGGGGGCCGCAGGGGCGGCTTCTTTAAAAGTTGCTAGAAGCTTCCCCTGTGTCCGATACAGCCAATGCCAGCCGGCTTTAAGAACGAACCCGCCGCTGGCCAAGGCCGAGCCCGTCAGCGACGGTGGTAGCGCCTCTGGGATAACAGATTTGAGAAGAAAAAAGTGCTGGGGCGCGGAAGCCGCAGCCGGA
>JAVKLA010000093.1:23416242-23448971 GCA_034782735.1 Sagittarius serpentarius | reverse complement strand
AAGCCCGCGCCGGAGCAGGCTCCTGGCAGGACCTGTGGCCCGTGGAGAGAGGAGCCCAGGCCGGAGCAGGTTTGTTGGCAGGAGTTGTGGCCCCAGGGGGGACCCGCGCTGGAGCTGGGGAAGAGTGCGATCTGTCCTGCCCCTGAAGAGGAAGGAGCAGCAGAGACAACGTGTGAGGAACTGACCGTAATCCCCATTCCCCGTCCCCCTGTGCCGCTCGGGGGGAGTTGGTAAAGAAGTTGGGAGTGAAGGTGTGCCTGGGAAGAAGGGGGGTGGGGGGAAGGTGTTTAAACATCTGATTTTATTTTCTCATTACCCTACTCTGGTTTGAATGGCAATATATTAACTTCATTTTCCCCAAACTGAGTCTGTTTTGCCCGTGACAGTAATTGGTTAAGTGATCTCTCCCTGTCCTTATCTCGACCGACAAGCCTTTCATTACATTCTCTCTCTCCTGTCCAGTCGAGGAGGGGGAGTGAGAGCGCGGCTTTGGTGGGCACCTGGCGTCCAGCCAGGGTCAACCCACCACAGTTACACATTCTGGACATTGATTTACTTTACTAATTCAGCCTGATCATTCAAAAGTTTAAACATTCAAAGGTAGCCAACAGTTTTGGAAGACAGCGTTTGCATGGGAGTTATTGCCTGCGGATTAGCGACTGGGTCTGTACGCTCCGCGGCAGCCACATCCTCAGGGTAATTGCGCGGAGGACAGCAATGCAGAGGTCGTGTTAGGAAAGGGTCAAACTCACCTTGGGCAGAATTTCATCTGGAGCTAAGGGAATTATATGAGAAAGTGATTAGGCACAACTGAGCCCAACATAGAACTGGAGCAGCTGATTTATGGTACTATTAATTCTTACTGAATAGGATGTATGTAAAAAAGTTTAAATATATACAGTATAAATACCCATGGGAAACAGGTGCACAATTGCTCATGCTGGTTTTCTTTTTTGATGATTTTTCTCCTTAGTATATTCAGAACCACCAGTTCCTGAAGCTGATTGCGATCACTACCCTCAGACTGGAGAGTTATAAGAGCATTTCAATCTATTTTACTTCTCTTGACAAAAATCTGTTCATTAAAGAATGAGAGGTCCTTTGGAAAAGATATATAATGTTTGGTGTAGTAGTATTTTAAGGCAGGGGATAAAACCTACAGGAACACTATTTACCTTCTGGTATCTGAAAACAAACACCTCGTCAATTAAAACTTAAGGGGTATTTGTGTTTCAAGGGTATTCTAAGAAGTAATTTAATAATAACGCAATTTAGGAATATACAGAGGGGATAATGGCTTTAGTGTTTCTGGCGTGCTCTATGCTTTGGGTATAAACACTCACAAAACATCCAAGCTTGATAAAGGGGGAAAATATTAGAAATTAAAGCTTAAAAAATGCTTTTTCATTGTGCAGATTGCAATTCTGTACACAAAGTTATGATTTTCATAAATAAGGAAAAAATGAATGATCAAGTTGTTAAGTCTAGGGAACATATTTTGTAAACTAGTGAGCATACACATAGTTGTATTAAAGTCTTTGCCAATCAGGTTGTCAAACTGGAACTTCTGCAGTCAAAACTTGAGTTCCATATTGACAGCATTTTTACAAGTTGGCAAATATGGGATTCATCCAAAGCCTGCTGAAATCACTGAGTTTTCATGGGCTCGAATAAGGACTTTAACACGATATGCTTCATAATGCAAATGACACAGCATTCTCAACACCTATCTCCGCAAAACTGCTTGAAGCTTTATAATCAAAATGGATTATTTTCATCTTAAAAAGCATGTTAAAAATTCAAAGTTTCATGGAAACTCCAAATGCATATTTTCCAACACAGTATTCTTCAAAACTGTCTGTATTTCATTTACCTATATGAAAAAAGAAAACAGCTAATAACTAGAACAGAGAACCAGATGTCAGGAAATCCAGGTTGGGTTCAATCCTATTCGCGATTTTGTGCAAAATGTCCTGTTGTTCTGTGCTGAAATTAATTTCAAAATGCCATAGGCATGGTCTCTTCCAGCACTTGAAGTGTAAAGGTTTTTCTACTAACAAAAACTGCAAAAAAAATACACCAAACTGAACAGTTAAACTTCTTTCTTTAATTATCTGCAGTCCAGAACAGAATTTTGCAGAAGAAACAGCCTAGAAAGCATTCATAAGCATCCGTTGGCTGGTATGGCTTCTCCAAACACCCACTAAAAAAATTACATTTACAAATCTCTCCCTATGCTATAGAAGCAGAAATTTTAGGATGCCTTATATTGCACTTGTTCACACAGAATTACTATACGGAGTGCGGGGTGTGGACAGGAATATTGAAAAGTAGCAGTAAGAACTTGTGATAAGGTCTCTTGCTCTCACACAAGAAAATGTTCGCAAATAAACCGGCACCAGGAAATAAACCCCGCACCTGATGTGAAAGGCAACTGAGCCCGGGACCCAGAGGGTCCCTGCCTGCTCCGCGTAGTGTCTGTCCAGCTCAAAGCCTGACGCTACACCAGTCCTCCCCAGAGAGAAGGCAGTTGCCCCAGAGAAAATAACCCCTCCATTAGATAGTTCAGAGGCCAGGCAAGGCCTTGTTTGAAGGTTTATGATGTTATATAAACAGCTAAATACAGCCCAAAGAATATAGCATTGATGATATAACAAAACATGTCTTTTTCTGAGTTTGACAATAAAAAAAGGAGTTATTGCTGTGTAATACCCAAACAATTCACTATGATGGCTTTCACAGTATTCTCTGTATTTTCAGCCAGTAAGGTCTTTCTGGCTTGTTATTTTTGCACATTGCTCAGGAAAATTTCATACTGAGACATGAAGAATAATGGTACTTTAGTTATTAGACTTACCACACTTTGCAGAACGCTCTCCCATTCTCAGCCCCTTCCGTCCTCTTAGGTCACGCCTGCCTTGTGAGCGGGAGGGAGGGTTTCAGGCACGACTCCTGAGCATGATTAATATGTTGGTTTAGTCACCAACCCAAAACATTTTCAGAAAACAAAGATTGAATCAAATCAAGACGAAAAGTGCAGTGGGAGCTATTTTATTTTCCTGGGGTGACGAAGCAGAAGGCCCTGGTTCACACTGAATCAGAAACGAAGCTTTTATTCCACTTGGAGATGCTTAACAAGAGCAACCGCAGAAGTTAAAAGCCAGAGCTCATCCAGCATTCACGACAGAGAGCGAACACAGCTCGCTCTGACCGACTCACTGTGCTCACCTCCAGTACGGGGGGGGGCCAGGCTCTCTCTGCCTGATGCCAACCACAGATTCAGATGCTCACGGGCTACAGGCAGCACAAGGTCAAATCCTGCCCTCAGAAGACTTGAATGCCAATCTTCCCATCACCGGTAAATGCTCTGACCACCCGAGTGTTGAATGGAAAGGATGGAAAGGCATGACACCTCCCTCACTTTGTAAATCGACTATTTCTCCCCACAAAGCTCATGAGCTGAAATTAGCTATTAAATTTTATCAGCAATTTTGAATCAAACAAACCCCAGGCAGGTTCTGAAGGCACAAGGGAGGATTGCTATAGGTTTGAATAGCTGTAAGTACGCAAAACCCTGTAGCTATATTTTATGGATGCTCTATTTATAAAATGTAATGTCTGACATATCTTAGGTTATCTTGCTACAAAAATCAGACACATTTGCTATAAAACTAAGTCATTAGTGAAATAAGCACTTACATTACTGGCTAGATGTAATGCTGAAGGCATGGAGCAGTTACAAACTAGAACATTGCCCTAGAGTTACCCCTTGTTTTTTAATTCCCTTCAGCCAAAGCCATCCTGTGCTCTGCTTGCGGGCAGTCTGGGAACCCCACCAACAAAACCGCCAAAACAAAAAAAATCCAAAAAACCCCACCCTTCAATACGCAAAAATAAACAAGCCTCTTTTTCATTATATGCAAGTTGCCAATATGTGGTTCAGTATTTTCTGTGGTTCTCTCTTCGTAATCTGCCTGTGCTAAAAAAGTAGTTGAGGGAGACTGGAAAGGCTGTTACTCACTTTTACAAGATATAATGCCCAGCATGTACCATATGTTAACATAATATGACATCTTTATTTAGCTGCTTTGGACTAGCAATATCCAATAATTGTGATGAAACTCCAATCTAAGCAATACATTTCCACATTCTTTTGTATCACTGCTTTTAGGTTTGATAAGGTACGTGAAAAATCCTTTGCTATTGCTGGCTAGAAAAAAGCTCCAAGATGGTGTTCCCTGCAGATGTTTTGTCTTTTAATCTGCTATAATTAAGACAAATGAAGCTATGATACCAACATTGCACGTTTCCAAAACCACCTTGATTAAAAAAGCTTAAAAAAAAAGTTACCAACCACCTGGCTGACAACTTGGTAGCAGCATCTGATCTGTCCAAAACACAAGAATCACCTGCTTCTGGGCTTTCTCCTTTGAACCCCAAGCTGAAAAGACACTGGGGAGCAAACTGAGTGAAGTCAGCGCAGAGATACCTACATGCACCTAACTAAAGGAGAATGCTAGTTACAGAAATTTAGCACATCAGGATTTTGCATTTACGACACTCAGGACAGCTGTATGTCCACATACTAAAAAGCACGAACAAGTGAAACCTAAAAAAGCCAGAGAGATGATTTTTTTCCTCCATAATTATTTTCTTCAAAAGAAATGACTCATATTTGACCTACTGATCCTATCAATTTGGTAACAAACCTACATTTCAAATTTCTTTGCTCACCTCCACTTAATCAATTCCTAGCAAAACTTGTTTGAACAAGGTTGGAAAATGAACCACAGAACACAGAGGCAAGATACACAGCGAGCTTCAGCTGGGATCTAGCCTTCATTGACTGGCTGACATTAACAAGCGGTAACAACTCCAAAACCCCAGAAGCCTTCAGAGAGCCGAAGCGAAAGCCAGCAGCCTCCCCGAGCCACTGGCACTAGCTGAGCAAACCGCAACATCTCCCAGTAGCGCTGGAATCGGGCTTGGTTAAAAATGGGTCTGTCCAGGCAGACTTGAGATAGATACCGTTAACTCTTTAGCTTTCCAAATGTTGTCAAATAGGGCGGGATTTCATGTGGTCCAAGACAAGTCTTGGCTCCTTTCTCATCTCTTGAGTGGAGCTCGATTGCTCAGTTTACACCTGAAAAGCATGTGAAACCCATCACTAGTAGAAATTAGGTAAGCATGGGCTATGACAAGATCAACAGGGGAAAAAAGCAAACATCCCCAAGGTAAATCAAATAATAAGCTAATCACAAGAAAAAGGAAGAGGAGGTAAAATTACAGTGACTGATCTGAAACTTATAATGTTATCCCACAGGGATTTTTCTCCCAGACAGGTTGTCTTCAGTATGTAGCCTCCGTGTAGCTCCTCAGTAGAGATGAAGCATAGCAACTCTCTATGCTTCCCCCTGCCACCACCTTGAATCATTGTTTTTAATCAGTCTTTTTTTTTTTTTTTGAGGGGCAAGAACACATTTAGAAGTTGCACCCTAGACACACAACAGCTCATTACCCTTTCTTGGCAGCTTTGTCTATGTGTTCTTCATTAATATTAGAATCACTTTGATTCATGAAAATGTGCTGCAGATAGAGGATTGACATTGCATGTAGCTAGGATAAGGACTGACAAGGCAGCTAGCCAAATAATTCATCCATGTAAGTGACAACTCAGTTCTAAAATGTCTGTTAAATTCCCCTAAGTTACTCTATGTCTTCAGAAAACACAAAATAAAACCTGAGGTCTAGTCAAAAAAAAGGAGAAAAAAATTTTGTCACAAATAGCCTAAGGGATGATTTCCTAATCTAGGGAAATTAAAAGTGAAAGCTTCCATTTCTTTATCATTCTACAATTACATCTCTGTTTTATTATGAATGACAGTAGATCCTTAACATAGTGAAAGGCACCATCACTGTGCAAAGAACTGTCGCTGTAAGTAATGATAGGAGAAATTAGCCAGGGATTGGTTGTGCCACATGAAAGGAGTAATTTCTTCTGCATGGTACACCTACAAGTATGACAATGCTAACTGAATGCATGATTAAGCATAGCATCCGTGCTTATCTCATACATAATTAATAAGCTCTACTAATAAAGTAGGCAACAAATAAATTGAGAACAAATTCATGGGCAAAAGACAAACTGAGAATACCTTTGCATCATAAAATATAAAAGCCTTGATGCATCAGTTGGTGCCCCAGAGACAAGGAAGGGAAACCCAGGAAGTTCATTTTTAATTTTGAACAACTAATGATATGAAAAATGATGCAAGAAATTACACCTTCAGATTCACAATTGCAGTGTACCCATTGCAAACAGTTAAAAACGAAAAACATAACACAACTACAGCTAGCACATGGGGACAGGAAACCAAGAAAAGAGCTCAAAAAATTCTGACACTATCACTTTGATATAAAAACTTACTCTTATTGCATCTCTTACATTTTGGTTAAGTGCCTACAGTAGTTTACACAAAAAGCCAGGGAATGAGGAACAGAAGACACAGCTGTCAGCATAGCTGAGTTGATGCTGCCTGAGCAGCATGATGTTTAACTCTTAAAATCAAGTATAGGAAGATAAAACTGGGTCTTCTAAGCTAATTTCACTGAGATTTTAGCTCTGTACCTGTGAGTTCTTGGCCAACATCATAGGCTATTGAAGAAACTGAGTTCACTCTTCGAAAGGAAGAATTCATGGGTATTGAATATTTCAGTGTAAGAAATAAATTTTTAAAAATCTGTAAGCATGTGAAACCCATCACCAGTAGAAACTGGGCAAGCATGGGCTAGGAAATGATCAATAGGATGAAAGCAAACATCCCCTAGGTAATTCAAACACAGCTTGGTTGTAATACCCCAAGAGGTTTCAGCCCCTATCTGGCAACTAACAGAGCAAAGTAAGAAATTATTAACTTGGAATCCTTTTACAGTCACCTCCAGTAGCACAGGCTACTGCAAAGAGAGTTTTCAGCTTCCAGAATGTGCCATTTGAGATAATTGCTTAATGCATTTCAAATCAATACACAGAAATAGGATATTGAATAGAGTCTGAATCCTAAAACAAAACCACCCAAAACAAAATGCAATGAGGTTGTTTACATGCAACAGGAAAAAAATGTATGTTATTACTTTAAAAGCTTCAGTTTGAACGAATACCAAGCACTTTGCATGCCTGGGAAAGCTTTTCTTTCACCGTAAAAATTGCCACAAATGTTAGAATTCCGAAAGAAAAGTGATGCAGAACATTTTATTGATTTAAGTACAATTAGACAATGCAGTAAGCATATACAGAGGTGCACATGGGAAAATGTTAGTTTACTCAAGTTTTAGCTTTATCTAACATGGTGATTGATCTAAAGAAAAATAATTTCAGTTCTTAAACTCTCTAAGATATTAATCACTAGAAAAATTAAACCGCATCAGTTAAGGGAATAAAATCAGATTTCTGCAACTCAAAAGCAATTCTATAGAACTACTGTATAAGAAAGTGATTTTTCTCTTCCACTACTAACCAGATTTTTCCTGTGCTTATCTCTGTTTTACATAGGGCACATTTATCTGCCATGATTAATCAAATTTTCTACTAATGAAGCGAAATATTTAAGAATGAGTACGATGCATTTAGTTTCACAGAAGATGTCTTGTCAGGGAATCTTCAAATCTGAGCAAGATACTCCTCCATCTTGGAATCCAGAAAGATTTGCGAACAGACCCCTCTGCAAAGTAGAGGTGTGAGATGACAAAATTGCATGCCTTCTCTGCTCACAGCGGCATACGTTACTGGCCCAACTACGCATTCCTTCCTACTAATTAAGGCCAACTATTAAAATCCCCAAGCAGTATACATGCTGCCACCACAGTCCTTGAAAATAAGGTGTGTGAGGTTACTTAAAATCACTAGAAGACAACCAAAGCCAAGACCCACATTTTGAGTTTAAACCACACTGTTTTCAAAATGACTGTGCTTTGGCTACTTCATATCCAGCTGGATTGATTTTCCAGGGGACAACACACAGTTCCTGCCCTTCGCTACTGACATGAAATGAATAGCAAAATAAATGAATATTCTAACTCTCCGCTACAGCAAAGAGATTGAATGTACATCGAGTAAACTCACTCATTGACAAGATGAATAACTTACAGTTACAAACAGTTCTGTTCCGATAATGCCTACAGAGGCCAGCGGAGGCTGGATTGTTGTTATCCATAGTGCGGTAGCAGCCAGAGATGGTAGTGTGAAGATACTAAGGACTCTGTCAGAACAGATGCATTTCTCCTGGTTAACATGAAAGCATGCTATAGAGTTAAAGCACCATATAAACAAGAAGCCCATAAATTAAACCCGACCATCACACATCTACATAATCTAGGACAACTCTCATGGGAAGAAAATAATTGGATCAGAAAGTAAAGTAAAAGTCTATTCATCACTCACTACCAATATCAAATAATAAAAATTGATGCAAAAAAGAAAAATGCTGTAGAACATAAAACTCCTGAAACACGCAACAAAACTATTAATGTATATATCCTATTCTTACGCATATAGGTATTATTTAACATTAGTACTGCAGAAGAGTCCAGAACTGAATTTACGTTAGGTGCTCCCCAATTTACATGAACTTCTCCCACTCTTCTAGAGTTTAATGAGCAGCTACTCTACCAGATCGTCAGAGACAAAATCTCTCCATCTTTCTTGACCTCAGAGTTCTTTCCGAAGCGTAGTTTGTAGAACAAATTTTTGAATCAAATATCCATTCTACAGTTGTGAACGCACTAACTATATCAAACTATAATAACCCTTGCCATACCTGTTCCCCTGTTATATTTTACATGAAGCCATTGCAGTTTAAAGACTTTAATAAGAGTTTAATTAACAATTTGAAAGGTGCACATTTCTGGGGGCTCATTTTTGCTCATTAATTTAACAACAAAAGCCACCTGACTATAAATTAGAACATTTCTAGCACAAGTGAAACAGCTGTGGCAGTCCAAGCAGCCCTGTTATTACTTTCCTAGACACTATGAATCTTTAAAAGTGCAAGAAACTTCAACAACACTTACAACTGCACAGGTCCTGAAGAAAAAATAAAATCCAAATAGAATAGAAAATTACTCTACCAGAACAAAAAAGAAATTTTCTTGGAAGAGAACTAGGTGCTTTAGAAGAAAAAACACATGCTCTTGCGGTCTGCCAGTCAGGACATGAAAACAGAGGCTTTGATGGACCTTTAAGATATTTCAGTTTTTTCAGGGAAGGATTTTGAAAAAAATATTAAATACCACAGCTATGAAAAATAACAATAGATACAGCATTTGCTTTTGGAGCAAGTCAACCAGTACCACCACCAACTACAACTGCAGAGAAGGAACCTCACCACTTTTGGCCAAAAAATCAAAAGGAAATACTGCATTTCAATTTTGAGCCCCAGCACTAGCCATCTGATCCCTAGTTGGAAGAGGACAAGGCAAGCTAGGTTTTCTAACCTCTTTCTAAATATCAGTCTTGAGGCTATTGACTATTCAGAGATTAGTAACAATCAATCTCCTCTCTTTGAGGCTTTGGCAGAGTCTCTCATGATCCCAATAACATATCAGGGAACTCTTCATGGAAAGAGAAGACTTTTTTCAAAACCCAATGCTAGACAGAAGCAACTGTTTGCTTCTCCCTCCTCCATATCCTTTGCTAGAAGCCAATTTATATTTGCTGACGTTGTGAATCTGATATCATTTGTGATACACATTTATAAGATAAAACTTTTTTCTACATTATTTGCATTTACGATATTGACTGTTAAAGAGGAAAGTCTGAGATCTAATTAAGTGGTTTCAATCCTCATCTTTGCTGCCACCTGTAGGTAACTTTTGTGGTACAAAGGAGACAAGAAGCAAGTTTGAATCTAGTCAGGTATTAGTCCTACGATCAGGACCTGTGTCCAGGAGAAAGAACAATGTTCTTGTCACCTCTGCCTCCCAGTTTTAATGTTAAAATTAGTCAGAAAAAAATAAAACACAGAACAGCTTGGTTTTGTCTCTCCTTACACCTCAAAGTAATCTTGCAACTGAGGAAATAAAAAAACCACGGAAAATTAAGTTGAGGATCCATGCTATTTTACAGCATTCTTACACCATAGCATGCACTGGAACACCTGTAATTTTGACTATAAAACATGGAATATACTTCTGGGTGTACGTCTGGTAGTTGAAACTCAGTTTCTTTTTCAGTGAGCTATGCAATGTTTTAGCAAAACTGTTACTGTACAGAAAACTTTTCAAAATTAAAATAAGACAAAAGTAGGTAAGCTGATCATATTTTTAAACCCATTATGATCAGTTTTGGAAATGTGAAATTAAACAATTCATGACAGAAATTGAAATATTTGATTTAATGACTGCACAATTTTCATACATAAAAATAGATACTTAGTAATGAACAAGTTTATACAAACCAGATTTCTTTTGTACAGTACAAAACAATGATGGAGATAAAAAAAAGATTTGCTGGATTACAGGGCAAGACAAAAGAACAACAAAACATCATTGAGGAAAAGTTCTAAAATGATCAGAGGCTTATTTCATAAATACAGTGCAATGCTTTCATTTAACAAATACAAAATTTACTATTTAATTTATCAACATCAGGAAATATATAAAATGTCATTGAATGACAATCTTATTTAAAAACCGATGCAAATACAATAGCCTTTTTAGAATTCTGAGGTAATATTACACAGTAAATCAAAAAAGCTTCAATAAATAAAACTAAACCCAAGGCAAAGTGCAATTCAGTGAAAATAAGATAAAGCTTTTATTTTAACAATAATAGATAAATAGTTATTAAAAGTGGGCTTAAGCCATAAAAAAATATTTTGGCTAATTTGCCGTGTTTTCAGATAAACTGTATAACTATTTATTCATAAGCCAACCTTCCATGAATCCAATTTTACAGAAAGGGGAAAGGGGGGAGGTGTTTTGTTTCCAGCTTTCTTACCTATATCCACATTCAGCTGTTAGAAATTTAACATTGCTTAAAGCTATCTTGTTCATTCAGTGCAGTGGTGAAAGTTTCATTTATTTCTTAACATCTGAAATCCTGTAAATTAAAATTTCTTTTAAAATCTCCATTTGGGAGAAACAATGTAAAATGCGTAAGTTTGAAGTGCTGCTTCTAACACTCTCTGTGATAACTTAGTTTTGTTCCAGGCTGAAGTCAATGGAAATTTTATTACTGGTTTCAAGGAGAGCACAATGAATACAGTGCCAAATATTTTTAAATATTGTACTATTTATCTCTGCTTTAATAAAACAGTAAAATCACCAGTATCTTCTCTAGGAAATAGAATAAAATAAAATTTACACTTAGCTACGGAAGAAAATCCACAACAGTTTTGAAACTACGGATTAGGCAGATTAATTTGCTCATCATGTGTAAATCTGTTGGTTGTATGTAAATAATACAGAGAGGGAAAACAAGAATAATAATGTATTTTACTCTTATTGTGAATAAGTAATTGAGTACAGACACTACAAGATATTTAAGCATCCATGCCCCAGCAGAAGTCAATGGGGAAAGCTGACAAATTAGATGCCAAAGTGTCTTGAACAATCTGGGCCTCATTCAGCTGAAAGAAAAAAAATCTATAGAACACCCAGTAGCTATTCATCTTAAAAAAATACTATACTGCATGCTGACAAATTCTTTCCATACAATGAATAAAACCCAGACTTATAATTACATCTGCATTTTAGAACCAGTTTCTTTTCCAGCTCCTAATTTACTAACTCAGAGCAGGCATACCAAGAATTCTTTTAATGAAGTTTGTGCAGTGAAAACCACAAAACATTGTCTTTAAATGCTGGCCTTCAAGTTAATGAAAGCTTCAACTTTCTTCTGAAATGTTGTATTCACTTTTGTCACAGCTTTCTTAAGATTTTTGACAAAGTTGCTGAAAAAAATGATAGCATGATGCACTATACCAGTTTTCCATGTGTTGTGAATTTAATTCTTTTCCTGAAATATTTCACCATACGTGGAATTTATTTTAAATATCCAGTTTTGTTTACTATAACGCTACAGTAGATCTGGTCAGTTTGCTGTCAAAGAATGAACATACAAGTTGCTTAATACCTGTAGTTTGAATTTGAATTCCCTCAAGCTGAAAGAAGTACCTTTTAACATCCTTGTACAGTCAAGTGTAAAAGCTGAATATAGAACATCTAAAACCTCTTATTCATAAAAAATAAATTTTTAGCAGTAAATGGCACTATCAAAACCCTATTTGTTCACAGGCAGTTATTTACATGCTTCTTAGACAGCCTGTTTCATTGAGAAGGAAAACCAGAATACTAAAACTGCATACATTTTATAAAGACTAAAATTCCTGTTTGCCTTTGTGAAAATATGGCTACATGCTGTATGTTATGGTTTTTTCTATTATTCATGTTAATTGAAAACATTCTACTACTGGGATTAGCTAATAAAGAAATATTCTGTATATTATCTCCCAGTAGGATGCCTGTGATGTAAAGGAATTATGATTAATAATAAAGTGCTATTAAGAAAAAAACAGAAACAAACTACAACTTAGAAGTTGTCTTAGTCGGGTTTCGTTTATCAAATAGACTAGCCTTTCGTATGAAGAAAGCTACTTTCTGTGACAAAGCAAGCAGTAAACATATTGCCATTCAAGAAAAAACATACAATTCATATTTAATTAAAAAAAATATTTAAGTTGGCTAAGACTGGCACAGTATCAAGAGACATAACGACAAAAAGCTTAAAGGCACAATTAGAAGAGAGTGAATGCTACATAAAAATGCTGTTCTTGAAGTATTTAATTTTATTCTAGACCAAAACCCTCTGCATTTGAAATTCCAATGATCAACTTTTGCTTCAGCTCCTTCTTGTTCTTGTAAGGAGGGAGACAAAGCTGGTTGAAGCAGGTATGGGCCACAGGTAACCTAAAATAATTAAAAAAAAAAAACCAACAAAACACATTTAATAATAATACAATAGAAGCAGAACACTGCCAACTGCCTACACATTTTCAGTTAAACATTACTTAAATAAGAAACCCTGTAAAAGGAACATTTATCCTAATGTTGTTGGTTCAAGTTCTGTTGAACGCAAGTAACACCACTGTTGGTCATATACACCTCAGGTGAATTTGTTTGCCTGCAACTCTCTCCCCACCTTATTTCTTTTGTTAAGTTGGAAACATCTCCTTCCAGGTTTTGTAAACTCCAGGTACCACATGACTTCAAAATTAGTTTTTTCTCTAAACACAAAACCTGGGTATAATCAGAATCCACAACATGAAGAAGGAAGGTAGGTCCTGCAGTAGGTATAGAGACACCTAGACGATCCACAGTTACTGTAAGGATACAGAACTCAAAGTTCAGCCTTAGAGGCATATGCCTCAATGCAGAGCACTGAGGAACCGACTGAAACCCTGGAAAAACAACAGTCACAAATTTTGGTCTTAGCCATACCCACTCTTTCAGTTGCGAGTTTCTTCTGAGAGCTGAGTTTGAATATATATTGCAGATACCTTGCAGATACTTAAGAAGATTGCCTGACTGAAACACTGGAAAGTCTGCTCCTCACTAGAACAGATTAGTTTGATGAGAACTGTCCTTCAGCAGCAGAAGCACTTGTTTTGCCATCAGTTTGAGAGGCCACTAACATCCCGCCTCATCGCTACAGACGGTAAGAAGCTACGGGATCTTCTTGCCCTTTACATTCCCAAGTGACAGGCAGGACAGCACTGAGGATATAGACTTGTCCTACAACTGATTACTTAGGGGGAGAGAGAAGAAAGACAATGAGCTGAAGCTCAACTTGACATTTGGAATTAACCCAACACACTGAAAAATTTCTAAAACTTAGACACTTAAAAGTTCAGTTTTAGTATGTGACTCAAAATCTCCCTAGTTCTGTTTTCACTGAAGCCCTTAGTCTTTTGAAAGGCAGCAGCTTGGCCTTTGGTCATTAGCAAACGTTCTTGAAAGGGGGCGGAATCCCCCCAGGTCTGGAAACCCAAGCTAATTCCCCCTTCCCCACTCTTTAAACAAGCAAGCAATCAGACTGGATCCATGCGCTTCAGAATCTGGAAAGTTGGGAAACTGCATATTAATTTGGTAATTCTTATTGCTATTATATTCTTTGATCCTAATGTGGGAGCAATGCAATGCCAACATGTCTACATTCATCCCTGTGCAGGCAGTCTGACTGCAACCATTATCTTGCAAAACACAGACCTACATAATTTTAAAATGCACACTATTAAAAATATATTTTCAATTTTTAAGAAAAAGAACAATTTACAGGACAATGAACTTAAACAGAGATTCAATGCTGACTGATTTTTCTTCATTTTTCGTCAGATCCTCATGTTCCTTTAACATGTTACTGGAACCAGTTATTAGCTCATTGAATAAAGCATTAGAAATATCACAGTAATGAGATAAATCAAATTTAAAAACAAAACCAAAATTTATTTTGTTTATGCATTTAATTCATCTCTCCACAGAAAACTCAACAAAATTTTGACTTATAGTTCCTTTTAAGCATTTTGATTACCTTAAATGTTTGAGAATCTAGGTCAAGCCAGTAATTACTGCTTAGCAGTAAGCTTCAGAGCAGTAAGCTTTTCTATACAGCTTTCCAAATTATTCAAACTGACTTTCTCCATTCTTGAAAAGGAAAATAATAGCTGGAAAGTATGTGGAATTTCTCAAATCAATTCAATACAAAATAAAACACCACCAGGAACATAAGAACTTGGCATGAACAATTTAACCTTTGCAATGAAATTGCAAAGGCTGCTTTGTTCCTATTTCTTCTGAGCAACCTCTGTATCAGCCATAGACTTACTCACCAGAGTCCCTAAAGGAATGCTACATCATCTCAGCCATACATGTTAAAATTCTTATTTAGACCATCAAGAACGAATGCAAGCATTTTCTGCAGCTGCAGGGGCTGCTATGCATAATGATAGACTCAATGATTTCAGAAAAATTCATGGTGATTCACAGTATATTTTCATTAGCTCAGCTGTCATGTTAGGAACAATTAAACAAATAATTTATTTAAATTGAAAACATGTAAACAAAGAATTCCTGGCCTCAAATGTAAACATTTACTGGAAAATCTATTTTGTATTAGATGGTCATCTGCAAAATTTATACAATCAATAAATGGGTATAATCATATTTTGAAGACAAACTAAAGGAGTCCATGCAGTTTCTTCCTTATACATTAATTTGCTCTTCTTTAAAAAGACATTCAAAAGCAATAAGGGCTTTCAGGAAATAATTTAATAAAAAATTTTAAAAATCCAGAAAACTACTTGCCAATTAGTAGATGTTTCACTCTTTGAAATCTTGAAATTCAAATCAGCCATTCCTCCCACAGGTACTCTGTCACTTCCTGTAGCAAAATGTAGCAGCTTCTTTTGAAGGTCAAGAGAAAATCCAAGTACGACATCCCAAAAGTATCTATGTTCAGGGCAGCAGGAGAAGAAAATGGTGTAAGATGCAGTATCATGACAAAACAGTGTGAGGATAATACAGCCGCAAGTACTACATGATGAATATTACTTACTGAGACTTTAATTAATGTAATATATAGGACATCAGTAGTATCCTAATATGCAAGGTTAAATAAATTCCTAAGGACTTGACAAGTATAATGTTTAATGAATTTTGGAATGATGTCTTGTCAAATGATGCCTAAACCCACTTTTCTATAAAAATATAAATGCCTTCTACTCAGTAATATAAACGTCCTTAGTATCAAATAGAACTGGAAGAGAAAAAGCATTTTTAGAAGACTGGATAATAAAAATAAAGGCTCAGAGTTCACTATGCAGGATTTGAAGCTAGTCTTTTTAAGCCATCTCCATTTCAATCTGATCATAATCTTTTAAAGGTATTCAGCAAGAGGATCTAACTAAAAGGATCTAACTCTTCCTACTTATTGATAATTTAAGAGTGCCTTTGTCTTATTTGGAAATACATTTTAAAAACTTCAGTCATTCTCAGATTATCCTCGAAGAGATTATTCCCAACAGTCTACCATTCTATGATGTTTGTAAACTCAGTAATTAGAATGAAAAAAATTAAGCCTACCGTATAGTAAGATCAGTTTTTTGGTAGCCCTCATATTGGGTACTTCGCTGTAAAGCGGACATATCCAGTTCAGGACTGCCACAGACAAGAATTTCAACCTCTTCTGGACGAAGTAGCTGCCAGAAATTAAGGATAAAATATTTAATTTTTTTAAAAGGTGAGAAATTATGCTACT
This sequence comes from Sagittarius serpentarius, assembly GCA_034782735.1. Taxonomy (NCBI): domain Eukaryota; kingdom Metazoa; phylum Chordata; class Aves; order Accipitriformes; family Sagittariidae; genus Sagittarius; species Sagittarius serpentarius. The sequence goes on along the minus strand of JAVKLA010000093.1, from coordinate 23,432,662 downwards.
AGATTCAGATTAAATTTTTTTTTGGCATTATAGAAAAATTAACAGAATATCATTCAATATAAATCTATAACCTAGATACATACCATTTTATAGAAAAATGAATTCCTCATACTTTGAAGAATCTCTTACTACTGTATATATTAAAAAGCAAATTACTGGATAACATCATATTTTAGTGTATTTCTTTTGTTCCTCACTTCTTTTTCATTCTTGCATTTATTACATTGACTTGCTTGTCATCTGATTAGATTACAAATGGGACAGGAAGAAAATTAAGTTTGTACGTATGGAATTTAGAGGGAGGGTCTTGATCTCAATTTTGGTTACAACTTCCATTTCATTTGCACTGAAAAGTCCCAGTGTAGGCTGATGAGTAGCAGCAGCTGACAGAACTTGACTCTTAGTTGTACACGCTGCTGTACAAAGCAAATACATATAACAAATAACTATTTTAACAACTGCTAAACTTACACTTGCAGAACGTACTTATTCGTTTACTACAACATCGTTAAACTGCATGTCATGGCATTTCAATGGATTTTTATTCTCCTTCCAGATGTTCCCTGCAGTTAGTCACGTCTCACTTTGCTGCAAGTCTGTCATACTTGTCTAATTTCGCAGGAATGAAGAAAATCTCATGCAAATTGTAATTGCCTCTTCTTTCTCTTCTTACTGCACAAGGGATGATGTAAATTACAAAAAGCATTCCAACAGCCAAACAGGACTGAATACGGAAGAATGTTTAATCTCAACCTCATTGAGTGTTCTTCCTGAAAAAAGTAATAGTTTTTTTCAGAGGAGTCACTCCAGAGCACACATAGTTGCTCTGCTGCTCATAACTGTAGGGAATACAGAGGATCCTTGTAAACATTCACACAAGAGCCCGTGAAGTGTCTGTGAATGCACACTGATAAACCTAACTCGTGGAGCTTTATTTATCTGTTTTCAATGGAACGCTACAGAGAACAGCTGATTACCTGCTTAATTTCTTCTGCTTATGTTGGATTAATTAAGATTCTTCACAAATCCTAAAATCATCCAGCGTAATTTGTTTACTTTAGATAAGTTACTGTCACATATTTGAAACAGAAGTGAAGAGTTATGTTTCATTTTATTCTTACCAGTAATGCATATGAAGCACAGACACTATGGAATCCGTAATAGAAAGCTGCAAATTGTTTGTAGATTGATTTGTTGAGAAGAAAATCAACATAGAGCTGCACATATTCTAAAAAAGAAAAACATTTTGTTACATCATAATAATTTTAAATAATCATTTTTTGTGCTCTCTCAAATTGTATCAAACTAAGAAAAGTGAATGCATTTCATTTCAGATACTATTAAATTGGTGGGCACAACAGAAAGGACTACAGTAATTTCATTTTTCACACTTTGTTAAAGAAAACCTACGTTATAAGAAGTAAAAGAAAAGGGCAAACTTAAATCTACCAAATATGTCTAGTTAATATGTATTTAAGTACCTTTCCTATTCTGATTTGTGACTGGAATTTTATCTCCATTTGGCTTTAAGTTGTAAGATTTTATAACACCAAATTCTTCCTGAAAAACCTGGAGAAAAAGAAGAGTCAAGGTCAATACTGGAAAATACATTCGTATATTCAGAAATTACAAAGCTTGTATTTATTATTTCGCATATTTCCCCTGTCTCTCTCTTTAGCACATACTGTAATTCTGAGGGTTGTGGGTTTTTAAAAAGTTAAATACCACAATTTTCAACAAATTGTTCAAGAAATTGGTATTCAAAATAGAAAAACTGACCCTGTTACACAGTGGTATATCAAACTGACCTGCAGGCTCTGGAGCCACAGAGTTTTTCATAGAAAAGAACAATTTAGGTGCATCAAAAACAATTCAGAAGGTATTTGTTCCACTGTAGCTCACCTAGGAACTCTAAAGTACCCGCTTTACAAAAATTCTCATATGGTCTGACAATAATGTAATTCAAAGCTGAGGAAAAAAGGTCAATACTAGTCCAATACACATCCATAAACCAGCATGAAATTTTACTAACTAGCATGTGTTCTAAAACAATGAATAAATGAAAAAGGCTTTCTTGATTGAAATAGCAGTTAGACATACAGGTCAGACAAAACTACCGTAACTTGAACAAGCTATTGTTCAAGTGAGATTTCCTGGACAAAGCGTATAAAGTAACCAAAGTAAGCTTTGACTAGCATCTGGGTTAGACAGAAAAGGGACTGTTTTGCAGCCAGATGAATTCCACAAACCAGGTCACCGATTGCAAGGTGCTGGTGTCAGAGCAAGCAAAGAGCTGGAAATGCCCCGGGTGGCTGGCCACGCGATCCTGGCAGTCAGTGTTCAGATCCACTTACACTGCCAGGGGACAACAGCCTAAAGCCCCGTAACGGAGCCAGCCTCTGTAAGCCCCAACGCCCCAGGACTAGACTGGTCTTGAAGCAAGCTTTAATGCCCACGCAGTTACATGCCAAACAATCAGCAATCACACAGTAGTAGGCCACTCCATTGCAGAAACATTGGTAAAAATTACTGAACGAGTTTGCGAATCACTTATTATTGTCTATTTAATGACCTGAAAGGTTGAGTAAAAATCCTCTTCGACATTGCCTTCATAGGACAGAAGTTCACTTAGTCCATGGGCCAGTTCCTACAATATGAGTAAAAACTCTTTAGTAAATCTACAAAACATGCCAGAATCATTACTTTATACAGAAAGTACCTCAGAAAAAGCTGTATTCTCAGAATGAGTGGACAAAGAAAAACTCACTGCTTAATTAATATGTGTGCGTATATATATTTATTTTTATTTCAGTATAAACTGTTACATTTTTCTTTTTACTATGGAAAATGTGTCTAGAATGTTCATATCAGATTTTGGTATTCTAACTTCAAGTAGATCAATAAAAATTCTGCTATGCTAGAAAATACGGAGAATTTCTGTTTTCAACAGAAGAAAAAAGAGACTATCAGCCTGTGCTGAAAAAAAGGCTGTTTTCAAACAGTTTACAATTGAAGCATTAAATATAAATAAAACATGTTTTAAATCAGTAATTTAGCCTCTTAAAGGTAATACTTACGGGCATAATCTGAAACAGGTCATCTAACGTGACATCGCAGATGCCTACAAGTGTGTTATGATCGCAGGGAACAATGGGAGGACTCAATAATTTCTTGTAACAGCAAGGTGGGAAACGAATGTCCAAGGTGATGCTATTATATACAGCAAGTCCCATAAGCTATACATGTCAAACGTTAAGGGCAAACCCCACACATCCTTATTATAGTTAGTATTTTAAGTAACTTGGAAAATATATTTGAAGATTTTACTCAGCATACTCCAATACTAGTTAAACAACAAAAAAAATGGAAATTATTTAAGTTTTTTTGACTGATAACTTAAAATGGTTTTGTATTACAATTTAGTAGTTAAAATGGTCAAGTGATGCACATTGACAGAACACGTGAGAATCTTCATCATAATATTCTATACAAGCATTCCTAGAATAAATTGTTCCAAAGTATTGTTATGAAAAAAGTTTTTAAAGAGAATTGTAGATATATATTTTTAATCCAAAAATTATCTAGAGAGACCTCCATATAGTAACTTTTCTTTTAAATAAATCTAAAAGTATAAAGGCAAACCTGCACTGCCACTACAGCTCATCAGCTAGCACATTTAAGTATATCTCGTGAAACAAATTTGAAATTATACCAAAAATTAGAAGAATCCAGTTCACAATTCAGCTTCTCACTAAAACAGAATAGGTCAGTTGGAAGAGATCTACAGCGATCATCTGGTCCAATGGCAATCAGTAAAATGGGGACATCATCATCTCATCTTAGTGGAGTTATAAGCGTATATTATCATTAATAATTTGTCTGAGGAAGGACTTCATAAATGAGCACAACAGAAAACCTAGGAAATAAACTTATGCTCAAAATAGCATGTGGTTTCCATTCAGTTAAAAAAAGGCCCACTGATCAATGGGGACTTAAACAAAATATTAATGCATACAGGCTCATTTATGTTTACTGAATGAAACTCAGAAGTGTAAGGGTGTAGGCACATAAAAATTTACAACTTAGTTACAACTTATACAGAAAAAAGTTGCATGTCTAATCTTAATTCTAGTATTTTGTGACTGTAAAATGTACCATGTACCCACATACCAACATTTTCTTCCTATTTTTAGTTCACTTGCTTGAATGACATTCTTTTTATATGTTTAAAATGGAACACACTTGTATATACATCATCTGAACAAGCTTTAATCAATGCCTTATTTCATCCCCATACCAACTCACTGAATGGCTGTTCGTTTAGCACCGTCTAGTGGACGTAAAAGGATACAGCTCCAACCAATCGGAATTCAGAATAGTTATCGCACTTAAAGCTGCTGAACCAATGGCAGTGCGAGTCCTTGTGGTAGGTGAACATGCCTGCGGGACAGGAACAGTGGCCTTTACAAAGCCTGAGCTTCAACAAAAAGTTGTATAAAACCTCAACCTTCTCACATGTGCACCCTTAAAAGTGCTCCTAGGAGTGCCCATCTCTCCACGCGTGTTCTCAGCCCTGCCTTCCCATCCACTGCAGGAGCCTGCAGGTGCTTGGGCAAGGACCACTAAGGGCAGCGCCAAGCCCGAAGCAGACCCAAGCCCACCAGCCCTGCTGGGTGCTGGTGCAACATGTTCTTCAGTGCCTCCAGTTGTGGACATTCTGCATCGTCTCTGTGCAGTCTGTTTCTTCACTGTACTTCTTCATCTGTACAGCCAGAAACATTGTCTAACCAAAAATTTTCTTCCTGTAATGTAAACCCATTTCTTCCTCCCTTCCTGGGTCAATAGCAGATGACAATCTTTAAAAATGCTGGCTGACTCCCACGATACAAATACCATAAGCTTTACCTTCTTCAAATAGAAAGCTGCAAAAGGTTTATCTTATACACACACACTAGCAGAAAAGGGGTATGTTCCATATTTTCTGTCAAAAGCATGTATCAGAGAAGTTAAAAAAACCCTAAACCACATATACCCTAAAAAAGCCACTCACTGGTCTAAATGGTAAGCTAGATACTACTGATATCATGACTATAGACTAATTTGTCTGCTATTTTCGTCCAGTATGGATCATTCTGTTTTAAAGACTGATAGAAAGTAAAAACCTACGTAATGAAATCACACAACAGCTTTAAGACGCCTAGGAAATATAAGTCAAAGAAGCAAGACACTTAAGTGTGCACTAACAGTAGAATTAACTTCAGCGATGCAGGAGCAAATTGGATAAGACATGATGACTGGTTTTAATTTGTTGGGATTGAATGGGCCAACAGTTTTTTGTTGTTTACACAGTCAGTGTACAAAACAAAGCACTGAATAGTTCTAAGGACATCTTGTATGCAGTAGCTCACTGCATCTGTGTTTGAAGATGAAGTTGGGGAAAATAATATTTAAATGAAAAATCAAACTCCTTTGGATTAAAAAAAGAATAAAAATCCAACTGATGTCTCAGGGACATCTAGTTCTTATGAAAATTTACAGGTAAAACTCTGCCTTCATATTTTTCCCACCTCCTCCTCTCCTGAACAACCTAACTTTATCTTTTGAACTTTAGCTCAAAAAGGTGCTCCTCACAAAGGTTTAGACAGCAGCAACAGAACAGTTGCATGTAAGGCAGAGCAACGTTGGCATACTGAAAGATGGCAGTGGTGCTGGAACAAAATAGGTCTCAAATCCCATTTATTAATTTTTCACACTGAGATGAAGAAAGCATCGTAACACACATCGGAGGGCAGACAACCGAGTTAACTGGGAGTTCTTTAATTTCAGGGGTTAAATCTGCAGAATCAGCTAACCTGCAAAGAGTAATAACAGTGAGGTCTTCCTATGTTTTTCCTTCCAAGCTTCTGACATACATTATTTGCAACTTAAACACTAAAGACAGCAGAGTATACAGTCCCTTTCTAAGGGACGAGAACATTTCTGAACTCCTCCCACACTTGGCTGATAGTCATATCAATGAAAGAATTCACACCTTAAAGCAAGGAAGCCTGCCAGAGCTGGTGAAAAAAAAAAAATTACTCTCAAATGTTTCCAAACTCATCCGCTACCACGCTCTGCTGATAACACAGTTTTAGTAGCAGAACTGTCAAACTTACAGAACACTTTCTCCAGGATACATTGTTTCCTATTAAGGTTGTTATCACCAAATGTCATCTCTCTACACAGACCCCTTTTTACTGCAAAAAGGACTATAGGCAAATAATGATCTCAGCAGATTTGAGGACATATTTATGACTTAAAACTCTGGACCTTTAGAAGGAGCCCTATAAAGAACAGAGGACCATGCATTTAAGGGACCATCAACACTTCTAGGCAAAGACAGACAAATTCTTGCATGCTACCAATGACTATCAGGTGTTATGCTGAAGTCCCTGAAAATCAATACTTCTAATTTAAAAGCCAGCCTGGGAACACTTTAACCTATTATAACATCAGTATCCACGCACAGCTGAGGAAAGCTGACTCATTTGAGAAACATTAGAGTGGGGAAAAAACCCCACCCAGATCCATCTACAGCAATATAAAGGAAGTAGATTGAACTGCTTGTTTACGAATGCTCATTCATATCTTCCAATCTCCTATTTACTCAAAAAATCTTCCTTTTTTCCACCCCTTGGGCCTGCAAATATCATTATGGGCTCACAGGTCCTGTTAACAGCAGAGGCAGGCTATTTCATTCAGTCTCCCATCAGCTACTGTCTCTGCACCTGACTGAAGGACCTTTCTCTCCTGAGAGCATCTCAGACCACTTTAACAATACTGACCACAGAGTCTTCAAACAGAATACAGGATGACAAAGATTCGAGTAAGAATTAACCTCTACCTATACTAATTACAGAAATAGTGCTAGAACTTGCAGACACTATCAGTGTCTGTCAGTGCATACCAGTGCAACTATCTGTGCAAATGGTAACCACAGACACACAGGAGGCCAGAGTCAGCAGGTTGCCAGAACTGACCACAGTAACAGCATCCAACTGTAGCTACTTATGAAAACTAAACTAGCAATATGAAGACGGCTGAGGGCAGCGTAAAAACAGAAACTGCAGCATGAGAAGAAAGAGGCAAGAATGGCAGGTGACAAATACATTTGGCCTTATCTCCACTTGAATATTTGCTAGACCATCTACTTCAGAGGCTGCTATGTCTCCTCATATTTTGGAACAGGAATATCGCATTCCAGTTGCAACCAAACAACATATTAAGCTAAATGGAAGAAACTTATGCTTAAATCAAATATGTGAATTCACATATATACTTGTGTGAATTCTAGAAAATTTCCAAGGGCAGACAACTGTCAGTGTTTCAATGGCTTGCATAGCTTTTGCTTATTCTTCTTAGGTTGTTAATAGGTCCAACAATTCACTAACACTCATAGAAAACTCTTACGAGATTTCTACTCAGAAAAGAAATGGAAACAACCCTCTCAAAGGCCCAATTCCATTTGAATTATAACAGATTTAAATTATCCTTGTCCTACTCCATAAAACAGTTGATGGCCTTCTCCCATCTGCCTGGAGGCAAATCAAGACCCTGTCTCTGGACAGAGGTGGAAACACTCTAACAACACAGATATATCAGAGGACGAACTTCAAGGAAATTCTGCTGCTAGTCTTGAATCTCCCTGCTTTGTATCCAATACGCTCATTAGCCTTGGGATACTAAAAAACCATAAACATTGAGCCTCTGGTTTCTGAAACAAGTTTTAGCATGACTGAAGTCTGAAAAAGCTGAATCCTAACTTTAATTCTAAACATTTCCATTGATCAGAGATTTGTTCACCCTCTAATTTTGCCATACCACTGAAGCAAAATCTCAGTTTTTCAGCAATGCTTGAACCTCCTTGTCAAAAGCCAGTATCTTCAAAGCTTTTCAAGTACTTCCCACTCTCTTCCACCTTCCTCTATGCCAAAATTTCTTCTCATCTATACATAATTCTAACTTGCCCACTTTTGTGTTTACATCAGTTAGTAAGTGGTCTGCCTAATACTGGATTAACGAAGAATTCTTATCCATCACTGTTTTGATAATTTAAAATTAACAAATTTTCACATTGTACTTAAGAACATTTACGAGGACTCACCATAATCTGGGTGAAAAATCTGGCGAATCAGAAGAAGAAACCATTCTTTTGTCAGGCCGCCCATATCAAGACCAGCTTCCCCTACAAATGTGACTTTCAACTTCTTTTTCAGATCTGCCCTCTTCCTTGCTAGCTATTGCAAAATAGGTAGGGAAGAAGAAAAAGGAGGTTTAACATATTTTCGCTACCTCTAGCCATACAGAATACATCTCTCTCTCTACCACTCTTGCTTTGTTTAAACTGGTAATTTGCTTCATCTCCTACTAATAGGTCAAAACTATATTAAAACGATTGAATTGCAGAGGCAAGACTACTTGACATCATCAACTACCTTGCACATGGTGCCACTCTCCAGGCTTAAAAAGAAGTTAGGTGGTATGCAAACAGACTTTTAATAAGCTACTAGACACAATGAATTGAGATGGTCTGGAATATTTTGGACATATATAATTTTTTACCTACACAGAAGACATTCTGCCAGGAAGAAATGATATATTAAAAAAATATATAATTAGACTTCCTTTGGAGATATTTAGAAATAAGGAGGTAGCTAAAACTTTCAATATTTGGACACTGTTCTGTTCAGCATAAGATACCTGCCAGCAAGTATCAGCTGTTATGTAGAAGTGGTTTTTTAGACAATGGTAACAAGCTCTTTTCATTCCTTTGTCCTAAGACACAGAATTTCATCCAGGTATGCAAGAGACCTGCAAAGAATTAGATTACAGCCTTTCTCAATTAGCAGTGATCTTTCAGATCAAGTCCCTATACAATTTTTCTTTAAATCATTAATTACTGGCCAGCTCCAGAGAAAGTGTTTAAACCAGTCAGGAAGATGCATGTGCTAAAATAATTTCCATGTTGTTAGCTGCTCAAGTAAATTCTTGTTGCACAACTTTTATAACTATAGGTATTTGTATTATTTGACACAAACTATCTATTAGCTGAAGTGATTTTTCCCTTGCAAATTATTATTTTTAATTTGAAATACAAATAAGACACCTTTCCCTCACCTTCCATTTCCCACACTTTTGAGAATATGGGTAATATTACACATTCTTACTCATCCCTGAGGTGGGCAGAAGAAAACATCAGAAATAAATAGGAGAATATTTTGGCTATCAGAACTCCTGAAGCTGCTCTTGGTTTTTTCAGTGTGGTAAAAAAAAACCCTACAGTGCCTGAGTGAAAGCAGTATTACCACTCATATTTCTTCTACCTTAGGAAAGATTATGAAAATAGACAGGCTTTAATCTAGGGGGAAAAAAAAGTTTAAACTTATGTTTTCTGAACATGAGTAATCAGAATTTGTTTGGTCTTTTTTTCACCACTTGGACTTATTTTTCAATACCATCAGGCTGTTTTTAGTATTGAGAAAGAGTAGGGAACTAGAGTTAACTAAATAAAGTTAATTAGCAAGGTTCAGTGGATACTGAAGAATTGCCTACTTTAATGGACACATCTGTTTCATTTCTAAAAAAGGAAAAATTACATTCAAGAATGTGAGGAATTAGTTAAAATCAAGATAAGAACTTAATAAAAGAAAGCTTAAAATACTCTGATAGGATAGAGAAGTTAGTGAAAGAAAAGAATAAAAATATTCTAAGAATTAGAACAGAACTCATTAGCGATTAGTCACTTACTATTCATGCTCCTATCATGGAACCAAGTCCTACATAATCTGATAATTACGCACTGTATTCTTAAGATAAAAATGGTGAACACAAATACATACCGCATGGCAAACGTGTGTTTATTATGGGCTTAGCTATGGAGCAGTATAAGGATGGAAAACAAAGTTCAGAATGTCTAACCCAATCTATCCTGCAGCACTGCTACCGTGACAGTAATTTGGTTCTTTTTATTTAGTATTATACAGTTATACTCCCTATCTCTTAGTGCAGAAAGATTTAAATATGACTTATCAAACTGAAATCTAAGTGCGATAGCTATTCTGCAGCAACACACCATTTAATTACATTTTTTGTTACCTCATCAAGTGAATCGCTAACAAGGTGTGTTCTCCTCACTTTCACATTTAGGAACAACATATTCATGTCAGGTTTCTGTCTGCGTGAGACTTTATCCACAAGGCTTTGCTATTTGAATAAAAAAGAAACATCATACATGCAGTATCTTAATTTAAAAAACAAAGTACTACACTTGTTAAATGTAAAAAGTCCTTAGTATCTTGCATTAAAGACATTACTCTAATACAATAGCTGCTTCAATATCTTCTAAGAGATGGAGAGCAATTTCTTTGCTGCTGCAGATAGCATTTACACCATATTCAAACTAACTTACCAGGAAGTTTAACAAGGCGGCAGCAATTGTGCAGCAACCTTTTAAACTCCCCAAATAGTTGAAAACACACCGGAGATTGGCTTGTACTTAGCTATTCACAAGACACATCCAGCAAGACAGGAATGAATAGGTGGTGGTGCTGCCACATTGAGCACCAAGGAAACCAGTATCACCTAGCACCTGAAGACTATTACCACTGGAGGAGGCAGGCAATGCCTCTTTCAAAACAGAAGAGGCCACCCAGAAGCAGTACCTCTCCTGTGACTTGTGAGCATACAGTTGCATTTAGGTCTTCCATGGCAACGTATCTTCACAGAATAAAATAGGAAACAGTCCAAAATTCTCATGGAATTTTTCTTCCTTAATTATCTTGTTAACTTAACATGCTAGCACATTATGCTGGTTTCTCAAAAAAGAAAAAAAATAAGAATTACTGTAACTCTTTCTCCACAACACTGGTATTTATAAGCATCCTGAAACTAAGCACATTAAAATAAAAAATACTGAGAGAATCCAGCATGGACATTTGCAGACTAGTAATAGTAAAATGGTTCAAGTTCTTTTTCAAGGTAGTCCAAAATACTAGAAGTTGTGATGAAAGGCTGTATGTAATATCAATCTAACAAAACCCTACAAAATACCAATAGATGAGCAAAACATTTATCACTAAATGACTTACCCGTGCAATACTTATCATCTGTTGTTCTGAGTCTCTTTGAATAATAACTTTTTTTGCTGCTATAGAAATAATACATGGATATTGACAGAAAGAAAACCTAACAATAAGAGAAAAGAAGATAAAATATTTCCTTTTTAGCATCTAGCACATTATTTTCTCTTTAAGAACACAGAAGTGAATCTTTGCATTATCATTCAGTAACTACCTTCCCTTCAGTGATAGTAATTTGCAAATAGCTGCTGTTTTTTTGGTGTTGTATACACAGATACTCACTCCAGTTATTTGCAAATACTACTAGAAATTATAATTAGTAGCAATACTTTTTTATTGTTTATCATTATCAATAGACCCAATAAAAACCAATCATCATCTGCTTTAAATACTAAATTTTAATTGCTACACTGAATTAAAGAAAATGATATCTTTTTATTAAATACAAGAAAAACAGCTATCAGTGCAGCATTCTTAGGTACACAGTAGAAATATTTCTGGTTTGGCTTATCTGCTGCAGAATTGATTTTCAAAGGAACTGATTTTCCACAGGTCCTTCAGATTTAACCTGGGGTTACAAGTGTATAGGACTTCGAAAATATCAGATCACACCCCATTCCACTGCAACAAAATAATACAAATAATTTTGAAAAACTTCAGAGATCATCAAGGTAAAAGATTTTTTTGTTACTGGTTATTTTGGTACGATTTTTGTTAATTTAGCTCATGCATCACCTAGCATAATGAAATACCCAGAGCTTCAGACTCTATATGTACATCTTCAATCCAGTCTGCATGTGCACCCTGAATCCTGCCTGTGAGAAGCTCTGGATTCTAATGTCTTTAGGAAAGAAAGGAAAATGAGGAAAAATATTCTCATTAGGCGTCCTGGAAATCCTAATCCAAAATCTTTTACCAAGGAGTGTTGACTTAGCTCAAAGAATTATGTATTTCAAAATATTTCATATGAAAGCTAAACCAGGACTTGCTCCTACTTGGCCTTCTTAGTTCTAAGCATATAGTCTTGATTGAAATTCTTTGTTGGTTTTTTGTTGTTGTTGTTTTTTTTTTTTTTTTTTTAAGCGGAAGAACAGAGTTAAAAGATGTAAACTTGGAAAAAACTGTGGTTGTAACAAAGTAAAAGAATTAAATTTACTTTAAGAATAATACAGCTAGTCTGCACTTCAGCTGCTCCAGAAATTATGTATCAGGCAAACTTTGTTTTGATATATATTGAATTCCTAGTGTCCCAGCTAACTGAAAAGAACTGGAGCAGGTGGAAATCTCACAGCCCGTTTATAAATTTGGATGTGGGTGCCAAAACAGCCAGATGGTGCCAATGAAAAAAGAAAAAAAAAAAAGACCATTTGAAGCTCAGCAGTATTCAGATTCCAATGCTTTGACTGAGGCTACACAAAGCCTACTGCACATTTATTGCTATCGTGTCACGGGTTTCAGTGGTTTTTTTTCCTTCCTTCCCAAGCAGAATGTCGGGTATCGGACAGAAGCCTAACCTAAAATACCTGCTTTGGTGGAGCAAATTATGCTCTCCAAGTTTTCCTCAACTGCTGCTAAAGGCAAGGAAAATTGTACATGCAATGAACAAAAAGCTACATTTGGATGGCTGATGTCTTAATTTAACTTACTGAAAAGTCTTGAAATATGGGGAAATTTTAATTGATCTTGTGATTCAAGCTGTAAAGACTGAGGGATACATACTGATATGCTGAAAAATACAACTATGCTAAATAAGATTTTTATTAAGAAAACGTTAATAAGATTTTAACTTTAGCAGAAAGATGAAATGTCTGTTTCTCTAGATTTTTCTAAATCATACTGCTGGCTGACTCACAAGAAGAGAAATACCTTTGCAAGCTTTGAGTCTGTAAAGACTTAACTTGTGTGTTTATTTTCACGTAACAAAAATAGTACAATTGATTTCACTGGAACAAATATGATCAGAGGCACATATATACAGGTAATTAGATACATTTTCATCATTAAGTGATAAGTATGCACACAAAATCACTTTCTAATAATGTATTGGAGGTTAAAATATGTTTGTAGTAAGACAATTAGAAGTCTATACCAATAAATAATAAACTCATATTATCATCATCATCTATATTTTACATCTTTTCTCCAGTTTGCAAAGGCTGAATGAGATTTATTACAGTCAATCTCGCATCCATGCAGTAGCAAGTATAGCAAGTAATAGCTATACTATGTTTTTCCAATAAAATACAGTATTTAGTGTGGCTATGTATACACATATACTATATATACACTATATATAAAATGTAGATACAGTGCTTTGAAATACTACTTAACAAGAAACAACCAGTTATTCCTCTTACCTGTGAGAATTTCCATAACATTGCCAGTTATGATATTCTTCCATAAGATCAATATGATCAAGGGTAGAATTATAGAAATCCGTATATGAAATAAGAGGAGGACTGACCAGACTATTTGCAGCATCTACAAAGGAAACACAAAAGTCTTACAATACTGCCTGGATTCGGCACATCTGTTCCCTCGGCATCCTGAGCACCAGTGACCTCAGAAACTTTAAGCCAAATCAGCTACTAATAACATTGTCTCAACTTTAGCTACAGAATTACAACTATAACATAACACTATATGACATCATATTAGTTGCTGTGGCAAATAGTAAATCCCAAGTTCAGCCCATTTACGGTAAGAGAACCTCCATTTAACTGTAGCCCACTTAATGACATACACTAAGTTAAGGTTTCATGGATAAAGAATGCTATGTTCTGCTGAAATCAATGAAAAAGCAGTTTGATAGATGGATTTCTTAAACACCTTCATTTAATGGATATAACATCTACATGCTTTCCAGTTAACAATCACCTGTTTGAGTTAGATACCTGTTTGCAAAAGGGATAGAAAGGGAGGGGCACAAAACAGCAAGCAAAGATACACCTGTTTCTTCAGGTAACTACTGTGTGATCTAGACCCACCAGTACAAAAATTAAGTAATTGACCAAATGAAGAAAACCAAGTCACATTTAAGCTGCCTATCTGTCCTGGTTTTGGCTGGGAAGGAGTTAATTGTCTTCCTAGTAGCTGGTACAGCGCTGTGTTTTGGGCTTAGTGTGAGAAGAATGTTGATAACACCCTGATGTCTTCAGTTGTTGCTAAGTCATGTTTAGACTTAAGTCAAGGACTTTTCAGCTTCTCATGGCCAGCCGGCAAGAAGGCTGGAGGGGCACAAGAAGTTGGAAGGGGACACAGCCAGGACAGCTGACCCAAATTGGCCAAAGGGATAGTCCATACCATGGGATGTCATGCCCAGTATATAAACTGGGGGAGTTGGGCGGGGAAGGAGCGCTGCTCAGGCATCAGTCAGCAAGCAGTGAGCAATTGCGTTGTGCATCACTTGTTTTGTGTATTCCAATCCTTTTATTATTATTGTCATTTTACTGTTGTTATTAGTGTCACTGCTAGTTTCTTCCTTTCTGTTCTATTAAACTGTTCTTATCTCAACCCACGAGCTTTACTTTATTTTCCAATTCTCTCCCCCATCCCACTGAGTGAGCAGCTGCGTGGCTGGGGTTAAACCACGACACTATCTCATTATATAACATTCACGTAATGTCAAACAGCTAATAAGTTTTCTCTATTTGTGCTTAAACATAATTTAATTTTGATCAAAGTCTATTTTGAATTAGTAAATATCCCTTTTCTGCAAATTAAGGAATTAGCAGCTCTTTCATAGATGACTAGACAACACACGTCTTGTTTTTAGATAGAGTTGAGCTTATGTGTCTAAAATGTTGCTCTGGACAGGCAGGACTGTATAGAATGCTTTTAAGTAAAAGTTTTAAGTTGATAGCAAAATGAAAACATCCTCATTCCAATCTTAATTTTCACTTGGTAGTCTCATTTTCTCCTAGAAAGGAGAGTTACCCCTCAAGAAAAAGGGACTGACCGTAAGCCTCCCATTTCCATAGCTAATGCACTAATCATTAAGCTATTGGGGACGAGTGGAGGAGAAGGTTTGTATTTGCAATGGTCAAATTCGCTGTGCTCTATGCTGAACTGGACAGGGATTTACTTTTTTTAAGCTGTAGTTTTGGACTCAGGAGGCATATGCAGTGCCTAACTTCTCTTAGATGCTAAGTACTTCTGTGGGGGTAAGCCAGTTACAGAAGAAATTCTGGCAGTTACACATTTAAAACAGTTTCTTTTATAAATCTAAGGGAAACCTTAACCATCGGTTACTTCCGTGGGTTTTTGTTTGAGTGATTTTCAGTTGCTGTTACAGGAAAATGATGCATAGCAATTATCCTCTACTAGAAAGCAAGTACAAAGACTTGCCAATAGAAGATGTTTTTTGTTGCTTACTACTTTTTGGCATTTTATTGTAGTTCGTACTCTGCCACCATCATTGTCAGTCTCTCCCAGAAGAGGAGAGGTATAAACTGTCCTCCCTGACATATATATATGCACACACACACACAGAGGTACATATATATACATACACATACATATGCATACATGGTTCAAGAAAAATACCTACTAAATAAAGCCAGGACTTTGGCGGCTGATGGAATCCACCAGGTACATTTTACCATAGGTGGAAACTCTTCAGGTTTTGCAGGAAACAGGCGTAAAGAAATAAATTGCAGTAACCTGTCCACCAGCTGCTTGAACCTCCTCTGCGAAATCCTAAAACAAACATGCAGCAGTTACTCTCACGCGATCACTGTCCACATTAGAGTTTATATTATCAGATTTCAATGTTATTTTTTAAAAACCATGCTTTTGTCCTATACATAAAAACAAAATTCCAAATATGAAGTTTGAAGAAGCATGTTTTTAAATACTGGCACACAGTGATGCTCTTCAATGCAAGACTAACTATGCTTTTGGTATCTGATTTAAAGAAAAAAAAAAAAGCAACAGAATCATTACTTGTTCTTGACTTTTAGTAAACAAAAAGAAAACAAAAATCCTTAGCTATTTCACTCCACAATCTGAATACTGAGGAATTCTGAATTTTTATTTTGAGATACTTGGTCCTATTGAATAAAGAATGGAAAGTACTTCATATACTTTAGACATATGCACATTTTAAATTATGTGCTGCACCACTTCCATAATATCACAACAATACACATATACATGTAGATAGATCAAAGCATCCTTTCCTAAATAAGAGCTCTCCTATTTTAATGGCTTAGATTTCCAATACATGTTTTAAGAATAAAAACATCAATCTGTCTATTGCATCCTTAACCAAGAGGATAAACCTTACTTGTAAACACTGATTC
>JAVKLA010000093.1:23397297-23413250 GCA_034782735.1 Sagittarius serpentarius | reverse complement strand
AGCTGCCCGCCAGAGTGGCCGGGCACCCCGCAGCGGCGCTTGTGCGGGGGCGATCTATGGGTCTGGGTCTGCCTCTCAGAGGTTGTGTCACCTTACAGAGTTCAAGATATATTTCAGCAGATTTGCCTGCCAAAAGGAGACAAGTTCTTATGAGTCAAGTAAGTTGTATCAGAACATTTTTTCCCTTTGGCTAAAACAATAAAAGACAAAACATATAGCAGTTTTAAGTGCTGGCACAGCACTAATGCAAACATTTATTATAATTACCCTTTCCATTCTTGTAGCAGGCCATTAATTATTCCTTTTAGGACTGACTTCTGAACATCTTGAGGCTATGGAAAAAGGAGAGGAAAATCGTATCCGATATAATTATACATATTCTATACAAGATATTGTACGAACAAGGAAGTTTGTTTTGCTCATGATTCAAGCCAGCTAAGATATCTTTCCTCACAAACTGTTAGCTGAGACCTGGAGTTGTTCCAACCGTGGCTTTCAACACTTTAAGCAACTTAAAAACTCTAAATACAATTTCTAAATGACTCCTATTCTTTGTTCACTAGGCACAATACCTACTTTTTGCTATTCCCATCCTCATATTTTCCTTATTTTCCACCATGCAGTGTCCCATCACAGTCATGTCATATCTTGCAAGGGGTCTTTGAGATCTACCACAGTATAAACTGTGCATTACTAGAAGCAAAGATTTCCTCCTCTTTTACTAGAGCAGTTTTCATAATTCTATGGCAATTCTCATGGGACCATTTTAAGTATGTTTTGTGAGAGATTCTTTAGAAATCGTGCCTATCTGAGAAAAACTTTTGGTATAAATTGCTTCTTAGCATATTTCTTTGCTGAAATCATTGTTACGATGTTTTAAAACATGAATTCTTTTCTTCTACTTACAGTATTTAATAAGGCATCATAGACTATGTTCACAAATTTTGCATTGATTCCAGAGTCCTCAATGGTATTAAATGGAGAATTGGTATCTTTCTGTAAATTAGATAATACACAAAGCATTTTGGTTTTGAAATGTTTTGAATATTTTAGCTATCTTTGAAAAATAAAAGTTTAACAGCAAGCTTAAACAAAACACATACAGATACAACTATTTATTTTCCTTATCAAAACATAGGAATCTAAGTTGCTTTTATTAATATGTGAAAGATGAAGCTAAACAATAGTAATCCTACACATTGGCAATATTCATGTAACTTCATTACCTTGTTGTTCTATTTTAAAAATGTAAGAGGGTTTCAAATAATGAATTACATCAAATCTTCATCTTTTGTCTTGTCGATCATCATCAGACAGGAGCAACAAAATCATAAGCATTCAATATTTGTTAAGTAACTAGAAGTCACAGGTTATTTTGTCTAGGTTCATATTCAATATCATGAGCATATTTTGCTCTGTAATAGGCAGGAAATATTAATTTAGCATGAATTCAGAAAGTTTTCACACACAAATGTGATCTTTCCCAAGGAAAACTGAGTATGTCATCACAACACAAGAACAGCTATACTACTTGAGCCCATATCAGACGTTTCTTAGGGACAGGGAATTTCTGTTTCCAGATTTGCCTGGGCCTCTGTATCAGCTGCATTAGCTTGCATGTTTTTAAGCTGTAGTTTGTGTAGAAAGTATCTACACCTTCATGATGTCACAAAACGAACTACATACTGGAATTTTAAAGCTCCACATACACTTGAAATATAGTTGCTTAAACTGGAATCAATAAATCAATGCAATAACAGATTGTCTACCAAAGGCAGGTGAGATCATGACAAAATGATCTTAGTGGCCTTGAGTAACCAGCTGCAAGCCTTTAACTGATGTTTTTGTAAACACTTTGAAGATACAAAGCACTGTAAGTACTAAATCGTATTAAGAATTATTTTCTACCTTAAATGCAGCATTTATCTCCAGGAAAGAATCAAACGTTGTAGAATAAAAATCATGTACAGCTTTCCAATCTCCTGATGACTTAGCCTTTTCCACATCATCCCTAGAAAGAATATATTAAAATATTGGTAATACAAGGGTTCAGTCTACCCAACCACTTAGACTTTAGACTGCACTGTAACTCTAAGCTTTCCTCACTAAGAACACTTAGAAGCCAGACAAGTATAATATCAGTATCTTTCTAACATCTTCCTTGTCATTTTAAGATCATGGTATTACAAAAGAACAAAAGCTTAGTTTGTGTTTGATACACCTAAGCAATGTCTCTTATTCGAAATGTTAATTCATGGTGTCACAGTTCAGTATGTTAAGACAGATAATTAGCAGAACAGAATTATGCTGATGATACACTGACATGATAAAATTTCTGAGACTAATTTATTTAAGTATGCAGTCATATTCACTATCATTTGCACAAAAAGTTATTTCTCTTCAAATTTTTCAAATAAAACTTAAATTTTTCTATGTGACTGTACACGTTCCTTAAGGGGACAACACAACCTATGGATTTACTCCTAAAGTTCTTTTAAGTATTGCACCTTAAAGCAAGTATCTGTATATGAATTTTTTCGTAATATCATACATTTAAAACAAACAAAACCCCAACAACCTTTGAAGCAGAATTTTATTTTAGCTGTCTACAATGCTGGTGATACAGATCCCAGTTTGCTCCCCCCCGCCGATAATTTCTTTGTACTAGATATTTTTAAAAAATGCTATTAACTTTTTAATACTTTACTTGAAAGAATAAAATTCTTGTTAATTACGTAATTAGGCAGCAGTCAATAGAGACAAAAATCTGAATATGGAAAAAATTTCAGCTCTTCAGATCATCTGAATACCAACAAAGGATCACCTCTTGTCAAGTTCTTTTATCCCTGTTTCCTTTTCCACCAAATACACACAGTGACTAATCAAAAAGCATTCCTTTTCCTTACTGAATGCACAAAGTTTTAAACATGGAAAAGAGCAATGAACAGTATATGCTCATACATCTCTTGGAGCAACTGTGATTTTTTTTTTTTCCATCTGTTTAAAAAATAGAAGAATCAGGCTTCTTCCTAGGAATAGCTCTTCCCATTTCCTGACCAAGATTATCCTACTGTAAAACACTTGAGGGTATTACAGCAGCATAATACTGCTCTGTGGGTGCTAAGGCTAAAATAAATAAATAAATAAATAAAAAATCCACACTTTCAATGCATTAGTAAATACCCCTCTAAGAACACATCCACATTAAAAAAAAAACATTCACATTAAAGAAACACTCTACCAATATATGTTTGCAAATTGCAGGCAGAATATCCTAGTGTAGACACACCCTATGCCATTAGTTTTTCAACAAAGTTACGCCATTTCCTCAAATGACAGTGTCAACATCACAATTTTTGGGAACATAGCTATGTTAACTAGAGAAAAAGTACTCCCTATTGCCTTGTGCCCACAGCAAACCAAGCAAAGCTGGCAAAACTGTGTGGTGTAGACCTGACCTCAGGGAAACAGGTTGTACTAGTTAAAAACAATTTAGGTGGTTTCCCTGGGAACTTCTGCTAGCCTAGCTAAGCCGATCAAGCATCATGTGTCGAGTAACATAACAGTGCTGGAAGAAATCTAATGCAGATACATTTTTGATTGAGGGTCTGTACTGATCTGGAAAACCAGAAGTGGAACACAAGACTGTATTTCACATCAATTCTACTTCTAGCTAAATCAGTATTACAGGGCAGCAGCATAAATATTGTCTGCACAGACTCTTTAATCTTAAAACTCTTTTTACTTAGACAAACTTAAAGCAAAGTGCCCCTCATAGAGAAGTGCTAGAATAGTTTACACTTACACTGCTTAAAATTGTGTTCACATAAGCAGCAAGGATACATGAAAAAAGTTTTTGCCATAAAACCAATATTCAGAATTAACACTCTTTAACAACATGCATGAAGAAAGGTCATCTGCACTTTTAGCCAAAGCTAGAAATAGTGCAATCCACATAATCACCACTCTAGGTCCTCAAATATGATGTTATACATTCATCAAGTGTCTGATGTGCAGTGTTTCACGTAAGACTGAGAATGCCCAGTACAGAACACACCATAACTGGCAGTACAAACAAAATACCTAAGATTGAAAGGGATCTTCCAGCCTACAATAAGCCATACATATTTTTTTCCAAAACTAAACATCCACTGAATGTCAGCAACTGAATTTCTAACTCCGAAGTACAAGCTTTGCCATTTCTTGAACAGAACAACTCTTCAAGCTAGAGAAAGTATTTTGATAATTTTCACAGTAACAGAATTATCAATTCCACCATCACAAGTCAGACTAACTACTTATGAATTAGGACAAAATGAAGAAAGTCCAAAGAAAGAAAGTACATTTTCAGAGACACCAGTGTAACTTACTGAAAATCTTTCACAGTTTTGGTTCGGATGGGAAGGGAAGGTTCAGGAGGAATTGGTGCTTTCATTTCCTGGGGTAGTGTATCTATAGAGATGCGCTGCTTTTGTCGTACATCGAGGCAAATAGGTGGTAGGTCCCTCACTTATTAAAAAAGTAAAGAACAATAAATACAATGCAATCATATACATAAACACTTAGCTAGTAAAATACAGATCTATAGGAACTAGGAAAAAAAAAGAAAACTCACACTGGTTGATTCTACATCTTTAAACCCCCAATCATCCAAGTACTTTTCTTGTCATATGCTCATCCCAGACATGATGGCAACTTCGACTAATTGAAGGGAAATAAAATCCTAGAAACAAAAACTGTCCTGAGTTTGTAACTATGTCTTTGTGAAGAAAGTGCTCCCTCCTGCCAACGGAGGAAGAAAATTGGGCAGTCCATCTCCTAAGACCTTCTGAAAGAAGGGAGGCTCTGCTAATTTATAAACCAGCTCCTAGACCAAGTTGCAAACAAATGATTTGCCTATTACAAAAATAAGGAAAGAAAGTGAATCCAGATTTTCACAACTGAACTGCTGACATGCTGTTGGGAAAAAAAAAAAACAACTAAAAAACCAAAAACCGCTGCTGACTGTTCCAACTCATTATTAGTGAAAACAGCAAAATATTGTACTTACATAAGACACGCTGGTATTACACCAGTAACACACACTGGTATATGTACAGCAGTATTCACTTCACACAAGAAAACCCCAAGTTCACATATAGTTTTATTTTTAGAAATGAGTGCTGCAGAATTTTCATTAAATCTAGTTGTAGCTATAGATGCTCAGGCTTCTGAACATTAAGCCAAGTGCCTTCTAAAGTCAGATGCATAAAGTGCCTATTCTGAACATCACATCTACCTGAACCTATGAGGAACTCAAGCTAAGCAAGTTAGAACATAACTAAAAGAAAAAAGGTCAAAAGGTATCATGGAATTACAGAGTTACTCAGAGTGATCCTGTTATATTTGCTGTTTGAAAGACAAACAGCAGTCCACGACTGGTAGCTATTAGTCACAAATAGTAGTGTTGTCCATTATTGTATTTACAGGATCTATTGTAAATATTGTAATATACAAACTGTAACACTCATGTTCCCTACACTTAAGAGAAATCTCAAGTACAACCACACCAAAGTCCAACTATTTTCTGACACAGAAGGACAAGTCTTCAGTCAGGTTTTCGACACTGTGATATATAATTTTAGCTAGAGCTGACTGTGGATCGTCTACAGCCTCCTAAAAGAATTCTCTCCAATAGATTAAATGGGAAATGCAAGTTTTCTGTCTTGCAGAGAATTACTGCTGAAACAGTAGCATTTTTAATCTTCTCAATAAATTTGGCTGCCTATTCTAAGTACAAATAGCAGTCCTTTAACAAGTTCTTTCTATTCTGCTCCTTACTTTCTATTTGATCCGAGAACATTGTATTGGGTTTATGTGGCAAGGTTTTGGTAGCAGGGCAGCTGCAGGGGTGGCCTCTGTGACAGGAGAGATGGGGCTGCCTCTGTGTCAGACACAGCCAGCTCCAAAACAGACCCACCACTGGCCAAAGCTGAGCCCATCAGTGACGCTGGCAGCGCCTCTGTGGTAACAGATTTAAGAAAGGGTTAAAAACACTGCACAGGAGCTGAGAGGAGGGATTGAGACACACACACACTGCCCCACCTCCCCACCCTGCAGACACCAAGGTCAGTGGAGAAAAAGGGGCAGGAGGTGCTCCAGGCAGCCCATGGAGATGACCACAGTGAAGCAGGTTGTCCCCCTGCAGCCCACAGAGGACCATGGTGGAGCAGATCTCCACCCTGCAGCCCATGGAGAACCCATGGCCAAGCAGAGTGTTGGCAGGAACTCTGGCCCATGGGGAACCCACGCTAGAGCAGTCCCTTCCTAAAGGACTTGACCCTGTGGGAAGGGCCCACGTTGGAGAACTCATGAGAAGGACTCATGTTGAAAAAGTCTGTGAAAGACCGTATCCCATGGGAGAGCCCTCATGCTGGAGCGGGGGAACAGCACGAGGAGGAAGGAGTAACAGAGATGAAGTTTTATGAGCTGACTGCAACCCCCATTCCTCACCCTCCTGAGCTGCCTGGGGGAAAGGAGGTAGAAGAGTAGAGAACAAAGAAGTGAAGTTGAGCCTGGGAAGGGGGTGGGGGTGGGGGGGGTGGGGAGGCAGGCAGAGGGAAAGTGTTTTGAGTTTTGTTTTTGTTTTGTTTAACTGGCAATAAATTAATATCCTCAAGTCAAGTCTCTTTTGCCTGTGACAGTAATTGAAAAGTGGACTCTCTGTCTTTATCTCAACCCATGAGCTTTTTCAACTTATTTTTTCCCCATGTCCTGTTGAGGAAGGGGAGTGATAGAGCAGCTTGGTAGGCATCTGGCAGCCACCCAAGGTAAACCCACCAAACCCACAAAAAAAACATTCCAATGTAGTATACACAAACATCCATTTTACTGACAGTGTCTTCTCAAATATCCTTAAAATACTTTTTTAGTCAGATTTATACTGCGTGTTTTAAAAAGCATTTATATGAATTACGATGTAAGTTTGGGATATATACAAAAGTATCCTCAAAAGTCAAATGTATTAAACCAAAATCCTGCATGAATTGTCTGAGAACCCTCTAAGCCTTTTCCAAGAGTTGCTGTTTTTTAAAATTAACTAAACATCAAAGTAGTATCACTACTCTGCTGCCTACTCCATTTATCACAGCAGGGGAACAGATGCTAACAAAATCCCCCAAACCCAAAGGCAGATTCTTTTCACTCATGCGAATGACAGAGACACTGTCATTGTGACTTAACTCAGCCACCATTCATCAGACGGTAATAGATCTGAGCTGCTCTCAATCCCATGAGTATGGCATCGATTATAGATATGGAAGCTTGCCCACTCTCACAGCTGGAATTTAAAGCTATTTAAAGAGAAGGGTAGTACTTAAAAAACAAAGTGGACACACAGATAACTGCAATGCAAGTGCATTGCTGTTGCACATCATTCTCTGAAAGCAGGATGGACTGACTTAAAAGAAACTAAGCCTATACCTTATTTTTGTACTCTGCAAAAGACAAGTTCCATTTAGCTCTCATTCTGTCTTCTCAATTTTAAATGATTAAACATTGAACTATAACCTGCTGAAGACACTGAAATGAGGAAAATATTCTCTCCACATCTGCAGAAGAGACAGCTGCTGACAGAAGCTGTTTCATTTCAGTAAATTGAAGCTGCAGGTGCTAAGCTGGTAACTTGCACCCTGTCAGTGATGCAATTTGCTTTGCAATACCTGCAGCTTAAATTAGATACACTAAAATTGAGTTTTAATAATATGTTTAATAAATACTGTCAACTTCAGTATGTTTTGCCATAATTCAAATTTATCTGTAAATAATTTATTTGCTCATCTGACATTCAAAATTATTAATTAATATTTGTCACTTGAGTTCCCTTGAAGAGAAACTTGAAACTTCATGTATTGAATTGATAAGCAGCAATAACACAATATTACAAGACAAGAAAAAGCAATCATTTCTGGCTGTTTCCCCAGTAGCATCAAGTCAAAAGACTAAGCAATGCATGACTGATCATGCATTGATCAAATGATCAAAAACTTTGAGGAAGAAAATCTCATTGATACAAAGCAGAATTGACTAGTACAAGGAAATTTAGGGTGAATGAATTTTGAACAGCAGATATTTTCACAGTGACTAACACAGCTACTGGCAGATGAAAATTTTAAAAGTAGGTAAAGCAAACAAATCTGACTTGTATTTGTAACATTATAAAAGAACCAGAACAATCCAGTAGAACAATCCAGCTCATACATAGATTTCATACCAGATCACTGTTGCATTAGAAGACTTGTTACATAAAATTCAATCTCTGTGGCAGCTACATAGCAAACATCACTCTAGCTTTCATGCTGAATTTACCAGGATTACCTTTTCCATGCTTTTGTTTTTCAATGAAATTAACATTTGTTGAACTCAAGCCTACAGTATTACCAGTATATGCACATATATATACACACACATATTCAGAGAGATAGCATGTGTATAGATAAACTGAAAAAAACACACCAACCAAGCATCATTTCTGAATTCCAGAATAGCAAAAAAAAAAATTTTTGACTGAAGTTTGTTTCAGTGATTTTTCCATAGAATACACATACCTCCTCAAAAAATTGAGTGCACCTTGGACTGTTAGTAAAAATAATCTGGTTCTGTATATTCAGGTTACCCCGGTCCTGAAACTACCAGAACATCTGCACAATTTTACATATTGAGCTCTATTTCAAGAATATATCCTTGGCTATAATAAGTATTGCCCTGCATTAGTGTGGTGAAAATTAACAACTAAGTACTTATGAGGCAGTAATTACAACCAGGACAGTATCATGGGCAGCCAGAACTGAGGGCACGTCAAGAAGGAGAGGTGTTAAAACTTTACCATTCTTGTCAGGTACAAAAACCCCCCCAAAACCTAACATGGGGGGAGGGGGCAGATTTCTTCTGTTTAGTGAAATGAGTTCTGCAAAAGGGTACTATATTTTTCACACTGCTTGGCCCAATAGCAGATTTAATTTTATTTTGTCCTAAATTTTATTAAGCAGCAGGCTTTCATAACAGAAGATTGTATTAAGCAACTATTCAGACAGAAGCTGCACAGGAAACAATTAAGGCTTAAATAATGAAAGACAGCAGCTTGGAGTCTATGAATCAATTGCATGCATGTTTCTGTTAAAAAGGCTAGCAGCTGAGTATGTATTGAACACCACTCTGGTAAGTTACGAAGCAGTGGGAGAATTCTTCACTGGCCATCTCCAGCCACCTTGGTTTCCTTTGTGTACTACAAAGTGACTTGAGCAAAGTACAAAATCCTGTCTGAGGCATCATTTACAGATAATTGCCTTTTGTGTTTCAGTGATTGCCACCCTCTTTTTTTTTTTAAGTAGAAAGCACCTCCTTACTCCATTTAAAAAAAATTCCTTAAAAAAAAAAAAAAAAAGGAGCCCGGCATTGACTTTTGGTAGTATAGCTAGCAAGGATACAAAGAGTATTTTAGTAAGGATCCAATCCTGCAACATATAAGCCACCTTTTTCTGCACAACTTTGAAACTGACAATACCTGTCCATAGTTTTGTTTCAAACTCACACTACTGAGATGTTAATTAATGCTGTCTCTTTCTTTCTAGCCTCGAATTCATTGAGTGCTACAAAGACTTTGAGAACCACAGAATAATAAGGCTGAAAGGGACCCGCTCTGAGGCAAGATGAATACAAACCTGACAAATTTTGTACCACCTTTTACAAAAAGTCCCAAATTACTGAAATGCCATATCCTAGCTGAAAAAGCTAATAAAAATTTCAGGTCTAACCACAATGTCATCTCATCAGGCTTCTTGATTCTAGTCTACCATACTGAATACACAGCTCTGCTTTCTATCTTTTCATCAATTATCGTTACCTCATCATACCAAAACCACCCTCCTTCTCGCCTTTAAAACTCTTCAGAACTTACCAGTCTTTGCCTGTGAACTTTATTTTGTGTCATCACTGGCCTTCATCTTCACTGAAAAACAGCAGCTCTCGGCAATTGTCTCCCTTAAAAGCCCTGTGCTTGCCTCATCCCTGCCATCCTTCAGATAGCGACAGAAAAATCTTCTCTGCAAAGTTCTGACACAATTTCTAGAGAAACTGCCATCTGACTGCAGTTAGAGAAACAGTATCTGCAGATGGACTACTGAATCTTCTTTAAAACTTCAGATGATTATTTCATCCTCCAGGACTATTTGTTTTTCTTATCCAACTTGTCTCTATGACATAACCTCTACAGAGGGATGGACTATCATACATATCACTGCCTGTACAATGTACAGCAGAGCATAACTTAATGAAATCTAGATTTCTAGATTTTCTGGCACTACCACAATACAAATATTGGCAGAACACTAAGCACCTTCTTAAATTGGTAACTAAGTAACACAGGGCTCTTATTCTCTTACCATTTTTGATGTTGGGTATAACAAGTTGCGTAGGCGAATTTCTGTTTCCGATGCCTTCTTTCTTTTGGTTGATAGTTGTGATGAAGTTGCTGAAAGTGGAAAACTGATTTTTGGCTCCTCTCTCCAGCCCCTGTAATTAAGATGACAGCATGCTATAAAGGGCTAACACATTACTGCAAGATTAATCTTACTCATGAGGTATTACACAGAATACTTAAATACCTTTTTTCTTGAAATCAGAGTGGTAATACCTAAATAAGACATAAACAGTGATTCTGCAAGTTTGTTTCAAATTGAATCGGGAGACATACCATAAAATTCTTTTCCATTACATTCAAAAACTCAAGTATTAATTTGCAGGATATGAAGATATGCTTGGATTACCGTGAGGAAAACACAATATGATTAGAATGCTTTCAACAATATTCTAACCTTCTGTATCCTAATTTCTAACTAATTTTATATTTCTCACTACATCCAGCTCAGTTTTAGCAAATGACAATGCCACATATTCCTTTTTCCAAATAACCCTAATGTACGGAAGCAGTTTAGACAAATTTCCCATTACCTGAAATGCGGGGCCAAAAATTCTATGTGAGCTAACCTGCTAATAAAATTTAAATACTGGCGACCTGGGTAAAACCCCCTAATGACTGGTAATCATCAGCTCCAGCTGCCACTGAAGAAAGGCTAGCCAAACATTTCTTAATATAGTGTTAAAAAACCTGCTTGAGTACCAGTATGTGCTGCCACCAAGGAGTCTGCACAAGCCTTTGCTAAGAAGTGTTGAGTGCTAATGTGTTTTAATAGTGACCAGAAGTGAAATCATACAACAGACTTCCAAAGGATTGTGCCAATCGGTCTATTTGGCACTGAGTGCTATTAGATAGAGTTATTTACTCTGGAGAATTTGCAAAGCATAGGTGGTAGGTTAAGCGGCTTGCCCGAGATGACAGAAGTCACATGATGGAGATTTTAATTTCCATATCAGCTCCAAGTTATCAGTTGATATCAGGCAAAGGTAGATCAAGTCAAAAAAACATACACACTCTCCCTGCACATCATGTTTTTCAGCCTCACATTAAACTAAAGATTCATTTGCTTGATATCTGGTATCTGCGCTCTCAGTTAGAAAAAAAAAAGTTTTAATGCAAATCAAAACTGTAATTCCCCAAACGAGAATAAAAATTCTAGAATAATTAACGTAATATCCTATCAATTTTTTTAAACCCATACATTTCCCTTTCCCCTTAGGAGTACTAAATTTGGACTAAGACATGCAGCCAGAGTTCCGAGGACAGCACTTCACTTCCACCACCACATCCTGAAATACCACCAGGAGGGTAATAACACAGCCCATAAACCTGCCATGCCACAGTGTACACAAGCTGGTACACTGCCAGGAATATTAAATAACTGTGGCACAAACAGCTATTTTTCCACGGCTTCTAACTCAGCAATTTATAAATTTGAACAATCAGCAGGACTTCTGGCTTTAAAAATACCAAGTTTCAATTTCTAGTTCCAAATTCCTTGTATGCAACAAACATTAAAAAATAAAATGTAATTACTGCTACAATTTTCATATTAACTTTTTCTTTTATCCTATAATCTTTAAAATATCATTAAGATGCTTCTTAAAAATCACCTGGCACATGACTGGAGAAAAACAGACTCTGAACAAACATGCCAGGACACGACTGACTGAAAAAGGACTTTTAAACAAATCAAGATCTGAGGTTAATCTGCTGTGTCACAAAACATATGCTCTAGGTAGAAAAACTCTGGAGCTTGGACTAGTCTAAATATGATTAATAGGGAATAGATACCATAGATAATTAAGAAGAGAAGCCTTTATGAACAGACTTTTTGACTGACTCAGCTTTCTAGGTTTTACTCCAGCCATGCCACTGAAATAGTATAGTTGAATAGTTATTTAAAAACGTTCTTCTTAATGCCACCTTGCAAAGAACAAAAATTGCACGTGTTATTTAACTCCATGACCCTGCTCCAAGTGCAGTTACAACAATATTAAACAAATGTATGGACTAAGGCTTTACTGTAAAGCCCTGGAGGAATACTGCGAAACTACTTGCCCATTAATGATGATCTCTGACATCTCCTGGGAGAGTAATCTAGGACAAGTGTATAGCACCATGTCATACTCACAAAATTTTGTAGAAGGTCAATGAGTCTCTAGAGCCTAAGACTCTACACACATACTGCCATCAGAAAACTGAACCCCCACATAAAGAATGAGTATGCTTAGGGGGAGTAAGTGGATCAAAGTAATATTTAATCCTCTTTTTTAAGACCATAGTCATAACTCACAGCTCTGCTGGCTTCTTAATGGAAGTTTTCCAAAGCATTGAGCCCTCCACAAGACTGGAGAAGTACTAGCATTATACTTATAAATCTATGTTTTTCATTACTGAAGTTAAATTAGATGGTGACAATTAAGTCAAACTGTTTGCAAAGAGCACATACAGAGTGCTTTCTGGGAAGACACAAAAGACCGTCTAGAAGAGTTTCTTGAAAATCCTGCTCTTTAGCCCTAACATAACTCACTCAAGTCCCATATGTATATGGCAAGCAAAGGCCAGTGAGGACTAAAAGGTTTTCTTCCCTGTGCAAGAAGACATGGAGGACTCTTAGATTACCTAAAGGCAGCTGTCAATGCAACAGCCTACGCAAGAAGTAGGATTTTCCCTTCTATCCATATCTTGAAAGGTGTAACATAGCACTGGTTTTGCTTTACAGAAGCCTCTACTTGTTCTTGCTTACTAGGGGGCAAGTTATTTAGCTTCCCACAAGTTTCTTTTCAGAATCTGAATACTGACCTCCAAACCATCACCCCTTATGCATTATTTCTAATCACCATTTGGTCCATAAGAAAAGCCTGAGCTCCTTGCAGGATCATGTTAATTTATTCATGGACTAATTTAATCTCCACAACTTTCCTTAGAAATAACACCCCCCCCCCCAAAAAAAAAAAAAAAAGTAACCATTCTTCCACGATTCCACATAGCCCTTGGCTAGGGGAAGTCACGATATGAATGACAATAGAGATAGTCACATAATCCAACTTGCAGCCAGCTTAAACTCCAGATGAGACATCTTTCACTCACATGGTCTTAGGAGAAAAAGGATACCATGGTTATCTATTGACTTAATAAAATTCTGACCTTTTTCACAGCTATTGTGGAAAATGGAAACTATTTAAAGGATTTGTCACACCTTCACGTTGCCTTCGAGGAAGCTCTAGTCATGCCACATCAGTTGCACAAATCTATGGTGGGTCTTTAGTGCACTGAAGAAAATGTCAATTATACAAAATCTGGGGAGATGCTTGAGTCAAGGATATCTGAGGCTCACTTCCTATAGAAACAAGGTATAGTATCTGTATCATCATAGTCTTCATATAATGGCTATAAACTTAGAAATAATAGGCAGAGAGAATATGAAAATTAAGGTCATCTGGAGTTATCACTGTATTTGTATCAGGAGTGTGTTTTTAAATGAAGGGAATTTTAATGGGGAAAAAAATCATGAATAAGCAAAGATTTATTTTTTTTTAAAAGACAATAATTTCCCATTTCTGCCATCATATCATTTTACAAACTCTTCCCCAGTTTAAACGAGGAGGAAGCTGAGAATGTATTTCTCTTTAGAGGTGTTTGAGAGGATTTGATTAAGTAACACTCATTTTTTGATGTTCAATCAGAACTTTTAATAAAAGAACTTGTATTAAAATCATGCTATAGTTGATGATTCTCAGAACATACTCCAAAGCCCTGGAATTAGCCATGTTGGTTGGTCGTAACTAGGGCTTAGCAGACCAACAGTTCAATACCTTCTTTACAGCAACTCGTAAAAGTCTTGCAAAAGCCTACCTGCACTCCCTATTTGGTATATTTGGATCAAAAACTGCATTCTGTTACAAACAAACACAAGGCTATGGAAATGTCTATTACATTTGTCCACAAAACTCTCTCTCTGTAACATACTATCAAAACCCATATGCAGCTCTTTCTAAATTCAAAATCCCACATGCATTTGACAAGCAATCACACCTAGCCACAGATCTAAGCTCCTCTGTAGCAGGTCAACTTAGGCAACTTAGCGCCTGTGGGCAATGCTTCAGAGGCACATGGAGGATGTCCAGCTACGAACAAGATCTGAGTCTTTAAGGCAGTGGGAGTTCTACATGGCTGCCCAGTTGCACACGTTTTTCTTTAGCTGAACCAAGCCTGACACATTTTAGACCAGCACTTGTATTTTTTACTCTAAAGGACTGGCATTTGCCATTCAAAGTCTGAAGTGGAGATTTTCAAAGGTAAAAATAACTCCCGGGCACTTGTCCATTATAGACTTCTCCCACCAAATCTGTATTTGAATCACAAGAACAAATACATTCTTCCACATTCAGACAGACTTGCAAAGCTGAAAGTCTTGCAGGAGATTGGAACGTTGTAGGCAAAACACAAAATTGGCAGAATTGCTCAAAGGAGTTTGCAGTTTGCCTACAATTACTTCGTTTAACATTACAATTATTTCACAACAGTCATAAACGTTAGATGCTCAAAGTAAAATGATAATTTCTAGTAAATGAGATACTTATCAAGGCAGTTGAATTAAAATTTCTTAACTGTATTACTACAGGATTGATAAGATTTTTGCTCTGTTACTGGACTGAAGTAAGTTACAGCAAGCTTTAAGGTTGATCTATGCAAGATACTCAACTCACGCCAGGAAAATTTTATGTTTCATAATACCGTATGGTCAGCAGAAAGAAAATCATAACTCCAGTAAAATTAAAAATCTCAAATGAGGTTTCTGAAATGAAATTATTCTGGCAAATATCCTTCTCAGTTTTTTATCCGTGTTAACTCATTCATCAAGTATCAAAATGTTTTGTCATCTTTGCTTCAACACAAAGTAAAAACCGCAAAAGGCCTTTTAAGAAAAAGTTAAAAATATACAAGTATTTTTCAGCTACCTCTCTTGCTATTAAGTGCATAAAGAGCTGAAACCCTCCACCCCCGAAAACCCTTAACGAACATTCACAATGCTGCAAACCCTCAGTCATGACTAACCCAAGAGAGCAGACCGTTGTAAAATGTTAAAGAACTATAAGTAGATGGAGAATTTATAGCTTCATTATGTCACTGCCTACAGATGCACTTGTTATTTTTAAGAAACTTGAATGAAAGCCTCTCAACGGAAAAGAACATGAAAGAAAACGAACACGATGCTTCCCCACCACCACGAATAACGCGGCAAAGACAGCAAAGGACAACGGGGACCGCAAAGACGGTCCCGCTCCCCGGGGCCGGGGCCTGGGCCCGGCCGGCGGCAGCCCGGGCGCTGACAGGTCGCCCGGCCCCGCCGGCGGCCGCAGGAGACCTACCCCGGTAGCCGCGCTGGATGCCGACGGGATGGGCGGCAGTTTCTCTCGCTCCTTTTCTTTCTCCCCTTCTTCCTCCTCTTCTTCCTCATCCTCGCCGTCCTCCTCGGCTGACGGGGGCGCCGAGC